>CM053600.1:88775892-88795406 GCA_028646575.1 Pseudocheirus occidentalis
CGGCTCACTGAAAGCGTACCCCAGGACCACCACTCAAGACCATGATCCAGATCCAGGCCACTCAACGCAAGAGCCCTTGGCCCTGATGGATTGCCTCAGCCCCTCTGCTATCTGCAGGCTGAGGGCTCTGAAGCAGCCCAGTGGAGGCCGCTGCTGCTTTCAGCCATTCCTGCTGCCACAGCCACCTCCCACTGCTTCCTTGCCCTGGGAGCTGTTTGGCCAGACCCGCTCTTCTCCTCCCGAGTTAGCAAAATCCACTGACCTTTCTCTTAGTCTTTTTTTCTTCTGGCCTGATAGATGTGGTAACTGTGCCTCCAGTGCAGCTGATCTGCTCTCCTATAGACTTTGCTCCCCACCCGATGCCCTGGGACCTGAGCCGGCCAGGGTTTAGCCCGGGCTCCCAGACTGCTGGGAAGAGCCCCACCTGCTGAGCTGCCTGTAGCAACAAATGTGCTTTCTGTCTTTTGGAGAGTTTTGGAGCTTGAAAATCTGTTTAGAGTCCCATTTTATGAGTTTTTTAGTGTGTCTGTGTGGGAGCTGCGGTGCTTTGTTGCTTCTACGCCGCCATCTTGTCTCTGCCCCACTAAGTCAGTTCTTGTTCCACATTTCCCAGAATGAAGAAAGGCAGGAGATCTCAAAAAGAGATGGTCCCATGACAAGGGAAGAGAAATAGTTGAGAGGTCATACCACCTGGCAGAATCAGCCACTCAAAAGGAAAAGATGAGAGTCAGGAAAGGAAACTTAATTTGCAGAAAAAACAGTCCATACCCCCTACAGAATTAATGAATAACAAGAATAAGGGAAGGTGTACCTGGAAATAGGAACAGAACAAATGCAATGTATCTTGGAATGGCAGGTAGACTAGAAAACCTAGCTCACCCATAACACTAGACAAAATGGAATACTCTATTCCTCCCTCTTCTCCCCTCTCGGTTATGATATCCTGTCTTCCAGTAAGGGAAACTAAATAGTTCAGGACCCTTCCTTTTTGTCATTATTTTAATTAAGGGTCATAAACCGAAACTTTGAGATGGAGACATCCTCTTTAGAGAAAAAGAGAAATATGGGGCTAGGGAGAGAAAAGAGTCCATTACTACCACAAAAAGAGAAATAGACAAATGGCAATGAGCTTCAGTAGCCAAAATAAAGAAATAAAAGAGTAAAAAGACAAAAAAAATTTCAGAAGAAAGTGATGATGGCAAAATAAGTTGTGAGAGTTGAAAAGATGAATGTAGGAAGAGTGTTTCTCTTAAGTGTCCTCCGGGTCCTCACCATCTCTGGCAGTGACACCCTGGTACTGTTATTTCTCAGATAGGTTATCCAGGTTGTCCTCAGCCTTAGGAAGTTCTCTCTCCTCTGTCCAGTTTAGTACTAATGGAGGAGAGCCATTGAAAAGAGCATGGTATAAGAAGAGCTCCCAAAGAGCAGCACCCTGAGACCTTCTGGGAAAGATATGACAGGCAGTAATACTATTGTTGATGGGAATGTATTCAAAGAAGTAGTGGTTCTTCTCTTTCTATGCTTTGCTCATTTATTTATCCATCTTCTTTGTGCCCATCTGTCCATGCAAAATAGGAGACTCCTAAGTTGTAGCCTATGCTGCCTTCATGTTTTGTCATCAGAGACTGACTAGGTAAACCCAGGGACAGTTAGGGCACAATGCTGCTAACTCTATTGATTAGTGAGTGAGATCAAATTAAGTAGGAAGAAGAGAAATTGGGGGGAAAGGACTATATGGTGATGGTCAGTTTGGGGAGGTCAGCAATATAAGTAGGCCAGGAAGATAAAGGCAGGTGGTGACACTGCTCGTGGCAGCAGAGACTAGATGACTGAGACCTTAAAAGACTGGTGTGTAGTCTTGGAGTACGCTGAATAAAATTGTGCAGGATAGGAAAGAAAACATAGACAAGTTTTGATTTGTACTGGTAGAGGAAATGCCTAAACAAATTAGATCTGAAGTATAAAAGAAATATTTACGAAGTAATAATAAAACATAAACAATATATTTTATAGGTATAAGTCCCAAACCATAATAAGTTTTTCTCTGTAAATTAATATTCTGAATAGCCAGGTAATTTTTATGTTTGAGGATAATGGCTCTCATAATGTTGGTTTTTCCAAGGGTAAGTGATGTTTATACAAATCATATGTATCTTTTTTCCCACAGAATTTATTTTAGTTTTCAACATTCATTTCCACAAAATTGAGTTACACATTTTTCCCCATCTCTCCCTTACTCCCCTCCCCAAGATAGCAAGCATACTGAATACCTCTTCCCCCAATCTCATATGCATCTTTCAAACCTGAACTCGAACTAATTCTATTTCTTCCATATATTATTTGAAGATCATTCTACCCTGCATTTATCCATCTAGGAAAACAGGCAATATTCTGGATTGATCTTTACCTCTTATTTCTGTTTCATCTCCAATCAATATGAATTTATTAAGCACATATTATTAGTATTATTAGTGCTAGGTACCACACTAGGTATACAGAAAGAGATACATGAAATAATCCTTGCCCTCAAGAAGGTCACATTCAATAGGAAGAGTCAACATATATGCATGTAAGTATATACAAAATAAATATACACAAATTAAATGCAAGTTAAAGTATTTTGCAAACCATTAAAGTTAAATACACAGAAAAAGAGGTTTTAAAAAGCCTAAAAATAAAGACATAATAAAAGAACTACTGGATTTAAGTCCCTATACACATTTTGAGGACTAGAGTTAACTTGGTAAATCAGAGATGTTTGTATGCATGTGTATATGTATGTACACATATATACATGTGCGTATATGTAATTTTTTACAATATTATTAGTTTTGTTTTACTTCATTTATTGATATATTTGAAGTATAAACTGGCAGATATTAAAATTTTTATAAACCTAAGAAATGAAATAAAAATGAGAGCAGAAACTAATTAAAAATGTATGCTTTTATCTAGCATTTATATACCATTTTTAAGCTTTCAAACTGTTGTACTTATCTCATTTGTTTCTCATAACAAACCAGTGACGTAGATGCAAGTATTATCTGTATTTTTACAGATAAGGAAACTGAGCCTGACAGAAGTCAAGGGCCATAGATCTACCAAAGTGTCTGAGGTTGAGTTTTGACTCAAGTCTTACTCAGGTGTAGTATTCTTGGCTACTGCATCACGAAGAGATCATCAGCTGTAAATGAAGTTATTAATACTTGCTGCAGAAGGGCATATTAATACCTGTACCTGCCCAGTTGTTGTAAAGTCAAATGATAAGAATAACAAGCATTTATTAAGCACCTACAATGTGCCAGTTACTTTAAGGCTGAGGATACAAAAAACAAAACATAATCCCTGCCTTCAGACAGTTTGTATTCTACTGTGGAAGACAATACGTACACATAAAATACTGGCAATTTAATATGTACAAGATAAATACAAGGTAAACTTGTTTGCATACCTTAAAGCACTATCTGAATGTCAGCTATCACGATTTAATAATTATTTCTCAAGTTCTGAAAGACTCAGAATTCATACCTCCACTATCATGATATAACCAAACAGGAACACATGTTACCATTCTGCCAATTTCAAAGAATTCATTCTATTTTTATGTGTCTCTGACTTCTTCCAAAACTCAGCTATAATACAGAATGATCATCCATGTTTTCTTTATAATAACAGTTGTATAAACATAAGCTCTAGTCAGTTAAAGAGACATCAACATCAAAAAGTAGTAAAATAAAGAACCCTAAACTCCTTTTTCTTTGAAGAAACCTGTTTGAAGTGAGGTATTTCTAGTTATCGGTGAATGAAATGAGAATTCAACTGCAACAAATGGATATCCAGTTCCTAGGAAAGACTAATTAAATCCATCTGAGAAGTTCTATCTAAAACTGCCTCACACATTTCCTTTGAAGAATACTATATCAAAACATTTAGTTATAGCTGACATACATCAATGGCATTATTTTTTACAAGACATAAATTATAATCGAGTAATGCTAAGAGTTTGTATTACACTCAAAATAGCACTACAATTCAGAATTAAGGGAAAATCTTTAGTTATCAGAACTCCCCCCAAATCTGCATTTTAATTTGGTCTATCTACAAAATCTTGAAACAGTGTGTGATCCCCCAATATCCAAATTCCTTTTTATAAGTATGGGATCAAATTACTTTGAAAAAAGAAAGCATGGAATCTGGTTGAAAAAGTATCCAAAGATTTTTAAATGTAAATATAATATTTTGATATTTGGTGAAGAAACTTCAGTAATTAACAAGAGAGAGCAGGAAGAGTCCACAACTTTGAAAACTTATTGGTTGTACAAAAATAATTTAATTAATATATATCATCTTGGCTACAAAGGCAGGAAAATAAAATGAAGAATTCAAAATAGTATCTTTACAAAATAAAATAATCTTTATCTTCTAAAATGCTTTGTCATTTAAATTTTGTATAGCTCGAGAATGTGGGCAAATCAAACTGCTAAACCTTTTTTCCTCCCAAAAAATACAACTCCAAAACATTTTTTGATACGACAATGTGATACACGTCCTCTAAGTATAGGAAGGTCATAGAATAAATTCAACAACTTTTTTCGAATCTATATTCAGGACATGTTTCATTAAAATTACTACATATAGTTACCAAAATTCAAAGATTTTTGAGGTGATTTAGTCAGAAAGAACTGGATACCTTCATCCTACTTTACATTCTACTGTATCTTGGCAATGTTGAGTGAGTTTTGGCCCTCAGTCTCATCTATAAAATGAATTAAAGTATAATTAAAGTCCCTTTCAGTTCTAATATTCAAAGATTTTTTTTAATGCTACAGTTCACAAAATCGAATAGTAAAACAATCCACCCCTACTGAGATCTTTGAAAATTTCTTTATAATAGGGTTTGAAAATTATCTATCCTGCCTCTACTTGAAGCACTAAGCCCTTCTCCAGCCTACTTAATTTTCATTATATCACTTGATATTTTTGAAATGTTAGCCTTTTCAATAAATTTTGCCTAATTCTATGTCTTTGGTAATCTAACTAGTGTAGAATTACAGTAAATCTACAGAGTAATTAAAGGAATTTAACCATTCTATACATGAGTATAGCCTAGCTATGAACAATGATCATTTCCCCAATTATTTGGGTCTTCTTTTATTTCTTGAAAAACTGTTGAGCGGTTGTGTTTATATAAGACCTTCAAGTATCTTGGTAAGTAAACTCCAAGATACTTAATGCATTTTGATATTTTAAATAGAATTTTTAAATCTCTTTCTCATGATTCGTTTAGCAATAGGAATGGCAAAAAATTTGGTGGACTTACTTTGTATCCTGCTACTTTACTTAAGCTTTTAATTAACTGCAATTATTTTTTTTCCACTGATTCTGTACATTTACCTAACAATGATAACACACAAATAGAAATAGTTTTGTCTTTTAACCCTTTGCTTATGCTTAGTTCCATCATTTGGGGTGAGGGGTGCATTGTTGTCATTGCTATAGCTAAGCATTTCTAGCACTGTCAAGTAACAGTGGAGAAAGTAGGCATCTTTGCTTCACTCCTGATCTTACTGGGAAAGTATCTAGTGTTTCTGTTAAAAATTATGTTAACTCAGGTTGTAAAAAGGCTTTAAATCAATACCACAGAATCACAGAACAGAAAGGGTCTTGAACCAAAGGAAAAATATCCATACTACTTTTACATGAAGTGTGAAAGTGGAAGGGAATGCATTACTTCCATACTAAGCACAAATCTGCCTCTCACTGTCTTTTGCTTAGAGGACAAGTAGAGAAGTTAAAACTCTTTGAAATGGTACACTCTGAATGCATAAAAATAGCTATCATAGCCTGTACAACTTCTTTTCTCCAAGCCAGACATCTCCAGTCATTCAACAAATTCTCATATGGCATGGCATCCAGTCACTTTACCATGCTGCCCATAATAAAGAAAGGCCTGTCATTTTCATGCTTTTTAACATTTTACCCTAAAATATTTAAGTACTATATTTCATTAAAGGTTCATTCTACAGAGATACATATAGTAATTTGATTTTATCATTTTTATGAACATGAGAAAGAAGGAGACTTGTATAGGAAACTCCCCAAAAGGAAATGTCCTAATATTAATTCAGTTAAGCCTCTGTTCTGAAAAGTGGAGTTTGAGCGACCTGAGAGGTTAAGAGCTGTCTCCATCAGCCACAGGTACACTGGATTATGCAGGGGGATGCAGGAATAAAATATTAAAGCCTCAATTTACATTAACATTTTAAAACAATCAATGAAAATGAACTGGGTATACTCAGAAGCCAGAGCAAATCTAGACCGTAAGAAGGAAGCCTTTTGTGCTACACAGATGACCTACCCACAGAGGTGAACAGACAATCAGGATGTTTCAGGTAAAGTAGCCCAGCTACCTTAGCCCTTAAATAAGCAGTAGAGGAAATTACCCTTTTGCCATGCCTTGGGCAACATATTCACATTCCTTTTTCTTCTCATTTCTATTCCCACTCACACCTCCCTAGCCAAGCCAGGACAGCAGGGAGCTGGGTATGTAAAGGTGGTCAAGATAGACTTGGGCTTATTAGACTTATTATGTTCTAATCTGGCCCAGCATGCAGCTCCTTGTGCTCCTTCAAAGAGGGTAGAGCACATCCTTTGAACAGGAAGTGTAGGCATGAGACTGATACAGAGTAACATCATGAAAGGTCCAGGTGTAAATACTGTAGTTAATTAATGTATTGGATTACTATTGTGCTATACTACTGGGTTAGGTAGGTGGCATAGTAGATGAGATCATTAAACCTGGAGTAGGGAAAACCTGAGTTCAAAATTTGACCTGTCTATATGATTCCAGGAAAGTCAATTAACCTCTTTATACCTCAATTTTTTCATCTGTAAATATGTGGATAGTAGTACCTACACTGCAGGGTTGTTGTGAGGATCAAATGAGAAAATATTTGTAAAGCCTGGCCCATAGGGCTATATAAATGTTAGCTATAACTACTAATTTGTTATTGTAGGAAAATAATAAATATGACAAAGACAAGCATGGAAAGACTCATATGAACTGATGCAATTGAAATAAATACAACTGACGCAACTGAAATAAACAATTACTAAACAATTTAAATGGCAAGACCCACAACGACAAAAGATGAGAAACTATGTTGAAAAATAATAATCACAAAGGGCTCCAAAACAGAGTGATGAAGGGGGAGGAGCCAAGATGGCAGAATAAAAGCAAGGACTTGCTTCAGTTCTCCCCAGCCCCCTCCAAATACCTGTAAAAAATGACTCAACAAATTCTCAAGTAGTAGAATCCACAAAATGACATAACGAAACAATTTCCAAGCCAAGACAACCTAGAAGGTTGACAGGAAAGGTCCGTTGCACTAGTCTGAGAGAGAGAAGCAGTCTAGTATGGGCCATGCCAGAACAGACCAGGTCCCAGCAATACCCAGAACAGGCTTCAGGGGACTGTAATGCTAATTGGAATTCGAAGATCTTCTCGGCTCCTCAATCAGCTGAATGTAATCACATGGGGCCTGGGTCGGAGGAGTTTGCTGAACAAGGAGCAGGAAGGGGTGAAGCAGGAAATTAATAAGACCAGTTAAAGCAGAGGGAAAGAAAGAAGATGTAGGCAAGCAGATAACTAGGATTGTGATTGTGGGAAGACCCAAAGCAGGCTTTGGGATGGTGCTGCTTCCTGCAGTGATAAGGTATATTAACTTCTTTGTTGCTATGATGGATTTGGTTTTCTGATGTTGGGATCTGGCTTTTTGGTATCTGAATAAATGTTTTGCTTCTGTCTTATGCATAGAGAGTCTGTTATATTTTGCAATTTAGCGCTATATGGGCATATTCATAGTCACTGTTGGTGCTGTGAATCCTAGTTGTCTGCCCCAGTAGGTGCTACAACCACAATTACTAATGACCCAGAAAAGGAAATTCTTGCCACAAATGTCCTTAGAACTGTCCAATGGTTCAACATCTGAAAATAATTTTTCAGGGACATCAAATAAGAGGCATTAACATTTACTTTACTGCTACTTCATAAGTACCATGGGATATTTCTGACTTAGAGCTAAAAGTTTCCATATACATTCTCACTCCATCAGGTTTTTCTGTTTACTAACTCAATAGCACTTTTTGTTTTCAATCTGCTGATTTTCAGTTTTTCTCTTTTTATGCTTGTTTTGATATTATTTGATGATTTTTCAGTTTTTAATTGCCTCTTTAATTTATTAGCTTTCTCTTGTTTTCCTTTTAATATGTTTGCTAAGATACAAATTTACTTGTAAGGACTACTTGATTTTTAAAAAATTTAAATGATTTGTTTTTAATTTGCAACATTCACTTCTATAAGTTTTAAATTTTTTCCCCCTCCCTACTCCCTCTCTCTGCAAGATGGCTTGCGATCTGACATGGGCTCAACACATACATTCTTGTTAAACACATCTTCACATTAGTCATTGCCTTATATTAGAATTATAATGAATGGGAAAAACCATGAGAAAAAAAAAAGAAAACAAAAAAAGAAAAGTCTGCTTTGTTCTGCATTTCAACTTCATAGTTCTTTCTTTGTATGTGGCTGGCATTTCCATTGTGTGACCTTTGGAATTGTTTTAGGTCCTTGCACTGCTGAGGACTAATTGTATCAAAATCAGTCATCCCACATTGTGGTTGTTACTGTGTGTGTACAATGTTCTCCAGTTCTACTCCCCTCACTCAGCATCAGTTCATATAAATCTTTGCAGGTTTCTCTGAAGTTCGCCTGTTTATCATTTCTTATAGCACAATAGTATTCCATTACATTAATATACCACAACTTGTTTAGCCATTCCCCAATTTAGGGGGATCCTCTCGATTTCCAGTTCTTGGCCACCACAAAAAGAACTGCTATAAACATTTTTGTATATGTGGGTCCTTTTCTCATTTTTATGATCTTTTTGGGATACAGTCCTAGAAGTGGTATTGTTGGGTCAAAGGGTATGCACAATTTTATAGCCCTTTAGACGTAGTCCCAAATTGCTCTCCAGAATGGCTGGATCAGCTCACAGCTCCATCAACAATGCATTAGTGGTCTAGTTTTCCCACAACTCCAACATTTATCATTTCCCTCTTTTGCCATGTTAGCTAATCTGACAGGTGAGATGTGTTACCTCAGAGCTGTTTTGATTTGCGTCTCTCTAATGAAGCAATTTACAGCATTTTTTTTCCATATGACAACAGATAGGTTTAATTTCTTCTTCTGAAAACTGCTTGTTCATATCCTTTGACTATAATGACTATTCTAGTTGCATTTCCTGTGTTGTCATGTTTTCTCATTCTTTTATTATTCTCTTTAAGATTATTTTTCTTTGACCTACTGTTTAAGATAATATTAATTAGAATTCAAGGTTAAAATTAAGAGATGGAGTAAAATTTTGTTCACATTTCCCTTAAAGACTGTAATTTTAGTTATATTATCATTTGTAAGGTCTATGTTCAATATTTATACCCCTATTTATGAGTTATTACTTCCAAGCATATGAACAATTTTTCGTAAAGGTACTACACAAATAATGCTGAACAATAATTTTACACTTTTAGTTTCTTATTTAGTAATGAGGAAAACTGTATCTTACATATTTTCCCCAACATTTTTTTAGATCCTTAAATTATCTTTCATATATTGTTCTACTAGACCTATCTCAATGTGAAAGAAATACACTCAAGTCAGTTACAATTGCTGTCTTATTACCTAGGACTTTAGGTATTGCCATTGGGTAGCTTTTCCTTTACGTAAACTGAAACTGTCATTCAATGCATATAGACATATATGTGTATGTGTGTGTGTGTGTACACACACATATAAAATTGACATTTTCTTATTATCTAAGACATTTTAATTAAGAACAATATAATCTCCCAGTTTGTCTCTTTTGACCAGTATTCAGTTCAACAAGCACAGAGTTATTTGACAAGTTCTGAAAACAGAAAATAAAACAAAACCTGCTTGCCTTCAAAGATCTTATTTTTTGCTATTGTCTTCTCCAAAAACATGGTTGCCTCACCTACATTTTGTGACTTAAAGGAAGGTAATAAATTTTACTCCACAGCTCTATTTTAATGCCATGTGAATATTTTGAATGTTATTCATACTTTAAAATTTGTCTTTCCATCCATCAAATCTAGTTACATCTTTTCATTAAGTAAAAAAAAAACAACACGCACACACTGTACATAGTTTGTTTTACTTTAAAAAAAAATCACCCCCCCCCAAGACTGCAGAATTTCTACCAACCACTTAATAAAATACAATTGGGAAACTATCTTGTTGATAACCCCTAAATTTAAAAGAAAATTAAGTGTCAAAAATGAAGACTCCTCATTCTAATTTAAAAAATCATCTTAACCATTTCTGCAAGAATATTTTCCTTCTCTCTTTAAAAAAATTTCTAGGCTCAAAGAGAAAATGTCAACTTTGAATAAAGAGAATCTGAAGCAGTTATAATCTGTAAACCAGGCAGGAAGTGCTATAGTAATTGAAAAATGTGCCAAAGAAAAAGGAATGAAAAAGTCTGCTTTTAAAAATAATTGTGTACCACCATCAACCACTATTATAAAATGAACACAAGTGTACACTAATGAATACATTATACGTATACTACCAATAAATACATATAACATATAGTATTTATGACATAAAAAGGACATCTTTCATTCATCCAGTGAATTACTTTTTGATACTTGAGCAATATAAACATTGTAGCAGATAAAGAAATATAAACTTGAAATAAAAAAACATTATTACATAAAGACAAATTTAAGAGAACACAAGTAAACATGAATTGGGAAGCTTTAAAGTATATTTTAAAATGAAAGTATCTACAGGAAGTTAAACTTATCAAAGCTGCAAACTCATTTGAAATTACAAATGCTTTAAAAAGTTGTTAGACACTTGGTTAAATCAGCTTATAAACTACAGTACATGTTACTAAGCAGGTGAATACGCTTGGAAGGTAGGACAGTTGGCCTCCTATTGCAATAATTTGCCCCATTATACCATTACATCTTTCTCACATGGAGACCATTACACCTGTGCTCTGCAGTTTGCATTGCTGATCTATTAACTTTTGGGCTTCTTTCAAAGTGTTGATATTTCTCAAAGTGCCTACATGAGTGGGAGTCTGAGTTGCAAAAATGGCTATATCTTTTCCATAATAAAGGCGAAACCTTTCAGCACATATCTAGCGTTCTCTAAAGTTAAATTCCATAAGACTGGCAAGTATATTGTTCTCTATGAATATGAAATATCTTTCTGGCCTATTAAAAAACCCAACTCTTTAAACAATTAACATATTAGTTAATCTCTCCTTGAGTATCTTGAAAAAATAAGAGACTATAAATGTGAGATATTCTACTAACTGATCGACTAAAACAAATAAGACAAGTTACTGCTTTACATAAAAGGTTTCATTTTCCTTTGAAAACTACAAGAAGCACATCTGACATTTATGTAGACAACATTTTATGTTTCAAATAATACTGTTTAGACAATATTAATCCTGCTGGAATAAAGACTTCCTCAACTTTGAAAAGCAAACAAAACTAATTTAGTAAGAAATACACAATATCTATAATTCCATAAGGAATGTAATAAGATAGATGACTCAATAAACTTATACATTTCAATCATCTGACAATGTAGGTATTTATTTATCCAACAAAGACCTGTGCAAAAACCAATACATATTAGAAATACCTATGAGAAACAAATCATGGGAGGCATATCTATGCCATGTTCTAAAGCCCTTTAATATATATGTGTGTGTGTGTGTGTATAGTTGATATTTTTTTAATTGTCTAGAGCTCTCACTATATCTTCCTCCAGCTCCTTTCAAAGACATTCCTATAGCAAAAAAATTTTTAAGAAAGAAGGAGAAAACTAAGCAATACTAAACAAGAAACAAAAAAAATCTTAAGTGATACGGGATGATTCACACCAGAAAACCCCTCCCTTCAATTAATGTGAATTCCTCAGGATCATGCTTACTCCCTATAACTTTGCAACATTCACCTTCAATTGTTTTATGGTTGTTGGTTTTTCCATTTACATTGATCTAACCTGATTGTGCTTACTTCATTTTGCATCTGTTCATAGAATGTTTCCATGCTTATCTGTATTTATCATTTTCATTTTTGTCTGTCACTGAACACTTATTAAGTGCTTTCTATGTGCCAGGCACTGTGCTAAGTATTGAGAATACAAAGACAGCTGTGGGAAGACAAGTGCAGAGAACTCTTGCAAAACCATTCAAACAAATACTCTTTATTTGTGGGTAATGCACACAAATAAGTATGAAACAAGTGAGAAAGTGGTGAAGTTAAAAAAAAACCAGGATCTAGAAAACATGATTAAGGAAATTTTATAAAGTAGAAAACACTTTCAGCTACAATAAAGAAGGAACCTGGGGAGCAACTCAGTTTGAGTGTTTGCATGTTTATGTGTGTACACGGGTAATATGGTGAGACCTGCCTTCTAGGAAGACTCATCTGACAGCTAAGGGGATATATAGGGGAGGTGTTAAGACAATCAGCAGAACAAAGCAAGAGATTGGATATGGGGGGACAGAAGAGAGGAGGGAGGAAAGGATAGAAAACCTAGGATATCACCTAGGTTCTGAGCCTAAGAGACTTGGAAGACAGTGTTGTCCACTACGCTAACTATGGAGGATGGGGGAGGAGGATCACAACTTTCATTTTTCATTAATGGAAAACCCAAATTTGACCTCGGATTACAATTTGAGCTCCTTTCCTGTTTTGAACACATTATTCCATATGCTCCAATAATTTCTGGTAGATGCAGAAAAGTATTTTGTTATTCTAATTTACTTTCCTTTATATTTGAAAATATTCTTCCTGGTTCCCTTAAGTATTTGTTGTTTGTCAGTGGAATTATTTAATTTAGTCACAATGTATCTTGGAATTTCTAGCACAGACCTTTTTTTTTTTCCTTTTTGGAGGGGGGGAGGTAGGGCAATTGGGGTTAAGTGACTTGTCCAAGGTCAAATTGCTAGTTTTTTTGTATGTGTTAAGTGTCTGAGGCTAGATTTGAACTCAGGTCCTCCTGACTCCAGGGGTGGTGCTCTATTTACTGCACAACCTTGCCGCCCCCTTTCTTTTTCTTTGAGGTAATGTGTGGATGTGTTGATTGCCGCTTATTTGGGGGGATCAGAAATTCTGTACAATTTCTTGTTTCTTATATTACTGTATTCAAGTTTTTTGACTTGTATTCTTCTGGGAAAATATTTCTGAGAAAATCATTAAGTTGCCATTTATCCCGTCTTTGAAATCAATATGTTTTGCTTGTGTGGAAATAATTTTTCTTTTAATGTTACCGGTATCTTGCTTCTCCTCCTCCACATTGTTCTTTATTTCTGTGTCTCTGCATCTACACTCAGTTGTTTTCTCATTTGTTTCTTTAGTGAGACTTCTCACATGGATTTTACTTTTCTTATTCTGCTAATTATTTCAGCTGCACAGATGATTCTGCTTGCACAATTCTTGTTTCTTTTTTTAAAAGATTCAGGAAAATCCTATTGCAAATATATGCTCTCTTGGGAATCTACAGGATCTTCTTCATAGAGTGTCAATTTATTTTTTTGTTTGTTTTGCAATTTCCATTCGTAGATTTTTGGACTCTTTCACCTGATCTGGAATCCATATTCCCTTCTGTTATTGATATCTTCTCTGTCGCTTTATTTGCTTATGCTTGAGGTCTCTAATGGAGTTGGTTTTTTGTTTTGTTTTGTTTTTACAACTTGGATCTTTGGTAACTTCTGTCTATTTTTTTCCTTATAATTCCCTACTGTTTTCTGACTCCATCTCCTATGAATGTGGTTTCCCTGTGGGCTGGATTCAAAGTCATCAAAAGCCTGGAATGCACTACCATTTTGTTTTTGTTTTTCAGATTTGTAACCTTTCTTAAAAATTCAACTCAGTTGAAAACCATTTACGAAAATTTACCCGAATGTTTCTTTCACTTCTGCTGAAACGTGTTCTCACTTTTAAAAATTTTCTTAAAGCATATTTTTTTAGATCCTCAGAATCCTTCAATAGCGCTTTTTACCCCCAAAGAAATGATACAGTAGGGTTTGTGGTACTAAAAGATTATTTTTGTGGACTATAGAATAGAAAGGTGACTAAGGGACAGGAGATCAATAAGGAGGCTATAAATAAGATAAGAGATGACAAGAGCCTAAAATGTTCAAATGTTAACTATCATCCGATCATAGATACAGGTCTGGAAAAGATCATAGCAAGGCCCTAGGGTTCAAAGCCATCATTTCACAGATGAAAAAACTAAGGCTCAGAAAGGTAAAATTATTTTCTCAAGGTCACACAGGTAGTAACAGAGATAGGCTATGAATGATAATGATATCCCATCAATAGAGGGAATACAGTCAAAGTGCTTTCAAACTTGAGGAAGCAAAAAAATTTTTAAATGTTCCTTAAAATCACAAATGACCTATAATTTGAAACTCTATTTCATGATTACACAATTATATAAACCAATGTAACCTGAACACAAGAACAATGATACAGTATCACTAATCATTTGAAATGATTCTCCTTGGGCGGGGGTGAGGGGGCAGAGAGTTTATTTGAGAAAATGTTTATATGAAGTATAGGACAAAAAGGGGGAGGGTAGCTAGGTGGCACAGTGGATACAGTACCAGGCCTAGAGTCAGGACGACTCTTCTTTCCGAGTTCAAATGTGGCACTTACTAGCTCTATGACCCTGGGCAAGTCACTTAACCCTGTTTGCTCATCCATAAAGGGAGCTAGAGAAGGAAATGGCAAACCAGTCTATTATCTTTGCCAAGAAAATTCCAAATGGGGTCATGTAGAATTGGACACCACTGAACAACAACATCAGACAAGAGTAAGACAGACTTCAGGGAGGGACTCAGGAAGACCTGAGTTTGAAATCTGTCTAGAAATGTACTGGTTATGTGGCTCTGTAGTGAGTCATTTAATCTTTAAGAATCTCAATTACTTTATCTGCAAAATGCAAATAATAATACCATCTATAATACAGTATTGTTTATGAGAATAAGATGAAATGAGTATGAGAAGCACTTTGTAGTTCACGAGCAATGCTTGAATGTAAGGTATGATGATGATGATGATGAAGAAGAGAATGATTATGGTCGGGGTGGTGGGGTTCTAAATGTTTGAAATCATTTCTGTCACCTTAGGCAAATCATTTGAGCTCTCTAAGAACCTCCATTTCCTCATAATGGTTTCTAAAATCTCTTCCAACTCTAAATCTAGAGTTTTCATGAAACGAAATTCAAAAATGCCTAGTTCACTCTCTTACCTCAGAAAAGCCTAGATAGTAAAAATGAATGTTGTTTAATATCCTTGATTATAATCTCTCACATTTTACCAAGCTGAATTTTAAAAAAATACTTCTTAACTGAACCTGTGATTTCTTTAATGTAGGCAAACTGGTGAGGAGCTTCCTCTACCAATGTAGATCTGCGACATCTCTATACTGACAGTGACTTCCCCAGGGTCACACAGCTGGGATGTCCCAGAAGAGGGACTGGTACCCAGCTCTTCGGGTGTCAAGTTTTCAATTTACTTCTCAATGGCTCTCCAAAAAAAAAAAAAGCCGGTAAAAGTTAACCCTAGGAATTATTAGCTTGTACATAAATGCACGTAATGACATTATTTTCTGATTCTTTGGTGTTAGCTCTTTTATCATTGCAAACAGGTCACTAGAGGAATCATTCTCTTTCTAATAAGCCATGGGAGCTGCAATTTGACTATCCTGAGAAAGGATAAATTTATCTATTGATGATGTGCTGTTGCCATAGAAACCCTGTTCTGCATGAGATGAAATGTAAGTTGAGACATTCGGTGCATTTGCTTTAAGAGCCAGGGGTATAAAGATGTAATCTGTGGGATTATGATTTAATACCTTTAATTCAAAATTTCCCCTAAAGAAGAGAATATTGTAGAACCCAGGCACCTTGCTTATTACTGGATAGTCAACATTCATGCCCTCATGCTGCCCTGTTGGTAAGCCTCATGTTCCCACCTTAATCTAGGAGGTAGAGGATTGAAAGGGAAGGAAAGGGTTGAAAACAAAACCGAGAGCTTTGTCTAGAAAACCCTAGAACCTTTTCTTCTATGGCTGTTAAACTCTGACCACAGTGTATCTGAAGGCAACAGGAGCAGAGGGATGGGGATGGAGGGTCCTCTGACTCCCTACCCCCCCCCCAAATAACACCTCACCTAGAATGCTCCTGAATATTTGTTGGAAACTGGGTATTTAATAACAGCAACTACCTCAATGTAATCTATTAAAAATCAGCCCTTTACACAGAAATAATACTAATATTAATGTATGTACTTATATTTAATCTAAACAACTTCACAAACTTGCTATGACACTTACTTATTTACATGACTTTCACGTAAGACATTTCAGTGTAATGCCTTAGTAATAGCAGAACCAGGAATTTTGATGTACAAAATGAAGAGAAAGTTTTATCAAACAACAAATCTGACCAGGTTGTAATAAATCTTGAAAAATTTTGATTTTCAGAAATGACAAGAATCACCTATCTCAAGTCTCATTAGGTTTGCCCTTCTATTATTTCTATTTTTGTTTACATTTCAATCTTCTCATGTGAGGACTAACTGCTCAAAGAACTGCAGGAAATCCCAAATAGCCCTCAAGAGTGGAATAGACTCAGTCTAATGTAACATAGGCTAATATAATATTCATTATGGCAATAGCAGAACAGCTTTCCTAGTATGGGCAGCTAGGTGGTGCCATGGAAATCAGGCCAGATCCGAGTCAGAAAGACCTGAACTGAAATCTGACCTCAGACACTTACTAGCTGTGTGACCTTGGGCAAGTTACTTCATCCTGTTTGCCTGAGTTTCCTCAACTATAAAATGAGCTGGAGAAGGAAATGGCAAGCCGCTCCAGTACCATTGCCAAGAAAGCCACAAATGGCGTCATGAAAAGTCGGACCAAATGAAGCAATGAAACACCAACGATTTCCTAGCAGAATGCTAAAGATTAAATCAGAGCACTCAGATAAAAACCACTTTCTCAAGGTACTTTTTTTTACTGTCTACAAATGCCACGTTTTAAAAATAACATGCAGGCTACTGTATTCATATATCTCCAGCTTGCTGTAAATGTTCATTATACTAACTTGCTGTAAATTTTCACTATACCCTAGAACTAAAGGTTCATCCTGGATTCTATCCAAGGAGGATTTATGTACTTAAAGGCCAAAAGGCTGTCATTATAATATAGCAGTCTGATTATAAGAAAGTTCCTAAATGACTAACTTCTGGTTTATCTGGGTTCTATGTTTTTTTTTCATTTATCTAAACATTCTGATCCTCAGAAAGAAAAGAAGATTTTTCATTTCTCATTTAAGGAAAGAATAAACTCGAGGAACTGGATTTTGTGAAATGTGCCGGGTAAGAAAAATAACATTCTTATAGAATTATAATTTTCATGTCATCATTTGTCATTATAGAATTATTTAAAAACTAAAACTTACACAAAATGTTGAACCGCTGTTGGATGCTATCACAGAATGAATTTCATTTCCCATTTTGATTGACAGATCCCAGTTCACCATTTTTGGCTTAAGGACAGGAAGTCTAAAAAAGAAAGAAAAGAAAAGCAATTGGTATCTTCAGACTTTTTCCCTCTTTCGTTAAATCGGTCTCCCCTGCTCAGGCCCCTCCAAAAACTGAAATTAAGTCGATGATAATAGTCAAGAAGTACGCATCAAAGTAGCGGTTCAAAAGCGCCTGGTCTTCCGCGCGGAGCGGCCCTCAAGCCGCGGCTTCCTGCAAACGCGTTTGCAACTCGTAACAAACTCTCACAAACAAAGTCCTTAGGTTCCTAGACCAGCCAATAAAAAATTTAAACCGTCATGTATTTGAAACATAGTATGAAATAGACAATTATACCAACACTTTGAAATTCAAGAAATGCTTTCTTTTGATCCCAACAACCCCACAAAGTTGTGTTCTCCTACTCCAATGGTACCAGTGAGGAAACTGAGACTCCAACTGGTTAAGTGACTGAACCATGACTACATAGCTATAAAGGAATATAGGATTTTAATTCAGGCATCCTGAAATCTTGTGCTTTTTCAAATACATCATAATACTCCAAAAGAACAATCCTTTTATGGAGAAACACATAACGCGCCAACTGAGGACAGGAACACAACTCTGTCCCTATACAAGGAATGGAGACTGCTAGGTGGCTCAGTGGATAGAGCACTGGGCCTGGAGTCAGGAAGACCTGAGTTCAAATTCAGCCTTGGAAATTTGCTAACTGTGCGACTCTGGGCAAGTCACTTAACCACTGTTTGCCTTAACCCCCTGGAAAGGGAAATGGCAAACCACTATCAGAATCTTTCCCAAGAATACCTCTTGGCCAGTAATGGCATGGCATGGTCCTCAGGTTCCTGAGGAGTTAGACATGACTCAATGATAAGAAATGGGGGGGAATAAGGACCCTCTGAACTCCAAGACACTAGTGATGGGTGCTACGGCCTGGAGTACAGGCTTTAACAGCATATGGACTTCAGGCCAGTAACTAAAGTTTGGAGAAGGTCTGACTACTGGGGCAGATGAGAGAAGGAAAAACATGCAGTACAGGATTAGAACAATCAAGTATAAACCTTTTGAAGTACTTCTTAGGCCTGAGCCTGATTCTCCTTTCACTTCACATCCTTTATTTTCTTTTCTATGCTCTAGGAATGGGCTGTTTCCCTTCCTGTTGCTTCAGATCCAGGTTGTATTTGCTTTCTATTTTAACCCATGGCTTTGTCCTACTTTTGCCTCCTTGTCAAATTTTAGAACCAAATATCTCATACTTTTTCACTGATCTATCCCTAAAGCACTCAATCATTTGCAAGTTATTTATTAAGGGGAAATGTGAAGGAAATAAGCAGCCTTATATATAGTAGTTTTACTTCTGTTTGTTTTCATCAGAGGAAAAGAAAGTTGAAACCATTCTCACAGATAAGAGAAATAGCTAGATAGGCCCATTTTGTTCTCCCTAAGTTGCCTTTTTTTGCAGTAAAAGCATCATCTGTTCTATATTTTTTGAATCTTCCCAACTTTGCAATATCTTCAAAATATACAATCAAGTGTCCTCAGAAATGTATTGTATTCAGTATGAATTTCTTTTCATTTTGACCAAATCACTCTCTTCCAAGTTACATTCAATTCAACATTTATTTAAATACCTGATGTAGAGGAGCTGGAGAAGCAGAGGTAGCACTTGAGCTCAGCTCTTCCAACATTCCCCTTCAAACAACTTTAACCCTTTGCACTCCGAACCATTCTGGACATTGGCTACCAACTACTCGATGCTACCTTGCAGCGAAAACGTGCATTTACAGACCCTCGTATTATTTAGTATAATTTTGGAACCAAGTAACGTATTATAATGATATTGGACTTATATGAAT
>CM053600.1:88795906-88823058 GCA_028646575.1 Pseudocheirus occidentalis
ACGCAAGAAGCGTAGTATTATTCTTTCTGTATGCAACTGTTTTAGTGCTTGAGAGGGGACATCCGAGTGCAAAGGGTTAAAACAATACCTCAATTCAAGTTCTTGATTGACACTGCCAACAAAAGGTCAAGGTGAAGTTGGAAGAGGATGTCTGTGACACTGTGGTGAGTGTGGCCCAGAGTACACAATATAGCAACAGCACCTAAAGGCCTTGGAGGTGGTGGCAACAGAAACAAACAGTAACTTCAACCCAAAGATAATAATGGGAGTGGAAGACTGATCAGAAAGAGATTACAGAGGGCTTCTGTGCTAGCACGGGACACAGGACCAGGTGCCTTTTGACAACTCCACTGCCAAAACCCACTTCCACAGCTCCAGGGCAGAGAGAAGTGCAAGCACTTGTGATTACAAAGGAGCAGGGGCCTGAAGAACAATGTAGCTAACCAGGGGCCCTTCTCAGGGAAGGAGCACAACTCAGACCAGGAGAGCATGGACCACAACTTGCCAGGATTACACCACAATGGAAGCACTTACAAATGCCCAGATTTCAATGTCAAAACAGAAGTGCCAAAAAGCCTTAAGTTCACCCTCAACTGAGGAGACCTCAATTTTAACAGAAAACTTGAAGTCAAAAAATAGACTGGAAAATAAGCTATCAACAACCACCAAAAATCCCCCAAACCCTGACTATAAAAAGCTACTTTTAAAACAATACCTCAACTCAAGTTCTTGATTGGCACTGCCAATAAAAGGTCAAGGTGAAGTTGGAAGGGGATGTCTGTGACATTGGTGAGCGTGGCCCAGAGTACACAATATAGCAACAGCAGCCAAAGGCCTTGGAGGTGGTGGCAACAGAAACAAGCAGTAACTTCAACCCAAAGATAATAATGGGAGTGGAAAACTGATCAGAAAGGGAAAATCAAGATACAAACTTAGAAGAATACAACACGAATACAGCTACAAGCTAAATGTCAAAGAAAAAATGCTAATTGGATACAAGGCCAAAATTAATTCCTGGAAAAACTAAAGAAAATATTTTTAAAAATTTGAAAAATCAAATGACAGTTGTGGAGAAAAATTGGGAAAAGACATGAAAGTAATGCAATAAAATAATGAAAAAATAATTAACAGTTAAGTATAAAAGACAGACAGACACAGACATACACACACACACACTCTCTCTTAAGAAAATTAGACCTTAAAAAAACAGAATTGGCAAAATGGTAAAAGAGCTACAAAACTGCACTGAAGAAAAGAAGTCCTTGACAAAGAAGGTGCATAGCTTCACTAATGAAAATAGCTCCATAAAAAGCAGAACTGGTCAAATAGGAAAAAGAAGTACCAAAGCTCACCAAAGAAAATAATTTTTTAAAAAAGTTACAAATGGGTAAGTTGAAGTTAATGATTCCATGAGATATAAAAAAATAAAAGTCAAAAGAATAAAAAAAGAAGAAAATGTGAGATATCACAAAAAAACATAGACCTGGAAAATAGATTGAGGAGAAAAATTTAAGAAACTCACAAATACAGAAAAGCAGAAATAGTAAATGCATTCATCTCAGCTTATAATGAAATAATGACATAAAATTACATTCACAAAAGGGCTTTGGAAGCATAAATTAAAAACTAGTTGGAAACAAAATAATTATTTTTTTAAAAGTATCAAGCATCTGACAGGTACAAAATTAGAGGCAAATTAAAGATAAAAACAAACTATTTTAGATAAATCTGGAGTGAAGAGACCACTTCACAGAAGAGTAGCACTTAAACTGGATCTTAAAAGAGGAATCCAACAAGCAGAAATGAAGAAGAGGGTGTTCCAGGCAAGAAGGTCCATCAGTATGAATACACCGATGTGGGGGAACAGACTGAATTCAAGAAAGATGAGGTCATTCAAATTGTCTGTAATAAATGATTCCCCAAAGTTTAAGCTTTGGAAGCTTTGGCTATTTTGGAAGAACAGTGGCATCAACAGAATTTCACAGGCTAAAATCAAGACAGGTTTAGGGGGAATAAATGATGAGTTCAGTTTTGGACATCTTAACATCAGGTTCTTAGCAGGACACACTGAGATGCAGCCAAATAGCAGTTCAGAAGAGAGATTACGAAATTATGAGTGAAGAACAGCTCTGGGAGTCGTCAGGATCTAGGAAATAGCTGACTCCATAAAAACAGATGAAATGGTAAAGGAAGAAAGAGAAAGAAGATCCAAGGGCATTCCTTTGGAGGACATCCACACTTAGACTGGGAAGGAGAGAAGAAAAAGGAAGAATGATATCTATTTTGTTGTTTTTCAGTCCTTTCAGTCATGTCCAACTCTTTATGACTCTCTAGGCTTTTCTTTTTAAAAATTTATTTATTTACTTTTAGTTTACAACATTTAGTTCCATAATCTCTAGAGCTCCACATTTTCTCCCTCTCCTTGCCTTCCCTGCCCCCTTGGTGGCATGCGGTCTGATATGGGCTCTACATATACCTGCACATTATACATTAGTCAAGTTGTAAAGAAGAAGTATAACCAGTGGAGTGAGGAACAAGAAAAAAGAAAACAAAACTAAACACAAAAGAGAGAGAGAGACAGACAGACAGAGAGACAGAGAGAGAAGAGAGAGAGAGAGAGAGAAGAGAGAGAGAGAAGAGAGAGAGAGAAAGAGAGAGAGAGAGGAGAGAAGAGAGAGAGAAGAGAGAGAGAAAAAGAGAAAGAGAGGAGAGAGAGAGAGAGAGAGAAAAAGAGAGAGAGAGAGAGAGAGAAAGAGAGAGAGAGAGAGAGAGAGAGCAGGCAGTTTGCTTCAATCTGCATTCAGACTATGCAGTTCTTTCCTCTGGATGTGAATATTCTTTGGGATTTTTCCTTACAAAGAGACTGGAAGGGTTTGCCGTCTCTATATCCAGCTCATTCTACACATGAGGAAACTGAGGTAAACAGGGTTTGTGACTTGTCTAAGGCCAGATTTGCACTCAGGACAGCAGGTCCGGCGCTCTCTACCCACTGGGCTGCACAGCTGCAAAGCATTTATAGGGTGCACGCTTCACTCAGCTCCTTAGACATGATCATCTCATTTAATCCTCATAACAACCCTCGGGGCAGGTGGTGTTACTACCTCCATATTACACTGGATAAAACTGAGACATACAGAGGTGGACTGATTTGCCCTGGGTCACACAGTGATTGAGTACCAGAGGCCAGATTTGAACAGGGGTTTTCCTAGCTCCAGGCTCAGCACCCTATTCACTTTATCACAAAGCTACACCGAGGGAGGCGCCATAGCCACTCCTTCACATAGTGCTTGGGTTAGTGGCAGCTAAATCCAAGTGTTTTAATTCTACTGTCATCACAGACTGATTGAGCTCTGCCTCATTTTCCTTCCTTCCCAATCTCAACTCCATAGCTAACCAGTTCAATGTAACACTGTCCTTGCCCCGTTGCTCCTCATGGCCTGCCAAACTCTAATCCTGCTTCACCTTCTTGGAAGGGAAGGAAGTAAGCTACAGAGCCGGTGCTATGTGCCAGACAGTGTGCTAAGCACTTGTATGAATAAGCTCATTTAATCCTTATGATAAGTCTAGGAGGCAAGTACAACTATTATACTTAATTTACAGCTGAGGAACGTGAGAGAGACACAGGCTAAGTGACTTGTCCATCTTCACACTGCTAGCAAATGCCTGCTTCTAGATGTGAACTCCAGGCTTTTTGACTCTCAGCCTAGAGCTCTATCCACTGCGCTACCTATCTGCTTGCTACAGAGGTCCACTAGATCACAATTACTGTCATGATAATACTAATATGTTTTCATTTCTTATTTGGTAAATACATACAGATACAACCGTATCAACAAAAATTCAGGGGGTGGGGACTTTCTAATTTTTAAGAGTGTAAAGGAGTCCTGAGGGGGGCACAGCCATCTACATAGAGTGCCAGGCCTAAAGACACCAACTAGCTGCATTACCCTGGGCAAGTCACTTAACCCTGTTTGTCTCAATTTCTTCATCTGTAAAATGAGCTGGAGAATTTAATGGCAAACCACTCAAGTTATCTTTACCAAGAAAACTCCAAGTAGGGTCATGAAGACAGGCCATGAAGAGCTGGAATACAACTAAAAAACAACTGAATCAAACATTACAAAGTGGATATTGCAAAGGTATCTGAAGGTTAACATGCTGAAAACAGAAAATGTTTTTTTCCCCCAACCCTCAACTCATCCCTCTTTTCTAATTTGGCTTTCTTGCCTCAGGCATATCCCCACTCCAATATGTCCTCCACACAGCTCTGACAGGGATTTCCCTAAAGTACACATCTCACCATGTCACTCCCCTACTCAAGAAATGCCAATGGCTCTAATATTTTTGAGATCAAATGCAAACACTTCCCTGTTATTTAAGCCTTTCACATCTTAGCTTTAATCTACCTTTCCAGCCTTACATTACTCTTCTCACATTCTCACCACCAGCCAAACTGGCCTTCTTGCAAGTCTTCACACAGAACACCCCCATCTCCTTTTTCTGTGTCACTGCAAAGGGAGTTATTACCCATGACTGAAACAAATCCCTTTCAAAATCTACAGCTTCTTTGAAAACTCAACTAAAGTATCACCTTTGAAGCGACACCTTTCCTGATTCCCCCCAGTTGCCAGGGCTTCCCTTCAAAATGACCATCTATTTAATTGGGGGTAGGGGTGGGTTAGGTTTACACATGTAGGTGTTTTCCCAGATTGAATGTAAGTTTGAGGATAAGCAAGGATTTTTCTTTTTTCATTTTTGTCATTAAGCATTAATGGCTAGTACAAACCAGATGATTAATGAGTGTTTATTGAGAGTTACCGGATTCTCCCTAACCTAAAAATTTTTTTTCAATTGCTTTTTTTTGAGATTTACAGTTCTTATAATTTTTTTGTTCTTCTTTCTACATAATATAAATGATTTTGTACCCTTAAATCCAAGTTATCTTTCGTTTCCAGGTCTTTCTATTTTGGCAGTAAGATTGTGTCTTCTAAGAAAGTTTTGGTTATCTTTGGATTTACTCTTTGGAGACTCTTTTGAATATGTTCAATCTACTTAAGAAGTGGTGCTAGAGTCAATGACTTTACTTTCCATCAATCTCTCATTTTTGAGAGCCAATTTTTTTTAATAAACAGGTTGGGTGGGAGTTGCTATAATGTTACAAACTAATTTCTCATCTTCATCTTTTCTTCTAATATGAATTATTTTGAACTGTGCTCTGACCAGTCGATAATCTGACTATAGGCAGCTGACTCTGAAATGACTGCTATTATCTATAACCAGTTATTTTCTGTCTGCTAAGAAACCATGGCCAAAAGCATTCATTATCAGGTGGTCCAACTCTAGTGGTGAGCTTTTGCATATATAGGCAAATTAGTTTTTGGAGAACAACTTCGTTGAAGCTGACAGACCTGGATTGTACTCTAATGGCACAGGTTCCAAGAACCAAAGCCCTTATAATGCTAAGAGCTTTTGGAATAAAATTAGGTTGGGATGGAGCATACTTTAAAGCAATAAACAATTCACTGAATTTTATAGCTACAAGTGCCCATCAGTAAATAATAAATAAAGTTTTACTTTCACAAATGCAGACACATCTTGCTTTCAGGACCACAGATCTATGCTAAATGATTATTTTTGGGGTTTTTTTTTTAATCCTCACACTTAAAATTAAGGCAGAAGATTTTGAAACAAAAACTTCTTATTTTCCACAATACAAATACAAATAGAATTCCTATTGGGGATCATTAATTCTTTATTTGTATTTGAATATTAAATTTGGATATAATTGTAGAAAGGAACTTTATTGGTTTCCAAAAGAATTCGAGTATTATTTAGTCTTGTGGCTCTCAAACTTATTTTTCTAGGGTCACTCTTAAAAATTTTTATTTAAGATCCCAAAGAGCTTTTGTTTATGTGGGTCCAGAGAGGTAAAATGAATTCATCCCAGGGTCTCATTATTAAGAAGCAGAGTAAGGATTCTGCCCAAGGTCTCCTGATTTTGCAGGCAACAAGACGTTGAAATCCTCATTCTGCTTCTGACCCTGGGCAAGTTACTTCATCTCCTCATCTTAAATTTCTCTAAGATTCCTTACCATTTTACGATTTTGTGACTCCAAATTCAATGCTTTTTATACCACCCACAGCATAGAAAAATCAAAGTGTGGAATTAATGTATCTTCTCCTCATTTTCATAATGGAGATATTAGTCCAGTGGCTACAGTGGTGCAAAACAGAGGGCAAAATTTATACTCAATTATAATGCTAGTTAGTAATAATAGCTAGCATTTATAAAGCACTTTCAGATTTCCAATGTACTTTACATTTATTTTTTCATCCGATTCTCACAACACAATTCTCACAACTGAAGGATGTGTTATCATTCTCCCTATGCTACAGGTGAGGAAACTCAGTCTGAGAGAGAAGAGATAAAGTGAATTTAAGATAAACATAAAAGAAATCAGAACATATAACTTACATAAAAGTATGCTTTCCACAATAAATGTCAAAGTGTTGTACAGTAGGGAAATTAAATTCCATTAAACAAACATTATTCAGAAACAAACTTTGTTCCAGGTTTAGGGAATCAGGAGAACTGGTTTCTAGTGCAGATTCTGCCATCTTGAAAAAATTCCTTACATCTTTCTGTACTTCAGCTTCTTCATTAGTAAATATAGAAGGGGTCAGAGTAGATGATCAACAAATTTTCCTTTTTTCTAAATCTTTATAATTCTACAAAGTAGATAATAGAATTAAAAAAAGTTTTAGTGGGCCACATACAGGTGAGTTAATTATGATAAGATGGAAGAGGGAGCTAAACTGTAAATAGAAATATTAATTCTGGCTTTCAAAAAGTTTAAATGCTTTAAATTTTAAAACAGACAACTAATAGTTTTTCTTAGTAAAGACTATCATGGGAATAACTAAGGTGTTACACTTAAATATCTCAGAGTATTAGTAGATAAATAAGTCCATTCTAATCTGAACTAGTCAAAAGAAAAATCAATGATTTTTATGAAATTCATTGTTGTCTATACTCTTTTGTCCCAGAAGAAGGACATGGGTTTGCTGCACTTCACATATCACAAGAGCAGTGACACAAAGAAAACTTTGCTTCCTTTTCTTCAATAAGTTTGCAGGACTGCCATCTGATCAAAATTTAAATCCATGCAACTTATTGTTCGACTGCAAAGCTGACATCAATTAAACTAGTGCCTTTCCTATTCAAAAAAGAAGGAAAGAAAGGAAGGAAAAAAATAAGAGAAACACAAGCAACTAACATAAACAGGCATTCACAAAAGCAAATCAAATAACAGTGCTTTAAGGCCTGTCCACTTTAGTTGCCATCAGCCAACTGCTACAGAAGAGTTCAATAAAACTACAATTTCTATTGTTTGTGGTGAAAAACCTGTCATCTGACTGTCACTGACAATGTAATCAACTTTAATAAATATCACTGGATTCTTTAGTATCATAAATTTCTCTACATAAAATATAAATTATTATATATTTAAAGAAATGCTATAATGCCTATTAAGTGCCATATTTTACAGTATATTGGGATAAATAACGAGAGACTTAACTCAAAGCAGGGTTTCCAATTACCAAGGATTATAAACATTTCAAAACCACATTATCTGACATTCAGTAAAGCTGGCTTTCAATTGTGCCATTATCCATCTAGCAATAAAATAACATGAAATATTGACTTAAAACAATGATAATGACAAAAGAATCATTAAGAAATCCTTCATCATAACTTTCACAGCAGGTGGCCTATAAAATGATCAAGAATAATATGCTGGATTCTGTAGTCACTGAGGTCAGTTTCTGCATACAAATTTTTTCAGGAAGAAAAAGACCTTCAGAAAGTGGGCCATTCATCTGAACCAAGTTCAGAGAATTTCCAGCACTGTGAAAAGATATGTTATGCAAGCACATAGATGTATTCAGTGGGAGTAGACTGAACTAGCTACATGGAGACTACAAAGGAGCCCTCCCATGGCTCATGAATAAGTCGAGGAAATGATCAGAAAAAAAGAGAGAGATGTTTAGACAGATGGCCCACTTAAAATGCCTGGGACAGGGCATAAGCAATTTTAATGAAACTTTAGATCTAACATATGAATTGTTTTCTTATTTCTCCCCCTCTCCCCACCCAATCTCACAGAAGACAAACACAAATTCAGCAACTGATTGATGAGTCCATTTCAACATGTCAGGGTGGAAAAGCCACACAATTTAAGTATTATTGATACAATAAGTACATATAAAGAAAAATCCTTCACAGAACCTTCAGCTATCAGAATGAATGTAAAAGAATGAAATGGATAGATTAAAGGAATTCAAAACAGAAGTCTACTGCCAAATAAAACAAAAATCTAAGCCTTATTATCTGAGTACTTTCAACACTCCAACATAAAAGTTTATCACTGTAGAAGAATGATAAAAGCTCTGATTTCAGAGGATCTCTTTATTGCTAAAAAAAATTAAATTAAAAAATGACATGGATGAAGCCTAAAATTTTGGTTTTGTACAGCTAAAAAGCTGTAGCCATTTATGTATTCATGCTTCTACATGTGAGTATGTAGGTATACACACAAATTATATATTTGCAAACATATGTATAAGTATATGCATGAAAATATAAAAATATGATGGCATTTTTTCAGACATTATTACTCAGTCTTCCATAAAATACTAGAACAGCAAGATATTTAGAAACAGTCACAAGCTCAGGATAAGTAAGTAACATTACATATCTCCTCAGACAAAAGCTCTGAACTCCTCAACCTCAAACTCCCCTTTCTATGACACTTATCTACACTTGAAAAAAAATGCTGCAACAGCTTTGGGTATTAGACTTAGAATGAGGTTTTTTAAGTCTTGGGATGGAGAGTCCAGGGTTCCTAGCTAAGATGCTCCATGAACAACCCCCATATTTATCTTATGAACAGAACAGTAGCAGCTTTCTCACTATGTGATGCACCTCTAAAACCTACCACATGGCAGCCAGAGGACTGATAGACAAATATCCTCCCCTATCCCGGCCCACCCACTGTATTTTCAAAGGCTAGCTAATAATAAAATGACACTGAAGTCACAGAAACATTATCAGTAACTATAAAGAATAACAAATATTCCAAAAGCAAATAAAGTTTAACACATACCTATCATAGATAAGTAATCAATGTTTTCTAAATAAATTAACATAGATGACAGAAGATCTAAAAGAGGTTTAATCTGATATGCATTATTTTCTCAACTTAGGATTCTTGGGGTTCAGAGCTGGAAGGATCTTTAGAGATCATTTATTACAACTTTTCATATTACAGAGCAAGAAACTTGTGAAACTTTTAGATGAACAAGTAAGAACTAAGCTTAAGAATGTATTGCAATGAGCAATAAACAATCATTTAAAATGAAAATTTTGCTAAGTGCATGTTTAAATGTCAATTAATAAATCAACATGTTTGTTATGTGAGGACATCCAAGTTGTCTCTGCTAAATTATTACATTCTACAAGAAGCCTCTGTCAATCCGTCTTAGTCTTCATGCTTTTTCTCTGAGAATTCCTCCCCCCACCCCCCACCATTTCAGCTTGTATTTATCTGGTTGCATGTGGTTGTTTGCATGTTATCTCACTCTATTAGACTGTGAGCTTCTTAAGAGTAGACACTGGTTTTTACATTTCCTTGTATCTCTAGTGGTTAGCACAGTGCTTAATAAATGCTTGATGACTAACCCTAATAGTAGAGGTAATATTCAAAAGTTAGGGGAAAAAATACCTACCCTTTTTGGTAAGTGATTGAATGCAAAATAATCCACCCAGCCTACTTTACCTATATAGCCTCATGCCTCAGACCACATTCCACATTCACATCTCAGCCTCAGCACCTCCCTCTTCTTCTCTTGCTCTGGGCACACTAATCAAATGAGCAGCACAATTGTTTCAGAAAAGAGCATGCCAACTCTTATGCATCCTCTTGCCATCCCTGTGACTTCTCCTGGACAGTACTCCAGTATATGTGTTGTCTTCCCTAATAGAATTATTAGGGAATAACTGCTCTTACTAACAATGACTCTCTTTTTTTTTTTTTTAAAGATTTTCCCCAGAATATAACAGTGTCTGGCAAATAATAAGGATTTAGTAAATCCTTCTCAATTGACTAACGGAGGTAAAATTACTGTCTGAAGCAGCAATATTTAAGATAATTTAAAGTTATTAATTGATACTAGACCATGTTACTTTTGCAAAGTATCATATGATAATCCTGAATTATGTTTTATTTAAACAACTGAGCCAAAGACAGAGTAAGCTAACATATAAAACATCTCTCAAAATAAGTATCAAATATTACTAGGATTAATACTCTGAAAGATATTTGAAATCTAATAAACAAAAGTCTAATCAAACCAATCACCTTAGTTACCGTGCATTTTCAGTCACAATAAAATTTTCAACTAAATCAAAATAATTTCATTTTATTTTCAAAATTAGTTACAAATAACTCAAGAACAAGTTATTTTAGAGATTATCTAATCCAACCCCTAAGTTTTATATGGGGAAACTGAGATTTTATGAGGTTAAATGATTTGACTAAGGATATGTAGGTAGAATGCAACAAAATCTATTTCTAAACTAATGATCAAGAAATACTAGGAAAAAAATGACAAAGCTTAAAAAAAGCTTAACAAAAAGAGAATTGTTTAGTTTGCTCCTTGATATGACAAGCTTTTTAGTTAATGCCATCCTGTCGGTTAAATATCCCCAGCATGAAAGACAATGTGAAGTGTTCAATTTGATTCAACTTTACCTTGAGGACCTAACAAGTGACATGCAAGTTAGCAAAATTTTGTTACTCTAAAGAAAGTCTTCTGGTTCACAAGGTTTTAAGTACCAATGGTCAACATTAGAACCTATTACAAACTGATGACTGTCTTAAGGTTAGTATTATATTAATAAAATATTATTTATTGAATTTATGACATAAGGGTGAGTGCGTTCTGATATCAATGATGATGTGTAAAAGTCATGTTGTGGAATAATGTGAAAACCCTTATAACATTATATACTTTTGTTACATGTATTAAAATGGTACAGTTCATGATAATGGTTGTCCATGCTGCTAAACTCACTCAAGGGTCACCTGAACCTGAACAAAATACAATTGGAAAAAAAATTTTTAAATAACAATGTAATAGAAATAATATTGATTTGTGTTTTCTAAGTAAATATGTAGCCCTCGGGGGCTTATGTTTGAGAGAGATATGGACTACAGACCAAAATTCATGCAACTACTTCTTGCTATAAAAGCCACCCAAATAAGATACTTCACTAAAATCATTCTTATCATGATTATCAACTATAAGAGGTAGAATGGTGTTGTGGACCAAGTTGTAGGCATGGAGTCAAGAAGACAGGTTCAAAGAGCACCTTGGACACGAGCACTGGGATCAAAGGCAAGTCACATAACCTTTCTGATTCTTATCCAACTCTTTAAGACAGGTGGACACTGCAGAGACCTCTGGACCTGGACTCAAGAAGAGCCAAGTTCAAAGCCAGGCTCAAAACAGGATCTGTGGACTCTGGGAAAGTCACTTAACCTCCCATTACCTTAGTTTCCTCACCTATAAAATAAGAATCAAAATAACCTCTATTTTCCAGGGTTGTTGTGAGAATGAAATTTCAGAGAAAATATCTATAAAACAGTTTGAAAGTCTGAAAAGTGCTATGTAAATGCCACTCATTATTATTATTTAAGACTTTAATTTAAAGATAATGTACTAAGTTATCATTGTCTATTAGGCAGAAATAATAACATTAACTCATATTTCTAGCCTCCAGAACAGACTTCTAAGGCAGGTGGTATAAGTATTCTTATATATATTTTGTAAATCATGAAATTGAGACTCATAGATGTTAAGTTAGTCAGTCAACAAGCCTTTATAAAGTTTACTCCACATAGCCAAGCAATATACAAAGTGCTGAGGACATAAAGGCAAAAACATAAACAATTATGTACATATAAGATATAGACTAAGCAAATGGAAGATAACTTCAGAGGGAAGGTACTCATTAGCAATGTTGCAACCAGGAAAGGTGTCTGGCAGAAGGTGGGATTTGGGTTGTCTCTTGAAGGAATGTAGAGAAATCATTAAATGGAGATGAGGAGGGAGACAATTTCAGGCATGGCATCAAGACAGGCAGCTAATTAGGCACAAAATAAGGAAATAAAGGGTCATGTGGGAGGAACAGAAAGAAGGTCAATTTTGCAGGAGTAGAGTAAAATGTCAGAAGAACAGAAAGATAAGAAGGGGACAGATTGCGAAGACCTAGCTAGGTAGGCAGTTGGGTGGGAGAGTGGGTAGAGTACTGGACCTGGAGTCAGAAAAAACTTTGTTCCAATACTGCCTTAGATATTTACTGGCTGTGTGACCCTGGAGAGGTCACATTCTTTTCTTTAGGCCTTATTTATAAAGTCAGAATAATAATAGTACCTATTTCACAGTTACTGTAAGGCTAAAATAACAATTATAAATAGCTTTGCAAAGCTTAAATGTTTTCTGATGATGATGATGATAACAATTTTATACTTGACCTCAGAGATAAGATGAAGCCTCTGGAATTTATTTGCATTTTAGGGAAGTGACTTTGGTAACTGAATGGAGGGTGGATTAATTAGAATGAGGAAAGACTTGAGGGAGACCAACCAAAAATCTATTACAACAGTGGAGGTATCAGGGTGGAGAAACAACAAGGTCTTGGCTGTGTGAGTAAAGGAGGGTAAGACACATGAGAGATATTATGAAAGTAGACATACCAAGACAAAGTAACATTGGATATGTGAAGTTAGCATAAGAGGAGTGATAGATGACAATTTGTGAGCCTGTGTTACTAAAAGAGTGGTATACCCTAGACAGGAAACAGAGAAGAAAGAAGTGTTTTAGGGAAAGATTATGAGTTCTGTTTTGAGCATATTGAGTTTGGATTGCCAATGGGACATCCATTTCAAGATATACAAAAATCAGATAATATAAGACTAGAGCTCAGGAGAGAGATTATAGTTGGATTTATAAATACGGGAATCGTCCACACAGAGATGATAATTGAACCCATGGGATTGGACAAAATAGCGGAGTTAGAGCACAGAGAAGGAGGAAAGAAGAAAGATCCAGAGAGAGCTTTGAAAAACACTCGTGGTTAGCTGGTAGTTGTGATCTGGATGAAGACCTAACAAAGAAAATTGAGAAGGAACTGAGATAAGTAGGAGTAGAACAAGAAGAAAGCAATGTCACAAAAACCTAGAGAGGACAGTATCGAGGAGGTGACTGTTGAATGTGGATTTTGACAATCTGAGCCTAAATGTGTTTGCCTTCAGTTATGAACTGTGGAGGAGAATGAGTGGATGAAGTGATTAAATCTAGAGACTATCCTCATAATCACCAACCTCCGGTTTGTCTAGTTCCTATATTGTGGTACCAAAAGGGCTGAGGTGCTGTCTCTTCCTTTTCTGCACGTATTATACTGAATATGGATTGTTCCTAGTTGTTAGTATACTACTGGGCTTAAGGTCATTTGGTTCCAGAGTTAATTATACAGTGGGTACCTGAATTGAAAGTAAGATGAATCTGAGGGCACCTACAGCCTTAAACTGCCTACCTGACTTGCAGAAGTTTAAATTTATTAACATTCCTTATCTTTTTAAAAAACAATTTCTAAGAGTGAGAGTGCATGCAGATATGTGCCTCTTTTGCTTGGATGGTGCTTTTCCTTTACACACATAAGTAAAGTTTTCTGAATCCCTCCAGAATATATGAAATTTCTTTCTAGCTATGAAAAAAATGGCTACTACAGTTCACATGACAGTCTGATTATTCAGGAGCACCCCAAATTATGGAGGTTGTTTCTGGCATGTATTATTTTCAAAACAAAATTATTTGAAAGGCTGCTTGACCTAAAATATTTCATGGATGGACTTCGTCTCAAAGACAGCATGTCTCAGTAAGGCTGACAGCCAGAAAAATGAACAGGATGCTCAGTTGCTATTTTAATAATTTAACGTAAAATATACAAATATCTTACTCTTTCATGACTGCACAATGGAATGAATACAAGAGTCACATTGGTGAATATCACTGTTGAAAAATTTTAGCTTTGGGATTGGTTAGAATGAACTCTAAAGTTTGTTAAAGAATTCCTTATGAAAAAGAATCTATCAAATTTATCGATGTTGTGTTAAATAGAGAAAAGTAAGGAAGACATTTATGACCAGATTATGTTATAAAGCCCATTCACATTACTGCCAATCATGGTCAAAAAAAAGAACAGGGCTAACACAATAGTTAAATCTCCTTTGAGATGAATGAAAATCCCAAAAGACAATTCTGGGTAATTAATAATCAATTTATTAATTAGGCTAGCTGATAAAAAACAAAATGATGTTCAATGGTTTCTGCTAGTAACCAAAGACCAAACCATGGAAGACCCTGAATGTTTAAATACCTTTGGAAGTGGAGGCGTCCCTGACAGTTTAAAATTAAATTTGCCTGGTGAACAATTAATGAGGGGATGGACATATTAGTGAGAAGGTGGGCTAAATTCTTCAGCTCCTTCTGCTGAGAATATGACTTGACCATGAGACTTAGCCACTTACAGCAATCTGGACAAAAGAATCCATCTCCACCCAGACAGTTCTGGTTGATTTTCTCCTTTATAAGCTAGATTCCCCTAGACTCCAGTGGAGGGTACAATGACAGGCTTATTTCTTAAGAATTTTCTCCAAAGAATTCACCTAGATTAGTTTCTATTTTTACTCTAAACAGAAGTAAGATCTTCTAGTTGGGTGAGGTCCCACCCAAAATCCCAGGGCAGGTACACAGAGGATTTGGACAATCTCATCAATCAGCAATATTGTTCAGAGACTTCCTGGACCATGAATGATGATATAGAATGGGAAAATTTCAATCTTCATTTAAAAATTGGTGATTAATATAAAAGAAAAATAATGACTTTTTTCAACTTCAAAACTATTCAAATGGTTATTAAACAGCTGGCAGTTAACCCCACTTTTTTTATTTTTTGGCAATAGTGATCAACCAATTAACAAGCATTTATTAAGGTACTACTGTGCTGATGATACAAAGGCAAAAAGTCAAGTCTCTGTCATAAAGAAGCCTTGTTCCACAAGTGTTTTAAGTGGAAATTACTAATTGCCCCAAATGGGAACTGCAGGGAAATAAATACTACACAGGGTCAACATGAGAAAATGTATATTTCTTTTTGGCTTAGTTTTCATATTTGCAAAGGGCCATAAAAAGTCTCTTTGTACAAACATGCTTATATTATCAGTTGCTAATATTAGAAAGACAAGGGACAGAGGTAGTTGTGGAAGGATGGAACTGATTAAAGAAAAACAACAACAACATAAATTTGTGGGTATAAACTGCTATAGAAGCTAACTCCTCCAAAAAAATCTCTTTTTAAACTGTGAAAAAAAAATTTTAAGTTGTTTTGACTCAAATATTATGCTGACTTGCCTCATAAATCTCCTGTACAAATATTTCCTGAATTCATAATATCATAAAGTAAAGCTGGAGAAGACATGTTTATACTATTCCTTTTGGAATATATTTTATTCGTATAATAGATTATAAACTCCATGAGGGCATGGAGTATATCCCATTCATTTTCATCATGACACAATGCTTCCATATGAAATACTGAATAAACAAATGTCAGGTAGATCGCAATCCTGAGGTTAAAAAAACAAAACACTAGCAAAACTAGAGCAAAAAATTCCCCCTCTGTAAATGAAACTATGTAAAAGAAGTGTTTTGCAATCAAGGTTATAAAGTATGCTATTATGCAATACATTAAAAAAAACATTCTGGGTCATCTACAAAGAAGATGACCACTGGTTGCATAAGAGATAAATAGTTGACAATACTGTGCTAAGCAAAACCAGAAGCTCTAATGAAAAACAATTCATAAACAAGATAATGAATAGATGTATGTATACCTGTAACAGTGTGGACTGGTAGTAGTAAAATGGGGAAAGACAGCTTAAGTAAATATGGACAGCCTGTTGGAGGGTCTTTTCATGGTAGTTACAACTGAACAAGAACAGATTGCATGCACGCAGGAAGAAAAAGACATTTAAAAAGAAAGACTTAAAGAAGCTATAGAGTGTTAGTAGGATACTGCCTTTTACAATGATACTGATTAGAAAATATGTTATAAAAATGGAAGAAAGAAATAAAATGACATTGATTTGAAACAAGGTCATGCCATTAAAGACTCTTTTAGTGTTTAAAAATTGTCTTTATATTTATTTTCTCTTTGTAAGATGACAACTCTGAAGGAGAAAAAATGAAGGAAAAACATTTAATTCTAATAATCTATATTTATTTCATCTCTATAAATTAGGTTTTATTATTAAATTAGGTATTTTGAATACAGATTTATAAAAATGTTTCCTAATAAATCTAAATTGAAACTGAAAAAGAGACAAATCTTTAAGAAGGATAGTGAAGAATCTATCTGAACTTTGGCATCATTGGTAATAGTGTATGGGAATTGTTGTGGTTAATGGATTTGATGCATAGAAATATAATTAAGACAAAGGTTGTGCAATTATGTTGCAAACATTGGAGATGCCTTCAGAGGAAATATGTCGACGTTATCTACAAAGAACTGCTTCATATATACCTATTCATTCAGTGTTTTACTAATAATTTGATATCTGAATGGATCTTTTGACATTTTGTTTTAAATATAACAATACCCTTTACTAAATCTTGACTCTAAAATCAGAAACTTTATTACCCTATAAAACATATCCACAGTTCAAAGTATTTAAAGGGGTTAAACAAAATGCAAACATTTAATGCAACATTAAGCATGTGAAATAAAAACTTGATTGCCTAAAGAAAGCATGCTATGCTGTTACCCTGGTGACAGGTTAAAAAAAGGGATTGTGAGCTGAATAGCTGTATGATATGAAATTAAAATGTTTCACATTGAACAATCCAAAATGAATTGGGAAAGGTTAGAGTAGAGGAGAGAGAAATCAATTCTCCAATGGCAATGGTGAATGGGAAAGAAGCATGAATAGGATTTGCCAGTGGGGTGCAACAGCTGCCAAATATCCTGCAGCCAAAGAATTACAATAATACTGATGAAGTGTGCAAGAGCTTTTGGAATCATTGCAGGGAACACAGAAATACTCCTACAATAATGAGGCTATTCTATTTCCCATACAGCTTCTGTAGAAATATCAAAGGGGAAAAAATATTTTAAAATGTAATACTTAGCAACAAACATGTAAATATACCATCTTATCCATTTAACTAATGTTTTGTCCTTAACTAAACATGGATTTCAAAAATCATACAAAACACTGAGATATGGCAGAAGTGAAAATATAATACCCCTATCAAAACATAAGCCAGGCTTAAAAGATGACTGAATTAATGTTTTCTCCATTCTTGGTGTTTGGGGGATATTATTTTTTTAAAATCATGGTAGCTATTTCTTTCAAAAGACAAAGTATAGACATATGTATTTATAAGCACACATCCAAAGTGCCTTTTACTGTTTGCTGTACAATCATTTTTCATTCACCAATTTTCCTGATATAAACATAACAGTGCACTGAATAACATACATGTAACCAAAGATATTCATTTTCACATATGATAGAAATATAAGTTTTAGTTTTATGTCTAACTTTGTAATTCCAAAAGTAGCTTATGGCAAAACCACCAAAAGACATTTCAGTAACATTTATTATTGTAAAAAATTTTTTAACATTTCTTAAAATCTACTTTATTTTCAATGAATAAAAATGTATTAAAGAACTCTGAACTTACACTACCAGAGGGGAAATTAATGACAGGAACATGAATCGCAAACTTAGTAAGTGGGAAAACATAGCTTTCTGAAGGAAGCAAATAAAATAGAAGATATATATGTGTGTGTGTGTGTGTGTGTGTGTGTGTAAAAGTCATAAGCATAAATTCATGAGCAGTATACTTATCTTCCTCTTTATTTGTATAGCCCAAAAGGGTTATATATTGGTTCTCTATGTAGTATGGCATTTGACATGTCTTCCTGGATAATCACAGGGAGTAACATTTACTAAGCGGGTCCTTAGAACCCTTACAATCACAGTACTTCCCAATAAATAATAATAATGAAGATGCTGATGATAATAGCTGGCATATAAATGCATTGGCATAGATTTTTAAAGCACTTTTTACAAACTACACTCATTTAATCTTCACAGCAACTCCTTAAGGTTGATACATGAGGTATTATTACACTCATCTCAAAGATAAACAACAGCAAAGCTAAGCAGCTTAAATATGGTCACACAGTCAGTAAATGTCAAATGTGAGATTTGAACTCCAGTATTCCTAATTCCAAGTTCAGCCTTTTACTGTTGGTGTTGTCTTTAAAGGAATGCTACTATCATTATTCAACTGTTAAGAAATGTAAGTTTGTTTAGTATTTATGTTCTGTGAGATTATCAGGAGAGAAATAGGGAGTGAAAAGTAGGAACCATAAAGTGAAAGAAACCAGATCAATCACTCTTTTCATAAAATCTGTAGCTTGCCCTGTCCACCATTATAAAACCTCACAAATCTAAACTTCTGTGATCTTTCTCCACAAGTTTTCATATTTTTGAAATAAATAAGATTTCTTGAGGAAAAGCTTATTAGCAACAGGAATATTTAAAATACATAAATAGGTCCTTTGTCAAAATGCTGTTTTCCAAAAACAAAAACAAAAAACAAAGCAAAACAAAACAAAAACAGGTTTGTTTTCGCTTAGGCCTTAGCATAACCTAAAGGGGGAGATAATATGGAGTAGAGGATAGAAAGCTCTACCTGGCATCAAGAAAATTTCAGTGCAAATCTTACTTTTGACACTCTTTAACTGTGTGACCACAGGATAAGTCACTTAAACACCCTGTTTCAATTTCCTCATTTGTAGAACAGGGATGATAAAATCTGCAACAACAACACCTTCATAGGATTGTTTCTCATGGGACTCAAATGAGAAAGTGTATGTACAGTACTATAAGAATAAGTTTTTATTATTAAATGAGAGTGCTTGGTATTTGAAAGAAGACTATCCAGGTACCCAACATGAATATCGAAGTTCACACCATAAAAAATTTATACAAGAATCAGATCAGTTAACATAGCTATGTCTAATAGAAATTTTTCTAAAAAATTAAAACAACTTTAATTTTATTTAAATTTTAACAAAACAAGAGATAAAGGCAATCACAAAACATAAAACGAATAGTTTTGTATGAAAGTGAAAAGCTTTTGCACAAACAAATTAAATATAACGATGACAAAAACAATCTGCTGATTGGGAATCTTCACATCAAGTAAATATTTTTGATAAGGATCTGATATTTAGATATAAAAGAAAGATGACTACATAAGAACAAAAGTCATTTCACAAAGTATTAGTGGTCAAAGAATGTAAACAACCTTCTTAAAGAAACTGACTTGATAAAAAAATTTCAAAATGCCTAATAATAAGAGAAATGTAAATCAAAATAATTCCAACAAATTCACATGGACAATGGTGATCACTGGCAAACATAACAAAAGATGGAAACAGTTAACAGTGAGAGGCTATGGAAATACAGGTATACTAATAGACTTTTGGTAAGTTGGTGCAAAGGTTCTAGAAAGCAATTAGTAATTAATTAGCGAAGAGAGTGATTAAAATGTTCATACCTTCTACTCAAGAAGCCCAATCCTATGCATATACATCAGGGATGTAAAAAAAAAAAAATGGAAAGAATGGCCTATATATACCAAAATATTTATGGCAGTAATTTTGTACCAAAGAAAGGAATCTAAGGGAGAGGTCTATTGAGTAATGGCTAAAAACAAAAAAAACAAAAAACCTGTGATACACAAATGTAATAGAATATTACTGAACCTCAAGAAACAACAACTATGTTATAATCCTTCTTTACAACCTGATTAATGATTAATGTGAGAAAACAGAGGCCTTGCGATGAAATGAATAAATAAAAATATTCTATGAGCTAACAAAATATCCAACAAAACATATAGATATGTTACATGTACACATACACCATCACGACCACCACTACCACCACTACCACCACCACAGTAAAATTAATTATTGAGATTTTTTTTAAGTGAGTATTAAAAAACCCTAAAACTGGGGTGGCTAGGTGGCACAGTGAACAGGGCGCTGGCCCTGAAATCAGGAGGACCTGAGTTCACATCTGGCCTCAGACACTTTATACTTAACTGGCTGTGTGACCTTAGGCAAGTCACTTAACCCCAATCTCCCTGCCCTCCAAAAAGAAAAAAACAACAACCCTAAAACCAGCACAAAGAATCAATGGAGACAAATATAAAGTGATTAAATTATTGGCTCCACAACAAAGAATAAAATAAAAAAGTAGATGGCTGTGTTTTATTAAGACATAAATATTAAGCTATGCATGTGTTTAAAACAACTCTAAAGGTTTTATTATATGAATTTCTAAAGTAAATTGTTACATTTAATGTACTTATCCAAGATATAACTTTAAAATACCTACTATATGGAAAACATTTTACACTGTGTGTTTTGAAAAACTTAATAAGACAAGGTATCTGCCTCTGAGGGTAAAGAAGGGAGGGAAGAGGTATTTATTAAATGCCTCATATGTTGCAGGCTCCATGCTAAGTGCTTTACAAATATTATCACTTTCCAAGATGTTTCATAAAACAAAATATAGATATTTAAAGTTAAATAACAATGTAAGATAGTATGTCATAAAGTATCAAAATATACCAGCATCATAGCAAATGGAGAATAGATTATAGAATGTTCAAGCGAAAAGGAATCTTAAAGACACATAATAGTAATTAGTTGTGATTAAAAAATAAATTTCTTTAAAGTAAACATAATAGAGCTATAGTGTTCTTGTGACTATAAGAAGTTATTTTCAGGAGAAGATGTAAAAGTTAAGATGTGTTGATATTTATCATCACTCTCAAAAATGCTTTTTTTAAACTGGAACTACAGTGATTTTTCTTAACAAAAACTACTTTAACTCCTCACTTATGATACTGAAAATGTAAGCAATCCTTAGACTAGGCAAAATTTACATATTTATTTCATATATATTATAACTTTATATTATTCCTACTTTAGATTGAGTTTCTAGATCAATGATTTCAATTCTAATTCTGTTCTGGACCAGAATATTTCTAATTATCTCAGGGAAGGTTGATCTTTTTTGAACATCTCAAAAATAATTTTCATTTAAAAAAATAAGCAAATATCATATAGTAGAAAAAGTGATAAAGAAATATAGGGAGAATTCAAAAGCATTCAAAATTGTTGAAAATTACTACCTTAGATGGTAGAGATTTCAAAATGTACAATAAACTGTCTTTAACAAATTATTTAAATAATAATGAAGGCATAAAAGCCAAGCTAATTAGAAGTCACAGTTATATATCCTTATGGGTTAATTTTTCCTCTGACTTCCTGGAAGTCACCCCTTGTCAGATTATGATGTAAGAATTAATCGAAGTATCTTGACCTGAATGTATACACGTGCTTATTGCATCTGCCAATAAACAGGCAGGTCCTGAAGGGTTTTTTCTTTGTTTCTGTATAGCCATAACTCAGCATAGTGCCCAGTACAGACTAGGCATTCAGTAAGGATTACTGAAATTAAAAACTGAACAGAATTCTAAAACATTCTTGTTAAACTATTCACAGCAGTATTTAAAATCATTAGACCTATCTTTTTTTTTCACATCCCATTCACTTCCAAATGCATCTCCTACCCAGAGGGCCATTCTTCCTGATGGCTAGAGAATTAAAGATATATCTCCTGTCCTTCCATAAAAGATCGTGAACCCACTTCTAGTCATTGGAAGTTAATGTCCATATGCTTAAACAATCCTTTCCAAATGTCAACACCAGACTGGAAAATTATACGAAAATACATGCTTGAAGTAGCCAGAAGTAGAAGCCAATTTGATTGACTTACTCTATATTGTTACAAAGTATCAAAAGTCAAGGTGCCAATTGATATGGAAAAAGGGTATTTGTTTTTCGTTAGCATTGAAGGCCAAACTGAGTGTAGAGTAGTTCCTATAGTAGGTTGTTTGTTTTTTTTTTTAAGTTTCCAATATCAGATTTTCTACCTTGCTTCCAAATAAGGGTATACATCTGAAAGCATTTCTTTAGCTCAGTAGGTCCTAAAGAAAATCCTTTATCTACATTAACAAGTGTCAAATCAATTTTATCCTTCCCTGCTTATACATTTTGGCAAATATGATCAAGCTATAACCCACTCTTCTCTGTTATGATTACAACTCTAGTTTGAAATTCTGTTAATTTTAAAATATTCTAAATGCATATCAAAGCCTGACCCATTATGATAAAACAAATATTTACAGGGTTCATTAAAGGAGATCTCTGGAGAAGTTGAGCCATCTTCCCTTTTAAGGGAGTTATTATAGTGTTTCTAGATTAATGTGTCCTGGTAATGCTATTCAGAAGACAATGGATTAATGGAAGTTTATGTAGCATAGAATGCCTGTGGCCTTTCTGAATTTATTTATTTAATTTGGTGTACAAATTAAATTAAAATATTCTGTCGATATCATTTCTGTATGAATCTTAAGAATCGACACTATACTGATAAGGCATCACTCCAGTTCTTGTGAAAAGTGTTCAGAGAACAATAATTGACATTACCTTCCATTTTTACAGATAACAGCTATGTAGATCACTACTCTCTTCTTTTTATTTTATGCTCATATTTTTTCTTTGTATTTGAATAAAAAAGTAGTCCCCAGTAAAAAAAAGCTCATATTATACAAATTCATTTATATATAATATGCATTATTAATATATAGATATGCAAAATGTACACATACCATATACAATATATTAACACATACATATAAAATATACACATACAAAATCATGTTGAACATGATTTCATAGCTATGATAATACTAATATAGGAAAAACCTCCCAAGATACATTCATAAATACTATCTCTTCAAACCATGAGAAATACACTCCGTTTTACAGACTGGAGGTCAGAGAATGTAAATGTATGGATTAAGAAACAAACTAGCTAAACATTTATTTTCCTAAAAATCCTTTTTTAAGGAGTATAGCTAGGCACTGCGGGCAATATTTGAAATGTTCTATGTAGATAAAAATAATATTTAAATGCTATGAAGAAATCTTGCAATCCCAGAATAATGAAGCTAATGCTCAACATATTTTAATCACAAAAATTTTCTAACAACAACAAAAATTTACAACAATAACAATATAATAATTGACCTTTATATAGCATTTCAGAGTCTGGAAAATGCTTTAAATATATTTTCTCATGAGTTTCATGACAACAGTGTAAGGTCAGTACTACAGGTATAAATTTACTGAATAAAGTGACACCTGGAGAGGTTAAATGACTGGTCCACAATTAGCTATTAAGTGTTAGAAGCCTGATTTAGGATCTTAGACTCACGGGTCAAAGAGCTGTTACAGATCACCTCGTACAACCCCTTCACTTTATAGATGAGGACTGAGACACAAGGAAGGACTTGGCCAGAGGTCACATGGGAATAAACAGTAGAGTTAGCATTTGAACTCAGATGCTCTGGATCCATCCCTGTTCCCACCGTACTCCATTACCTCTTTTCTGCCCTGACTTCCACTCTGTAAAGCTAAGTACAGTTTCATTTTTTTCAATGAGGAAATTATATCTGCAATTACACAGAAAGACTCTGTCAATGTGTATTATTATAATTATTTAGATGCAGCTAAACATTTAATTAGATTTATAAATTTTTGTTACCACAAAAAAATGTTTCTAGCAGTATCTGTTTTCCTTTTTTTTTTTTTTTTAAGTATATTTCCATTCTTTCACTAGGCAGGTACTAGGGACATTTCATATCTCTGGGTTTTTCCAAGTCATAAATGATTTAAGAGTAAAACCCATACAGAAATTAGGAAAATATTCTTAGGAGCCAAGACAAGCAACACATGGGAAGTGCTGCAGGCAATTGGGCATAGAAGTATAAACATTACATTAGTACACCCGTGAGATAGCAAGATGTAGCCACACCTGGAGAGTCACTCTCATAATCCATTCCCAAGCCAATAATGAAAACAAGACTGAAGCCAAAATGTGAAAATTCAACTGTACTACATTGGCTTTGGTCTCAGAGGTCTCTACATCAAACAAGCATAAAATAAGCTGGATTCACTTTAGCCAAATATGTTTCCACTTGAAACAAGATCATACTTTGTTAAGAAGGCCTCAGGATTTTACTAGATGCTGTAAATCTGCTATGCAGCTGTGGGTGGCACAAATTTCACAATAAACTAGACTACTGAATAAATAGGGAAAGTTCAATGTAAAATAAGCTAACCCAGAACAATAAACCAATCATCAATCACCCACAACCACTTCCTGGAGGAAATATGTACCCGCATTTTCTCTATCATAACTAAATTATTATATTGCTAACTGGGGCACAAATTTCATGCTGTCCCCTCCTACCTATATTCCCTCAATCTTGTGCATGCAACAGATTCACACCATTCCCTTCTTCACCTACTGAAATTCCTCTGTTCCTTCATGCCTGTTTCTACTTGGCCAACTCTCCAGAAAACTAACACAGAATGGACTCTAAGGATCCATACTGAGGAATGACTTTTCTCTAACTCTCTCTAGATACAGATTCAGCTAAAAAGATCCAAACTCAGATTTTCTTCTTCCTCCATGTTCCCTTCCCACTATTCTAATCCAATCTATATGCACCCTATTTATCAATGCTCTGTTCATCATTGACTCAGTTTTCATGACATGCTCCACCAAAAATGCACCTTGGCCTACCAAACCACAAGGCATAACAGATACTTAAAAAACATTTGTTAATCTAAGTTAATTAGGTTTTTAAAATTGCTAATTTACAAAGGATAATAGGGAATGTAATACAGTATAGAAAAAGCACTGGATTTGTGGTCAGAGGACTTAGAATCAAATCCCAACTCAGACAATTACAACCTCTGTTACCAAGGAAGAATCATGTTCTCTGTCCAGGCTTCAGTTTCTGCATGCATAAAATGAGAGGTGAGGGAAATTGAACTAGATGACCTCAAAAGTCCCTGACAGTCCTAATCTATGATCCTACTAAAGATAAGAATGGTTATATTATAAAAGGAGAAACAATTTACTTAATGATTTAGATAAGTAAAAGAATCACAAAGTTAAAGGGCAATCATCTAGTCCAAAGAGTATTTGAAAAAGGATCCCTAAAATATTCCCCGTAAATATAGGCTTTGCTTGAAGTTCTCTGATGAAAGGTAACACAATACCTCCCAGGGCACCCCATTACATTTTTGAACACCTATAACGATTACAAGCTTTACCCTCTGAGTCAAACCTAAATCTACTTCTCTGCAATTTCTATTTATTATTCTTTGTTCTGTCCTCACAAGTCTATTCTTTTTTCCATATGTTGGGTCTCCAAATACTCAATGGCTATCACAGCCTTCTCCGACTCCCAAGTCTTCTTTCATTCAAGATAATCATCCGAAGTCCCTTCCAATGATTTCCCATATAATCATCCTGGATACCACATTTTGGAGAGTGTCTAGCTTGTCAATCTATTTCACAAAATGGGTTGCCCACAACTGGGAAATAAGACATACAGATACTGGAGTATAGAAAACCATCTTGCCCTACTATAAAGTTAGGAGGGGTGATAGGGGAGGATATAAGAGAGAACAGATTGGGGGAAGGGGCATTCTTGCTTGCTATTTTGGGGTGGGAAAAGGGAAAAGAGCAGGAGAGAAAAAATTGTTACTCAAAATCTTGTGGAAATGAATGTTGAAAACTAAAAATAAGTAACTTTTAAAAAATGGATTGCTCACTTGAACACAATACTCCAGATGGCTCTGATCAGACTATGCTTCATAAAGGTCACTCATCTATCATCAAGGTCTATCAAGTAAAGATACTTTGCCACAAAGCCGTACAATGTCAAGATACCCAACGTTTATATCTCCTTTTCAACCTCTTGCTCTGAAAACAATATTCAATCGATACAACTACTGTTGTTATCACTGCCTAGAAAAGGTGTGACAATTTACTGTCCTTTGGCTCCACTTACAATAAATGTGAATACTCAAATAAAAATATCCTTCCCTTCTCAAAAATATCTAACTAACAGAACATAAACTCCCAAAGAGGAGGGATGATGTTACATTTAAATCTGTATCCTCAGTACCTATGGACACAATGCCTACCACATAGGCTGGACTTAAATGCTACTTACCCCACTGACTGATTGTGTCTCACCTTCTTCCTTCTGTATGCTTTATGTCTCTTAAAGCAGATCAAGAAAGAAATGGCTTTTGTGGTAGGCATATCACACTGCGCACAATGTGAATTTGAATGTTATTATGAATCTGAAGTCTGTGAAAACTCTTAGATCCTTTACACAGGAATTATAGTTTAGCCACATAAACCTCTCACCCATCTCAAAGTACTTTGCAGAAACTTATTTTCTGAACCCAAGCACTGAACCTTTACAAATATACCTATAAAATGTGTTCAATTTAGCCTGCCCTTCTAAATGTTCAGATCTTTATGAATCATGACTATTAACACTAACATGATAGCTATCCCAAAAACCTTTACATGATCTGAAAATTTCAAAAACATATCTACACTATGGAACCATATTTAAAATCTCATTTGTATTTTCCCTAGAAATATTAGGAAATAATATTACTCTGGTCTAAACCCATTGTCGAACTTTTCTGTTAGGAAAGTAGATAGAAAAAAACATGAGGAGTTTCTTAGGGAAATGGATTCAGGATGATAACAAAACTTAATTCTTGTCTATAATGGTTCAGTCAATTAGCATTTATTAAAGGCTTACTATATACCAAGTAATATGCTAAGCCAGTGGTTCTCAACCTTCTGTATCAATAATGAGATATTCACAACACCCATGATGGTTATGAATATGCTAGTATAGTTTTGGATCACAATATGTAGCAAACTCTCCACATGGAAGGCAGAACCAAGGTCTTTATTCAGAAACCA
>CM053600.1:88823558-88842021 GCA_028646575.1 Pseudocheirus occidentalis
CCTATTAGTGGGATGCTGCAGCACCCCCCAGCTTTGGCTCACTGAAAGCGCACCCCAGGATCACCTCTCAAGACCACGATCCAGATCCAGGCCACTCAACGCAAGAGCCCTTGGCCCTGATGGATGGCCCAAGCCCCCCTGCTATCTGTAGGCCGAGGGCTCTGAAGCAGTCCAGTGGAGGCTACTGCTGCTCCGTTCCTGCTGCTACAGCTGCCTCCCTGGGAAGTTTGGTGGGAACCGCTCTTCTCCTCCCCAGTTAGCAAAATCCACTGACCTTTCTCTTAGTCTTTTTTTCTTCCTGATAAATGTGGTAACTGTGCCTCCAGTGCAGCCTATCTGCTCTCCTATAGACGCAGCTCCCCGCCCGATGCCCCAGGGCCTGACCCGGCCAGGGTTTTGGCCCACGGCTCCCAGACTGCTGGGAAGAGCCCCACCTGTTGAGCTGCCTGTAGCAACAGATGTGCTTTCTGTGTTTTGGAGAGTTTTGGAGCTTGAAAATCTGTTTAGAGTCCCATTTTATGAGTTTTTTAGCGTGTTTGTGTGGGAGCTGTGGTGCTTTGTTGCTTCTACGTCGCCATCTTGGCTCCGCCTCCCTGTTTATTTTCTTTCTAGTTCTATTTAGAGGTTTTTTTTTTGTATCTTGCTTTATTTCTTCTACATTTTCATGTATAGTGCTTATGGAAAACATTCATTTTTCTTTGATTCACTGTTTTCAACTGTCTTGAAATAAGATTTACAAAAATTGTTGATACTAGAGGGTATTTTCTTTCACTTACTTGGCATGTCAATTTTCTAAACTGGTGCCTAGCTCTGCCCAATACTATTTTTTGTTATTGGAGTGGTTGTCCCTGTTTGGTTTTGTTCTATGTTCTCTGGGTTCTTGTACTGACCTCCACCAGTTTCCTCTACATCTACCTTTGAGGTAACAGTGGATTTTCATGTCCTTCTCTAGATCCTGAATCTTAGTCTTCCTTGACCCTTGATCTGAGCTCCATAGCACTATGCTGACTACAACTGATAGTTTTAGCTCTTGGGGAACTTCCAAGTCCCCACACTGGGGCTTTTTTACCATTGTTCTCAGTGAAACTCTTCTTTCTTCCTGTTCCTAGACATGAAGCCGAGGAACATAATTTCATCTGATATTTCCATCTCTTATAGTACTGTATATGTGAAGTATTTGCAGAAAATATCGTGATGAAAATAATTGTGTCTCAAAGTTTTAACATCTAATGTTATCAGTGAGAAGCTAAAGAAATTCTATTTAGCATCTGATGAAAACCTTCCAGTTAAACTAAGATATATTTTGACACTTGGTTCCTTTGATACAAAGGTGGATATGGGAAAGAAGAGTGAATAATATGTTGGAAATTACTATTCTGAAGCAAAAATGGAGAAAGACCAAAAGTTCTTCACTACCTGGGCCCAATTTTTCCAGCCTTATCATGTACACCTCCTTCTTGTTGCCTGTCATGGCCTCCTTGATATTCTCCACACAAAATCCCTCCACTCCTTTCTAGGCATTTTTGAGGGCAGGCTTCTGGGCCTGAAACGCACTCTCTTTCTTCTTCCTTCCATCTCTTAGAGTCACTAGGTCGCTTCAAGATTCTAGTACCACTTCCTACATGAGAAAATCCTAATTCCTTCAGTTCCTACTGGACTCTCGACTCTCCTCACCTCAAGGTTACTGAGTATTTGTGTTGTATATGCACATGCATACCATCACCCTTGATACAATTCTAGTTGTTTAAAGGCAGGGATTGTTTCTCTTTTGTCCTGCCCTCACCAGTCACTAAAAAACAGCAGGTATTTCATAAAGGATTACTGGTAGGGGTGATCAACTTCCAGGGATTGGGTTCCCTTGATCTGTGTCCTAGGATAGGCTCAGCTACTTCTGGACTGACCCTAGCCAAATCAAAATGTCACATGCAGCAGGCTTGGAAAGCAGCCCAAGAGGCAAAAGTTACTATTCAATTTCCAGATGCTACAAGTGGCAATGTGAATTGAAGTACATGTGAGTCATTCAATAGCAATACCCAGAATCTCCAAAGAAAGAATCATTTTTCTCAACCAACTGTATAAACACACATCATTTTTCCTGTTCCTCTTCAAGCTAGTGTTAACAGGCTTCACAATTGTTGGCCAGGACCTTTCTGCAATCTGCTATGCATGCTCTAAGTATCTGGCAGTGGGGTCAAGAAAATAAGGTCCATGCCTGGTTTTTCCTAAGTAACATGATTCAGAACCAGAGAATGTCAACAATGTATCTGAGGTAACTTTAAGTGATGTACGAGAATGGTCAAAGCAGAAATCTGGTCACCTTTCATTCATGCACAAGATTGAGTTCTTGACAATGAACTGAAGTATATAAATTCATGGATCATCACATCATTGATGACAACCCCACCTGTTAGTCCTGAAAATATTTTGAATTAATGAATTTCTGCAAGACTAATGGGGCTGACAAACAAGACAGCTTATACTGAAAGTAACAAGGAGTTAGGACACACCAGATACTTTATTTGCAGCCTCTTTGTACTTTGTTGTACTCAATGCAAGAAAATCCTTTTCTCAGCATGTTTTGGAATATTGCTCATTCATGTATTACAATAAAACTATACAGCGATAAATATTAATAGGTTAAGAGTTTCTAAAACGTAGGTATTTCTACATCTTACTTCATGTCACATTTATGTTTAGGAAAAATGGTAAACTGATAAAATATCTAATTTTTTTGCACAGAAAATTGTCTGTTAAATTTCTTATAATTTTATAGCATTTTATATTCTTTTGTAGTTTAACACAGATATTTTGCGAAAACAGCTAACATTCCCTAGTACTATACAAGAGTTTCTCATGTATTTTTAGTATGGTTATATCTATCGTGACAAAAAAGTCTGTCATTTTGACATAACTGATGCTATTTTGTATCAAACTACCATTTTATAATGAAATATTTTCATGGTTGTTTTCATAACGTTTTTTATAATATTAAGATAAGCATAAAAGTGGCATAGGGTGGTAAACAAAATGTGATTGTTCATAAACAACTAATAAACATAGCAGACCCCTAGATAGGACAGACCAAGAATGGCAAAATTTGAAAAATAACCTCATCATTAGCCCACATCATCAAGTATTAATCAAATAATTTTGTAAAAAAGAAAAATTGGATCACAGGCTACCAATCAAAACATAGATATAACCAGCTAACATCATAGCAAGAACTTTATGAAACTCATGACAGGCCTATAGTACTAGTAAACATAAGTAATGAGAAATCAGTTTTGCATAAGCAAATCAGTTATGTACTATATTACAATGTCCTATTAGTATACTTTTCAAAATATTACACATTATGCATAGTACATCATATGAAATAATAAAAAATATCGGGAGTAAAATATATGTGTGATTACAAAATAACTACCAAAAGACTAACCACTTTTTAATTCTTGTTCTCTAACTCAAGTGTCTTGCTTTGACTAGTCTAATGAATTAACTGAACCTCTACATTTATCTTCAACATAAAACTAATCAAAATTAAATTATTTTAAAATTGTATATTTGATGGGGAAAAAAGATTTATCAGCAATATATCAATTTTTTTTAAAGAAAAAGTCAGGGTGCATCACTTATGATAAAGAACAAAAAATAATTCTTAAAATAAAGTCTGTTGTGTCTTAAGTGACAGGAAGTGACCTCTTAATGTTGTGCAAGAGCAAAATTAAATTTAAAAGTAGAAAAATAAAAATAATTTTGAAAAGTTGGCATGTACGAATGAGGCCACTCCAATGTGACTTATTCAAATAAAGGGCTGATGGAAAATGAGTGGTGCTGGACAATAACTTTAATTATAATGATTTCCTAAGGGATATTAACTGAATTTTTTTTAAAGCTTAATGTGATTAAGAATACAGAAACAACCTTGGTGAATGAACTATTTAATCACATTACCAAAAAGAGAAATATAGTAGGTAAGAACTATCGTAGTTTACAGTATTAACTTATTTGTAATATCTTAAGCAAAAGACATAAAAGATCTATTTACAGTATCATAAAATAATGAGAAGGAATTGAAGAAAAACAGGTCTGAATTAGGCAAAATAATTAATATACTATTTGTGGATGAAACCACAAAATAATAAACAATGGGAAATGGAAATGACGTGTAAAGATCTTATTTTTTTTAAAAGCTCTTTAGAATCAAAGTCATCATATTTGAACTCTAATAGCACAAGTGAGAATCTGTTCAAGGAGGAAGAAAAAAATGACACTGAAGAAAACAAAGATATGAAGAACACTTAGACCTAGTACAGAAAGGAGATCTATTCTGTAAACAACACTCAGCATCCGACTCTGAAGGCAGCTAAAGGAGATCAAAATAGTCAAAGTAGGGAAAAAACTCAGTGGTGAAAAATCCTACCTTTTATCATCTGGCAGTCAACCTTTTTCTTTTAAGGTGTCTCTTTTGATGGAGGTAGACTGATTAACAAAAAAAAGATAAGATGCCTACTTTATCTAAATGTTAGAAATTTTCCTAACTGGAGGTTCTGAGTTATTTTTAATGTAATCTATATCTTTTCATTTCATCTAAATATGACAAAGCAGTAGAGGACAGAACCATGTGATAGGAGGAACACCTCCACAACAATTCTTACAGACATAATTCTACTTTTTAGGAATTCACTAGAGCTAATATTCGCCACTGCACAGCTTTTAAGAACAAGAGTTAATGTCATGCCAGGAAAATGCTTTGAAACTGCAATTCTGTAGAAGATAAATAGATACATAGCAGAAATTATCATCATATTTTTCAGTGTATTTGAGTTGTGGAAAATAAAATACCTTGAATTTTCCTCAAAACGCTGTGCTCTTAACTGGAAAGACACATACAAAGAAGATGCTATAGCCATTAATTGTTGTTTTTCTCTCTTAGTTAATTTATGACCTGGAAGTGAAAAATAAAGAGAGGAAAAATAATATAAATATTTGTAGAAACATGTGATTGTCACTTAAAACTATTATTTAAATAAGCATTTGCTATGCTAACTTTGTTCTAAGTGATTTAAAGATTTCAATAAGATCTGCTGCCTGACTACAAAATTTTCTAATCAGTGGAAAAACAACATATATGAAACAATTATTAAATAATATAACGTTAAAATATCATGCTTGTTATAATAAAATGAAAAATGTATGAAGTCCTTCATATATTTGTGAGGAAAACTTTCTGATCTTTTTCTGTTTTTTTTTTTAAGGGTACAAACTTCCTCATACCCACAGCTCTCCAAAGATCTCTTCCTTACTTTCAACTACACCAAGGAAGTTGAGACTATAATGAAGAAAACACATTAATTCAAATCTTCCTTATACTAAAACTTTACCAATTAGCTCCTTCCCACTTGTTTCAGGTAATAGCCATCCTTTTCAATGTTAACCACTCTCTCATCATGCTTTATATCATCTGCTATACTCTCCCAACTACTCCAGTGCCTTAACCAGGGCCTCCCTAAGCATTTATCTACACCTACTTCTCTTGCATTTTCAATGACGATGATGATCTTAAGAACGATGATGATGACAGCTAGACTTTATATAGCCCACTAAATTTTGTGAAGCACATTACAAGTATGATCTCATTTGATACTCTCCACCACCGCAGAGGTAGGTTCTACTATTACTGGTGGAGAAATTGAGGCAGACGGATGCTAAGTGACTGGCCCAGGGTTACGCTACTAAGTGCTTGAAGCTGGGTTTGAATTCTCGTTTTCCTGACTGCAGGTCTAGTGGTCTGTCTATCTCGCTTTACTCTCTACAGTCCCATATCATTAAAAAAAACGTCCCTCTTATCCCCTTGGAGAACCATCCTATTTTATATCTCCCCTTTCACCACCCAATGGCTAAAAGAAAATGAGACAATTACAGCCTCCATTTCATGACCACCCATTCCTTTCTCAATCCTATGCAACTTGGCTTCAGTCTCCATCAAACTAATGAAATTATTTTCAAAGAATACTAAAGACCATCAAACTGTCAGACATAATGATCTATTCCCAGGTGATATCAATATTTTTTATGCTATCTCTTCCTAGTTCTTTGTATTCTCTTTTCCCTTGGCTTAAAGACACTTGATTCTCCTTTTCTTGCCCTACTTCATAAATACAGACATTCCCTAAAGGTCTCCCCTAGGTCCCCAACTTTTTGCTGTACCATTGCTTGCTTAGTGATCACATTAACCCCAAAGAGTTTTCATATGAATGATGTTGCTTGACAGAAATAAATGTACATCATACATGTATATACCACATGTTGGTCTAAAAGTAGATATCCAATTATTATCTCAAATTCAAACATGCCTAAATCAGAACCCATCATCTTATGAAATACTTTAGTCACTGAATAGCAGCTGATGAAAGTTTTTTTCTCAGCTAAAAATAAACTAGAACAATGTACATACAGCAAAAGAAAGTTAGGTTAAGTTAAAACTAGAAACATGTCAACATTTAAAAATTTTAAATAACCTTTCAACTGTTATTTCCTGTAAGTCTGTGGCATTTGTATTTCTAAAACAGTTAAAGCTTAAAATTAGATTAAGACTTCGAGGACACACTGTGTATGTCCTCTTCTCTCCAAAAGCATTCATATAGGGGCAGCTAGATGGTATAGTGAATAGAGCACTGAGCCTGGAGTCATGAGGGCCTGAGTTCGGATTCGGTCTCAGACACTTAACATAACACTTGCTAGCTATGTGACCTTGGGCAAGTCAATTAACCCCAACTGCCCTGCCTTCCCCCTCCAAAAAAAAAAAAAAAGCAAAATAAAATCATATATTGAGGGATTCTTGGTTTTGTTTTTTAACATCACCATAATTTTTCCCAGTATGCATTCTCTTTTTCATCCTAGGAAGTGATTCTATATAAAAGATATTTTTAAAGAAAAAAAAGGGGGAGGGTGGGATCAAAATAACTGAATAATAAATCAAAAAAGGTTTGAAAAAAATATGTACCTCTGACCTCTGTAAAAGAGGTGGAGTGTCTTTTCATATCTCTTTGTTCTAGTAAAGAAGGAGGCCACAAGAATAAAAAAAAAACAAAAAAAGTGATACATCCAAGTAGTGGTACCTATTAAACTATCTAAAGAGAGTTGGTCACTCCAAACCAGCTCTTATCTATTGCTATCAAAGCTCTGGCATGATACAATGAACTGTGGCTTGCAGAACTCTATGCTACAAAATTAAATCTCAGTTAATTCCCTTTGAAATCAAATCAAAATTCTTATCATTTATTGTGAGGCAGAATATATTCAGGTATATTGAGGAGTACAATTTCAATAGTATAAATTACTTTAGTCAAGTACAAATGATTAATAAACTCAGTAGGGTAAATATTTTCATTTGATTCAACTGAATTCCACAAAACATTATAATTCTCAGTTTAAAGACGAGGTCAGTATCCCAAATAAATCTCTAATTCCTGTAATACTTTTAAATCCTGGATACTTTTAAGAAGGTAGATCTTTTAAAGTCCCTCACCTTTTCTTCCAACCTTATCTATATCCTGAAACAATAAAGAGCATGATTTTATCACATAATCTCTAAAATGCTACAGATTACTAGTGCAGAACATTAATTTAAAATTCACATTTTTTCCAAAACAATAATGAATAACATATAATGCCACTACTGTCCCTTTGAAAAAGATAAAACATACCAACTGATTCATTCTTTGTGAATTTTGTGGAAATAAGTGTGCATGTTTGTTATACTGTAGAAGTTTCATATGAAATCATCCTAACGGTAAATTAATACTATGAAAACACACTGTGTAAAAGGATGCTTTTTCAACAAGATGCTAAGAGCTGATTTGTCATTTTTCATAGTTCTAAATAGCCCATAAATCAACACATCAACAAAATACAGAGTAGATATAAATGTCTTGCTTGTAACGACTTTGTTTTGTGTTTTTAACCAAGTTCTTCAGAGTTTGATGTATGTAAAATAATTAAGAGATTACCTTTTTTGTCTTTTAATGGAAAGCAAAATAGAAGTTGTAAGTTATAATAAACATAAAGACAGCTACTAATTTTGCTAAGAATGTTATTCATTGAAATTTATTTATGAGGTAGTCTGTATCTTACATGACTTAGTAAGTGCAACCACTGGATTGGAGCCAAGATGGCAGAGTAAAGGCAGGGACTCACCTGAGCTCTCCCACAAAACCCTCTAAATGCTTTTAAATAATAACTCTAAATAAATCCTGGAGCAGTAGAAGCCATAAAAAGACAGAGTGAAACAATTTTCTAGTCCAAGACAACTTAGAAAGTTGGCAGGAAAGGTCTGTTTACAGCACGGTGCAAGAGTAGTGCAGGGCAGTGCTGGCCGCACCAGCACATCCCAGGACCCAGCAAACCAGGAGAAACTCATAAAAAACAAGTCAATAACTTGGTAAAGGAGACACAAAAAAGTACTGAGGAAATTAACACCTAAAAAAAAAACACTAGGCCAAATGGTAGTGAGAGAAGACTGCCTTAAAAAGAACTGGCCAAATAAAAAGAAGAATTCCTTAAAAAGAAGAACTGGCCAAATGGAAAAGGAGGTACAAAAGTTCAAGGAAGAAAACAATTCCTTAAAAATTAGACTTGGGCAAATAGAAGTTAATGACTTGATGAGAAATCAAGAAATAATGAAATAAAACCAAATGAAAAAAAAACAGAAGACAATGTGAAATATCTCACTGTAAAAACAAATTACCTGGAAAACAGATCCAGGACAAATAATTTTAAAATGATTGTACTACCTTAAAACCATGATCATAAAAAGAGCCTAGACATCATCTTTCAAGAAATTATCTAGGAAAACTACCCTGATTCTAGAACCTGAGAGTAAAATAGAAACTGAAAGAATTCACCAATCACCTCCAGAAAGAGATCCCAAAATAAAAAGACCCAGGAAAATTATAACCAAATTCCAGAGCTATCAGGTAAAGGAGAAAATATTGTAAGCAGCCAGAAAGAAACAATTCAAGTATCATGGAGCCACAGTCAGGATAACATCTTCTACATTAAAGGATCAGAGAGCTTGGAATATGATATTGCAGAGGGCAAAGGAGCTAGCATTACAACCAAGAATCACCAGCCCCAAAAAATGGAATATAATCTTTCAGGGGGAAAAAGTAGACATTCAATGAAATAGAGAACTTTCAAGCATTCTTGATGAAAAGTTCTTGATGAAAAGGAGGGATTTTCCACAGTGAAGGAAATAAAATGTAAGAAAACTAGTGAGATAAAAAGAGCTTAGGTTATGAAGGGCTTCAAAAGCTAAAAAGAGGATTTTATATGTGATCGTGGACATAAGGGTTTACTTCATGGCAATGAGACGGTGAAATCTATGAACTCTGGTACAGTGCACATTATACAACTGATCTCAGAAGTCATCTTCTGGATGACAATCTGGAGATAAAAATTTATCTCTTTTCTTATAGTCCTCAGCAGCAATGATAACAACAAAAAAGAAAATAGGGTAAATGGATCACAAAGTAAGAAGAAAAAAATACCATCTGCCAGCTTTTAATTACAAATTGTTGTTGTTTTCCAGCCATTCAGTCACATCTGACTTTCCATGACCCCATGGACTTTTTGCATCAGATTTTCTTGGGAACAACATTGGGGTGGTTTGCCATTTCCTTCTCCAGTGTGTCCAATTTTATAAATGAGAAATGAAGGCTAAGTGAGGTTAAGTGATTTGCCCAGAGTCACATAGCTAGTGTCTGAGGCTAGAACAGAGTTCAGCCTTTCCTGATGCCAAGCCCAGTGCTCTATCTACTGTACCACCTAGCTGCCCCTCATTCAATTACAAATACAATAGTTAAAACTTTAAACTTTTCTGCTATGCATTCCAATTTTACTCTGAGAGGCTTTCAATATCATCTTCATTTTGAGGGTTTTAAGAGTTATTTTTTCCTTGCCTTAGTGTTTTCCTTCCTTTTAAAGAACACTTTCATATAGGCTTAGAAAATTCCTAGTCATTCCAGTTATTTTTTTTAAGTCTGCATTTTTAAAACAGACAAATCTGAGGAATATAATGAGCAGGAATAAACTGGTGTCATTTTTAGAGGGGGGCTGTTAAAGTCCCCCTTGCCTCCCCACTCCCCCATTCCCCCCATTCCCTACAAATTCAGTCTATCAAGAAAGGTCTTAGACCTTGAGGGGGATGGTCATATGGGGGTACAACACAGATAGCCACAGTCATCAAATAAAACTAGTAAAGTAAAAGAAAATAACAAGCATTGATACAGCTATATGGGTAGAGAGCAGGGGCAGAGCCGGCACCACTTTGAGAATGAGGCTGCCCTAAGTCCTCCTCAAAGACACATTTTCCAACACACCAGCAGTTGGAAAGACCACACTAGGTAAAGAACTTCCATAAAAAATGGGACTGACATACATTAATGTGGGCAATTTAGTGCAAGAAGGACAGTTATATGATGGCTTCAATGAAGAACATGAATATCCCATTTTGGATGAAGACAGAGTAGTTGAAGAGTTAGAAAATAAAATGAAAGAAGGTGGAGTTATTGTTGATTACCACGGCTGTGACTTCTTCCCTGAATGATGTTTTCATATCGTTTTTCTGCTTGAAACAGATAATTTTGTAGTATATAAAAGACTTGAAAAGAGGGGATGCTGTGTAAAGAAACTATAGGAAAACATTCAGTGTGAAATTTTCCACATTCTTTATGAAGAAGCCATGGCTTCCTATAACCAGGAAATAGCATACCAGCTATTTAGCAATCTATTAGAAGAACTAGAGAATAATTTAGATCAGATAATGAAATGCATTTAGCAGTGAATAAAAGAAAATAATTGAACTCTGAGGGTAAAGCATGAACCTTCAAGGTTTTCTACATGATGGTTAAAGATTGTCTTGATGATTTCTCCTCGCCCATGCAGTAGAAATTAAAACAGCATACACCAAATTTTATTATCCAGGATTCAGTTGTAGAAGTAGCAGTTGGACAATATACAAGTTGAAATATGACTAGATTAATTTTTTTCCTAGATAAGAAAACTGAAAACTCCCAAATACAATGAAGAGGATATTAAGAACTTTCAAAGCTTAGGAATATTCAGCATTCTCATTTATTTTGGTTAACTACTAAAGACGCAAATTTGAGAAAACAGGTGGAAATTTTTAATACTTGACATGAAAAAGAAAATGAAGGCTAGGAAGAAGTACTGATGTATAAATTAAAAAGTTTAAGGATGCTGTTTTTTTAATCTTGGAAGCTGGTTGTAAATTAGGATAGTCACAAAGTAAATGGTGAGATCTTTGAGAAAACAGCATTTATTTTAGTACAAGAGTTCACTGAGCTCCTTTGCCTATAAAACCACTGTTGATCCTAGCACCGATAACTGTCCCTGCAGAAGAGTAAGCTGATCACATTTTCCATATATGGGGGAGGCAAATGGCAGTCAAGAAATGTTTTGTGAAGAAGGTGGCATGTAAGCTGAGTTTTTAAGTAAATTAGGGTTTCCAAAAAACAGAAGTAAGAACGGAGTACATTCAAGGTATGGGAGAAAGCCAGTGAGCGCAAAGGTCCTAAGACAGGATACAGAGGGTTGTGTATGAGAACCATAAAGGAGACTAGTTTGACTAGACTGTGTTATGTATGAATGTGGCCAAAGAATAACAAGGATTCTAGAAAGGAAGGCTAGAACCAGACTGGGAAAACAAAAAATAAAGTCCCTGAGCTCAAGGAACTTCTTGGGGTAAGGATATACAAGTACACATATAATACACTCAAAAATACATTATATTTGAGGACTGGCTAGGTGGCGCAGTGAATAGAGCACTGGCCCTGGAGTCAGGAGGACCTGAGTTCAAATTCAGCCTCAGACACTTAACACTTACTAGCTGTGTGACCTTGGGTAAGTTGCTTAACTCCAATTGCCCTCCAAAAAAAAAAAAGGCCAAAAAATACATTATATTCAAAAGCACACTGAAGATATTGTACTTTCGTAGTCTTTTATTCTTACTTTTGACAGTAATTATGATTTCGATGATACATAAAACTCCCAATAAGAAGCCATCCCCACCTCCAAGCAAAGGCTGAGAAGTCCAGCACTTGCTCTGAAATTTAAGTCGGAGATTCCCTGCAGCACTGAGGTTAAGAGACTCACCAAAGGCCTTGATATGCTACAGGTAGCATTTGAACCCAGGTCTTCATTTGGTAACCTGAGATGCCTTTCTTTTTCTTTTTTTTTTTCTGAACATTCCTAATGTGAATATGTAAGTAAAACAACTCTTGACTTGACTATATAATATGCTAAATGCTGCTTCTCCAATAAACTAAATTTAAGAAATACGTTAAATGTTACCATGCAAAATGTTTCAAAATGCTAAATGTTACTTTTTAATTGAATATTATAAACTAACAAATGTTTTGACTGAAATTATGTAATTTTTAAATGGAGAAAAATTATTTGGAAACAAGTAACATTTGAAAAATATTTCCATAAACACAAACCTTTGAAACCATCAGGATATACATCAGAGAGGAATTTTGTGTTAATATCTCCTTCAACAAAGCGTCTATGGTTGATCACTTCACGAAGTAAAGAAATATTATGTGTAACACCTAAAAAAGAAAACAGTATTACAACCAATTAGAAGAGAATTACTCAGAGGAATATAACATCATTCCTAAGAAATTTAATAATATTATAAGCTGGAAAGAATTCTAAGAAGTTTCTTTCCTTTTCTTTCTGAATTCAGACACAAATTCAATACTTACTTTCAAAGAATTAATGTTGTCCTTTAGAAAATGTAATAATTCCTTACTATCTAATACCAATAATTTAGGGACCATGCTGATCAAGACATGAACTCATATTTCATTTCAAATTGACAGATAAGAAAGTCCCCATCCACAGCAAAACATTTATAGCAGCATTTTTTGTGATAACAAAGTACTAATAACAGAGCAGATACTCATGAATTTGTTTACAAACGTAAACAAATTGTGGCACATGAATAAATATCACTATGCTATAAAATATGATGAATACAGATAAGTATAGAAAGAAGCGTATGAAATAATGCAGAGTAAAGTAAGCAGAGACAAAAAAATCTATATTTTTTTTGAAAATCTATATATTTTTTTGAAAATATAACGTGAATATAAAGAAAAGTCACTAAAAGAAATCAAAAGCAAATGTCGCAAAATTATAAGGAACAACCATGGGTCCAAAGAAGTGCTATGATAAAACACTCATACATCACCCTTTGCCAAGGTGTGGTATATTACATATATTTTCAGACTTTTTCAATATATGAATTATTTTTAATTTTCTCTTTTTTTGTCTTTTAAAATATTTTTTGTTCTATGGGATGGCTCTCTTGTGTGTTGGGGGGATTTTGGTGATGTAAAAAAATAAACCAATAAAAACTATTTTAAAAGAGAAAAAGAAAAACTGAAGACATAAGGAACCCTTCACCAATTCCACACTTCAGATCACGTCAATATTATCCTTTCTTCTCTTCTCATTAGCTTGCGTCTTAAGGGATGAAATAATTCTTCTCCTTGCCAACTCTAATCCTTCAAGAGACTTGGACTTCATCTCCCAGCTCTCAAGAAGCTTACTTCTTCTACAATGCCCATCTCTCTCTAAATTTCAACTGCTACTTGCCTATTAGTTTCTTGGCTCTAAACTACAAATGTACCTACATCTGCCCCATCCTTTAAAAACAGCAACTGGCTCTACGATCCCAACTCAAGCCAATATCCTGACCTTCTCTTATTTTTCACACACAAACTCTTAGAGAGGAGGACTGGGAGGGGAGAACTGGTTCCACTAGATCCCTATACTTTCTAACCTACTCATTTCTAAAATTCTTGCAATCTGGTTTAACTTACATAACTCCAATAAAATACTTTTACTCTCTTTAAGGTTACCAATGACCTATTGCTAAATTAATTGCCTCTTCCCCATCATCATCCTTTATGACCTTTCTGTAGCTTGACACTGCTGATAGCTATTCCTTTCTCCTATATCTTCTCTGAACATTTGTGACATCTATCGGTCCCCTCTCTTAAGTATTTGACTGTTTTTCAGATATTCAGGCACATTATACTCATTAACTATGAGTCGGTCAATAAACATTTATTAAGGACCTACAATGTACCAGGCACTATCATAAGCAATGCAGGTTAAAGATAGGACCCCCTCTGAAGGAGCTCACAATATAACAAGGAAAACAATATGCAAACCCCTATGTAGAGAAAAGTGACGTAAGAGCACAAACGAGAGATAATCAACAGAGGAAAGGTACCAGAATGAGGCACTAAGAAAAGTTTCCTGTGGAAAATGAGATTCTAGCTGAACCTTGAAGGAAGTCAGAGAAGTGAGGAGGTAGAGATGAGGAGAAAGAGGATTCCAGGCATGAAGCAGCCCATGAAAATACTGACAATCAAGAAATGGAGTGGCTTGTATGAAGTACAGCAAGAATGTCAGTGTCACTAAATTACAATGTATGTGGGAGAGTGTTAGTTGTAAAAAGACTGGAAAGTTATGGGGGAAGGCAGCTTATGAAAATCACTGAATTTCAAACAAAAGGATTTAATATTTATTCCTGGAAGTGATAGGGAACCTCTGGAATTTAATGAAGAGGGGGTGACATGGTCAGATGTGCATGTAAAAAAAAAAAAAGGAAGACTGCTTTTGACAATGAGTGGAATTTGGACTGAAGGGAGAAGAGACTTGTGACAGGGAGAACAACCAAAAAGCTATTGAAATAGCGCAGGTCTGAGGTGTCCAGGGGCTGCACCAGGGTGCGATGGGGGCAATGATGGGGGCAATGTCAGAGCAGATAAGGAAGTATATGCAAGAGGTGTTAGGCAAAATCCAGAGATCGTAACAACAAATTAGATAGGGAAGCAGGAAAGGGGGTGAGAATAAGGATTCGAGAATTATATTTGGGGTACAAGTCTAAGTAACTGGGAAGATAATGGGAACCCGAATATTAATGGGGAAGTTAGAAAGAAAGATTTGGGGGTAGGCATGGAAATGGAGATGAAAATGAGTTTAGTTTCAGCCGTGCTGTATTGAAGATGCATGATTTGAAAGACTCTTTGAAAAATTACAATTCAAAAGTCTATGCTGTAGAAACAGTCTTACATCACAAACTGTAACAATAAGGCTTACTTGAATTCAAAGACTAACCACACATTTAGATTTATGAATCACTGGATTTAACAAAAATAATTTTTTAATTGTTCATTGCATGCTCCTTAGCTTTAGCTTCCTCTGGCTGTTTAGCAGTGTAGTCCTTCAGCAGATGCCATTTTTTCTGAGTCTGAGTAACTTTCAAAGTCCTCCGAACAGTAACAGCTGGGTTACTCATTACCATCAGCATGAGCTTCATCTCCAGAAACATCACCTTCTCCCGAAGGATTCTCTAGCTCATTTAACCTAAGTCTCTGAACTTAGGCCTCTTCTCTTTGCTCTTTATTCTGACTCCCTTGGCAATGTCATTAGCTACTATGGATCTAATTTCAATATCTGTGCAGATTATTGGGAAATCTAGTTATCCAACACTAATCTCCCCAAAACCCCAGGCTAGTATCAAACACCCACTAGATATTTAGAATTAGATGTCCTGTAGACATCTGAACTTCAGAATGTGCAAAAGAAAGTTGATTAAATCGACCAAACTCCAAACTTCCCTCGTACTATTAAACAGGCCTTGATTCTTGCACTCACTCAGGACTGCAACCAACAGGTTTTCAACTCTATCTCATCCTACATATCAAATCAACTGTCAAATCTTAAAATTTCTTCTACATCAGAATCTCTCATACACATTCCTTTCTCACCACCAAAAAAGGCATTTACTCTAGTTCAGGCTCACATGACTGGTCACCCAGTCAAGAAGGCAATATGCTTCTAATTGGTCTGATTTCTTCAAGTCAATCCCTAATTTCATCCATCCTCTAAATGAAAGCATTTAAGGTACAAAAAAAAATTATTAAAATGCTAGTAATTAGCTATTAATTCCCAAAGGGTACAACATTCACATAAAAAAAAATATATATATATATATATATATATATATATATATATCCATGCTCAATAAAATCAAGTAGTTCCTTACTTGTTATCTGTAGAACTGAGTATTATGTCTTTTACCGAATATTTAAAGTTTGTTACAATCTGGTTCCTTCCTACCTTTCTAATCTTATTACATTCAACTTCCCTACAAATACTCTATGATGAAACCACACTGACTTTATAATTTCTACCTAATGATTTCAACTCTGTCCTCTGGAACTGAACAAGGTAAGTCTTGTTGGTCATTCTCCATGACAATCCATCACTCATTTCCATGCCTTTGCCAAAACCTGACTATTTTCCCCCAAACACATGATTCTTAGAATTCCTTCCTTCCTTTCAATTTGAGCTCAAGGAAAACAAATTCCCAGACTGGCCACATTCAAAAAATGCATTTCTCTTTGTACATCTCATCTCTCTATCCTGAAGAGGGCCAAATTTTGCTTCAGCAGTCTTCAGGAAGCATTTTATTGATCAGAGGTTATAAGAATTGTTCCTTTTTTTCGTTTTGTTTTTACTAAACAATATTGATGTTATAGTATGAAACGTTCTCCTGGTTGTGCTTACTTCACCTTAAATAAATTCAAACAAGTCTTCTCAATTCTCTCTGAAAATGCCTTTTGATTTGCTACAACAAAATAATACTTCCTAACATTCATATAACCTTATTTGTTCAGTCAATCCTCAACTTACAAGAATCTGCTTTGTTTCTAATTGTCTGACACTATGAAAAAAGCTCTAAATTTTTAATACTTATAGGACTCTTCCCCCATTATTTATTTATTTAGTCTCTTTGGGAGTATAAGGGTATGGAGAGTTTAGTAACTTTGGGGACATAATTCCAAATCACTTTCCAAAATATGTGGACCAATTACTGGCTATGCCAACATCACATCAAAATGCGTAAATTTTCACTGACTTTATCAAGGAAACTATGTCTCTTTTTTTCAGCTTTGTCAATCTGATGGGTATAAATTGGAACCTTAGAATTTATTTAATTTACATGTCTCTAATTATTAGTGATTTTAAGCATTTTTCATACTGCAATAATTAGCTTCAGTTTCTTGCCTTCAGAACTGCCTATTAATATCCATATCCTATTTTATCAGTTTATCAATTAGGGGATTGCTCTACTCCTTTTTGAGGTTTACATAAAACATAGAGCCTAAATGAGAGTCATTCTTTCATTTTTCTAGGGGAATTTTGCAATCAACTGTTAGACTGACATTAAAGTCCTCCGCTATTTGTAGTAACATACTAGAGACCATCCTAAAAGGTTTTTAGTACACAATCACTTTTAGGAAAGTACTACATTGGGGCTGCTAGGTGGCACAGTAAATAGAGCCCTGGAGTCAGGAAGACAAGAGTTCAAATCCAACCACAGACACTTAACATATACTAGCCGTGTGACCTTGGCCAAGTCACTTAACGCCAACTACCCTGCCCTCCCCCTCCAAAAAAAAAAAAAGAAAGGACCACATTATCTCCTAGGATTCTAATGACCTACCAGTTAAAACACAGTCACCTTGACTTTAAATCTTTCTTCTCTTCTTTTTTTCCCCTTTATTTTAAGAAATTTTAATTGTTTCTTGTTTACACCATTCATTTCCATGAGATTTTTGAATTACAAATTTTCTCCCCATCTTTCCCCTACCTCAATCGTAATACTGCAATCCCACTGTAAAGCCCCTCCCCTGATCTGTTCTCTTACTTTTTGGTAAGGTGGGAAGGTCTCCATACCCCAGCACCTGTATATCTTAATTCCAAGTTGCCAGTATTGCAGATCTTTAAAGTCTAGATTCTTTTGATTCCTCCCTTGTCACTCACCCCCACTAGAAGGACAATCAATTCAATACAGGCTGTGGATGTGTGATTATATGGGACATCTTCACAGTGGACATATTGTGACAGTGATCATATGTCTCCCCTTCCTATCCCTTCCCCGCTTGTTCTATTCTCTACCCTGTCTCTGTCTCTTTCCTGCAGTGTGTGCTTCCAGCATCCCTCCCCCAGACCCTGCCCTGCCCTCCATCATCCCTCCTCTCATCCCTATACCCCCTACTCTCCTGTGTGGCATGATGCCCAGTTTAGCGTTGATGCCATTTCTTCCCTAAGCCAAATTCAATGAGAGTAATTGAAAGTAAACTTGTAGCAGTTATCCCTAGCCTTTTCTATATGCTATGCTTAACCCCATTTTGTCTCTCCCTATCTCCTCTCATTCTACTCCTCTACTTCCTCAGAATTTCACCTTTTAAAGTATCATCCCTTTGTATTCAATTGATCCTATACCCTCTATATACACATATACACACATGCTCAGATATGTATTCATATGCATATAAAGCCTCCTATTTAG
>CM053600.1:88842521-88860878 GCA_028646575.1 Pseudocheirus occidentalis
CCTTGTTTTGTTCTCTTCCATGTCCCTGTCCCTTTACTGAAGTGTGTGCTTCCAGTATCCCTCCCCCCCAACACCGGCTTTCCCTCCATCATCCCCCCTCATATCCCCATCCCCCTACTTTCCTGTGTGGCAAGATACCCAGTTTAGAGTTTATGTCATTCCTTCCCTAAGCCAAATTTAATGAGAGTAAATGAAAGTAAAGTTGTAACAGTTATCCCTTGCCTCTTTCATATGGGATGGTTAACTCCATTTTGTCTCTCCCTGTCTCCTCTCATTCAAGTCCTCTCCCACCTCAGAATTTCACCTTTTAAAGTATCATCTCTTCCTAATCAATTTATCCTGAACCCTCTATGTACACGTATGCACCCATGCTCAGATATGTATTCATATGCACATATACCCTCCTATATAGACATATGTGTAGGTATACAGTATTTAACATTTTTGTTTAAATGGCTCCCAAAATTACATTATTTCCTGAGAAAGCCAGTACCATGTTCCTAATTTTTTCTTGCAAAAATAAAAAAGAACACTGAGAAATTTCACATTCAACTTAAAGATACTAAATCTATCAATATGTAAGCAATGTTTAATCAATCTTCAACACAGTTCACCAAGAAAGAGTACTTCATTAAATGGATAACTTTACAAATCTATTGATATTTCAAAAGAAAGGACCATAATGTATTAACACACTTGGGTAGGGCTAATCAGTACATTTGTAGATCAAAATACCTGATAGCAAACAAGATATTTTGGGAGAATAAATTACAACATAAAGAAGTTAAAAGTGCGTGACCTTGAATATTGGTATAATGACACAGTTATCACATTCAGAATTGGAAGGCACATGTGAGCCAAGTTTAATTTAGTCCTGAACAGGAAGTCACTATTATTATCTACATTCAGCCCTAGGACTGGCAAATGGACACTTAATGTCTAGAGATTTCTCCTTCATAAAATAAGAATTGATTTGATCATCCTATCTCTTTTGCAGAATTAAGTACTGGAAATTAATCTATTTCCATACATGGTAAGATAAAACCACAACATACTACTGAAACACGGAAAAAATAAGTAATACAAAAATGAATGGATGGAAGTGACTAAAAAAAAACGATGGCAGCAGAATACCGGAACAACTGTTGTTTAGAAAACTGAAATGTAAGGCTTGAAAAAGACTTTAAGAACATATGAAAAAAGCTCCAAACAACACTGCATAACTGTGAACAGCTTTGAAACATCAGCAGCAATTTGGATACGAAAATTGGGTAGTTCTTCTGAGCAAATTGTGTATCTGACAGAATCAAATAGTTACAGGCTCTACAAAATTAGCAACAGATCACAATTATGAAACAGTTTTCATATGGGCATAGAGTAAAAAGAACATATATTGATTAGCTTTTTCAGCCACACCAACTAACACAAGGGGATTGCAGTCACAGTCAATAACATGACTGTGTAATACAAAGGGTTTAAAACAGAAATAAAAACTCTAGAAATATTACTATTAAAGCTTAAAAAAATAAAACTATGAAATGGAGGTTGTATCCCAGTTTTGCAGAGGAGATGAGATACTGGTAACACACGCGCACAGAAAGGTTTGGTTTGGTTTTTTAAGCACAAGTTTCATTTGTCAAGCTCTTATCAAAAAGTTTTTTAAATTTACTTATATGGCTATTTTTTAACTTTAAACATTTACAAACCACCCCCTCTAAGGAAATCTCTTGTGACAAAGTAAAATGAAGTATAACTAACAATATAGTGATATAATCTAAAATTAATGCAATATTCTATATACAAAACACCTCTCCAATCTCAATTTTAAAACTTCCTCATATTTTTATAATAAACAGAAATCTATTTTTGTTTGCCTTCTACAAACTGCCTGTAACAAACATGCATAGTCAGGCAAAACAAATTCCTTGTTGACTGCATACATAAACATGCTTCATTCTTCACCCTAAATCTATCACTTAGTTAGAATATTATATAAACTGCCTCAAGAGATATCGAACATTCCAGTAATAGTAAAAACTATATGGTAAATAGATAATTGGGGGAAAAATTCATTGCAATTTATTTCTCTATAAAAGGTCTCATATCCAAGATATATAAAATTTCAAATACATGAAAGTTCCCAAACAGATAAATGGTTAAAATATATGAACAGGCAATTTCTAAAAGAAAAAATCTAAGTGATCAAAATTATAAGGTGCTCTCAAAACTACAAGAAAAGAAAAAAGCAAATTAAAATAACTCTTAAGTTCCATTTCATACAAGATAACAAAACAGAAGAGCAACAAGTATCAGAAGGGTAGTGGGAAAACAGGTGTACTGATGGTAGAGCTATGAACTAGTTTTGTTATTCTGGAAAGCAGTTTAAAACTAAAGTCACTAAACTGCACATATCATTTGGCCTAGATGTTACATTCTTATGCCTAGGGCTCCAAAGAAATCAAAGAAAGGAAAAAAAGGATCTTTTCATATGAAATATCTACAGCATTTATGCCAATAATCTTCATATCTTTTCAAGGGAGCCAAAAATTGCGAACTAACTGAGCATTAGTTAAACGGTGTTACACGAACAGAAAATATTTGTGCCATAAAAAATTATGAAATGTACAATTTCAGAGTAAAGTGGGAAAACCTCTATAAACTGATACAGGAGAAATTAAACAAAAATGGAACAATTTGTAAAATAACATCATAGAGGAAAACAACTTTGAAATATGTTAGAACTGATCATTTCAGAGACAATGTATATATGTATATGGATAAATATATATGTACATAATTGTATATATGTTTATATATGTATATATGCATATATATACAATTATATGTAAAAACACAAACATATAGATACATGTAGAACTTTCCTTTGATCAAGAGTTACTGGATACGAACCCAGACAAGTATTTATTAAAGTCTACAAATGAAGCAACTTCTCCTAGTTAAAGGAGGAAAGATGGTATTTTTAACCACATCTGTCTTTAAACTACTACCTAAGAGAAAGTTATTGTCAAGTGCACTCTTAGGTGACTGTCTTCAACCAATGAAATTAAAGCATGGGGCAAAAAGAAACTACTACTTCTCTTTTTGAAACCCATGTGTCTATTATTTTCAGCATTTTAAAAAATTTTTATTTATATAAATAATTTTATGTAAAGCTTTGAATTTCAAATTCCATTCTTCCCTCCCTCCTTCTACCTGAGATAGTAAATGATCAGATATAAGTTATACATGTACAATTATATAAAACATTTTCATATTAGTCATTCTGTACAAGGAGACTCAAATAAAAGAGAAAAAATATAATAAAGTGAAAAATGGCATGCTTCAGTCTGCATTTAATCAATATCAGTTCTTTCTCTAGAGGCAAATAGTATGCTTCAACATTAGTCTTTTAGGACAGTCTTGGGTCATTGTATTGTTCAGAACAGCTAAGTAATTCACAATTCTTCCCTGAAAAATATGCTGTTACTGTGTACAAAGTTCTCCTCATTCTGTTAACTTCACTATGCATCAATTCATGTAAGTTTTCCCAGGTTTTTATGAACTCATCCTTTTCATGTATTACAGCACAATAATATTCCATAACAATCATATACCACAGCTTCAACTATTTTGTAGCAGGTGTACATCCCTTTGATTTCCAATTCTCAGCTGCCACAAAAAGCTGCTATAAATATTTTTTGTACAAATAGTTCCCGTTCCCTTTCTTGGGGATGTCTTTCGGATAGAGACTTAGCAGTGGTATTGCTGGATCAAAGGGAATGCACAATTTTTTTTTCAATTAACTTTGGCTTATTTTTAGTTTACATCACTGATTTCTACAAGATTTTGAGTTACAAATTTTCTCCATCTTTCCCCTACCCACCCCCCCAAAACAGTGGTCCCACTGTATACCCCCTCCCCCAATCTGCTCTCTCCCATATCCTCCCCCATCACCCCTCTGACTATCTGGTAGAGCAAGATGGATCTCCCTATCCCAGTATCCATATATCTTATTTCCCAGTTGCATGTAAATAATAATAATTATTATTATATTAATATTTTTAAACATATGATTTTAGAACTTTAAATTCTAGATTCTTTGCCTTCCTCCCTTGTCAACAACCCCCACTAGAAAGACAAACAATTCAATACAGGCCTTACATGTGTAGTTATGCAGAACATCTCCACAATAGACATATTGTTTAACACTGACTATATTTCCCTCCTTTCTATCCCACCCTCCCCTTGTTCTATTCTCTACTTTGTCCCTGTCCCTTTGCAGAAGTGTGTGCTTCTAACAACCCTACCCCCCAACCTGCCCTCCCCTCCATCATCCCCTGTCTCAGATACCTAATTTAAAGTGTATATCATTCCCTGCCTAAGCCAAATTCAATGAGAGTAAGGTAACCCATTCCTTTTTTGCCTTCCTGTTCTTCCCCTCCATTGTAACAGCTATCCCTTGCCTGTTTAACCTTATTCTGTCTTTCCCTGTCTCCTCTCATACTATTCCTCTCTCACTTCTTAATTTCACCTTTTAAAATATCGTCCCTTCTTATTCAATTGATCCTGTGCCCTCTGTCTATGTATACATACATATATATATATATATATATATACACATACTCCAATATGTATTCATATGAATATGTACCCTCCTATAAAGACATATATGCATGGATACATATTTATACATTTATATTCCCTTTACCTATCCTCATCCTGAGAAAAGTTTCATAAGTTACAATTCTCATTTTTTCATGTTGGCATGTAAATATTTCAACTTTGATAAGTTCCTTACAGTTTCTTTTCCATGTTCACCTTTTCATGCTTCTTGTGTTTAAGTGTCAAATTTTCTATTCAGTTCTGGTCTTTTCCTCAAGAATGCTTGAAAGCCCCCTACCTCACTGAATGATCATATTTTCCCCTGAAACATTATACTCAGTTTTGCTGGGTAGGTGAGTCTTGGTATTAATCTGAGCTCGCCTGATCTCTAGAATATCATATTCCAGGCCCTTTGGTCTCTTAATGTAGAAGCTGCTAGATCTTGTGTTATCCTGACTGTTTCCACAGTATTCGAATAGTTTCTTCTCGGCAGCTTGTAGTATTTTCTCCTTGATCTGGGAAATCCAGAACCTGGCTATTGGCTATAACATTCCTAGGAGTTTTCTTTTGGGGATCTTTTTCCAGAGGTGATCAGTGAATTCTTTCAAATTCTGTTTTCCCCACTGGTTCTAAAACATCAGGGCAATTTTTCTTGAGAATTTATTGAAGGGTGCTTTCTAGGTTCTTTTTTTTGATCATGGCTTTCAGGCAGTCCAATAATTTTAAAATTTTCTGGGGTTTTTGCAGCTTCCGGAGCTATTAGGAGGCTACAGTCTCTGCAGGCCCCACCAGCTTTGGCTCACTGAAAACACACCTCAGGACCATCCACCAAGACCGTGATCCCCAGTCAGGCACCTCAAGGGAAGAGCACTTAGCCTCTAATGACCGCTGGGCAACCCTGCAATCTGGAGGCCATGACCTCTGAAGCAGATATGTGGAGGCGGCTGCAGGGCCACCACTTCAGACTACTTGTAGCTCTGGAGGCAGTCAGCCAGACCCTCTACCCCAAATTTAGTTGAGTTCCACTGACCTTTTCCCTTTGTCCTTGGCTCTTATTGGTTGATAAACGTGGAAACCTCCACAGTTGCCGGTGATTCTCTCCTGAAAGTTCCAGCCAGGATTTCTCCTGGACGGCCTGGGGCTAAAATAGCATGGGGCTGGGCGCTGCTCCCAGCACACTGTGATGAGCCCTTTCCATCTGTCTGCTGGGCTGCCTTCAGCGGGAGCCTCGTTTCTGTCATTTTATGAGCTCCGGAGCTCTAAAAGTTGATTAGAGTCATATTTTACATTTATTTAAGGTGGTTATGGTGGGAGCCACGGAGTTCTCCTGCTTCTACACCTCCATCCAGATCAGCTGCTAGACATATCCTATGAATAGCTCATGCAGTTGTAAAGCCCTGGACAGCGACGGTGACTCAACAGGAGTCTAACACGCAAACAGCATTCCCTCCTGAAGCACCTTGGGAAGGCCAAGAAGGAGGCACCGCCCATGGAAAAGCCTGAGGTAATGAAGACACCCCTTGGAGACTTGATTATCCTGCCTGAGATGGTGGGAAATATGGTAGGCATCTATAATGGCAAGACCTTCAATCAGGTAGAAATTAAGGCTGAAATGATTGGACACTACCTGAGTGAATTCTCTTATCACCTACAAGCCTTGGGAATGCACAATTTTATAGTCTGTTGGGCATAGTTCCAAATTGCTCTCAAGAATGTTTGGATCACTTCAACCTGCACCAATAGCATATTAGTGTTCCAGTTTTACCACATCCCTTCCCACATACAACATCTTCCTTTTATATCATATTAGTCACTTTGAGGTACCTCAGAGGTGCTTTAATTTTCATTTCACTAATCAATATCAATTTGGAGTATTTTTTCATATGATTATACAAAGTTTTGATTTGTCTTTCTAAAAACTGCCTGTTCATATCCTTTGACCATTTATTAACTGGAGAATTCCTTGTATATTTTATAAATTTGACTCAGTTCTCTTTATATTCAAGAAATGAGGCTTTTATCAGAGATGTCTATTGCAATACTTTCCTCCAAGTTTTCTGCTTTCCTTATAATTTGGGTTGCATTGGTTTTGTTGGTGTAAAAACTTTATATAATCAAAGTTATCTATTTTATATTTTGTAATCTTTTCTATATCTTCTTTGGTCCTACATTGTTCTCTAATCTATAAACTATTCCATACTCTCTTAATTTGCTTATGGTATCACCCTTTATATGTAAATCATGTATTCATTTTTACTTTATCTTGATATACCATGTGAGATGTTGGTCTATACCCAGGTCCTGCCATACTGTTTTCCAGTTTTCCCAGCTTTTTTTTGTCAAATAATTAATTTTTATCCAAAAGCTTGGATTCTTGAGTTTATGATATATTAGTTTACTATGGTCATTTGCTATGATGTAATTTGTACATAATCTATTCAACTTATCTACCACTCTGTTTCTTAAACAGTATCAGGTTGTTTTGTCAATTCCCAATTTAAAATGCAGTTTGAAATCTGGTACTACTAAACCATCTTCCCTTACTTATTTTCATTAATTCCCTTGATATCCTCGATCATTTGTTCTTCCAAATCAGTGGTTCTCAACCGGTGGGTCACAACCCCTTTGGGGGTCAAATGACTCTTTCACAGGTGTCGCCTATGACCATGGGAAAACACATATTTCCAATGGTCTTAGGAACTGAGACACCACTCCTCTATCTGTCTCCAGGTGGGTCCACGCACATGTAAATATGCCGCTCACTGTAAATCCAAGCAACAGCAGATTCCCAAAAGAATGCTACTGTGAACAGCTTTTAAGATTCAGATTTCACAGTACTAGTGAACACTCTATTCCATTGCAAATCAAAATTCAGTACAATATTCACAGTATCATAGTCTCAATATTATCTTATTACAGAAAGTCACAATATTTAGAACAAGGAACAAAAGAAGAATCACCTGCTTTCCCAAAGGGGGAAACCAGCTTAACACTTAAAGATTCAATCAATCAATTCACCTGGTTTCCCTAACACTTAAAGATTCAATCAACAGTTGAAGACATACTGATCTTCCACTCATGGGGCAACCATTAACTTTAGTCTTCAATTAAGTCCTTAGAAAACCACACAAATTTTCCACCCCTTGATTTCCGACAAAGCTCAGTTTCATCCAAGGGGAGGCCTTTTCTTCATTTTGACTCTGGGTAGTCTCTCTGATTCCCTGGGTTCTCTTCCCTGGTCCCAGCTCCCTCCTGAATCTGCCAAACAATCACCTAGATTCAGGAGCAGACAGCTGACAGGTTCTCATCCAGTCCTCAAGGGAAAACAGCTCCCAGGTCCTTCGCCTCAGCAAACATCAGTTTTGTCCAAGGGAAAGCCTTTTCTTCATTTTGACTCTGGGTGGTCTCTCTGATTCCCAGGATCCTCTTCCTTGGTCCCAGCTCCCTCCTGAACCTACCAAAACAATCACCTGGATTCAGGAGCTGACAGCTGCCAGGCTCTCATCCAGTCCTCAGAGATGAACAGGTCCTTGTCTAGTCCTCAGGGCAATCCCCGGCACACACTGAAGTTCACAGGGCTCAGCACACCTCAAACCCTTCACCACTTCTCTGGTCTGGAACTCAAGGATCAGCCAGGCTACAAACAAAATCCCATCCTGTTCATGTTTCAGTCAGCTTCTAGATACTGGGAGAGGAACTCTCTCTCTCTCTCTCCCTCTCTTTCTCAGCTGACTTCAGTCTCCATAAATCTTCCTTCACTGAGGAGCCAAATCCAATTCTCTTTCTCTCTAAAATTCTTTACATACAGCACTGGCCTCCTGCCTCAGCCAATAGCCTTCTTCCAAGTCAACAGGGGAGTTCACACCTTTTCAATGGACAGAGTTCATACCTTCTATACTTAGCCATAAGTTACAAGGTGCTACTTAGCCCTAGGCTACTAAGTGCTAAGCATTTGATAAACTGATTACTATTACACTCACCTACAAATATTGTGCCAGGCTCTCCAGTCTTATTAACACTGTGGGATTAGGAAGGTTGAGAACCACTGTTCCAGATTAACTGTTATTATTGTGTCTAGTTTTATAAAATTATGTTTTGATAGTTTGGTATGGCACTGAATAAACAGATTTAAGTTAGGTGGAACTGTCATTTTTATTATATTGTCTCAAGTTACCCAGGAGCAATTAATATTTATCCAGTTGTTTAGATCTGACTTTATTTGTGTGAGGAGTGTTTTATAATTGAGTTCACAAAGCTCCTCGGTTAATCTTGGCAGGTGCTCTTCCAAGTACTATATATTGTCTACTGTTATTTTAAGTGGAATTTCTCTATCTCTTGCTGCTGTACTTTGTTGATAATATATAAAAAAGATGACGATTTATGTTGGTTTATTTCGTATCATGCAACTTTGTTAAAGTTGTTAATAATTTCAAGTAGATTTTTCATTGACTCTCTGGGATTTTCTTAGTATAACAACATATTATCCACAAAGAGTGACAGTTTTGTTTCCTCACTGCCTATATTAAATCCTTCAATTTCTTCTTCTTCTCTTATTGCTGTAGCTAACATTTCTAGTACAATACTGAATAAGAGAAATGATCATGGGCATCATTGCTTTACCCCTGATTTGTATTGGGAAGGTTTATTGCTTATTCACATTACAGATAATGCCAGACAATGGTTTTAGATAAAGAGTACTTATTTTATTCCTGTGCTCTCATTCTTTTAATAAGAATAGGTCCTGTATTTTTTCAAAGACTTTTTCTGCATCTATTGAGATAATCATATGATTTACTCTGGTTTTGTTATTGATATAGTCGATTATGCTGACAATTTTCCTAATACTGAACCAGTCTTGTATTCCTGGTAGAATCCCACCTAGTGATAGCATATTATTCTTGTGATATATTGCAGTTAACTTCTTTGCTAACATTTCACTTAAAATTTTTTCATCAATATTCATCAGGGAAATTGGTATATAATTTTCTTTCTCTGTTTTGGTTCTTCCTGCTTTGGATATCAGCACCATATTTGTGTCATAAAAGGAATTTGGTAGGATCCCTTTTCTTTGCCTATTTTTCTGAATAGTCTGTATAGTATTGGGACTGACTGTTCTTTAAATGTTTGGTAGAATTCACATGTGAATCCATCTGATCTTGGGAAATTTTTCTTAGATAGCTCATTGTTGGCTTTTCAATCTCTTTTTCTAATATTGGGTTATTTAATTATATTATTTCTTCTGTTAATCTGAATAATTTATATTTTTGTAGTTATTCCTCCATTTCATTTAAATGGTCAAATTTACTGACAAATAACTGATCAAAACAGCTACTAACAACTGTCTTAATTTCCTCTTCATTTGTACTGGGTTCACTCCTTTCATTTTTTATACTAATAATCTTGTTTTTTTCTTTCCTTTTTTAAATCAAATTAACGAATGGTCTATCTCTTAGTACTTTATTCATAAAATTAGCTTCTAGCTTTACTTATTTGCTCAAGGGTTTTCTTACTTGCTTCTTTTTTTTTTTTTTTTGCTTTTTGGAGGGCAATTGGGGTTAAGTGACTTGCCCAAGGTCACACCGCTAGTTTTTTGTGTTAAGTGTCTGAGGCTGGATTTGAACTCAGCTCCTCCTGACTCCAGGGCCAGTACTCTACTCACTGCACCACCTAGCTGCCCCGGGTTTTCTTACTTTCAATTTTATTAACCTCTCCTTCGACTTTCAAGATTTCCATGTTGGTGTTCAATTGGGGATTTTTAATAGGTTCTTGTCCTGATCTTTTTTAGGTGCATGCCCAATTCATTGGTCTATTTTTTCTGTTTAATTGATATAAACAATTTGATTATGTTGTCTCACTGTTGTCCTTTTCTTTAATGAAATTATCAACTTTTTTATTATTTCATATTTGATCCACTTGCTCCTTAGGATGAGGTTACTTAATTTCCAATTCATTTTTAATCTCTTTCCATCATCCATTATTGAATGTCATTCTTATTACATTATGATCTGAAAAGGATGTGGCTACTATTTTTGTTTTTCTGCATTTGGTTGTGAGATTTTTATATCTTTCAATTTCTAATATATTAGGGCAGTGTTCTTTGATAAATGTATTGAAAGACATTTTCCAAGGGCCCATTTCCCCTACTTTTTTTTTTATTCTGGTTTTCAGATAGCCAAATAATTCTTTTATTATCTCCCCTGGATCTATTTTCTAGGTCAGTTGTTTTTCCAACAAGAAACTTAATATTTTCTTCTAGTTTTGTACTTTTTTGATTTTGTCTTATATCATGATGTATCACCAAGTCATTACTTTCTACTTGTTAAACTGTAATTTTTAAGGAATTATTTACTTCAGTGAGCTTTTGTACTTCTTTTTTCCATTTGGCCAATTCTACTTTTTTTTTAATTTTTTTTTTAATTTTTGCTTTTTGGAGGGCAGTTAGGGTTAAGTGACTTGCCCAAGGTCACACGGCTAGTTTTTGTGTTAAGTGTCTGAGGCCGGATTTGAACTCAGGTCCTCCTGACTCCAGGGCCGGTGCTCTATTCACCGCACCACCTAGCCGCCCCCCAATTCTACTTTTTAGGAAATTTTGTTCCTTGGTAAATTTTTTTTTCATGATTCTCTTGCATCACTCTCTTTTTCCAATTTTTCTTCTACTTCTCAAATCTGCTTTTTAAAATCCTTTTTAAGCTCTTCCAGGAATTCTTTTTCAACCTGAGACCAGATTACATATTTCTTTGAGGTTTCACATGTAGCCATTTTGACACTACTATTCTCTTCCAAGTTTACACCTTCATCCTCTTTGTAATAATTTTTTATAGACAAGCCCTTTTTTTGTTGTTTTTTTTTACTCATTTTTTCTGGGGGTTTTGGGGGGGCTTTTTTGGGGGGGGTGATTTGATGTTTTTAATGTGAGAGTTAAACAACAGTCCCAAGCTTTTTGTGTTGGGGCTCTGGGTCTTACTGCTGGGTTCACTGTGTTTCAGGGTTTAGTTGCTTGCTTTCTTTGGAGGGGAGTCTTCTGTTCTGGCTTGTACAGGGGTTTGGGCTTCCCCACTGCTGTCCCTTGGGTGTGGGGTTTAGCTTCCAGCCGGCTGTAGGATGAGGCCTTGCTGCTGGTTTGCTATGGTAACAGAGTCTTTCTAGTGATTGGTCCTAAAGGATGAATATTGTTGCTGGTCTGCCCCAGGGCTACAGCCATGCTGCTACTTTAAAACAAGGTCTCTCTGCTGGTAGGTCCCAGGGACAGGATCTTCATGTTGGGCAGCCCAAGGGGCGCGGGGAGTGTGGGCTTCACCACTTTTCAGCAATGTAGTCAAGATCTCACTTGCAGCTTGTACTGGAGTGGGGCCTTGCTGTGCTGCAGACTACTCACTTGCACAGGGGTTTACTGGTATTCAGGAGGGTGAGGCCTCACTGGTGTATTGCCCCAGGCTTGGAGCTTCACTGTAAATTCCCTCCTGTGAAGCTGGCTGCTGCTGCTCCTCTTGAACCTTGCTCCCCTCTATCCTAAGTAAGACAGACCTTTCCTGGCAGGCAGGAAAGATGCTTGCCTATTCCTACATCAATTCTGAGGCAGTTTTCTACTTGTTTGGAGGGGAATTTGGAAGTTTCAGAGGGTTCCTTCCTCACTCCACCATCTTGGCACCGGAAGAACTACTACACGCTTTTAAGAAAGAGAATGATGCAGATTAAGTAAGGTCAAGTTTATCTTGAATGTAAGGGAAAGAATTTTTTTTTTGTATATAAGACTTGATATTTCAATGAAAAGAAATTTCAAGATAAAATCAATAAACTTTGCCTTATTGAGAATTTTTTTTCTGTCAATGCAATGAAATTTGGGTTAGATCCTGAACTATAATTATTTTATTTGTAACTGGAATTCTCCACAAAAATGTAATATTATGTCTTTAAACCCTGATATACTAAGAAGGAAAAAAAAACTTAACTGGAAGCACAAAACAAAAAAGAGATCCTATTAAACCATTTAGTTGCAGAGTAAAGGAGGCCTAAAATATAAAGAATTTTATAGATATAGGATATCAATAATATGACATGATATGATATAACATAATATAATATAATATTGATATAGATATAGATATAAATATAAATAGAGATAGAGATATAGAATGAGAAGAGGTCTCCTTACAGGTCACACACAATCTGCTAGAAAAGTAGATAATGGTTTCATATTTAAATGAGAGATTATGGTACAGTGTATAAGATCACAATGAAAAATATCTTACCAGAGAGTAAAATGATATGACAGGTATAATAATTCATTATATTATTTCTAAAGCATAAAAGCTACAACTGAAGCATGCTACTGTAAAACAAAAATTGAACAATAATGAAATGAAACCCAAAATAAAAATTAAAAACTGAGTATCATGATATAAAAATAATATAATTGCCCATGACTTCTGAACAAAGAAAAAAAATCAAAGAACCAACTGAAAAGATCCATAGATAACCTCTGGGGAAAAAAATGGAAAAAACAAAACCAAATAATGGGCAAACTCCAAGACAATTTAATTAAATTTAACAATTAAAAAAAAGATGAAAAACAAATTCTAAGTATAACCTTCAAAAGAACCTTCAAATATAAAGGAAGTGAATACAACTGAATGAACACAAATGAACACATTCTGTATCCAATGGAAATTTCGGACGGAATTGGAATAATATATTCTGAACAGCAAGGGAATTCAAGAGAAAACCCAAAAATGACAAACCTTGCAAATCTGGGTATAATCATCAACGAAAACAGATGAAAATCCAATTATGGAATCATTTGAAACATTCCTATCCCCATGATCCCTCTCCAAAAGTGTAAACAGATGATTTGCAAACACCTTGAAAAAAATAAACAAATCTATAAAAGAAAGCAAAAGTAATAAAATAAAGTGTCTTATCTCTGAAGACTAATACAAAGGAAAAAAAAATAAAGACACCTATAGATAGTGGGTCATATTTCCAGCCCAAGATCACAAATTCAACCCAGAAGTAAGTGGCCAGGACTCTTTTTGTAGAACATGGCTGAGCGAGGACTACAGAGACAAACCTTAGAACAAAACAGGGGTGCAGTGCTGTTCTGTTAATACCTCTGGAGAAGGAACTTGGATTCAGGACCCGGACAAAATACAGGGCCACAGACCTGTCACTGACACTACACAGAGAAATCTAAGACTTACCCCATGGGCCGCAGGGTCAGTGGTGATGTAAGAGCCAGACAGGAGGAACAAACAAGGACCATGGCATCATCACATTGACTAACAATCAAACATCACCCTGAAAGTTCCTTCAGTTCCTACAGCCTTCTGATACTGGAGTAATAGTTGATCCTGGGAGTCTTTTACCATTGTTGAGTTCTTCCAATAACATCCATTTTAAGGAAAAGTTGGGGGCAGACATTCTTCATAGCTGTGCAGGCTCAATTTCTGGCTCTGTGGACTTAGCCATCATACATGGGGCTACCCCTCCCTACCGCACTCGGGTTGTCATCATCTATTAAGCAAAGATTATTTCTTTTTGCTGATCTTTTTTTTTTTTAGTTCCCAAGCATAATACAGAACCTGGCAAATGGTAAGCTCTTAATATATTGTGAGTAATTTACGGAAATTCATCTAGAGGTCTAGAAGTACTGGTTCTCCAGATAAATGATAAAGCAATAATCATCCAAATAATTTGGTACTGGTTACAAAATAGAATGGTCAATGACTAGAACAAATTAGGCATACAAGGAAGAGAAGCAAATAAAACTAGTAGCCCAGAAAAAAAAATCTCAGTTTCTGAGATAAGTAATCACAGCTTACAAAAACTACAGGGAAAACTGAACAGCAGTTTGCCAGAAATTGAGTTTAGATTAATTTTTTAAAATTTGCACAAATTCAAAATAAACACCAAAGAGGACATATTAAAAATTAGAAAAATGGATAAAGTGGAAATTAAAGTTGGTCCTTTAAAAATATGAACAGGCTGGGCCTTTAGCGAACCTGATTTAAAAGGGAGAAAAGCAAATCAACAAAACTACAATGTATACAAACAGCGAGAAGAAATGAAAATAATTATTAATACCTGCTATATGCAGTTATATGTTAGCAAAACTAAGAATTCTACTTGGATTACCTTTAAAAATATAAAATACCTATACTAATAGAACAAGTGGAAATTGAAAAATAGTGTAATCCAAAAAAATTATTTAAAAGTCACTTAACTTCTAAGTGATCAAGATCACAGAACGAGATGAAAATATAATTGGGAAATGTTTAACAAAGTAAGTTAACAGACAAGTTTGCAAAAAATTCATACAAAAATTAAAAACAATAAAATATAGATAATTAAATTTGTAATTTTATAAGTCAATATACTACTTGTATCTTTTTCTATTTGAGTTTGATACAGTTAATCTAGGTAATGCTCTAGTATAAACCATAAATTACAAAGAAAATGCCAACATCTATTAATGTAGTCTCTTCATCCGGGAGTTTCCTATACCAATAATGAAATCACACTTTCATTTCTATACATGAACACACATACACATGTGCACATACACATTCATAACATGGATATATTGCTACATAGACACACATATACATACATGAACATACCAATACATATATGTATATACCACCTTTCTAAGTAACTGTGTGTATATGTATATACACACATGTATAAAGAATTAATACCAGCACTATACAATTTATTCTCAAAAAATGAGAAAGCACTCATCATAGGGTAAGATAAAGGAAATAATTAGAGACAAATATCGATTCAACAATTTTAAATAAAATCCTCTCAAATAGACTATAGTAATTGATTTAAATAATTATTCCTTATTCAATTATTCATAAAAACCAAACTGGTATTATGCCAAGAACATAAGAATGGTGTGATATTAGAAAAAAATTAACATAAGAAAGCACGTAAAACCAACCCCAAACCACATGATTATCTCAAAAGATGCAGAAAAAACCTTTGACAAAGTTCAATATTCATTTGAACTTTGAACAATTTGAACACACACACACACACACACACACACACACACACTCTCACTCTTTCTCTCTCTCTCTCTCTCTCTCTCTCTCTCCGTAGAGTATAGGCAGAGAAGACACTTTTTTAATGTCATAAAAAGTATCCATATAAAACCAAAAGCAAGATCATCTGTAATGGGGATATACTACATCAGAAGCTTTCCCAAAAATACAGGACTAAAGCAAAGATTCTTAATATTCTGTAACTTTTCAGAGATCCTTACAATAGCAATAAAACCAGATAAAGAAATTAAAGGTATAAAGGTAGGCAAAGAGGAGATATAACTTTCCCTATTTCCTAATGAAGTAAGAATGGCAGTCTTAGGGATGCTTCCTATTCAAGGTTCTTTTGTCTATCCCTCATTGGTAGCAGCTGGTGAGCAATTGTTTCTGGTAGTTATGAGAAAGGTCGGCCCCTTCTTCACAATTATTTCTCCACTCAAAGACGCCTGAAAGGACTAGGCTAGAAGAAGATCTGATAGTTTGGGAACAATGATCCAAGGCACTCACATTCAGGATCCTGAGCTGTAACATCATCTGATAAAACTGGAAATAACTCTGGCAGAAAGTACCCTGACAACATCTTACACCATATTTTATGATAAACTCAAAATGGATACTTGACCTGAACATTAAAAATCATACCTGTGAGACTAGGCCCTAACAGAAGTGATTTTGTTTGAATATATACCTGCCTATATACCAGAAAGTTCTTATGTACCCAACACTGGCTTGGTCAAGTACCCTGAGGGTTAGGAATGTAAGATTAAAAAAAATCCAAACATCAATTTTCTTAGATGGGTTTGCTATCCAAGATACATATACATGCATTCACATACAGTCAATCCTCAACATTCATGGATTCAACTTTCATGATAAGTATTTAAGTATTTATATAATTATATTAGTACTCTCAATTTCCGTTTTGTACTGGCAACCATGAATATTTGCAGCTATGTGCATGAGAGAAAAAAAATGAGAGGAAGGCAATGGTACAAGTTTGTGGAGCAACTGGCATCCATCCCACTAGGCACTTCACTAATCTTGTTCACCCTATCTGTGTAGAGCTCCCTCTGTGCATTCAGAGGGCTGGTGGGGAATGACGAGATCTTCACCATCCCAGTGTCTTCAGACAGCAGTGACTAAAGTTCCAGCAACCTCTCCCTTAGTTTTCAGAGAACAGTCAAGATAGAAACATTTACAGCAGTACAGTATTGACTGAAATAATTTTTTTAATTGAGATGTTAGCATGAAAAGCCATATAATTCTAAGGAATTACTAGCCAGAAAAATGTTTCACAAGTTACCAATATCACTATGTGTGAACTGCACTTTGAGAACTATTTCATGGTTACTGTGTTAAGGAAAGTACACATTATCAGAATTAATGCTTCATTATAAAGAACTGTATTCAGGAAAATGTATTTTCAGCAATCCCTAGTGAAAGAGTTCAGCTTTGGTGGTCACGGTAACCTAACACTCAATCCTCTCATTAGTTTAATGTTATCAACATTCACATTTTATATTCTCATGCCATTTTCTAGGAATGTTACCCCCTGTGCAGGTTTCAGAATTGACTGTTTATACATATATGTGTATATGGAGATAGATATAGATATATACATACATGCATACACACACACGGACACACGCACAAACAGCATGCAAATATAGCCAAAAGCTACTTTCCAAAATATAAGTGAACAAAGTATATGAACTGTTTTCAAAAGAATTACAAAACTATCAACAGCCATATGAAAGAATACTCCAAATCAATAATAAGAGAAATGCATATTAAAACAATCCTAGGGTTTCAATTCACAACCAAAAATTGGCAAAGATGATACAAGATGGGAAATCTATGTTAGAGAGGTTGCAGGAAGACAGGGACACTAGAGCATTTGCAGCAAAGTACAACCATTTCAGAAAGCAATTAGTAATTTTTTTTAAGTGACTAAAATATCCATAACCTTTGACCTAAAGCACCAGAAGGCTATTCCCCAAGGAAGTCACTGGTAAGAATAAAGTCCTAATATATGTATATATAATACACACACACACACACACACACACACACACACACACATACGCAGAAATTGGGAGTAAAAACACTGAAATCCAGTAAATGTCCTGCAACTGAGAAATGGCTGCACACAACTCCGGTATGAATGTAATGGAATTTTATTGTGCTGGAATGAATGATAAATATGATTAAGATTTACATCAACTGATGAAGAGAGGAGTATGAAGAGTCAAGAAGATTGTATGGAAACTCAGATTTCTTAATCATGGAAGCTGAGTGACTGTGGGTGATCACAAGACCTGCAGTATAACCATCTCTTTGTTTTTCTGAGGAAGAATAAGGCATAAGTCCTGGAAGTCGAATAGGTTGAGGAACCGGTATCTGAGAGGACAGGAACTTATATGGTGGAATCCACTAATAAAAGGACAGTTGTGATAAGGAAGAAAGTACGAGGTAGGTTTTAAATTTTGAGAAAGGCAAGACAGTATGAATGTAGGATAGATGGTGAATCTAAAGGGAATGTCTACAAAATGAGAAGGTCTTCATATGGCACTGGTATTTATGTCTAACACGAACTCAAACGCCTGGCTTTCTGTTCTTTGTGTGATACTGATTATCACCAGTATAATTTTGTGCTTAAATGTGAAGATCAGAATTGGGATTGAGGAAAACGGGGGGGGGGGGGGGGGGG
>CM053600.1:88860978-88928104 GCA_028646575.1 Pseudocheirus occidentalis
ATAATTTTGTAAATGTTAACATTCATTACCAAATAAATCTTTTTTAATTGCTTAAAACAAAACCAGAAAAACACTTGTGGAGGGCAAGAAAACCAATTAAAGAACTAAAATAGCTTGGAATCTTCTAAAAGGCTTAATTCTTAATAGTTCACTGAATCTACCAGGAAGTGCATTCAAATTTGATACTCTTTTTGGCAATCTATAGCATAAAATATAAGATATAAGTTTAAATAATTTAAATTCAGGCTTCATATGCAAAAACTATTAGTGCTAAAGAAAAAAATGAAGTATATCTATATTTAGTAAATCTCAGTTTTATTCATATAAACTTTGTTACTTCAATGTGCAATAAATAAAGAAGACATTTATTTAATTTGCTAATTTCTGCAACTTTAAACCATTTCCTGAAGTGGATGGTAATATATCATATAATGCCATAAAAGAAATCAATAGTTTTGTAGTTACCTCGAATGACGTAATTATCCAGAGCTGCTTCCATTCTTGCCAGTGCTTCAGTTCTATTAGAACCATAAGAAATTAACTAAATAAAAAAATAAATATTTAATTTGGACCAGCTATTTAAGAAAAACATGCAACTTATTCTAATGAAAATCTTCACATAAAAAAATATATGAAATTATGTATATATCTGCATCAGTGTGTGTGTGTGTATGAGAAAGAGAAAGAGAGAGAGAGAGAGAGAGAAAGAGAAAGAGAAAGAGAAAGAGAAAGAGAAAGAGAAAGAGAAAGAGAAAGAGAAAGAGAAAGAGAAAGAGAGAGAGAGAGAGAGAGAGAGAGAGAGAGAGAGAGAGAAACTTTACACAAACTGTTTAGGGTTGTATATGTATGTTTAAGAGGGTATGGTTCATTAGTTATAAAACAAGTAAAATCCAATCAATATTAAGATTTATGCTATTTTCATCAGGGTTGTTGCCTTTTCCCACGTACCATTATGTTAATTTAGAGGACTGATTCAGAATGCTGACACTTGTCTGATATGGTAGGAGAAACATCTATCTCATGCAAGCTAGGTTAGTTTTTCCCAAAAGAAAAGAAAGTTGTCCCAAGAATTAGTTCGTCCTGGGTCGTAAGGTTCAAACCACTGGTATAGCTTCCAAGTAATTTTAGTATAAATACCCAAGCAAAAGAAGTTCTCCAGTTTTACACACTCTGCTGAATAGGCAACCCACTCGGTAAACATGGAGGCAGAGGGTTGTGCCCAACTGAATCAGTGCTACTTCTTTGCTAAATATTCTTTTCATACTACTAAACTTTTTAAAAAAACAAATGTTAGATAATCAAGTGTTAATATGTTCTAATCCTGAGTGTGAACCAACAAACTAGCCTGACTCAGGCCTAAAACAAAAATATCCTCTTAATTTTTTTGTTTGTTTTCAGCAAATATATGTATTCTTAGACTATCATGCTAGGCCTATCAGTCTTAGTAAACTAATTCTGAAAATAGCTTTACTTAAGTTATTCATCTAAATTAATCATGTTATGACTTTTCTATCCATACTTTATTGTGAGTATTCAAATAATATGGATAAAGGTAAAAGAGATGGATAGTAATTTTTAAAAGCTTAGCTATCTGGTATTGATTTGTTCCCCAAAATACTGAAGTCTTAAGTTTTTGTTTTATTAATAAATTTTTACCTCTCATACACATCATCTTTTCTGCCTATAAAAATTTTACTTGTATGGGTTAAATATTCTGCAATGTCTGAACCTTTAAATTTTCTCAGAGAAATATTCAGAAAGTTGAATTTACTTACACATAACTAAAACATCTGTATACCTTTGCAAGTAGAACAGTTAAGTATTTAAATTTTTTTAAGTTCACATATATATCAATAAAATATAACTAGAACTCACTAAATGAAAAACTACAACTTTGGCATTAGAATGGAACTAATATACACAATGTACAGGGTTCCTTTCAGAATGTTTAATAAACATGATGTTTCCTTGAAAAAGTAATGTTAAACTCTTTAAACATTATGCCAAATTCTGGCAAGATATTTCATTCTTGAGGAACCCTCTGGGATGAAGTCCATCTCAACATAACAAGTAAAGAATTTCTAAGAATACTGATCATTTCGCTTGCTAAGATCCAAAGAGTACTACTTTCAGTGTGCTCAAACTTTCTTTATAAAAAATTTTTTTAATAAATATTTCATAGATAGATAGACCCTTGAGCTACCAGGAATGGTACAGCCCTAAAAAGCAGAAAGGAAACACCTCTTCTCTCTTATATAAATGAGGTACAAACTTTTGATTTGCCAATTCCTTAAGCAATGAACTACATTTAAAATTAGTCACAAACTACAAAATGGCAAAAGGTCATTTGCATTCAATCTATACTGCTACCCTACAGGAAAAAGAACAGTTATGCCCTTGGTCAATCCTATAGTCAATCATGATTTACTAGTCTTTCCTTTCACTCAGTTATTAATATTTATTTTATTATTATCATTTACAAATTAGCATATATATTATTTAGTAACACTTATATAACAAAGCCCTACACTATCTATTATTTGTCCAATTTTTTTTTTTACTAAGACTAAAGGAAAAAAAAAATCAAAACTAATAATATTTCTCTAAAGAGAAAAAAACCTACTCTCCTTTTGCTATTACCATTTGCACTTCATGCTTCAAATAAATATACAGCATGAGTTGCACATGAAAGCCAAATTTTTTAAATTTACAATATAAACATTGTCTTTTGAATAAAAATGTCAAAGGAGATAGTTAACAAAAGCAACTAACTTTTGATATCATTGGATCATAATAAATGCTAATATCACTTCCTGGCTGAATCCCACTGTCAACTCGAACCTAGGAGAAAGAGAAAGAAGAAAAAGGAATGAAAATGATTCCACATTCTATAGACCTTTCTGAACAGGCCAAATTGTAGACAAAAGGTAAACATTCTTCTTATGCAAAATACTTTAAATTTTCTCCCTCTTTTAAGTGAGAAAACCCATATATTATTTACACTGAATTAACACATCTTCTTTAAGGAAAAGACAAAAGCAATCTAAAGCTACTTATTAGCTACATCACTTTTGATCTCTGAAAATACAGTAGAACAAATTGCTTTGTTTTCATTCAAAGAAAGGACCATAAGGAGCAGCACATTACATGTATATATAACAAAATGCTTTTATAAAGAAAGTAGAATTTTAGGATGTATTGATAATTATTTGCTGGTGTCTTCCACCTGAAACCAGGCATGAGCTGTCCTTTCTAAAACACATTCCCCACTGTACTCTTTGGAGAGCTCCCGTGGAGACATGACTAAGTCATATGCCGCAGGAACTTTAAAGTACTGTTTATCAGCTTATCAGTTATTATAGGAATACAAGTCCTATGGCTTTCATGTCTGTAACACTTTCTTTTTCTGCTTCACCCTCTCAACTGTAAAATATTTTTTTTTCAGCTTCTTCTTGTTGTTCCCCCCAGGCTTTAATGTTTACACAGCTTTTAGCCATGGCTTTGCTTTCTAAGGACACAGCCCCAATTAAAGCTCTGATTCTGCAATTTTGATAAGAAAGATTAAAAAAAAAAAGCAAAGTTAAAAAAATTCTTTTGAAGAACCTGACTGCTATTAACCAGTCAACAAGTTAGTATATCTCTGATTCTTGTTTGCATCTCTGAGTTTGATTTCATCAATGTGGCACTAAGGTTAGCCACATAAAACTTTTAAAATGAGCAGCTGCAGGGGAATAAATATTTATTAAATTGTTGCTGTTGAGTTTTGGAATGTGAAATATGTTAAAAACCAATCAAAATATTCAAGACTGAGAGACTTCACATTCCTAGGATCTTGAAGACAGAGGAATTCAATAGAAGTTACTAGAACAGCAGGACTTTGATACACAACATTGTTAAGGGATTGGGTAAAGAAGACTAGAAGCTCACATAGATCTTCACCTGTGGGAAGAAACCTTTCTAATAAACAGCAGCTCATCTGTCTGCAGTGAGGCAGAAAAAGGTCAACACAGCGGCTGTTAGGCCTTTAATATTTTAATTTAGGCAATTATCAAGGGACCACATGTAATACCTCTTGTCTAGGGTATCCACAAGAGGATAGGATGATGGCTTTATTATACAAATGACACCAAATTATAAACGAAGAGCTTTAATTCTTTTTTTTACCTATGTATCACTAAAAAGGTTTAAAAGATAATATAAAAACATATGCATTCTAATGCCTGTGCTTGCAAATATAGAGGAAAAAAATATATATGTGCCATTCTCTATATTTACCTAAAAATGAAATCTGAAATAAATTTTAATTACACCACAACTTAATTTTAAAGTACAATTTAGTTATGCTTCAAGGAGACAAAATTGGAGTTCTATGAAATGAATATTAATATAATATTAAACAAATAAGGAAAACAATTTTGAAGACAATAAATACTAAATTATTCCAATATTTAAATTTCTTCAAACAGGCACCTTTTCAACTTGGTAATATATCTCCGAAGCTATTATTGTCTTTAATTTGCTTGTTCATATGACAAAATGGTCAACGAGGTAATCTTGTTATTGTGTGATCTTTAAAACAAGTGTTCTCAAAGATAAGGATAAATTTAGAGGTGTCAAACTAAATCAAAAACTTTTTCTGTGACTGTACCTTCATATTATATTATCAACGTTCAAGATAAGTTCCTTGTCATTTCATTTCATTTTCTATACTTTAATAAAATAAAAGGGATCATAAAGATTATGAATGACAAGGGATTATAAAGAGTATAGGAACTCTAACAGCATTATTTTTGGTGAGATTACCAAATGTAATAAGAAATTCCATGATCTATCCAAACAATCTCTAGATTCTCAATTAATAAATGCATGTGTCATGTCATTTTGGTGATATGTATAGTAAATCACACAGGCTGAATAGTAATAAAAATAATTACTACTACATTTAATTATATGTAGGAGTGGAGAGGAGGGGGAAGAGACAGATAGCATTTTGTTTCCGTTTTAAGTTCTCAGAAGTTGGTGGTAAAAGTAACCCATTTTACAGAAAAGAAAGCAGTCTAAGAGTATAAAATGGCTTGCCCAAGACCAAACAGCTAGTAAGGAGTAAAAGGGACTGAAACTAGGGTCTTCTCCTACCAAGTCCCATGATCTCTCCACTATACTATGCTGTCTTTTTTGTAAAGTTTTTAAAAAACCAACATGACACTGAAATAACCAAAGCTACAATAAGTTTGGCATCAAATATTTCAAAATGAAAACTCCAAAACATTTAGAACAATTTCAGAGCAAAACAAAAGTTCAAATTGCAAACATTACTTTTCAAAACAATTCTGGGGCCAGAAGCCTAAAATCAAATCTACAACTTTGACATAGAAATAAATATTGAAAAAGAACATGCTTGAAAAAGAACATGAACCAAAATTTATCAAAGTCCAATTAATTCTGGAAACTATATATTTTACTATCCAAAAAAAGGAGGGGCAGCTAGGTGGCGCAGTGAATAGGGCACCGGCCCTGGAGTCAGGAGTACCTGAGTTCAAATCCGGCCTCAGACACTTAACACACACACAAAAAAAACTAGCCGTGTGACCATGGGCAAGTCACTTAACCCCAACTGCCCCCCAAAAAGCAAAATTAAAAAAAAAAAAAAACAAAAACAAAAAAAGGACCAAAATGATCAGGTTACAAAACTGTTGATTTTTAAGGTAGATAAGGTAGAGAATGAAAAAAAAAAAAGGCAAAGAACAAGAAGAAAACACCCCAGCAACTCCATATGAGATCCACAAACCATTGCTCAGAAGCCTCTAGCACAATTAAAAATTTCTTTCTTCAGTACCAGAGACAGACTACATGAAGCTATCAAGCATCTCCCACCCTTCATTTTCAATTCACCTCTCCCCCTAAGCACAACTCCCAGCCCGCCATGTCTACCTGACAAGTGACAGCCCAATCTGATTAAATGCTTGCAAGGGAGGGGACTCGTGGGCTTCCATGACAGGCCAAAAGTGATCACCATGGAGATACATAATTACAGCTGTCAACGCATCTACTGTCCTGCTGGCATCAATTTGATTGCTCCCAGCAATAATGATAGACAAAGCTTAGTGTGCACTCTCCTGCACCCAATCACTTTATCTATTCCTTGGTCCATTTAGCTGACATGCAACATTCACACAAGCAAATAACAGCAGTAAGCAGAACATTTAAGGCATTTTAATTGTTTTTTCTTTCTATGGATGGCTCACAAGCACAAATGTTATTACATAAAACTCCTGCTGCAGCATTAATTGAAGAAAGATTTGGTGGGACAAAGACTGTAGGGGGTATAGTTTGTCCATTATCACTTGTACTTTCAACAGGTCTCACGTTTGAAAATTGCAAATTACAAAAACTTGCAAGGGCAAAATGTTTGACATCCTGTTAGCTCTTACAACATGGTGAAAACTTCTAACTACTAGAGTTATCATTGTAAATTCTTATTTAATACTTTTTTGTTTGATTAAAAAAATGTTTAGATATGTCCCTGTGACACTTACTTTCTTAACTACTGTTTAATGTCATATAATGCCAGTTAAATCTTTACCAGTTTTTTCTGCCTTTGGGCTTTGAACACAGCATGAAGCTCCCAAGCCTCAAAAAGGTCAAGTCCCTTTTGAAAGCACATGGGCAAAAACCATTTAAAAAGTGAAATATATCATATATCCAATAACATCTTCAAATTTAGCATTCTTCCTGTAATCTTGCAGACTGAGTAATCATATTCACAGATGGTACAGCCTTTTCATTCCACAAGTTGACACAGTGTCATATAGATGCACTTATTACTTTGACTAAGTTCCTTATAAATTCTTGTTCTTTTTATGCAGCAAAAACTATTTAAGAAAGAGTTATTTAGCATAGATGATAGTGTATATGTGGGTTTCTGTGTGTACTTACACACACAATTAAACAATCATCTTTTTTTAACTACAGCAAATGACAATTATTCTCTCAAAGCTATAAAGCTAAAAAAAATAAGCACACTTTCTCTAACAAAGTTACACAGTTGATTTGGAACTTGAATGTCATTTCATAATTACTACAAATACATGTGGTTTCAACAGTTGTGTGATAAGAATAAATTATATTACTGTTATATCATATTATATTACAAATTACAAATAAATTATATTACAATTATATTACAAAGATAACTATAACTAGTTTCTCATATTTCTGTCACCTCTAGATGGTAAAATATTTTTTAAAAGTCAAATATCTTTACTCAAAATGTTTCTTCACCTTGCTAGTACAGGGCAAAATATTCTGAAAGGATTTTGCTCTCACCACAGTTTAACTTGTTTCCATAATCCAATCCCTTAGCCTTTAAATGTCTTCAATATCAGTTTTAAATGCTCATTGAATATTAATGCTTGAATGACTTACACCAGGAAGATATAATGGTTCTTCATACTGAGACAATCTACCAATAGAAGGCAAACCAAAAGACTTGTAGGGATCCTAAAAATTCAAACAGAAGAAAGCAGTATCTTAGATGAAGTACAGGAAGTAAGGTTTAATCATTATAACTTAGAGCCTCTTCCAGTAACTAATATTTTTAAACTATATTGTTTTCCAAATAATTCATCCTAGGGTACTCTTGTCTTACTACTACATGTGACATATGTGAATGTATATGACATATATATGACTTAAAGGTTCATTAAAAACTAAAGACAATTATGATGGATAGGGACCAATATTAGTCTCATTTTACTTTGCTGAAATGGGTAAAATTCTGATTAACCTAAAACTTACCAGACACACATCTAAACAACCTGAATATTCATCAAAACAGGTGCAACTTAATAGTAACCACAATAGTATGTCAAATATATTTGGAAACATTTCAACAGTTGACAGAAGGACCAGACAAATGAGACTGTATGTGACAATATATACTCACTTATAACTGTTTTATAATTAGCAAAATAAATCTGAAATATGTTTGGTGTAACAACAAAAGAGAAAGAAACAATGACAGGAGCCAAAATATGTGAAAAATTAAAAGAAATAATAAACAAATGTAAAAATAAAGATGCCAAAAAGTACTGAGTGTACCATTAATTATTCTAAAAACATACAATATCACTGTTTTATATTTCAAAGGGAAAGCTTTTATTTCTAAAGTAGAAAAATAGGAAAATGTTATCATATTCCAATATTAAATTATGGATGGATAAGTATTTCTAAATACCAAATTCCTATTCTTTGTTTCAGGTAGGTAGAACCACCTTCCAAAGTATTTAAGAAAAGAATGCAGTTACCAAAGAAAGAATTTTTTTGTTGAAAATAAAATTAATAATTCATATGTTTTGATAAATCATTCTAAAAAAATCCTATAAAGTAGTTACCAAAGAATAAAAGTAAATTAATTAAGAAAACAGTTTTTAGCTTAACATTTTAAATTACTACTTATTAAAAAGAACATAATTGACAAGCACAGCATTAAATTATAGGGGAAATTTTTAAGTGATTATTTAAGACATAATTTTATATACTTTCTCAGGTATATGTTAACTATGTCTAAAAGGACATCTACAATGCTATAAACTAAACTATTTTATTTAATCTTACTTAAATAACATGTAATAACTACTGTCTATGAAAGTAGGCAACTTAATTCCATTAAATCTAAGAATACTTTGAATTAATATATACAAAACATTTTAATAAATATTCTTGGCCAGTTCTGGCATGTACAATCAAACAAATACTTGACTCAGGTTCTAAAATTTCACTTCACTTTGCTGTTTATTTATAACTGGTACAGAACTGCTACCTTTCTACCCAACACAACTCGTTTTACCTCAGCATAAACTCGACATTCAATTGCCCAGCCGTTGATGGGAATATCAGCTTGTTTGTGTCTAAGAGGGTAACCCTTAGCAACACGGATCATTTCTTGGACTAGGTCCAGGCCAGTAATGCATTCAGTGATGGGATGTTCAACCTACAAGGTCAAAAACTGTCAGTCAATAAGTACCTTTAAAAAAATAAAAAGGTAAACAAACAAATGAGGAAATTTGCAAACCTAAATGAAAATAAGGTTAATTATATTTAATAGTTCCTTCTCCTTGACTGAAAAACCTACAATAAAAAACTATTCATGAGGGAAACAGGGAAAGAATCAGCAAGATAGTATGTTACAGAGCATATAAAGCAAAAATCAAATTTTCAGAAGTATTTGTGGATATTATAAGTTACTTTTCTTAATGCATATTAATGTTTGAAAAGAATAAAATTTTCAAATTTTAGTTTTAAAACAAACTTTTTAACTTTTCTAAGGCAAATGTTGCAACTGAAACACTCAACTAGGTCCGTGATCAGCCTATTCTGCTACACTTAATGTGGCATCAACAGAGAGAGCTTCTAATTTTCCAAAGAACTAGTCCATCCTAAACCTCACCCATTCATCAGCTTTCACTAACCTATCCTGACAAGCAACCAGATTAGCGTAATCTTATATCAGCGCAGTGTAGCAGAAATGAACAGATGGATCTTTCAGATTTTTTTTTTCCCTCCAGACTTATCTGGATACTGCTTAGCATGCACAATAACTAAGCAAAACCAGTAAAATCACTCTGCTCTCTCAGCAGAATACTGCTAACTTCTTAAGATAATGCTATCATTGGTTATCTTACTATCACACACTTTTAAAAAATTGCTTGTGAGTTTGTATACAGTTGCAACAACACTTTTAGATATTTTGACATTAAAATGTTACAAATCATATAAATATATAAATGTCTATTTTGAAAGAACCATGGCACTAAATAATCTTATTATGCAGTTTCAGAATATACTTATGGGACTAAATATTTTTATACAATAAAAAACCAGCATCTACATGCTAAATATTAATGGTAACGGTAAAAGTAATTTATTGAAACAGTACTTGAAAATAGTATTTGAAATAATAATTTAGTATGAGCAATTCGATACTCACTTAAGAGTCAGAAGAAAAGACTCCTCCAGTAAAACTTAGTTTGCTACTCAAGAAACATTCAGCAATAATACATACTTCTTACTCAGATTTTAAATAGAAATTCATCTCTCTTAAAACCTATATGTAAATTCACGGGCAAATAAACATTTAGATTTCATTTATAAAGGGACAAAACTGAGTTGCCTAATATCAAATCTCACCCAATAGCAAATCACTAACATTACAGAGTGGTAAGCAGTACATAAGAACCTATACAGACTGAAAATCAACAGGCATTTATTTCACAATGCAAAGACATACCTGCCTTAATTGAGGTGGATACCACAACCCTCTATCACTGAAGCTCAGAAACTTGAGCTCATCCTTGGGTCCTCACTTTCAGTCACTCCACATTATCAATACATTGTCAGATCTACTTTACCCAGATCTGCTCTGTCAGGTTCATGCCTCTCCATTCACACAGATAAAACTGTAATTCAGAACCTCTCTTCTAACCTGAACTACTGAAATGTAACAGGCAGACCAACAAATAGGCTATCGCTGTAGTCCAAATGTAAAGAGATGGGTGGTGGCAGGATCAGACAAAAGAGAGGAACGTAAAAAATGTTACAAGCAAAGGGCTATTGGTTTTGGTAATGGATCAGATATTGGGCGTGAAGAAGAGTGACAACTCAAGGAATGATAGCTGATTTTTTAGTCTAGGGGACAGGAAAGATTATAAAACAAGAGTGTGGTGCAAAAGAAATGAGGTGCTCTCTTTATTGAAGCATAAAAGACCAGGCTGGATGTGATAAAATGTAACCCTCTCCCCTCAACTCAATGGAAAAAAAAAATCAGGCACGATGGAATAGTAATTCTTCTCTTCCCCACTCAATGCAGCAGATAAGGCAGAAGATTTAGGATTATGATTGTAAGGTTCTTTTCTCTCCTCTTCTCTCTGGAAGCTGAAGGTCAAAAACTTGTAGAGACCAGGCACAGCATGGCAGTGCAATGATAAGGCATCCTTCTTTATTCTTCCTTCCTAAGGCTGGACAAACTACCAGTATCTAACTTGAGCTCTTAGTTAATTTTAACAAAAACTAAATGTTACATATGTTTGTTAGTGGAAGAAACATAAAAGTTCAGGAGCCAGAAAGACTGACATTTCAATAGAGAAAGCTTAGAAAAGAAACTACAAAGAAAATTATAACTCTCCCAGATCAAACCGAAACACTAATTATGGACAATATGGAACTAGAAAGATAGAGAATTTAGTGAATGTGTCTTAAGTATTATAATTTAAGGTTAGTAAAAGAATTGGAAAAAGTGACTATTAGAGAAACTCCAAAATCATGTAATGTCTCTCTGGAATAAACCACTGAAATTTCTAACAAAAGATCATGGTCAATGAATATTTTCTTCCTTCTATTCAAAGAGTCCTTCCATTGAACGAGTACCAGGTTCACCTTCAACAAAAGGAATAACTGATTTATGTTCTGCTAACTGAAAAATATTTTGTTATTGACATGTTAAGTGAGGAGAAGGGGCAAAAAAGCAAAGAAATGTAATTATAATAGAAGAGAATGGTAAAGAACTAATGTAACTGTAGTTCCTAAAAATCTTACTGCACTGCCTGATTATGTGGTAATTAAGAAAAAGAAGTTAAAAAGAACAGTCAGAAGAGGCAAAAAAAAAAAGACGGAAAGAAAGAAAAAGAAAGAAAAGTATGAATACAGGAGGAAACAAAATATTAATAGCAATGAGAGATTTGTTTTTCAAAACATCTTAAAAAAAACAAAGATCACAAAGGAATGGACAAAACCATAAGCAAGTCTTACAACTGAAAAAGAGGCAAACTAAAGCATATCAATAACTAACTAAAAACCCACAGCCTTGTTTTCTGACATGTATGTAAAAATGTTCTTTACATACATTAAAATATTTTAGACTGAAATACAGCAAGGGGACAAGCAAACATTTGCATGTGATCTTCCATAACAGCCATATTAATAAAAATACAATTGACTGATAACTTGATAGCATAACAAAAATATCCTGCTTACTGATTTTAAAAAAGGCACTGGATCTAGTTGAAAAAATTAAACTGCTGTATAAAATACTCTTCTCAAGGTGTCACATACTTGTATTAATATTACAGTATGCAAAAAGGGCAACTAGGTGGCAAAGTAGATATAATACAGGACCTGAAGTCAGAAGACTCATCATCCTGAGTTCAAATCTAGCCTCAGACACTTACTAGCTTTGTGACCTTGGGCAAATCACTTAACCATATATATTCCTCATCTGTCAAATGAACAGGAGAAGGAAATGGCAAACCACTTCAATATCTTTGTACAAAAAAGCCCAAATCAGGTCATGAAACTGAAACAACTGAACAACAACATTCAGATATAACCAGAGAGATAACTTTATTCAACAATCACAGTTGCCAAATTGTTGACCAATTTCAACATGTCAAAAACTGAATCTACGCTCTTCTAAAAAATGCTTTTCTCAAAACTTCCATAGAGGGATTAATGATTATTCCAGGAACCCAGATTCTCAACTTCAGAATCAACTTGGACCATTCATTCTTCCTGAACCCCATATCTAATTTCCTGGACTATTCAATTATCTCTGATAATCTTACAAAGGTATGGGTCTAATAATATCATCCACCTATACAAAAAACTACAAATGGTTTGCTATTTCCTTCACTTTAATAAATACAGATTTTTAAGCCTACCATGTAAGACCACCTACAATCTGGATTCAGTCTACTTTTCCTGACTTATATAACTTTCAGTCAACATTTGTATGAGCAGTGGATCCCTTGCCTTGTACATCTCAGCTGGAATAGAATCAGTGTCGAGTGCTTTTCCATATGACAGGAACCTAACATCATTAAAAACTTCTTCTTAACTTGGATATTCAGCTAGAGAGGAACTGACTTCTACTTGGGGTATATGGTCAGCATCTTCACCACTGATGAAGGATGGTCTGTTGAGAACACTATTGAAGTATTCAGCCCATCTCTCCAGGATACTGTCCTTATCACTAATCAATCTGGCTCCTTCAGCACTGAACAGCTGAGACTCAGCATTCCTCTTTGGCCCACAAATAGCCTTCAGGGCATTAAAAAAGTACTTTGAAATGTTGTTATCAGTATAAAACTTGAATTTGTGTACCTTCTGAATGACCCAAGGGTCCTGCATCTCTCTGAGCTTTGTTTGCACTTTACTTTTGATGGAGTTAAAAGTTGCCTTCATAGAGACAGATTAACTATTTTGCTGGTAGGCCCTATGGAGTTCTTATCTTTCATTTAGCAGCTTCTGAATTTCCCCATCATTCCTATGAAAGAAGTCACGAAGTTCTCAAGTGTTCAGACCCAGATGAGTAAATACAGTTCTGTAAACAAAATCTCTGAAAGATCCCCACTCCTCTTTTTCTCCACTGTTGTCAATCACGTATTGATTGGTTCAGCTTTCCATCCAAACTATTGTAGTATGCCAGTGAAACCTGAACAGTCTACCAGCATCATGCCAGGAAAACGAACTGCTTCCATTTGAACTGTCTTGGGCAGATTCAGAAAATCACTGGGCAGTACCAAATGGTAAGGCCCTTTCTTAAGCTAAACTGACAAGCATTCAAACTCTACTACAGATAGGACAACTCAAGGGCTGGCCATATTGTTCAAATGCAAAGCATAGATTTGCCTAAAACACTATATTATGGAGAACTCATACAAGGTAAGCACTGACATGGTGGTCAGAAGAAGCAAGGATACTTTTAAGGTATTGCTGAAGAACTTTAGAACTCACTGTGAGATGTGAGAGACACGGACAAAGGACCTCCCAGTATGGTGTACCCTCAACAAAGAAGGTGCTGCACAATTTATGAGGATAAGAACAATCTCAGAATTGGTAAATATGGTCAAGGGATATAGAAAAACACTGTTTTAAATACTAGCCGTGTGACCTTGGGCAAGTCACTTAACCCCAACTGCCCTCCAAAAAAGCAAAAAAAAAAAAAAAAAGCACTTTGCTGAGGTGGACATGCAAGTTATCAAGAGTCATATAAAGAAATTGTCAGAAGCACTAGTAATTGAGAAATGCAAATTAAAGTAACGCTGAAAGTACCATCCCACATCGATCAAACTGACAAAGTTGACCAAAAAGTAAAACTATCCATTTTAATGGGAAAACAGGCAAATTACAGCACTATTTGAGTAACTATAAATTAGTCCAACTATTCTGGAAAGCAATTTGGAACCATGCTGAAAAAGAAAAACTAGGAAGGCTACAGAAATCAGAGAAAGAAGAAAAGGATCAATATATATAAGAATAATTATATCAACTCTTTGTGAAGATGAATATTTGGAAATTGAGGGAAGTTCCATAAAATGGATAATAGCTGAACAAGTTATGTTATATGGATGTGATATGTTATATTAAATGATGAAAAGACAGTTTAAGAAAAATCTAGAAAGAGACATATTAACTAATTCAGTAAAGTAAGCAGAATCAGGAGAGCAATTTATATAATAATAACTACGTAATGACATAAAACTCTAAAAGACAGAAACTCTAACAAACAAGCATATCTCCAGAGGAACCAAGATGAAACACATTACTCACTACCAGACAGATAAGGTGATGGACTAAAGAACATACTTTTGTTTGTTTATGGGCGGCATAGGGACATGGCTAATAAATAAACTTGTTTTGCTTTAATACACCATACACACACATATCTGTAATGAGTTTTGTTTTTCTTGCTTTCTCAAGGGGTAGGAGAGAAGAAAGGGAAGGGAAAAAATTTGGACCTGAATATAAAATGAAATTAAATTTTAAAATAGTGAGAGGGAACTGGGAAAGTTTCTTGTTTTCCCATTGTCACCTACAGAATCCCCCATTACTACACTCATTCGCCGGGAGCTCACTTTCCTTCTTCAATGAACTCAGTTCCTAGCTCATTCCTCCTTAATGCTTGGCCTTAAACTACAGTTCATGGCCACAGTGATACAAGAAGCCAAGTAGAGCTCCAAGGCAGAGAGAAGTGGGCTTATGGTCACACACAGATCCAAGCAAGAGAATAGTGACTAAATCTCACCTTAGACTATTCCACCTTGGAAGATTCAAAATCCTACAGACCCCAGAGTGAGCACTGAAAACAGCAACAAAAAAGTCCTGAAGCTTGGAAAAGTGTCCCTTCAATCGCAGAAGCAGAGCTCAACTTTAACAGAAGACCAGAAATCGAGAAATTGCCTGAGAAAATAAGCGGACCTGAATATAAAATGAAATTTAAAAATAACCTGAACACAGAAAGCTACAATGGTGATATAGAAGAAAAGACTAAATTCAGAAGACAATGAAGTCAAAAGGAGGCTTCAAAGAAAAATGTGAATTAGTCAAAGACTCAAAAATAATACTTAAAAAAGTTCAGGGGCTGGAGCCAAGACTGCGGAGAAAAATCTGGAACACGCTTGAGCTCCTTCCTCAATTACCTCCAATACCTGTAAAAACAACTCTAAACAAATTTTAGAGCCACAGAATCCACAAAATGACAAAGTGAAACAAATCTCCTGCTGAAGACAGCCTGGCAGGCCAATAGGAAGGATCTGTCACACTGGGTTGAGAGCAGAATGCCACAAATAAGGCCTGAGCAGACCTCCAGAGAATGAATCACTGGCAGCTGTGGCAGTTTCCAGACTACTCAACCCACAAATGCCAAAGACAAAGTAAAAGGCTGGACCTGGAAGAGGAAAGAGTATAGTCCAGTCCCAAACCCTGGTCACATGCCATGAAGAAGCTCAAGAAGGATTTTGAAAATCAAGTAAGAGAAGTAGAGGGAAAACTGGGAAAAGAGAGTGATGCAAGAAAATCATGAAAAAGGAGTCAATAGTTTGCTAAAGGAGACCTAAAAACAATACTGTAGAAAATAATACCTTAAAAAACAGAATAACTCAAATGACAAAAGAGGTCCAAAAAGCCAATGAGGAGAAGGATGCCTTAAAAAGCAAAATTGGCCAGACAGAAAATGAAGTTCAAAAGATCACTGAAAAAAATAATTCCTTAAAAATTAGATCAAAGCAAATGGAAGCTAATGACTTTATAAGAAATCAAGATATTATAAAACAGATCCAAAAGAATGAAAAAAAATGAAGGCAATGTGAAATATCTAAATGGAAAAATCACTGACCTGGAAAATAGATCCAGGAGAAATAATTTTAAAATTATTGGAAAGAGCCTGGACGTCCACTTTGAACAAATTATCAAGGAAAACTGCCCTAAGAATCTACTGACTACCTCTTTAAAAAGATTCTAAAAAGAAAACTCCTGGATTATTACAGTCATGTTCCAGAGTTCCCAGGTGAAGGAGAAAATATTACAAGTAGGAAGAAACAATTTGAGTATTATGGAAACACAATCAGGACAACACAAGATCTAGCAGCTTCTACATTAAAGGATCAAAGGCCTTGGAATATGATACTCCGGAGGTCAGAGGGGCTAGGATTAAAACCAAGAATCACCTACCCAGCAAAACTGAGTCTAATACTTCAGGGGAAACTACAGACATTCAATGAAATAGAAGACTTTCAAGCATTCTTGATGAAAAGACCAGAGCTGAACAGAAAATCTGACTTTCAAATATAAGAAGCAAGAGAAGCATGAAAAGGTAAACAGAAAAGAAATCATAAGGAACTTACTAAAGTTGAACTGTTTACATTCCTACATGGAAAGACAATATTTGCAACTCATGAGACTTTTCTCAGTATTAGGATAGTTGAAGGGAATGTGTGTGTGTGTGTGTGTGCGCGCACGCGCGCGCAACACATATAAGTATACATCTATATATGTATGTATAGGTGTGTATATATGTATACATAGAGGGCACAGAGTAAGTTGAAAATGAAGGAATGATATTTAAAAATAAATTTAAGAGATGAAGAAGCATATATTGGGAGAAGGAGAAAGGGAGAGATAGGATAGGGTAAATTATCTCACATAAAAGAGGCAAGAAAAAGCTATTACAATGGAGGGGAAGGGCAGGAAGGTGAAAGGGAATGAGTCAACCTTACTCTCATTGGATTTGGCTTAAAGAGGGAATAACTTCAGTATCTTACCCTACAGCAAAATAGGGGGGAATAGGATGAGGGCAGGGATGACAGAAGAGAGGGCAGATTGGGGGAGGGGGTAGTCAGAAGCAAACACTTTTATAAAGGAAAGGCATCAAAGGAGAAAATAGAATAACCAGAATTTGGGATAAGACAGAGGGAAATGTAGTTAGTCTTCTACAATAGGACTACCATGGAAATGTTTTGCATACCTATACATATATAACCCATACTGAATTACTTTTCTTCTCAGGTGGGTTGGGTGAGGAGGGAAGAAGGGAGAGACTGGAACTCAAAGTTTTAAAAGCAAACTTTAAAAAACTGTTTCAACATGCAACTGGGAAATAAGATATACAAGCAATAGAGTATAGAAATCCATCTTTCTCTACAAGAAATTAAGGGGGAAGAGGATGAGGAAGGAGGCGGGGGGGTGCGGGAATGGAGGATATAAGAGAGGGCAGACTGGGGAAAAGAGTAATCAATCAGTATGCTTTCCATCTTGGCCTGGGGAGTAGAGGAGAGATAGTGAGGAAATTTGGAACTCAAAATCTTGTAGAAATGAATGTTGCAAACTAAAAATAAATAAAATTCTGAAAAAAATTAATAAGGATTTTTAAAATCAAGTAAGAGAACTATAGGGAAAATTGGGAAAAGAAATTAAAATAATACAAGAAAATTATAAGTCAACAGCTTGTTAAAGGAGACACAAAAAAATATTGAAGACAAAAATACCTTAAAAAACAGAAATGACAAAATGGTAAAAAGCCACATGTGAATGTGCAAGAGACAAATTCAAACATAAAATAGAAATGGATAGCAAAATAGATTAAAAGCCAGATTCTAAAAATAAATCATTTACAAAAAACAAAACTGAAACAGATAGACATATAGAGCAAAAACAAGGGACTAGAGAAGAATTTATTATGCTTCAAGAGGGGTAGCAATCATGATCTAAGATAAAACAAAAGCAAAAAGAGATGTAATTAAAAGAGATAAGCAGGGAAACTACATTTTGCCAAAGAATTACTATATACAATGAATCAATATCAATATGAAATGCATATACATATCAAATGTTATCCAAATTTTTGAAGGAAATGATAAATGCAAAAAAGGAGGAAACAATAAAACCTAGTGGGAAGCTTCAAATTTCTACTTTAAGAATCAGATAAATAAAACCACAAAAGAAAAGAAAAAAGTTACAGAAATGAGCAAACTTTTGGAAAAGTCAGACTATGATAGATTTCTGGAGAAAAATAAATGGGGATGGAAAGAAATACATGTTTCACTCGACCGTAAATAACACCTACACAAAAACTAACTATGTATTTAAGGGCATAAAAATCTAACAGATAAATGAAGAAAAGAATAAAAATTGAATGTTTCCTTTTCAGATGATAATATAATAAAAATTAGATTCAATAAAAGGTCACAGAAAAATAAATTTAAAAACTAATTAGAAACGAAATAACCTAATCTTAAAGAATGAGTGAATCATAGAACAAATCATAGAAAAAAGTAATTTCATTAAGGAGAATTTCAACAATGAGACAACATGCCAAAATTTTGGGGATGCAACCAAAACAGTACTTTGTGGAAAATCCGTATCTCTAAATGCTAACAATAATAAAAGAGATAAAGAGCAGATCACTGAATTGGGCATGAAATTTTTAAAACTTGACAATAAATTTAAAATCCCCAATTAAACACCAAATTGCAAATCCTGAAAATCAAAAGAGAGATTAATTAAAGTGAAAATCAGAAAACCACTGAATGACTTAATAAAATGGAGAATTGATTTTACAGGGGAAAAAAATACAATAAAATAGATAAACTACCAGTTATTTTGATTGGAAAGAAGAAAAGCAATTCCAGCATCAGAAATGAAAGGGGTGATTCCAATCATCAAAAACCTGTTTAAAAAAAAAAGAAAGAAAAGAATCCTATTCCTTCTATGACACAAATGTGGTCTTGATACCTAAGTCAAAGAGAGACAAAACAGAGAAAACTATAAACCAATATATCTAATGAATATCAATGCAAAAAAAGATTTTTTTATTAGCAAATCAACTACAGCAATATATTATACAATATCACTACGAATAAGACAGATTTATACAAGGGATGAAGAAATGTTAGGAAACCTATGAACAACATTAATTGTACTGATAACAAGGACAAAAATAATTTATGAATTATGAAGAGATATAGAAAAACCTTTGGATAAGTCATGATACCCATTCTCGTTAAAAACACTAGAAAGGGTAGAAATAAAATTTTCCTTAAGTATCTATCTAAAACCAAGAGCCAGAATTACTTATAATGGGCATATACTAGAAGCATTTTCACTAAGATAACGGGTGAAGGAACAATTCCATTATCATCATTATTATTCAATATACTAAGACAAATACTAGCTATGTCAATATGAAAAGAAAAAAAATTGAGATAACAAGTATAGGCAAGTAGAAAATAAAATTGTAGCTTTCTGCAGATGATTTGATGGTTTATTTAGAATCAACAAAAACTAGCTGAAATTGTTAACAGCTTCAGCAGAAATACTGGATATGAAATAAACTCTACACAAATCATCAATATCTCTGTGTATTATTAGCCAATTTGATTCCACATTCTACATTTGTTAATGGAGAGAATATCAATATTAGACTTCTAGCAAAGTGATAATGTGAACACTTCAAGTACAAAATGTTCCCTCTGCAACCACCTCCAGACCAAAGAAAAATAACATCAAATGAAACAAAACAATCAGTTTTTATAAGGCAAAAAGAATACCACCCAGTGCAAGAGAGGGAGAAACAGAGATAAAAAGAAAGTAAACAGTGCAAAACACTGTAAATTCCAATCAAGTGCAGATTATACCAGAAGTAAGAGATTTCTAAGGTTAAGGAGGAAACTTATCAAAGCACAGTGATTAGGTACTTACTGGGAACTCAAAGAGGCAGGTAAGTGTTGGTTAAGAATACAATCAATATATGTTGCATCTCTAATTACAAGGCTGTTTTTCCTTTTAAAATCGGGGTGGAGATGGGTTTTAAGAAAACAGAACCATCAGTTGCTTTTCTTACCTGAAGTCTAGTATTCATTTCTAAGAAGTAAAAATTCTTCTGTGAGTCTACAAGAAATTCCACTGTTCCAGCAGAAGAATATTTAACTGCTCTGGCAAGAGCTACTGCTTGTTCTCCCATGGCTCTTCTAGTCTCAGGGTCCAAAAAAATGCTACAAATAAAAAAACAGTTTTTTATCCACTAAGAAAATATATACTCGGTCAAGTAATATTTTTATACAAATAAATATATTTGAAATGAAAGATAAATATATCAATTTGCAAAAACATACCTACTAATTTTTCAAAATATAAACAAATATAAGAATAGTTTTCTCCTGAAATAATACCAATTTAATTTCCCACTACTCTGGCATAATTACAAAATCTTACCTGTAAAACTGTTTAACATATACTTTCCAAATTATCTTACATTATAAGGACAGAAATATTCATTTAGAGGTAAATTATACATATACAGGTATATCATGTAACTCCTATAAGTTCTTAAACATTTTTAAGACATACCTAAGTCAATAAAGCAACTGACTAGTCAAAAGATCATTAGAGAGTTTAGTAAAGGTGATGCCCTTTTAAAGAAAGGACGATAATTTGAAAGAAAAAAGCATCCCAAAATGAAAAATGGATGGGAAGAGTATTTTTTTAAAAAGAAAGTAGACATGTTTAAGAACATTTTTTAAAAGAATGAAATTTTTTTTAAATTGTGCTGCTGAGTTTTATGTTATATTAAAATGTTTCTAAAATTCATAATTATCTAAAAGAATATTTTATATAACAGCCTGTGAAATAAATATATATTAGATTTAATTTTTACATGCATTTCTTTTCCATGAGAAGGAAGTTTGAAATTTAAGACTAATGAAGGCCATGAAGTAAATCAGAAATTTAATGAGATTATAAGGAATACAACTAATAACAACAGAAGTATGCAAAAATAAAATTAACCAAAAGGCATATAGAAAGATATATTTTTATAAATAAAAGTTCATCTGAAAACAATTTTTATATTTTCATAATAAAAAATCTTTTTGAAATGTTTTAAATCAACTAACCTGTGTCTTAAGTACCCTGAAGATAATACAGCAGGATGTTGAAATTCTATTGACCACAAGTTTATACTCTGGAAATAACGTTTTTGAAAAAATAATTGATATCGCTTAATATCTGCCTACATGTTCCCTACCCCTAATCGCCTCAAAATTAAAACTACAGAGAATTCCAATTATTAATGAGTTCTGAGAAATCCAGATTTTATTATTATCTGCTATAAAAAATGAATATGCAATTCCTCAATTTCTTTTTTTAAGTATGCCACAAAACTGAAAAACTTAAATGTGGGTATACAAAAGAACAATGTACAGATCTGAAACTATGAATAATCTTTCTTTTTGCTTCTTATTTCAGTGCTTCAAGACTTGATATTTATCCGCAAAGGTAAACCCTAACTAAAACATATGATACCTATCTTTCAATATTCTTATGCCATGTAAGCAAAAACTAGTACCATTTTCACTATCTTTTTTATAAGTTCCTTCACTCTAAAGGGATATGACTAACAAGTAGAAAACTAACACAACCTTACAAAACCTATCAAAACACTGAACAATAATTTTATCAAACCACTGATGTAAATGTGAGATTACCTTTCATAACAATCTTTTCAAATACTCATAGATTCATCATCTAGAAAGGTCCTGAAAGATCATCTAAGCCAAGATTTTATCTTATACATGAGGAAACGGTGATTAATAGACTTGCCCAAGATTACAACTATTAGCAGACGTAATTCAAACTGAGAACATCTGACTCTTAAATCTCAATAAACTAATATATGATAACCCAATTGCATCACAAGCTCTCAAACCTACTTAAGTAACTTATCTTTGCAGACTGCAAGGCAGTATTCTTCATTCCAAGACTATAGCTCTTTTTCTTTCTGGATTTTTCTGTGTGTTTGAACCTAATGCTATTATTTCACTGAAAACTCATCTTTTCAGATAACTAGATAAAATTTATATATAGACATATCTGCACATAAGCATATAGACAGAAATTAAGGAAAATCATTTTTGCTTCCTACTTCAAAATTTCAAGATTAACTATTTAATATCAATAGGTAAACCATCAACTAAGGCACATCACAATACCTTCCATAACTTAGCAGAAAATAATGAGCTATAGTCACACACAAAAAAAAACCCCCAAACTATCACCTGTTAATCAATCTTCTGATAAGTTTCTCCATACTTAGGATAGTAAGGCCATCAGAAGACAGACACAGTCTAATGCTTTATCTATTTTCAAAGCCTTTGTTGCTTGACAGGATCAAGAATATATACCTGTAGGGATCAAGTGGAGTCAAAAAGCATCTGTGGTGCTGAAGGTCACAGCTCAGTTGCTAAGCTCACAGGGAGGTTTCTGGAGAAATCACTTGCCCGAAGAGTGGCAGCCAACAGCAGGCTTGGCTCCTCCTCCACTGATCAATCTCCTCCCCCATTGGTCAGTTCCCCTCCAGTGCACCTGAGAACTATGCTAGATCTAGGGCTATAGGGTATTTAAGGAAGGACACTACAACACAATAAAGGACAGCTGCTGTACACCTCTCTCTTGACTCAATCCTTCCTGAGACTACCGCCTAAGGCTGGCCCTTAGGCTACTAAGAAAAGCGGCTTTACAGCTGGCGCCCAATGTGGGGCAAGGCAGATAAGAGAACCCTAGGGGCCGAGAGAAGGACCCCAGAATCACGCCAGTGTGCCCCAAAAGAGATGGGGTATGAACACCTCTCTTTGCAGAGAGGCTCCAGGAGAGGACTCCTGAGTAACTGCCCGATATCCAGGAATGGGCAGACGCTTAGAGAGTAGTGAGTAAATATGGGACAATACATAAGCAAGAAAATTGCAAAGATGGGAGGATACATAAGAAAAATAATACTAGGAGGGAGAGAGAGGTTTATAGGACCTGTCCTGAGAATGAGGAAGTCCCAGGCATCAATTTCACAACTTACCACCCAGTGAAAGATGCCTTGGCCGGGGAGAGAAGGGAGATTCCTACATTCCCTGCCTGTATTCAAACAGGCCAAACCCTTCCTAGTGAAGGTGGCCCAAGCAGGGATTCCTCCCTGCAAAGAGAAAGGGAGTGGCTCCAGCCGCCCAGGCCCCCTTGCAGAGACCCTGGGAGTACAGAGTTAAGCAAAAGAGAAGGGCTGAAGCAGCCTGATAAAACAGAGTTGGGCAAAAGTCAGGTCAATCCATGGAAAGGAGGAAGGGATTATGGTCCTGAAAGCTCTCTTACAAAGGAGGAGAAAGTAGTACCAAGCATACCCCTGAGGAAAGCCCAGGTAAAATAGAGGCAGGACACTAGCCAAGGCCCACCCACGCTCTACCTTGGAAAAGACATTGGAGAAGGCAAGAGAAAGAGGGGAAATGATAGACGGTTAAGAATTCTTCCCAGGTATTGAAGAACCCGACCCTTTCAATCCCAGACAGGTGAGAAGGCAGCATGAATCTCTTCCTTTTAAGGTTCTTCAAGAGCACCCTTTGTGCTACACCAATTGGAAAATATCTCAAAGTCCATTCTGTGTCCCAATGACTGGAAGGCATTAGCCAGAGCAATATTGACCCCAGGGCAGGCTGTTTTCTGGATGGCAAAGTGCACTGAGCAATGCCGCCTCTGGGCTACTGAATTAGCACCTGGGGCTCAGATGCAAATGGTATTTCAACAACTTTCAGGCACTGGTCCTTCAGCAGATACAGCCCAACAATTAGGATTTACAGAGGAGGCCTATTTAAACATCTGTAATTGTGCTCCCCATGCCTGGAGCAAGATACCTGTGGCCAAAAAAGACAAAGAAAGCTTTATGCAAATAAGACAAAAAGTAAATGAGCCTTTTACTGACTTTGTTGCCCGAATGCAAGCAGCTGTAGCTCATGCCAGGGGGATGTGGGAGGCACTGAAAAATGTTGAAAATTCTGTTGAGAGAGAATGCTAATGCTGACTGTCAAAGGGCTATGATAGGGCTCCAAAAAGATGCCTTCTTAGAAGAGACGATTCAAAGATGTGATAAGGTGGGCTCTCAAGTTTATCACGCAGAGCTCATGTCTTCTTTTCTGGCTACTCCAAGGAAAACTGGTGGAAATTGCTTTAGGTGTGGCAAACCAGGACATTATATAAGGGAGTGCAAATATAGATTAAAGGAGGGCCTGGTAAAGAGAAGAGCTCCAGAAGGTAGCCGAGGAAGACCCACCACGCCATGCCCGAAATGTGGCGGAATGGGACATTGGGGTTCTGAATGTAGACAGAGAAAGAACCAAGGAAATGGATTTAGGCGCCCCTTAAGGGCTCCACAACCTCAGGTGCTTGTTGCTCAAGAGAAACAGGCACCACAGATGCCTGAGGGGAAGGGTCATTGTGCAGCCCTGTCAGCACAGCAACCATCTGAATTTTCCAACTTCAGAGTTTGGGTTGCTTTGGCCTTCCCCCACACAGCACCTGTGAAGTCCCAATTCAACCTCTCTCAGAGTTTTTTTTCCCACCTTTTCTCATTTTTGCTCCCCCTGACACACATTCTATGGCCACTCTGGCTGCTAGAATATATTATAAACTCCCCAGCACCACCCTTTTAAATACAGAGGCTGATTACATTTACATCAACAAAGGAGCTCCCATAGCTCAAAACATGATCAATTGCCCCATATTTTGGTGTGATACAGGCATTTGTAATATCAAGTAAGTTGAACCTGGCTTCCTTACTATCTGGAGAGCTAGCAACTGTTAAAATTTTTTCAGATCTCCTATACATTATTTGTGAAGTTTTTGGATCCATCCTGTTTTTGTGCTTTGTCTTTGTCTTTATGTGAGCAAGTGTGTGAGTGTCACTTGTCATTCTGTAAGAAAAAGTGTGAACAAGAAGTTCTGAGATTTTTCAAAAGTTTAAAGATCTCCTAGCCTTCATTCCACTCTGGCCAAGTGGGGTGAAGAAAGAGATGGTGATAGGAAATAAGATGGGAAATTTTTCCCTTAGATTGAAAAGGTAAACAACCATTCCCTGCCTAGAAAAATAAAAATCTTGTGTATTAGAATTTTGCTAAAAAATCAATTTGAACTTATTTTGATTATTTTAAGGGAAATGTGAAAAAGTAAATTAGTACCATTCATAAGTTAGTGCTAAGATAAGTCAGAATTTATTATACTAATTGGTATTTTGCAGGCAAATTGGAATTTTAAGATTTGGTAAAGAAATATTTAAAGGGTGAAAGCTTCAGGCTTCCCACTTTGGGGAAAATGGAACAAGGTGAACCTCTGAGAATTATTTCTGAAGTTCCATTCCCTTTGAGTGGGGGGGCTGAAGGCATGTCACTTCCTAAGAAATTTTTGGGAAAAAATATAGTACTGAAATACAAGGTAAAATTAGCAGATCAAGAGAGAGTTCTGCAAAAATAATAGGGAATCTGTTACCCCTCCCAATCTTGACTAAAAGAAGAAAGCAAACAAGGATCCCACTAGCAAAAGCCTTGAGGCATACTGAAGCCCACACCTTGTTTAGATAAACAAATGAATCTCTTAATTCAAACCTTTAAATCCACAATAAGACTCTACAGCTGTGAGGAGAGAAGCCTAATTTTAGTTAGTAGTTTTTGCAACTGATGATTTGGAAATGAAACTGGTGTCCTTATGGTTTTTCTTAACTATAGTTAAGATTTAAGTGTAGTGAAGATCAAGAAATCAGTGTAGGCCAGAAGTAGTGTCTTATTATCATTTTTTGGGTTGAATTTTATTGGAATTAAAGATGTAAAATGTGTTTCTAAAACAATTAGTTCACTTGTGTTTTATAATGTGTGTGTGCCCTATAGAAAACCAGGTATTTACACTTTTACCTATAGTTAAAAAAGAAAGTTGTACCTAAAACCATTTGGCTATCACTTATGGAAATTATTATCAAAGTTACTTTACTGTTTTGACAATAAAATGTAAAGTTAGTTGATTGCTCTATGTAAAAAGGAGGAGATTATGTGAAACCTTTATTTGGATTAATTCTGTTAATTTAGACTGTTCTTCCTATATGCATAAGACTGCAAAAAAGCAGGGGCATCTCCACCAGCCCCTCCTTGAATTCCTTCTAATTTATTCCTATGTTGTAAAACTGCCAAAAGTCCATGGAAACTCTGTAGAGAGAAGGTCATTCAGCCAGAGAAGTGAATTTGTTTTATTTAAAATTTGCTAATAAATTTGCAAAATATTTAAAAGGAGCTCTAAGATTTCTAGGTTTAAATTTGAGAAAGAAAAATGTTAAATGAAATTCTTTTCATAAGGGAAACAATTTGTTTATTACAGCTCCATCGGAATAAAACATTTTCTCTTAATACTAGTTGGCTATGAGCCATGATTTGGTGAAAGAAACTTTGTAAACTGCTCAATACTAACCTTAAGAGTAATCTAACAACATTAAATTTTAAAGTAATGTGATCAGATTCGTTTACAATACCTTTTCTAGCTAAAACTTCTTTTAATATCCAAGAATTATAGTTATCTAGAAATTCTTTTTATCATACTTTTAGAATTTGTTACCTAAGAAATATTTATACCAACCTAGCTTTAATCATCTGGATTGGAAAGGTTTGTTTTGCTCTGAAGTATTCACAGAGATGTCCAGTTATAAACGTTTGGTTTTTTGAGCATCTCTAGGGATGAGTGTACACCAGCGGAGAAGCAGTTTGGGATGTACACACTCCCTGTGTAGAATTCTCCTAACAAACTGGGGAGGACCTGACTCTTAACTATTAGGGGGAGAAGTTTTGTTTATTTTCTTTTGTTAGATGTTGCTGTGAGAATGCAGGTGTGGAGTTTTATGACCCATCTTGCGGATACAGAACTTGGGAAAAAAAGGATTGGGAGAACTCTTGTAGCAAGACAACTTAAGAAGAAGTGAGTTAGAGTCTTGCATCTTCACAAGATACTACCCTCCAATGGACTATTACCTGTTTAACTCACCCTTATAGTGGAACCACCCTCTTTGGAACAGTGATTTTTGGACTTTTGAACATGGGACTGATTGCCACGACTTCCCTCTTGGTGTCAGTGGCTGTTTCTTCTGTTTTCTTGCTGAGTGAAATGTAAACTGTTGAATTTGTGGATGAAATGGCAGACAATGTTGGCTTGAAACCTGTGTAGTTGTGCCTATGCTTGTCCCTAGGTATGAAATAATACTTGTATTGCATGCACTCATACTTGATGTATATTTTTGCCTTGTGTTTGGTGTCATCTGTCAGGTGGATGTACACTACATGGAATTTCTACTCTTTAAGAAAAGCGGGGAAAATGGGGTCCTGTCATTGTTGGACTTATTGTTGGACTTATTGTGCATGTCAGATTCCTTGTTTCTAGACTCATTGCTGTATTATTGTTCTCTTACTGATAATTTCAACCACTGAGTTTATAATTTCTTTACTTAGAAAATCCAAGAAACTGCACAATATGTTTATAGACTTTCACAAAATGTTTCTATAGACGTCAAGATACTACATGATATTAGATAAGAACTTTTGTATAGGATCGTTGTATTAGAATCATTAGTATTATATTTTGAGTTATGAGTAGGAAGTTTTTAGACTCGGCTGTTACTTGGATGTGATTGTGTAGCTCCTTTGCCATGTTTTTGGGACGGAATACATGCCCAACTTCTTGATACTCACTTGGCACTTTTTTAAACAGAAAAAGGGAATTGTATGGATCAAGTGAAGTCAAAAAGCACCTGTGGTGCTGAGGGTCACAGCTCAGTTGCTAAGCTCACAGGGAGGTTTCTGGAGAAATTACTCGCCTGAAGAGTGGCAGCCAACAGCAGGCTTGGCTCCTCCTCCACTGATCAATCTCCTCCCCCACTGGTCAGTTCCCCTCCAGTGCACCTGAGAACTATGCTAGATCTAGGGCTATAGGGTATTTAAGGAAGGACACTATAAGACAATAAAGGACAGCTGCTGTACACCTCTCTCTAGACTCAATCCTTCCTGAGACTACCGCCTAAGGCTGGCCCTTAGGCTACTAAGAAAAGCAGCGTTACATATGCCTGCTGTGATTACAGCCTTCAGGAATGAGGTTCAGTCACCATGATATTCAAAAGGTATAATGTAGTAAAATCTGAATATAAATCTGAGAGTGAACTGAAGAGAAAAGAAAGCTGAACCCAGGGAATTCATTAGACCACCAGGACAGTGTGGAGAGAGAAAAAGATCCAGGGCAGATCCCTGAAGCAAATGGAACAAGGCATGGCTGATGATCCAAAAAAGGTTCCTGAGAAAACTAGAAGTAGAGAGTGGTCAAAAGTATCAAATTTTGCAGAGAGGTCAAGCAGGATAAAAAATGAAGAAACGATGTTCATTTTATAGGACTTTTTATAAAGGGGAAAATATATGTAGTAAGTATGAAAAAAGCACTGTATTAAGAATCAGGAGACCCAGGTTCTAGTTCCAGCCCTGCTCACACACAATATATGACTCAAAAAATCTATTCACCTCTCAAATACATTTACAACTACAACTAATGGCCACATTAGCATATTAAAGTTTTTGGCTAACAATTGTTAAATTTCTATTTAGCTCTAAAATTGTGCAATATTATGGAGGAAAATAATTTTGGTATTTTAGTTTATTAGTAAAATAAATAACTATTATACCATTTTTAGTATGCAAAGTTGGTCATTTTTGTGACTTATACAATGCTGAATACTTAGGGTGGCAACACTTACTTACAAATCTGCTCAACTGGATAAATACAATCCACTTGAATATTACCTATATAATTGACTCAGTAACACACCATAACATAAAACAAAAATAGACTATATTTTATTCTCATGTTCTCAAAGGATGAAAAAAAATTTATCTGATTCCTTTCATTACATTTAAGGAGGCAAAAAGGACATAACTAGGATATGGGTAGGTGTCCATCCAATTAATGAATCAAGTTAATAAATAAATGTGACTGAATCAAAGATTATCTACACTTTACAGTAATTAACAAAATCACAGTGCTGCTTTTTTTTCATAAGTTGAACTTGTTTTTGAAGTTATATGTGATGTTTTATACTAGGAAACTAGAACAGATTTAAAGGTGTTTTTCTTCCCCAGTAATGACAATGAAATATATTTCCCTTAGTATATTATGTCTGTTGTCCTTCATGCTCAAAGAGGACCACAATGATATGACTATGTCTGGGTCAAGAAACAATGTGTATGACTGTGTCTGATCAGACCAACACAAGTTTGGCAAGCTCTACCACAAGTTAGACACAAATAATCCATAAGAACACCTGGAGTGGAGGTGTCTCTAAATGTGCACATCTCATGTTTCTTTTGAGTTATTGCGATTCTGTTTTGCCTTCTTCAAATGAGGGCACACCATGTTGGGCAGTCCTTTGTAAGTGTCTCCCATTTCTCACAATCAATTCCAAAGTTCTTCAGACACATTGAGAGCATCCTTGTATTGTTTCTTCTGACCTCCATGTGAATGCCTGCCTTGTATGAGCTCTCTGTAAAATACTCTTTTGAGCAAACTTGTTTGGCATTTGAACAATGTGACCAGCCCACTGGAGCTGTGCTCTCTGCAGAAGAGTTTGAAGCTTGGCAGTTTAGCTCAAGAAAGGACTTCTATGTCTGGTACCTTATCTTGCCAAGTAATTTTGAGAATCTTCCTAAGACAATTCAAAGATAAGCTATTCAGTTTCCTGGGATGGCATTGGTATACTGTCCAGGTGTCATAGGCATACAACAATAAGGTCAGCACAATGGCTCTGCAGACCTTCAGTTTCATTGATACCTCCTCTCTCCCACACTGTCTTCAGAGCTTCCCAAACAGAGCCACTCTAGTAACATGCATGTAAACCTCAGCATCTATTAATACAACCCTGGAAAGTATACAGCCAAGGGAAGGGAACTTATTCACAAAATTCAAAACCTCTCCTTTTGCTGTAACTCTTGGCTTCACATATGGATGGTGTGGCGCTGGCTTAGTGGAAAACCTGTTTCCTTCATGTTAACTGTTAACTGTCAGGCCAAAATTAGCAAAAGCAGCAGAGAATCAATTCATACTTTTTCATCTAAGCCTCAGAGGTTGCACTGACTGCACAATCATCTACAAACAAAAAAAGTCATGCATCAACTTTCTTTCCATATTACTCTTTATTTGTAACCTTTTCAATTTAAATAATTTATCATCAGTGCAATCTTGATGCTGTTTTTGTTCTTGTTGAAGGTATCTGACAACATCATTGAAGACATCATGCTAAAAAGCTTGGGAACAAGCACATAGTCCTGACTCACTCAATTGTTAACTGGGAAAGCACAAACATATTGTCCATTATTCAGAACCCACACAATCATGCTATTGCAGAACTGGCATACAATACTGATCAACTTCTCCAGGCAACATATTTTGCTATGATCTTCTATAAACCTTCATGACTGACAGTATTAAAGGCCTTGATCAGATCAATAAATGTTATGTATAGACTTGTGTTTTGCTCCTTGTATTTTTCCTGGACTTCTCAGGCAGCAAACACCATACCAACCATTCCTGAGCCCTTTCTGAAATCCCACTGGCTCTCCTGCTGATGACTATCTTCCAGGTGAAGGATGGGTCTCTTAGTGGGCACTCTGGAAAGAATCTTGCCAGCAGTGACTAAGAGAGAGATTCCCCACATAATGACTCTCACAGAACAAACTAGTTCCTTTTCCTTTATAGAGATGGGCAATGGAAGTATCCTTGAACTCTTGGGGAAATAACATCCTCTTGCCATATAACCCAGAAGATTTCAGTCAGCTTTTGTATGAGCATTTCTCTAAGCTTAACTTGCATTTTACTTTTGATGAAATTAAATACTGCCTTCTTAGAGATGGACAAACTATCCTACTGGCATACCCTCCGGATTTCTCATTTTTCATTCAGCAGCTTCTGAATTTCCCCATCATTTTCATCAAACCCATCTTGATGTTTGTGAGTGCTCTGGCCCAGATGAGTAAATATCAGGCTGTACATTAAATCTCTGAAAGCTGTCTACTTTTCTTCTTCACTGCTGCCAAGCATGCATTGCCTCATTTTTACCTCCACATTAGCAAGAAACTGTTCATCCTCAGAGAAGTGTTCTAATCTGTTAACATTAAGTCTTCTGGTAGTTATCTTGCCTTGGGGCTGCCACTTTTGCTGAATACAAATGTTTATCTAGGAGAGGATAAGTCTATAATCAGTCCAACAATTTGCACCACACATTGCCTTTGTCACTTTCACATCCTGTCTCTTCTCCCTACAATGACACAGTCTACTAAATGCCAATATTTGCTGCATGGGTACATCACAAAGTTTTATAGTTTTTAGGTAAAGCAAAAATAGAGCTGGTGATGAGAAGATCATGATATGCACCAGTATTCATTAGTAAGTAACCACTACTGTTGCTGTTTCTGACTACCCACCTGCTAAGAAAACCTCCACTATGCCTCATAGTCTATGCTTACCCTAGAATTTAAGTCACCAGAATTATAAACTTGTCCTTTTTCAGCACATTGATGATGAGGGTTTCTAGGTCTTCATAATTTGGGGGGGGGGGATGGCAATTGGGATTAGGTGACTTGCCCAAAGTCATACAGCTAGTAAGTGTGTCAAGTGTCTGAGGCCGGATTTGAACTCAGGTCCGCCTGACTCCAGGGCCGGTGCTCTATTCACTGCACCACCTAGCCGCCCCCATAAAATTTTTCTTTCATCTCATCGGAGTTCATCATAGTGGAAGCATAAGCACTGATGATGGTAGCATGGTGTGTTCCAGCAATGGGCAATCTCATTGTCATAAGCCTGTCACTCAGTCTTTTGGGGAGGTACAAAAGCTTGTTGACTAGATTAGTTTTGATTGTGAAACCTACACCAGCTTCATGGCACTCCCCAGAACTGCAGCCACTCCTGAAAAACACATCCAGCTCCAACTCTGGGAATGTAGCCTTCATTCACTAGCCAGAGTTGCTATTTGGATGTGATACCTGCTGAGTTTACTCACAACAAGAACTGCTCGTCTTATCAGGTTTACTGGATTTTATGTTGTTCACAAACATGTACATATTCCATGTACCAATGGAGAACTGAATCATCTTCAATCATCACAAAGTTTTTATACCTTTTCTTGTGTTTCATCCCCAGAGTAGGATCCATGCCTGCTACAGTAAGAAGGCTAGGGTTGGGTTAGGAGAAGTAGACAATTTTTAGGGCTCTTTTTTCTAGCCCCTTCCTCATGCCAGGAGGAGAATGGTGTGGTCCTTAAAAAAAGTCTACTCAGAAACCCACAGGGTTGCCAAATCCCACTGATACTTCAGTCCAGAGAGAGGATGACTCTATGGCATGAGTCCTTGTGTGCAGCACTGTGACTGCGGCTGCCACTGTATACACATCTGCTGCTTCATCACTTTCCTGTTACCACAGGACTTTGAGGTAGGTAAAAGTCACAAAATGGTATGGGCAATGTCTTTTGATTCATACATAAATTAGATTTAAGTGAAGCAGAGTTCAACAAAATCATCATCCTGACTCTCTCTCTCTTCCAGCCACAAGAGTCCCAGTGGCAAGACAAAAATTAAGACAAGCAGAGGTGGTTTGGGATGCAGCAGATGAACTCGGCATCTCCAGTGCCTAATCAAACTCTAAGCACTCCATAACACCTGCTTCAGCCATCTTCATGGCCACTGAAACAAACTGCTCCGACCCACCCACTCTTCTGGCGAAGTCCTCACATGTTTGGGGTAGACATTTCCCTAACTTACGGAAAGGTTTGAGTTCCATCAGTTACCCTCAAACTGCTTTAGCTCATCTGCACAAATAGTGCCCCAGAGGGCAGCTGCTGCTCATGCTCCTGCTTTGTGAAGTCAAAGGTGACAGCTGGGTGACCAGTTGTACACCAAATATGAAAAGCAAGTCATGAAGAGAGCTCAGAAGCCCTTACGGCAGAGGTGCTCACCTTCCCATAATACCTGCATACCTCAGCGTATTGTACTATTTTCTGTGACACCTGGCTAGGAGACTTAGATGATCTAAGTCACAAAGCCACATAAAAAATTCAACATAACATTCATGATCCAATATAGCAATATAAATTGTAAAAGCACTAGAAACTTCCAGGGAAGGACTTCTTGCAACTTAATAAACTCATCATTACTTTCTGGCTCTATCTCAATGATCAAGAATATACATATTGAGAATACTACTTATTCAAGCATACATCAACTTGCTGCATACATACATACACTGACACCCAACATCAGTCAACAAAGTTACAGGAGCTATCAACTTGGGCAAATTAATGGATATTTTAAAAATTATCCTTATATCTACTCAATCAATCTTTACTTTTCTTAAAGTATAGGAAAGAAAATTTATCCTATGGAAATGATATACAGCATACAAAAGCATAAGAATTCCCCAAAAATTATCACCAAAGGCTGTCAACAATGGAAACTTACCTTGGTGCCTCCTCCACTACCTTTTGATTTCTTCTCTGGATTGAACATTCCCTTTCATTAAGCCACAAAGCATTTCCATGTTTATCACCTAAAACCTATGAGAACCAAGTAATTTTAAATAATTATATTTTTTGGATGCCAATTACATACTAATATTAGCAGTTAACATTTATAATATACTATTTTAAGATTTGTAAGATACTTTACATTCATCATTTCATGGGATCCTCAAGATAACTGGCTGACATGAACATATAATGAAACTAAGATCCAGAGAGGTTGAGGGAGTTGTTCCTAAATACAAAGCCAGAAAGATGCAAGGAAGGAACCTCGAAGCTGGTCTTCCTGAAACCAGAACTCTGTCTACTAAAGTATGCTCCCTTCTCTCAGACCCCCTCATAAAAACAACGTAGAAGAATTGTTTGATACTAATAAAACATAAAACAAAGACATATAAAACAGTCCTAATTGCTATGTCCTTCCCCTGTGGCAATGCATTCTCATCACTGATGATAAAAGGACTGCCATATTTGGACTCTAACATACAAGTAACCAATTTACCAAATGAGGAAATAAAATGGCACTAAGATGATGAAATGACAGGACCTAACAAAGGTAGAGAGGAAAAGTCTGTGAAAATTACACAATTTTGAAGATTCTAAGGAATTCATTTTCAAAACTCTACCAAAGACATAGAGGGGAAAAAAAAATCACAGTTTTTCCCAAAAGGCAGCTGAGAAGGAACCACTGACCTTTATACCTATTTTTTCCAGCTACACAAAGTCCTTATATATACAGTGTACACACACACACACACACACACATTGTACATGCAATGGGGAAATCCTTAATGAAACAGTGACAAGGAAAATAGGCAGGCTTTTGCAAATGATACTATAAAGCATAACAAATATTCAAGCTTACTGAATTCCATAACCAAGAAAGAAAATAAAAGATCACATCAAGTTTATTTTTTGTTATACATGAAGCAGAAAGGTATATACTGTGCTAAGAGTGAAATAGTTTCTAGAAATAGAAACAAACCATACAGTTTCAAATCTCAGACCTAAAACATGATAGGTGTGTGACCATAAGCAAGTGATTTATTCTCTCTGAGCTTGTTTTCTCAAACATAAAATGGAGATGATGATACTTGTACTATCTACCTCATATGCTTGGCATATAATATCTTACCACACCCTAATGTCCTATATAAATATGATTATTAATTTAAAAATTGACTCAGTAAAGCAAGCCTCTCTTATTACATGCCATTTCTCTTCCTAAATTATGATAAAAAATTCTTCGGTAGAAAAAAAAATGAAGATAACTTGCTTCCTTTTAAAATCCTTCTGTATCATCCCCATTTTCTGATACATAGTTATTCTCCTTGCCTAGAAAAACCAATTTATACATGCCCTTAATCCCATCCCTTCCAAGTCCCCCAAAAGCTTACCCCTTTGATTACCATCCCTGCCTTTCATCTACAAACTCTCCTGGCTCCCATGAATCTACTGGCTCTTTCACAAATGCCCAGGTATCCCCCATCCTTAAAACATTTTTCACTTAAAAGAGCCAATGCACTCAAACTATCAGTCAATATGTCAATTAATAATCATCTACTAAGCACATAAGTGCCAGAAACTGGAGTAACAGAAACAAAAGTAAGACAATTCTTTCCCTAAAGGAATTTACATTCAGGGGACACATAATGGTGGCATAAAATCAACTGGGGAATGGCTAAAAAAAATTATGGCATAAGAACCAAATGGAATGCTATCATGCATTAGGAATGATGAAAAGATTTATATGAACTGATATAGAATGAAGTGAGCAGAACCAGAGCAATTACACAAGGAAAACAACACTACAAAGAAAAAAGACTCCGAAAAACTGAATAGCTTTGATCAATACAATATCTAACCATGATTTCAAAGGACCAATGATGCTACCTAGCACCTGACAGAGAGATGATGGATTTAGAGTGCAGAAAATTATCTACCGAAAATATATAACGCAGAAATGCTATTTGCTTGGCTATGCATATATTTATTTTTAAAAAGCAATTCTTTTTTATTCAATGAGATGGGGGTAAATAATAGCCTTTTAAGTAATTTTTTTAAAAAACTAATTATTTTAAAGAAATGGAAAAATAAGAAAGCATTCCTTAAAGTTGGCAGCATTTGAGCTGAGAATTGAAGGATGATACAGAGTCTGAGAATCAAAAGTGAGGAAGAAAGAGATGAAATGCTCACAGAAGAAATAAAGCAACAGGTCAATTAAGGAAAACATAGCTTTATGAGAGGGTGTAATATAAAACCAAGCCAGTAAAACAAACTGAAACCTAGATTATGAAAGGCTTCATCTGTCAAATAGAAGAGTTTGTATTTTATTCTAAGGACATCAGGAAGCCACTGAAGCTTCTTAAGCAAAAGGGTAACATAATTGCAACTGTTCTAGTTCTACATTCAGTAGGTGTGTGGAAGATGTGGGATGGAGCACAAAAATACACAAGAGGTTATCAATTATGGAACTACTGTGATAGTCCAGGCAAGAGGTAGTAAGGATCTTAAAATTATTTGTTATGGTCTATCTATTATTGTAATGGTCTATTTGTTATGGTATATGTTAAGATAGCGGTTCTCAACCTGTGAGCCTAATGACCCTTTCACAGGGGTCACACCTAAGACCATCGGAAAACAGATATTTCCGATGGTCTTAGGAACAGACACACCACCCTCTATCCGTCTCCAAGCAGGTCTGCCCACGTGCAGATAAACTCACATACGAGCATTAAAGGGTATTAAAGGGTCGTGGCATTAGGAAGGGTGAGAACCACTGGTCTAAGAGAAAAATACAAATACAAAAGTCAACTGAGAAGTTTTAAACTTGGCACTTCAAGGAATGTAAGGAATAAATGAGTGTGAAGAGTTAAGGATAAAGCCTCAGATGACTGGAAGAATAACAGGGTTTGGAAGAGGGTTAGTTTGGTGTAGGAAAAATCATTTCAGACACAAATTCCTTAAAAACAAACAAAAAAAAAACTATGAACATTATGACTAAAACATCTCTCAAATGTTATCAGTGCTTTCCTAATTACTCAACTAGTTGGCCTACTCTCAGCAATCATCACAATTTAGCAACTTTCGCCATTCCACATGCTTCTGCTTTCCAGTATAAACACAAGCATGCGCACATGTGGGGGAGAGGGGGGTATTTTCCCCCTTTAGAAAGTGAACTCCTTGATGGCAGGAACTACTTTGATTATATTTGTACCCCCAGCACTTAGAACCATACTTGGCATATGTCAAGGATACCACTACCCTTTTAGTCACTGGGACTCACAAGCTGTATGTCATCCTCAACTCTTCACTCCGACTGGCTGCCAAGTCTTGGCAAGTCTATCTCCAATCACTCATATGTTCTTCTCTGACACTGCCACCACTATAGGAAAGGCGCTCACCACATCATGCCTATGACAAGAACCTTACAATTAGTTTTTCTACCCCACTCTCTCTCATCACTCCAATCTATCTGAGCCATCAAAGTAATCCTTCTAAAGTGTGGATCTCTTTCATATCACTCCCTCCCCCACCAATCAATAAACTGCAGTAGATCCCTATTGCCTCGAGGACAATATATGAAACAAATATATGAAAATATATGAATCTGACATTTAAATCCTCTAATAATCCTCATACCTTCCAGTTTTCTTACAACTTATTCCCACTCCTCAACACCACCACCACATACCCTGTGTAAGCCCAGCACTTTAGCATGATGCCTACCACATATTAAGTGCTTAATTTACATATTTAGCAATCTGTCCGCTCTGACCCTCAAGGAATTCTTAAGGGCCTTTCTATTATTCTTCCTTCTTTCCTGATTCTCTTTCCACTCTGCCTAGGACACAAACATATTAAAAAAAATTAAGAAGTACTAGCAACTAGCCACCAAATCTACCATAAAACATAAACATAGCCCATTTAGAAAGTAAGCAACGATCTCTGTCAACAATTTCTTCATTTATCACTATTATGCCTTTGTAATTTTGGAAAAGCTCTGACTTCAAACTCCAAGATCTGACAAGCAAACTCTTTACTATGTGAGGGCTCTTAATTCTTTAAAGGTATTTTGTGATAGCCTTCCCCAAAAACACTGAGTGAACCAAAATCTACTTTCTGCCACCTTCCCTTAAAATCCCCTGGTTATTATAATACTCTGTTTTCATAATGCTTTTGGAAATATTTTGTGTAACCAAAGAAATTCATTGTCCATTGGTCTCTTAGGAAGGCCAGTGCATTACCATTTTCTTATTCATAATGTTTTACCTAGGGTTAAGGAAACCTTTACAATTCAAGTTCTGTGCGCTATGGCTGACAACTGTGAACAGCAGACAGAACTGGAAAGGGTTTTGCGAGGGTTTAACCACTGTAAGGTAGTATGCACTGGCCAACATAACCTATTATATAAGTTAGGTAATCACTGAGAGGTTAATATTCATAAAATGTTAGAACTTCCTCAAAGACATGAGTTTGATTCTGGCTTCAGGTAATTAATAGTTATGACACCATCTCTCTCAGTCTTAATTTTCACCTCTGGAAAAGGGGGCTGATAATAATAGCAGCTACAGAGTATGCTTGAGGAGATCAAATGAGGTGACACACATGAGTCATCTGACAAATCTACTTAAAATACAATATTGGTGCTAGCTGACAGTCTTCTACTACTACTACTACACTACATAATAATTTTAGAAGAACGCAATCCGAGAGGTTATTTAAGAAGTGATACCAAAGTAAGTCAAAATTTCAAAAATTTCCAAGTGTGGCTGTCAAATGAACACAAATACACGGTTTATAACAAGACACACCACTATAGATCACAGCAACAGACATGTGGGATCACAAGGAGAAATCGCTGCTCTGACACTAGGTTAAGAAACTTAAAGCAATCAACTGCATGTTAGCTTTCCCAATTGAAATACGAAATAAAAGAGGATAGTATTAATCACAAAAGCAATGAAATAATAAGGTTTATGAGAAAAGGATATAGCCAAAGCTTAACTTGTTTGGTATCAACCCCTAAGCATGAAAGGGTCTAAATTATTTGCTCTGTCCCATATCTCAGCAGGCCATAACACAAATCAAAATTATTCTTACTAAAAATTACTAAGCAGCTGTCAAAATGCCTCAAGCTCTCAATACAAAAATCAAGGGAGACATTATAAGGAATTTGTAGGAATTTGTATCTTCAATTGGGAAAAAGAAATAAAACATCTGTTAAGGAAACTGACACGCTCATTAGAGACTTCTTGTCAGATAAGAACTATGAACAATTAAATCTCAGAGATCAGGCTTGAAACAAAAACACAAAACAATTAACCAGCAGAATCTACTAAACTGAAACTCTGAATATCTGAAATAACATTATTATGCAAAGTATATCTACTTCGAAATTCTGGGGTAACAAAGAAAATCAAGTACACTGCCTTCTATAACCATTATTTCAGTTAACAAGCGCTTAAGGACTCTGACACCTCAGAATACTGGTTCCAAAATAAGAAAACCACCCAGAGGTTATGAAATCCTGCTGTCAGACAGGAGCAAAACTCAGATTTGAAACCAGTAATTAGATTGTAATTAGTAATGGATACATAAGAAAAGTCTTTTTATATATCCCATTGTGCTTAAAAAGTCTTTTTGGAGATTCAGAGAAAGCAAAATTATGGGTCCAATGTTGATCACTAGATTTATGTCTTGGTTTTGTTAATTTTGTATTTCCTACTTGCTATCCTCTACATCAAATAAGTCTATAGGTAAAAGATTTAAATCGAAGATCTTGATTACTAAAGACCCCTGTTTAAAAAAAAAAGGCTAATTCTTTCTTATTCAGTCTGGAAAAAAAGTTTTAGAAGAAATTTCTTTACGTTTAGACAACAAAACGGAAGGCTAAAAAACATACACAACATATATACAGAAGAGAAAGAGTAATTTTATTATAAGAGCATTTCTTTTCTTCCCCAGAAATTTAAGGAGACTTGAAAGGAAAAAATGAATGGTCTCAATATCTTATTATTTTTTATGGACCAAAATAATCTGATTATTTAAGAGTCTAAAAATTGCATGCTTTAAAAAATTCTAAAATACAACTCATTCAACTCATATGAATGAGCTGAAACTAAATGTAATAAAAATCATGTGAAAAATATCTAGGTTCAAGTGACAAATGGACACTGAATTTAACCTAAACACCTATGACACTAAATAATACCTATAAAAAATTAAGAACATGAACAATGATTCAGTTGATACAACCAGGCAAAGTTGGCATGAAACGAACCAAAAAAATCACAAAAGGAACTTGTGGGAATGAAGATGGTTAACTGAGGCCAAAGAAACACATGCAATTATATTAAATGCAAATATAAAAACAGAAAATAACTTGTATGGTATGCCACTGAAGAAACAGCAGAGTGATGAAACAAGACTTTTGACTAAAAAAGAATTCCTTCTCCAAACTGGAATACAGAGAGTAAAGCAATAGTAATGAATGAATAACAGTGAAATCATTTGATTTATTTAAAGGAATACTAACTAGTTAACTTACTTGTGGGTTAAAGAGAACAAGAGTTCCTGATTCAATTTAAAAACTCTAAATTGCTTAGTTGTAGACTCTCCTATATCAGTACCAAGGCCCATTGATTAGAATGCCCTCTCTTTTTATCGATCTAACCAAATCTTACCCAATGTTCAAGACCCTGCAAGAATCCAAAATCCTGATTAAGCTCTTCCTAACTACTAGACAGAAATAAACTTTACCTCCTCTAAACCACATAGGTACTTACTGACTTACACCAGGTTTTTTCCCATTTTTCATTTACCGTTGGATATTATAAATAATCTTTACATTTCTTTATGATTATGTGCATAATCATATGCAGAACAACATATAAATTAGCAAAGTGCCTTAAACATAAAAAGAAACATTAGACAATATAACTTTCTTAAAATATGGCTTTATATATATATATATAAAATCACTTTAAGTATTAGATCATCAAAAGGCTATAAAATAATTCATGAAATAATACTCAGTTATTCAATTCACTCAACAAGACTTTAAGGGTCAAGCACAGACCTAGGCCCTAAGGATAAACAGGAAGAAAAAAAACTAAACAGTTTCTTTGGTAAAAGAGAGCAATATCCTAACTTATCATCCACGCATGTTAGATTGGTCTTTTCCTTAAAACATACCGGGACATTTCTCAAGACCTGGTTGTCCCAAGGTACTAAAGCTACAGATTGCTGACATCACTTCCTGAGTACAAAGAAGCCAGGAAGAGAAAGACAGGTTTTCAGATGCCTAGCTAGTGACTTCTCAGCTCAAATGAGTCAAGAGGTTCCCAATATCTATCCTTATAAATTTACATTTCCTGCTAAGGCGAATGAAATTTGCTTATTAACTGCTGAATGAATGAATGTCTTTTCCTGTTACAATACTATGATGGGTCTAGATTGAGTCAGGACCTAACTAGTTGAATTGAAGAGATAGACAGGAATGGAACATAATGACCTCCTTGAAGTATGGGATGCACACAGCAACAGACAGTAAACCTAAAATTCCCCTCATGTTTCTGGCATCACTTTGTCAATTCTGCTAGAAGTGATGGTTGCTTACTAAGAGTATCCTCCACTCCTGCAACATTAGAGAGTAAATTTCCTGTAACCATTTGAAAAGAGACTGAAATGAGCTCCCTTTCTGTCCTTAAAAACAGTTTCCTGAAAAGTATTGTACTAAATTTTGCCTTAGGCCAGGTTTCCCCAACATATAGCCCACCAAAGGATTTAGGCGCAGTTGGTTGCAGCTGGTCACATGATACCCGCCCAAAATCCTTTTGTGGGTTGTATGCTGTGTAGGCCTGTTTTAAGCCTTCTAACTTTATGAGGCTTTCAAGACTGATAATTTACTCCAAGTTGGTGGAGTAAAAGCAAATGCTTGCTTAAGCTCTCCCCCAAACCCCTCCAAATACCTGTAAAAAAAATGACTCTAAACAAATTCCAGAGCAGGAAAAGCACCAAAAAGACAGAGTAAAAAAATTTCCAACCCAAGACAACCTGGAAGGTCAACAGGAAAGGTATGCTGTACCAGTCTGAGAGAAGAGCAAAGTCCAGCGTGGGTCACACCAGCACAGAGGGGGCCAGAGAAGGGCTCAGGGGATTGAATCATTAGCAGCTGTGGCAGTTTCCAGATTTTTCTCAACCCAAAAACGGCAAAGACAACTTAGAAGGTCAGTAGGAAAGGTCTGTCTGACCTGTGTGAGAGAGGAGCAAGGTCCAGCCCAGCCCTAGTCCCAGGGCAATGGCAACAGGAGCAGCATCAGTGGCTGCTTCCAGAGTTCTCAGCTTAGAGACAGTGGGGGGACCAGCAGCTGATCAGAGGTGGATTGCAGACATCTCTTTGGTGGCACTAAAGCAAGATTTTCTTGCTTTGCCTGTGCTTGGATCTGAGTTGCAGTCCCAGTGTGAGGAAAAGCACTGGCGTGGCAAACCTTGTGGTGGCAGTGGACAAAAAATCCTCCTCATAGTTCCATAGCAGGAAAGAGTATCTATGGTCACCCACAGACCAAAGCACAGACCAGGAGAGGAACACACACTTCTCTCTTCATCATACAACCTTTGAAGAACTGAAAATCTACAAGTCACTTGAAATATCTCTGAAAACAGCTGCATAACACCCCTGAAGCTTGTTGGGACAGTATACCTTCCACGCTGGAAGCAGAGACCTATCTTAACAAAGAGCTAAAAAGTCCAGTAAATGGCTGAGAAAATGAGAAAACAGCAGGGAAAAAATTTTCATCAGATTATAGAATCTTATTTTGGGGAAGATCAAAACATACAACCAGAAGAAGTCCATAAAGTCAAAGCTCCTACATCCAAACCCTTCAAGAAAAATATGAATTGGCTGACGGCCAAGGAAGAGCTCAAAAAGGATGCTGAAAATCAAGTAAGAAAAGGAGAAATTGGGAAGAGAAATGAGAGTGATGCAAGAAAATTATGAAAAATGAGTAACGGAGACACAAAAAATTCTAGGAAAAAAAAGACTAACCTAAATGGCAAAAAGATCCACAAAGGCAACAAAGAAAAAAAATAGCTTAAAAAGCAGAACTGGCCAAAGGGAAAAGAAGGTCCAAAAGCTCACTGAAGAAAATGGTTCCTTAAAAATTAGTATGGAGCAAATGGAAGTTAATGACTTTATAAGAAATCAAGAAATTATGGAACAAGACCAAAAGAATGAAAAAATAGGAGACAATGTGAACTATGTCAGTGAAAATAAAAATGACCTAGAAAAGAGATCCAGGAGAGAGAATTTAAAAATTACTGGGCTACCTGAAAGCCATAATCAAAAAGGAGAGCCTAGACATCATCTTTCAAGAAATAATCAAGGAAAACTGCCCTGATATTCTAGAATGAGAGGAAAACAAAAATTGAAAGAATTCATCAATCACCTCCTGAATAAGATCTAAAAAGGGAAATTCCTAGGAATATTGTAGCCAAATTCCAGAGTTCACAGGACAAAGAAGAAATATTGCAAGCAATCAGAAAGAAACAATTCAAGTATTGTGGAAATACAATCAGGATAACACAAGATTTAGCAGCTTCTACTTTAAGGGATCTAAGGTCTTGGAATATGATATTGCAGAGGGAAAAGGAGCTAGGATTGAAACCAAGAATCACCTACCAGCAAAACCGAATGTAATCCATCGGGAGAAAAACTGGAAATTCAATGAAATAAAGCACTTTCAAGCATTCTAGATGAAAAGAACAAAGCTGAATAGAAAATTAGACTTTCAAATACAAGAATCAAAAGAAGCATGAAAAGGCAAGCAGGAAAGAGAAATCATAAGGGAATTATTAAAGTTGAACTATTTACATTCCTACATGGAAAGATGATATTTTTAATTCATGAGACTTTTTTCAATGTTAGGGTAGTGTAATGGTAATGGAAATTTGAAGATCTTCCCTGCCCCTTAATAAGCCCAAGGGAATTTGAAGACCTTCCCTGATTTGAAGATCCCTGCCCCTTAAGAAGCCAAATGTAATCACATAGAGTCTATGGTGAAGGAGTTTGCTGAAGGGTGGAGCAGAGCCTACAGGAAGCTGGGAATCAGAGAACTTAGAGTTGGAAGGAAGAGAGGACACATCTAGGGAGACAACTAGGCTTGTGAATGTTGGTTTGTGAAAAGACTAAAAGATGGTATGGATTTCTGCTGCATTGTGGATATTAACTTCTATGTGCTATGATGATTTGGTTTTCTGGTGTCTGAATAAATGTTTTGCTTCTGTCTTCTATATGGAAAAACTGTTTATATTTTGTGATTGAAAACTACGCCAGCATATTTATAGTCAGTGTTGGCCCTACAGGTAGTTGGAGATAGGGATTTGTGCGTGTGTGTGTATATACATACATATACATATATACAAACATACACAAACATATATATGTACACAGATACATATACATACATGAGTTTAGATAGATATAGATATAGATATATGGTATAGATATAGACAGAGGAAACAGGGTGAGTTGAATATGAAGGAATAATATCTACAAAATAAAATTAAGGGTTGAGAGAGGATTGTACTGGGAGAAGGAGAAAGGGAGAGGCAAAATGAAATAAATTATCTCACATAAAAGAGGCAAGAAAAAGATTTTACATTGGAGAGGAAGAGGGGGGAGGTGAGAGGGAATGAGTCAACCTTACTCTCATTGGATTTGGCTTAAGGAAGGAATAACATACACACTCAATTGAGGATGGAAATCTATCTTACCTTACAGGAAAATAGGGGAGAAGGGGATAAAAGAAGGGGCTATGATAGAAGGGAGGGCAAATGGGAGAAGGGGGTAATCAGAAGCAAACACTTCTGAGGAAGGACAGGGGCAAAGAAGAGAATAAAATAAATGGGGGGGCAGGATAGGATGGAGGGAAATATATTTAACCTTTTTACAACATGACAGTCATGTTTTGCATGACTACATGATAACCTATATCAAATTGCTTGCTTTCTTAATGAAGGTGGGGGGAGGGAGGAAGGGAGAGAATGTGGAACTCAGAGTTTTAAAAATGAATGTTAAAAATTCTTTTTACATGCATCAGGGAAATAAGATGTACAGGTAATGGAGTACAGAAATCTATCTTACCCTACAAGAAAATAGAAAAGAAGGGAAACAAGAAGGATGTGGTGGTGACAGAAGGTAGGGCATATGGGGAAAAGGGATAATCAGAATGCACCTTGTCTTGGGGTGGGTGGAAGGATGGGGAGAAAATCTGGAACTTAAACTCTTGTGGAAATAAATGTTGAAAACTAAAAAAAAAATCAATATTTTTAAAAGATGGGTAATTTAGGCCTTTTCCAATTTCTAGTAGAGGATCTCTTCAGAATTCCGTTTACTTTTAAAGAGACCTAAAGAAATTAAATTGGAAAGCTGGGAAGGTGAAGGGAGAAAAGTGATTTTCACCTTCATTGGGAAAAAAATCAATTCAGAAGTTCTGTTCTGTAGCTAAGTCAATTGGATGCTTTTATACTGTTTTTTTAACTGAAAAAAAATTTATTAATGTGTTTGTTTACTTTTAGTTTGCAGGAATCAGTTCCATAGTCCTTTGAATTTAAAATTTTCTCATCCACACTCTCTTCCTTTCCCCCTCAAGGCACCATGCAATCAAGTATAGGATCTGCAATTACTTTCATATTAGACATTAAGTCAGGTTATAAAGAAGGAGTGTAAAAGATAGAATGAACAATGGGAAAGAGGAAATAAAACCAAACAAGAAAAAGAACGAAAGTAGGTAGTTTGCTTCGATCTGCATTCAAACACTGTTCTTTCTAGTTCTTTCTCTGAATGTAGACATCTCGCTCCATCATGAGTCTTTTGAAGTTGTCTTATGATCCTGCATTGCTGAGAAGAGTACATACAGTCTATCATAGTGGGTTGTCATACATACAATGTGTCTGTAATTGTGTACAAATTTCTCCTGGCTCTTCTCACACAGCATAAGTTTGTATAAGCCTCTCCAAGTAAATATAAAGTCGGCCTGCTCCTCATTTCTTAAAGCAAAATAGTATCCCATTATATTAAAATATACAACTTGTTTAGCCATTCCCCAATTGATGGGCATACCCCTGATTTGCAATTCCAATTTCACAACAAAAAGAGCTGCTATAAATATTTTTGTACATATAGGTTTTCTTCCCACTTCTATGATCTCTTTGGGATACAACCCTAGAAGTGGTATTGCTGGGGGAAAGGGTATGAAATTATTTATAGCCCTTTGGGCACAGCTCCAGATTGCTCTCCAGAATGGTTGAATCAGTTCACAATTCTACCAACAATGTATTAGTGTTCCAATTTTTCCACATCCTCTCCGATGCTTTTATATTGTTAATGTCATTATTAGCCAACTGTCTCCTCGGAAGCCTGATGAGGATATTACTAGCTTTAACAAAGTCATAGTTGGGTAAAACAATTCTGAATGGCTTTTTAGAAAGAATACAGCTAAACCTGCAGTACTCAATCCTATAACTGTATATGGATTTTGTCAGCCATTAACAGGGTAACTCAATGGAATAATCTCTAAAAGTTCAGAGATGCAAACCAAGGCAAATAGCTAAAATTTTAGGAGAATCTAATAACTGTGCTAAAAATAACTTAAATTTAAATACTATGAAGCTACAGTCAGGATAACACAAGATTTAACAGCTTCAACGTTAAAAGACCAAAGATCATGGAAAAATATATCCTGAAGAGCAAATCAACTGGACTTGCAACCAAGGATAACCTAACCAGCAAAGCTGTGCATTCTCCTGACATTAAGTGAACTAAAAAACTTTCAGGTATTTGCAAAGAAAAGACTAGAACTAGGAGAAATATAAGAAGGCAAACATTAAAGACCAATTATAAAGTACTTGATAAAGTCAAAATCTTTACTTCTTATATAAAAGAAAGTTACCTGAAACTCTTAAGAATGTTATCATCACATGGGTAGTTTGGAAGGACATGCATAGATAGATAGAAGGCTTAGGGTTGAGTTGTGCATGATGAGATAATCTTAAAAAATAAAGCTAGGTAGGGAGAAGTAAAATGGAGCAATTATCTCATAGAAATGAGGCATGAATAGAAAAACTGTTCTAGTACAGACAGAATCAAGTAGAGGGCTGGTAGTGCTATAATCTTATTCTCATTAGAACTAAATTAAAGAGAAAATACCACACATCTAAAAGGGTAGAAAAGTTGTCAACTTACAGAGAAATAGGAAGGCAAGGGGAAAGTGCAAGGGAAAGACTCTTAGAAGGATGTGCAAATCAAGAAATGAAGGATAATGAGAAAGAAAAGGAGAGGGACTCTGAAGGGCAGATAAATTAAGGAAATAAAGAGTAAGGGGAGAAGAAAAGAGAGGGATTCTTAAAAGGGGTGCAGATTAGGTAGGCAGTGGTTAGAAGTCAATTAGAAGTTTTGAGAGGGATAGGGTAAAAAGAGAAGAAGAAAAGGATAACCAGTGATGAAAAAGATGATGGAGGTAAAACGCGCAACTAATAATTATAACCTAGAAAGTTAATGAGATGAAGATACCCATAAAAAAGAAACAGATAGCAGAGTCGTTTTAAAAAAATAGAATCCAACTATACATTATTTACAAGAAACACATTTTTAAAAGAGAGATACACATAAAGTAAAAATAAAGGGCTGGAGTAGAATATTTTTATAAAAAAAGTGTGGGTAGTAATCACAATCTCAGACAAAGCCAAACTAGGTTTAATTAAAAGAGATAAACAGGGAAATTATATTATAATAAAAGATACCAAAGTAAATGAAGCAAGAGCAACACTAATCCTATATGCATCAAATGCTATAGTATCCAAATTTTTGAAGGGAAATCTAAATGAATTACAGATGGAAATAGTAAAACTATAATAGTGGAAGACTTCAATTTTCCTATCTCAGAACTAGATGAATTAAATAAAAAAAAATAAGAAGTTGAGGAGATGAATAGAATCTTAAATAACGTAGATATGATAAGTATCTAGAGAGAACTGAATGGAATACATCTTTTTTTCATTCAGTGATGTGTATTATCTTTACAAAAATTGACCAAATATTATGGTATTAAAACTTTAAGCCAGAAAAGCAGAAATATTAAATGCAGCCTTTTCAGATCATAATGCAATAAAAATTTTACTTAACAGGGAACCATGGAAACACAACTAAAAAAATTAATTGGAGACTAAATAACCTAATCTTAAAGAATGAATGGGTTAAAAAACAAATTGTAAAAACAATATGTAATTTTATTACAGAAAATATAATGAAGCAACATAGCAAAAGCAGTAATCAGGGGAAATTTTATATCTCTAAATGCTTAAATTTATAAAATGAAAGGCAGACAAATAAATTGGGCATGCAATTTTTAAAAAAAAAACTATAAAAAGAACAAATTAAAAATTTCCAATAACAAACTGAAATCCTAAAAATTAAAGGTGAGATTAAAAAAATTAAATGTAAGAAAAAATTAATAAAGCTAGAAGTTGGCTTTATGAAAAAAATAAACAACTTCTTAATGTGATTTAAAAAAAGAAAACCAAATTACTAGTATCAATAAGAGTAAATATATAGCAAACCAATTATATGCCAATAAATTTAACAATGTAAGTGAATTAAAAGAATATTTTAAAAAATAAAAACTGCCTAGATTAACAGAAGAGGAAATAGAATATCTAAATAAAACTATTTTAGAAAAAAGAAACTGAACAGACCATAAATGAACTTTCTAAGAAAAAAGCATCAGGAACAGATGGATTTATACATGATTTCTACCAAACATTTAAAGATCAACTAATTTCAATATTAAATAGGTCATTTGGAAAAATAGGCAAAGAAAAAACATGGCACCCATACCTACACCAAGAAGAGCAAAAACAAAGAAAATTACAAACTAATTTCATTAATAAATACAACTAATGAATGCAAAATTTCTAAATAAAATACTAGCCAGAAGACTTTAACAATATATTACAAAGATTACATATAGTGACCAAGTGATATCTATACCAGGAAGGCAGAGATGGTTAATATAAGTCAACCCTGCAATAAGTTAATAGTAAGAGATAGTTCATTTAAAATAACTGTAACCTCTATAAGTTACCTGAGAATATATCTGCCCAAATAAACCCAGGCACTACACAAACATAATTATAAAACATTTTTTATATAAATAAAGTCACATTTATTTTTTATGGAGGGGGGAAAGCAAGACAGTTGGGGTTAAGTGACTCGCCCAAGGTCATAGAGCTAGTAAGTATGATCAAGTGTCTGAGGTCGGATTTGAACTCAGGTCCTCCAGACTCCAGGGCCATTGCTCTATTCATTGGACCACCTAGCTGCCCCATAAAGTCATATTTAAATAATTAGAAAAATACAAATTGTTCATGGGTGGGCAAAGCCAATATAATAAAAATGGCAATTCTTCCTAACCTAATATACTTATTCAACGCAATCACAAATAAACTGCCAAAACAAGGCAGAAATCAGGTATAGATCGGGATCTTACATCATTTAACAAGGTAAGGAAAAAATGGATACCTAGATACAAAGGGAGATATCGTAAGAAAACTAGGACATATTACATATCAGACTTATGGATAAGAGAATTTATGAATAAACAAGAGATAGAGAACACTGCAAGATATATAACGGATAATTTTGATTAGATTAAATTAAAAAGGGTTTGTACAAATAAAACTAATATCGCCAAGATTAGAAGGAAAGCCGAAAACTGGGGCAGGGGGCTTTTATAAACAGTTTGGTCTTAAATCTCAAATTTACAGAAAAGTTTGTCAAATTTACTTAAAAAAATAAATCATTCCCCAATTGATAAGTGTTCAAAAGATAAGAACAGGCAGTCTTTTTTTTTTTTTGCTTTTTGGAGGGCCGTTGGGGTTAAGTGACTTGCCCAAGGTCACACGGCTAGATTTTTGTGTTAAGTGTCTGAGGCCGGATTTGAACTCAGGTCCTCCTGACTCCAGGTTGCGCCACCTAGCCACCCCCAGGCAGTCTTTCAATGAAGTCAAACCTACATCTAGTTATACTAAAAAATTCTCTACGTCATTATTGATTAGAGAAATGCAAGTTACAATAACTTTGAGATATTATCTCCAATCTATGAGATTGGCTCAAACAATATAGAAAGCGAAAATGACCAATGTTGGAGGGGATGTGAAAAATCAGGGACATTAATAAATACAATGTTGGCTGAACTGCGAACTGATCCAATCATTTTGGAGAGCAATCTAGATTTATGCCCAAAGACTTATTATAGCTGCCTTATTATACCCTCTAACCCAGATATATTACTATTAGGTCTTTCCCAAGGTGACCAAGAAAAGGAAAAGAACTTATATGCTCTAAAATATTTAGAGCAGCTCACTTTGTGGTGGCAAAGAATTGGAAAGTGAGGGAACGCCACTCAATCCGGAAATAGATAAACAAGTTGTCGTACGATTGTGATAAAACACTAATGCACTGTAAGAAAGAGGGGAAGCTAGGTGGCATGGTGAAGAGATCATCGGCCCTGGAGTCAGCAGGACCTGAATTCATATACGATCTCAGAAACTAGATCACACTTACTAACTGTGTGACCTTGGACAAATCACTTAAACCCAATTGTCTCTCCTTCCCCCTTCCAAAAAAAAAAAAGGAAAGAAATGAGATGGTTGGTTTTAGAAAAACATGAACTTATATGAAATAATGAAGAGTAAAATGAACAAAACTAAGAAAACTTCATATAAAGTAACAACAATACCATTCGAAGAATAATTGTGAATAACTAAGCTATTCTGAGTACCATAAATACTCAAATCAAATATAAAGGCCCTCTGAAGGAAAATGCAATCCACCTCTAGAGAAAGACCTGATAAACAGAGGTATGTATGGAATGATTTTAGAAATATTCATAAATCTGTGTCAAATGGTGGCCTTGTCTATTACTGGGTTGATAAGGAAGGGAGATAGTTAAAATCTAACCAAAAAATAAAATTAATGTTTTCTTTTCTCCCAAAAAACAAGTGCTTTTTTTTTTAGCCTTTTTTTTAGCCTTTAATTTGGAATTTAAGAGACTAACCACACTTTTATGTCTTCAATTTTGTGGTGATTCTTTGATACAAGTTATTAGGGAAAGGACTCACAAGAACAATACTAAATCGTCCCCAAGAGCCCAGAGATCTTCTGGAGTTCAGAGTACAGGCAGTACCAAATGTGCCCCAATTGAATTAGCTTTCCCACCTAAGTTTAATTCACCCACACTCTCAGAACCTGTAAACTGTGTGTAATGCTCTATCTCTGGAACTCCCAATGAGGTACATACAACCCCAGCAGCATTTCCCCAATGACAGCAGAAAAAGGCTACTGCTTACGTGTGAAAAACAGGAGTATTAGCCTAGAAAAGTCTCTGCCATGGCTGCTTTTTGCATTCCTTAAGGTCTTTGTGCCATCACAAGAGGGCAGTCAGGCCACAGCAGGAACTCCTTCTGAACAGAGAATACAGGCAGTTTGAAGCCCATAATAATCTTCTTCCCAGGGGTCAGCCTTAGTTCTACCACAGCCAGGAGGTGTCTCCCAGCAGTGGCCACACAACACGACTCAGGCATATGGCAAAATTATGTCCTAGCATAAGGCAAAAGAGCTCAGGACCTCAAAGGGAATGAGGGAATACTGAACCTAAACTACCAAGAGATTGGCCTTATGCACAGCTCAAAACAGATGGCAGATAAGATGTACACAGAAAAGTAAAGCCAAAGTAAATACAAAGTAATTTCACAGTATAGTACTAACAGCTTTAGTTGATCAGGACAGGCATAAATACAAAGTGGCACTTGAGCAAAATTTTGGAGAAAGTCAGATTCTAAAGGGCAAAGGTGAAAAGCGATGGGATGGGAATGGACGATGCAAAGATAAAGAGATGGGGAATGAAGCAGAGTGGGATCCCAGTTCTAGCATCTAGCATAACCTGCAGAAGAATCACCAGGGCAGGAAATGACAGTAAAAGAGGGTGCCTATACTTCTGCCACTCTGAATCCTGAACCAAAAGAGCGCCCTAGCTGACTAATAGAGTACATCCAGGAAATAATCAATTCTTTCACAGACCCAAAATCAGCAACTTGCAGAGCTCAGAGGGCAGCAATCAGACTCTGCCCTAGATCAGAGCACTTATGGAGCACTGAAAGCTTACAGGTCCCCACTCTGACTCTGAAATCATGGAATAATACAACACTTGATACCCCAGCCAAGACCTTCATTCTCGAAGTACAGAAGAACTCAGCCCCAACATCAAGTGCAAAGACAGAAAGTAGATGAGAAGAATGAGCAAACAAAAAGCTAAGCCTACCGTGAAGAACCATTATATTGACAGGGAAGCACAAAATAAAACCCAAAAGAGAATGAGTAAGTCTAAAATGGGCATAAACTCAATTAGAATTCCTAGAGGTAATAAAGAGTTTTAAAATAAAAGTTTCTTGAGGTAAAAAAAAAATGGAAAAGACAGAGCTATAGAAGAAAGAATCTGGAAGGGAATTGAGAGGCTGGTACAAGAGGTACAAAATCTTGCTGGATACCTTCTTCCCTTCTCCTCATTCACCCTTTTCAACTTCTTTTTATGTATTTATATTACGTATCTTCCCCATTACATTGTAAGCTTCTAAGATCTCTGAAGGAAGGAACTTTCTTTTTTTAAAAAAAATCTGCATCCTCAGCCCTTGTCAAAGTGCCTGTAATATCACAGGCACTTAATAAATATTTATTGATTGACACACACAAACACACACTTGAACACAGAAATACATTTCACTCAAAGGAGAATCATGAAGGAAAGGAGTCAGGGGTTTGGAAGTGGGGAAATTAGGGGGAGGGAAGGAGGGAAAAGTAAGGAAGGGTAAGTCCTAAGCAAAACAAATTCTAAGGATGCATAAAAATATTTATGGCTCTTTTGATGCAAGGAAGAATAGGAATCAGATGGAGTACCAATAAACTGGAAAAAGGATGAACAAGTTATGGTAGATAAATGTGATGGAATAGTACTATGCTATAAGAAATAATGAAGGAGATGGTTTCAGAGAAACCTAGGAAGATTTCTATGAACTGATAAGGAACAAATTGAAATTAAAAGTAGGCCAGTACATAGGCCAGGAAGTTGCTGAAACTCACTGAAGCAGGAAGGTGATGTGATCAAGCTCATATTTTACAAAAATCACTGTGGCATCTGAGTGGAAGACAGACTGGAATTGGAAGAGACATGAGGCAAAGAGACAATTCCTGTAATAATCCAGGAAAAAGGCGATGAGGGCCTCAACTAAAACTGTGGTTATGAGAGTAGGAAGTAGGGGAAGTACATTACAGATACCATGGGAGAGAAATGACAAGATTTGGTAATGGACAGGTATGTGGGATAAATGAGAGTTAAAACTCAAGGAGGACACAAGGATGGTACCCTAGACGGTAATAGGGAAGTATGATGGAGTAGTTTAAGAAAGAAGACAATGTAGTGGGGTTTTTTTGACACATCGAGTCTGAGATGCCTCTAGACACTGAGATGTAGAAAAGGCAACTAGAGAAATACGGCTATAGCTCAGCAGAGAGACAAGCAATGGATGTACAAATTTGGGAATCATCTGCATAAAGACTTGAATCCTTGAGAGCTGACATGACCACTAGGTGAAATAATAAAGAGAGAAAAGGACCCAGAAGAGAACCTTGCAAACACACTAACAGTTAGAGAATAAGACATAAATAAAGAAAAGGGAACTGGGAATGGTTGGATAGAGAGGAAAACCAAGAAGACCAAAAGTGTCATGAAAACCTAGGGAGGACAGAATGTTCAAGAGAAAGTGATGAGTACTTCAGAGCTCAAGAAGGATAAGATTTGAGAAAAGATCATGAGTTGTAGTCATTAAACGTTCACTGGAAACTGTAGAGGGTAGTTTCAGAGCAGGAAGTATTTCATTTTTGTCTTTTATATTGTCCAGGCCTAGCACGCATTGGGCACTTAAATGCTTAAATAGAGTAGCAGTCAATATAAGCCTGAAAACTCAAATACCCAGAGATCTGTGATCTCATAGATTTAGAAGCTCTCTCAATGATGCAGATCACAACCCATCCACGGCCACCAATTCTGAGATTTTTATCCTTTAAGTTAACTATGGAAGTCTACCCAAAGTGTTAGAGGCCCTCTTGACTTTCTATTGAAACCCCAAGGGTGCCATTGGCATCCTAGTGCTGTATATCTAACACTGTCTCACTCTTGTCATGTGACTAGCCTATCTTCATTTCCTATCATACATTCCCTGATGAGAATCTTCTACTTTACTTCCTCTTCCAATACATGCTGCAGGCTACTCACACCTACTATATCTCTCTCCACTGCCCTACCAAACTCCCATATATGACCTGTAGATGCCACAGAATCAACTGATACTACAAAATTACAGATATTCCCAAATAAATAAACCACAGTCTGTCCAAATAGATCCAGACTACCACCACACAAATATTTAACACATGAATATAAGGTCATTTCAGCTATACAAAGTGTTTCCTTTCCATATAATACTTTTGTAAGGTAAGTGATATAAGTATTATTAACTCTATTTTACATATGAAAAAACTGAGACTCAGGGACCTAAAGAGGCTGGAGACTCATCCAGAGTCATAAAATATGTCTCAGAACACCCACCAAAACCCAAATGCCTCCTTAATCCAATTATACTACTCACTTCCAGTACAATCTGAAACCTTCTTCTGGAACATTTCCAATTAAGAATCATAACTCTACTGATGAAAATAAGTGGAGTAACCTCCAAGACTGTGCAGGCATCAGGTTGGCCAGATTATTAAACTGAGAAACCGTGACTGCAAATCCCCCAATGTAATCCATAACTGATAGTACTGGGCAGGGAAAATAATACCCTTTTAAGATTTATTAGAAAAGCATCTTCAAATGTACTAACCTGGATTTCTATATGGCGAGGATTATCAATAAATTTTTCTATTAGTAACCTATCATCACCAAAACTTGAAGCAGCTTCTTGAGATGAAAATCTAAAACCATCCCTTTAAAAAGAAGAAAAAAGGGTGTTAAACAAGAGACAAAACTCATTTCTCAGTACATATATAAACAAACCCAATAAGTATAAATAAGCCTTTTAATTAAAAATTTTTATATAATGTTACAGAAGATCAAAACCAAATTCGAAACAAATTAATCTTTTAATAGTACTTAAAGTATCCTCTGATCACACTAGACGATTTTAGGGAGAATTCATACACTTCTTGTAGAACCAAAATTCATTTCTGATAAAAAATTAAATTTTACTAAGGCAAAATATATAATATTCATCCTTTCCTTCTTAAAATCTATTAATTATACATTTTTAAATGTATAATTTAAAAAAAACTTAGGGAAAAAACAGAATTGTATTTTGTAAACATTGAAAATGCTATTAAAATATTTCATTATCACAAGGAAAAAGCTATCAAAATATTACATCAAAATTTATATACTCAACTGAAAATCTCAAAAACTGGCTCAAAGATGATTGATATAAAGGTCATTAATAGGTACTAACTACAAAATATAAATAACTAGAATATGGTAAGTGCATAAAAGAGACATAAAGTGCTATGAAAAATTAAAGAAAAGTATCATTTCTCTCTGAAACACAGAGAAGTCTTTCTTGGGGAGGCAATTCCAGAGCTAGGCACCAAAGGGTGAAAAAAAATTTCTACTGGATGAAAAAGGGAAGGTCATGGTAAGGACAATATTTGAGACAATGGAAGTATATGACCCAAGACAAAGAGGCAGGAAAGCCTAAATTGAAACAAGAGAAAAGTCAAAATTCACTAAAATGTAGAACATTCAATGGTGTTCTAATGTTGTGGCTGAAAACAATCAGCCTGAACCAAACTGTAAAAGGTCCTGAGTATCAATCAGATTAAGGAGTTTTCAAGCTTGAACACCTACAGTAATCTGATTAGGTCTGTATCTTTTTTGGGGGCGGGGTGGAAGGGAATGGGGTATGACTGGTGAAGTGGTTTAGACCTTTGATTCTCAGTATGTTTTCATTTTTGGTAGGGAAATTATCTACGAATACAAGTCAACAACTTGCCTTTATTACTGCCCAGTCATATCCACCATAAGATATGTCCCCCCCAAGTCATACTCATTTTCAACTCTTCCAAGAAAAGCTATTTTATATCCATATAATGCAATCTGAATATTAGTATAAAAATGATGACTCTTTTTGAAGGAGAATCTGAGGCCATTGAAAGATCTGCCTAATTACACAAAAGCAAACTAGGCAGATCTCTTTCTCCTATTGAATTTTGCATCAACTCACTGAATATTTGTAGTATCTGGACAAGATATGTATGTATACATATATAGGCACATATGTGTCTATATGCACACAAAAACCTCTATAGGTCATGCATCAAACTTATAGTATGAACAATAAGTATTTTGCAACCACTTTTTTTCCTAGATGGATAGTGAGGTCAAATTCCTTCAAATAAATATGCATCTCATTTAAAAGGTTATGCAATATGACAGGGCTTGATGCAAAATAGTAAAATGTCATATAAAAAAGGAGTATAAATATTAATCTCCTAAACTGGACTACCTGCTGAATGGCCTCTATAGTAGTGGCAAATCCTTCTCCACTACACATATCCCTGCTATATGTCTCAGTTGATGTTTATACTTAGAGAAGCAGTGAACAAAGTTATCTCCATCATATTTCTTATACAGCTGTATAATGTTGACAAATGCATGAGACATAAGCTGTTGAAGAACATTTAAGCTGATTTTCTCTATGCAATCAAATGCTTTCAAATATTCAAGAAACAATAAGTACAGTGGGATTCTGTATTCTCTATATAGGATCTTCTACAGGCTAACATATGAAAGCACAATTTCCTTCTAAATCTTGCAGTGGTGATCAAAGAATCAAAACATTTCAGAATTTGGAGAGTGGTCATTTATGCCAATTAATACCTAAAAAGAGAATTATGACTATAATGCACCAAACAAATGGTCATCTAGCCTCAACTTAAAGATCTCTAACCAGGAAGAATCGACTCTCTCCAGTAGCTGATTCCATTTTTAAATAGCATTAACAACAAGATTAAATTTGCCTCAGTATAACATCAACCAAAAGGTCCAAGTTATGTATGCCATAAGGGGTCAAAGAGAAAACAATGAATCCATTTTCTATGGGACAATCCTTCAAATACTTTAACATAACCAAACAGTTCATTCACTCTTGAGTGTTCTCCAAGTTAAATATCCTCCATTCCTTCAAACATTCTTCATATAGGATAGACCTGAGGTCCTTTATCATTCTAGGTACCTTCTTCTGGCCTCTCTCCAGGTTATTAAATCTTTATTATTAAATATGGCAACTATAAATTAGTACAAACTTTCAGATGAGGCCTGACCTGGGCAGAGTAGAGTTTGAATATCACCTTATGGTTACTAGAAGCTATGTCTCTCAATGCAGCACAAGATCACATTAGATTTCTTAGCTTCCATATTATATTGCTAATTCACATTGTATTTTCAATCTACTAAAATTCCCATTTATTTTCTTTGACAAATGTACCATACCATAGCCATTCTGTCTTATCTTATACTTGGTAAATAGGACTTCTTGAATTAAAGTACTCTCTCCAAAGCAACCAATTATCTCCTTATTGACAAATCTGATAATCTTTTCTTCATCCTTATCTATCTTGACAATTGTGTTCCTTTTGGTATTTCTTTTTTATTTTTTTTCAATTGTTTCACATTTGGAGGGAAGGAAGGAAACATACAGAACCCTTGTATCACATGAGCACCACTAAGTGAAACATCCCCACAATAGTCACAGTCAAAAATGCATTTCTTATTCTGTATACGAATACATCTATTATGGAGTAAGAATTCTTTTTTATGAGTTCTCTACAATCATTGATGATCATTTTAGTTGATGATAGTTCTTAAATCTTTCAGAATTACTTCTTATAATGCTGATGCTACGAATTGTTCTAGTTCTGTTCAATTCACTCTGCATCAGTTTATACATATCTTTCTCTCGCTCTCTCTTTTTTTTTTTTTTTTTTTTGCTTTTTGGAGGGCAGTTGGGGTTAAGTGACTTGCCCAACGTCACACAGCTAGTTTTTGTGTTAAGTGTCTGAGGCTGGATTTGAACTCAGGTCCTCCTGACTCCAGGGCTGGTGCTCTATTCACTATGCCACCTAGCCGCCCCTTATACATATCTTTCTAAATCTCTCTGAAATAAACTTTTCCTTCATTTCTTAGAGGACAATACCATTCCATTCATATACCACAATTTGTTCCATCATTCTCCAATTACTAGCTATTTCTTTAGCTGCCATTTTTTTGGTAAGAGTTCCTAAATTATATTTGCATATAGAAGATCTTCTCCTCTTTTGTTGATCTCTCTGGGATATAAATACAGTACAAGTATAGCTTGATCAAAGTATAAATCTAAAGTGGGACTAGTAGTCAAGGGAACTAGGATTTATTCCCAGCTTCACCACTAAACAGTGAGGTGGTCATGGTAAAATAACTTGACCTCTACTGACTTCAGCTTTCAGTTTTGAGAAACAAGGTCATTAAACTAAATCATCTCTAAAGGAATATGACTATGGTACATAACCTGAGAATGATTTTTAAATGAAAACCAAATCCTTTTATGATATTTAAAAAGGCAAATTCTATTACAAACATCACAGATTTTCACAATCACTATAAAAACAGAAGAAAAATGAAATCTTCTGCATATTGTACCTTTTTTCCACCAAAAAGACTTTTTTTTTAAGAGCTATCTAATTTCTTCGTTTACTTCTGATAACTTTCAGGATGGCAGTTTAATAACATTCTAGTAACTATAATTTTCATCAAGCCTATATTTTAGACAGGATCTCACCTGGTCTCTTCATCATCCCACGCGATTCGCATACCTTTCCCACCACCACCTGCTGAGGCCTTGATCATAACGGGATAGCCTAACAGCAGGGAACAATTAGACAGAAGTTCAGGCTTTGATCATTTGGTTGTATGAACATGACAACTGACCACATGTCTAATAAGTCAATAGACGATAACTGGGTTATTTAAAATCCATTTTTAACAGAAAAAAATATTGCATTGTTACAAATGAAATTATAATTTAGAGTTCAAATAATTTTATACCAGCCAAGTTAATTTCTGACAAGCAAAAAGATTTTTCTCCTCAAAGCTTATTACAAAAAACATTATCAGAAATAATTAGTTTGACAAAAGAATCTTACTTCATGTTATCTAAGCTCCAAAAGTTGATTAACCAATATTATCTGGAATAAGTATATGACTGGATAAAGAAACAAAAAGCAGCTTAGAACACGAACGGAAAAGAATGGGGGCAGGGGAAGAGAAGGGGAGAATGGAAATACAAATTTTCCTTTCCTTATTCAAAGTGAAAAAAATGATTCCCAAAAAACAGTCAAATCATACAATGTATTCCATATTCAATCCCCTACTTCAAGAATTCTACATTATAGGATTTGTAAGTTGATAGGAAGGCCTTGAATGCTATCCTCAAAAGTTAAAATTTTATCTGAAAAGTCTGAAGGAACAGACATAAAAGTATTTGGGAAAATTTAAGCTGCAATCTGCTGTAGGACGGGTTGTGTAGGGAAACTGCTGAAGAGGACATTATCAATATCACATCATGAAAATATAAAGAAATAAGTAAAATTAAGACAGTATTTAGGAAAAACAGACTGGAATTGATGGCTAATTGGATTAAAAAGGCAAAGAAGAGATTAATAACTCTTAAAGATAAAAGTTAAGAGGACAAAACCTGATGAAGTCAATCTTAAATGGGGAAAGAGGTATAGTGAAATGTATATGAGGTTATATGGCTTTGAGATACTTCAGCCTTCAATGCTGTAATAGAAATCAGTTTATTAAATACTTAGGGCTAAGTAGATCAGATACTTAGGACTAAGTAGATCAGATACTTAGGGCTAAGTAGCACCTAGTAACTTAGGGCTAAGTATAGAAGGTATGAACTCTGTCCATTGGTGAAAAGGTGTGAATTCCCCTGTTGACCTGGAAGAAGGCTATTGGCTGAGACACTCCCCCTGTTGACTTGGGAGAAGGCTATTGGCTCAGGAGGCCAGTGCTGTATACAAAGAAGAATTTTAGAGAGACGAGAGAGAATTTGGAATTAGTTCCTCAGTGAAGGAATATTCATGGAGACGGGAGTCAGCTGAGAAAGAGAGGGAGAGAGAGTGTGTTCCTCTCCCAGTATCTGAAAGCTGACTGAAGACATGAACAGGATGGGACTTTGTTTGTTGATGGCCTGGCTGATCCTTGAGTTCCAGGCAAGAGAAGTCCTGAAGGGTTTGAGGTGTGCTGAACCCTGTGAACTTCAGTGTGTGCCGGGGATTGCCCTGAGGACTGAACAAGGATCTGGGAGCTGTTCATCTCTGAGGACTGGACGAGAGCCTGGCAGCTTTCAGCTCCTGAATCTAGGTGATTGTCTGGCAGATTCAGGAGGGAGCTGGGACCAGGGAAGAGGATCCAGGGAATCAGAGAGTCTACCCAGAGTGAAAATGAAGAAAAGGCCTCCCCTTGGACTAAACTGAGGTTTCTTAGAAATCAAAGGGTAGAAAGTTTGTGTGGTTTTCTAAGGGCTGTATTGGAGATTAAAGTTAATGGTTGCCACATGAGTGGAAGATCAGTATATTGTGAATTGTTGATTGAATCTCTTCTTTCTTTCTTTAAGTGTTAAGCTGGTTTCCCCCTTAGGGAACCAGCTTTCCTCGTTCTAAATATTGTATATAATATTGTGAATTGTTGATACTGTGAACATTGTACTGAATCTTGATTTGTAATGGAATAAACAGAGTGTTCATTCATTACTACTGTGTAATCCGAATCTTAAAAGCTGTTCACAGTAGCATTCTTTTGGGAATCTACTGTTGATTGGCTTTACAAATGCACTGGTGGTACTTGGTAGTAATTATTTATCAGCCTCTTCTGATCTTGCAACAGCTGACTACTGACAACAGTTTCAAACTACTTTTGAACACAAGCAATTTTAAATAAATAGAATTTTTTAAAAGTTTTATTGAAGTTAAATAGCACATTGTTCTCCTCGAGAAGTTTGAAACTATCCTCTAGCCCAAGGTTGTAGATAGGTCCTCAAATGGAGCCCTCTGACTGAATCCAAACTTCACAGAACAAATCTTTTTATTAAGGGGATTTGTTCTGTGAAGTTTGAATCACTCAAAGGGAAAAACTTGAGGACCTAGAAGGTCACATGTGCCTCTCCACTCCTGCAGCCTGTTTAACTAATAAATGGCACATTTCAGGTGTGAGTAATATAGAAAAGTAAAGATGTCCTGTAGATAAGTGAAGCTATGGAACCACAAGAAATGGTGAGAAATGAAGGTTAAATACATGGAACAGGAGCCTTATTCAAACAAATGAAACAGAACAGAAACTTTGAAATATGCGTATGTTTACAGGAGGAAAAAAAAAGAAGACACAGTAAAGAGAGAAAAGGTCTAACAAACCTCTTCTATAATTTTCTCTATTACTACTTATTGAGATACAAAAATGAAATAAAAAGAGAAAAAAGATAATTCAATACAATCTAATAAAAATTGAGGTCTTACCACAACCAAGTCATGGGGCTAGACACAAAGGATATACAAAGATGAAAAAGAATAACAGTCCTGCCCTCAGGAAGTTTATCATTTAGAAGCAGACACATAACATATACACAAAAACATACAAGACAGCAAAGAAAAAGTACATGGAACTTACTAGTTCTTATAATCAGCACACATCAGTAGAAGAGTATAGAAACATGGAAGTGGGAGAAAGTACACAAGAAATGAATCTCAGTCTTAGATGAAATAAATAAGGGCTACACACACAGACATGCACACGCACACGCACTTTGGTATAGATAATCACGAAATGACTGAGAAACAAGTAAGGATGGTATGGAGAGGAAGGATAATACTGAGGAGTGGATAGTCATACATATAATAAGCTTCCTGGTCCAGGGCAGGGAAAGCACATAGGGATACGTGGGGGGGGGGGGATGGAATTAAGCATTAGAAAAGCAAATAAATAAATGAATAAATAACGAAGGTTCTTGAATCTATAGGACATAATGCCTTCAAATGATTCTGAAAAACTGAAGGGAAAATTGTGTTATAATAACCTAATAGAATATTATTATTACATTGTAAAAATGACTGAAGAGAAGATTTCAGAAAATCCTTGCTAGTGTGACCTGACACAGTATAATTACAACATTTTATGTAAGGACAACAATAAACAAAATATCACCCAACACTTTGAAATATTTAAGAAACATGATCAATACAGGGATCAACTAAATTAGAGGATCTATGACAAAGCAGGATACCTGCCTTCTCTGATAGAGAAGTTGTGGATAGCTTATAGAAAAAGAAACACATTTATAGATATGGTCCCTATGTAGACTCATTTTGCTTGACTCTGCTTATTAGTTACAGGGTGCTGGGGTTTTTTTTAATTTCTCTTGGTTAATTTCTTTGAGAATGGTGTGGAAGAGGGAGGAACTAGGCATAATGACCTCCCCCCCCAAAAAAAGAGAGTTATAGAAACATTTTTAAATGCATATAAGAAAACAGAATGAAATTCGGAAGGAAACATCATAAGCAAGACAGTTTTGAAAGTAACAGGTAGAATTTATTATATATTCTTTAAAAAATCAAGTAGTGGGGTGGCTAGATGGCACAGTGAATAGACCACCAGCCCTGGAGTCAGGAGGACCTGGGTCCAAATCCAGCCACAGACACTTAACACTTGCTAGTTGTGTGACCTTGGGTAAGTCACTTAACCCAAACTACCCTGCCTTCCACCCTCCAAAAAGAAAAAAATATGCAGTAGTATGAAATTATATTCATGATTCCATAGAGAATCCTCTTTTTATGATCTAATATTTGCATGCTTTTTTAATTTTGTGTTTCCATTCAGAATCAATACAAAGAAATCATTTGGCAACTTACAGAAAGCAGTTTCAAGAGAGCACTGGCGTCAGAAACCACATTACAAGTACTTAAGGTATAAGGAGGCTGTAACAGAAATTTAGTAATAAAGCTTGAGAGATAAATTATGCATGATAGTGTGACAGCAGGACCTCCGATTCATCACTCTTCTCAGTTCTCTCCCCAGTCCTTCACCCCTTTCACTAACTACATGCTCCTCTCTTCGCTATCTTGACTCCTTGAAGAACCCATTGTAACTATACTATCATCTTGTGTCAAGATCCTCAACTCCTTATCATACTCCCCATTTCTTCCCTACCAAGCCTCATTCTTGGATCACTCTCACTATCCACCACAAAGGTGGAGAATCATAAAACCAGACTGAGTCCATGACACTTTTACATTCCATAATTTCAACAGGGCCTCCACCCAGTTGCAAGGCAGTCCTTTTACACCTGCCTAATTACCTAATTAACTCATTATCCACCTTCCACAGAGGCTCTTCCAAATTGTTTCATTCCTCTTCAAACTTCTATGACTCCCATCAACCCCAACCTCTTAACTGAGACTCTTACTTCATATTTTACTGAAAAAATTTGAAACCACTTGATGGAAGCACCCTCTCTTCTTCTCACATCACCTTGATATCTCCTTCTTCCACTACCTCCTACACCTCTGTCTCATATGAAGAGGTAGCCCTTATTGCCAAAGCCAACCCTTCTTGTGTACACAACTGATCCCATTCCACTGTCTTTTCCATAATGGATTTCCCTTTCTATTATCCTCATTCTTGTACTTATTTAATCCTTCCCTATTTACTGGATGATTCCCTACTTGCCAAAAACATATCCATGTCTTCCACCCTCGAAAAACCTCACATGACCCATCTATCCCCTCTACCTTTCATCCCCATCTCTATCTCACTTTCTCTTACCCCTGTCAATGTAGCATCATAACATCTCTCGTATATATCATTTTTTCTATGCTTCTATTGCTATCACTCTAATAAAGGCCCTCATCATCTCATGCCTGGACGGTTGCAATAATCTGCTGGTTAGTCATCTTTTTAGCTCCTATCTTTTGTAGGTAAAATCCCTGAGAAGGCCATCTCTCTATAATAGGCACTTTCAGGTCCTCCCCTCTCTCTTCTTAACTGTACAGATTGGCTTCTGACTTCATCATTCAACCAAAACTGCTCACTCACTCTAAAGTTACTAATGACATCTTAATTGTCAAAGTCATTGGCCTTTTTTTTTCCCCAAACCTCACCTTTCTTGATCTCTCTATAGCCTTTCACAATGATACTCATGTCCTTGACATTCACTTCTCTCTGGGTTTTTAGGACACTACTCTCTCCTGATTCTCCTTCTACCTATCTGACTGCTCCTTCTCTATTGACTTTACAGGATCTTTATCCAGGTCACAACCATTAACCCAAAGTTTTACCCAGGCCTCTGTCATAGGCCTTTTTCTTTTCTCTCTTTATACTAATTCACTCGATCTCATCAGTTATTCCAGGTTCTTCTCTGTGCTAATCAATCTCAGATCTACTTATGCAGCACTAACCTACCTGCTGACCTCCAGCCTCCAATCTCTAACTGCCTATTAAGACAGTGGTTCTCCATCTTCCTAATGCCACGACCCTTTCATACAGTTACTCATGTTGTGGTGACCCCCCAACCATTTTCATTGCTACTTCTTAACTGTAATTTTGCTGCTGTTATGAATTGTAATGTAAATATCTGATATGCAGGATGTATTTTCATTGTTATAAGTTGAACATAACCCACAGGTTGAGAACCACTGTATTAAGACATCTTGAAATGGATGTCTTTGTCGGCATATTAAACTCAACATGTCCAAAACTGAAGTCATTATTTTTACCCTCCAAAATTTTTCCCTTTTCAAACTCCCCTGTCACCATAAAGGGAACCATCATCCTTCCTAGCTGCCCATGCTTGAAAGCATGTGTCATCGTTGGCTTCTCACTTTCCCTCAACCCATTATATCCAATCTATTGCCAAATCCTGTCAATTTATGACTGTAACATTTCTGATATATACCCCTCTTTCTCCTCTTACACTATCATCATTCTGGTAACACCCCTCATGCCCTGTAGAGCCAATGCAATATTCACAGCACCAACAGCCACTATAAATATGCCAGCATAGTGTCTGATCACAAAATACAACAGTCACCATATAGAAGACAGAAGCAAAACATTTATTCAGACACCAGAAAACAAAATTCTAAAACCACTAAGCTGATTTCATCATAGCAGTAAAGAAGTTAATAACCCATAACAGCACAGAAGGTCAAAGCATCCTCAAGTATTCCCACAAACCAACATTCTACTCATGAACTTAACTATCTCCCTCTGATGCATCTGCTCTGGCTCCCAGCTTCCTGTGGGCTCTGCTCCGCCCTTCAGCAAACTCCTCCCACGACAGGCTGCATGTGATTACATTCAGCCTATTAAAGGGCAGAGTATGTCTTCAAAGCAGGGAAGGTCTTCAAATTCCCATTACCCTTGCATGCCCTCACACCCAGACTATGGCAATAACCTGCTGGTTAGTCTCCTTGCCATAAGTTTCTCCCCACTCCAGTAACATTCTTCATTCAAATGTCAAATTAATCTTCTTAAAGCATGGAACCAAGCATGTCACTTTCCGTTCAATAAATTTCAGTGGCCTACCAATACCTCTAGGATCAAACATAAAATGCTCTGTTTAGCATACAAAGCGTTTCATAACCTCCTCTCCACTTTCCATTCTCCTTCCACCCTAAAACCCCAAGAAGTTCTCTGCAATTCAGTAATAATGGCCACTTTGCTGTTCCTTCAACAAGAAAGTTCATCACCTGCCTGCAGGCATGTTCTCTGCCTGTCCCTCATGCATGGAATGCTTTTCCTCCCCATCCTTCACCTCCCAGCTTCCTTCAAGTCCCAGGTAAAATGCCTCTTCCATGAAAAGACTTTGCTGATCTCTCTTAATTCTAGCGCCTGCCTTCTGTCGAATATTAAAAGTACATATTTTGTACATAGCTGTTTGCACATCATCTTCCCAATCAGACTATTAGCTCCTGGAGAGAAGACACTGTTTTTTGGTTTTTTTTTTCTTTTTTGGAGGATTAGGAGGTGGGGGGAAGGGATTTTTGGTATCCCCATCACTTTGCCCATTGCCCATTTTACTGATCTAAAGGATAGTGGGTGCTGGAGAATTTTTTTGTCAGTTCTTTAGTTTAAGATAAAGGAAATCTGCATCTACTCTTATGCAGAAGAACAACAAGTAAACAGGGATGGACTGAAGATAAGACAAAGAGAGGAAAGTCAAAGCTTCATTATAAGACAAGAGGAGATAGTATATAGGATCTGAGGTTTGAGGGGTGTTAGCTTGGTAAGAAACAGAAGCATCATATCTTTAAGAACTTTGGAAAAGGGTGAGGGAAGCTGTAGAGGGATCTAGGGGATTAAGACTGAAAGTCAGAGGGGGCAGAATCAAGATGGCAGCATAGAAACAGGAAAACTCTGTGGCTGCCCCATAACCACCTGAAATACCTATTAAATGTGACTCTAAACAACTTTTAGAGCTACAGAACCCACAAAGTGACAGAGAAACAAATCTCCCACTGAAGGCAGCCAGCAAGCTGGCAGGAAGGGTCCATAGCAGCACACTGGGAGCAGAGCCTAACCCCACCCCATGTGAGCCCATGTTTTAGCCCTTGGGTGGCCCCAACCACCACAGCTGGAACATTGGGAGAGTGGATCAACAGCAGCTGTGGCGGTTTCTAGATTAATCAACCCATAAATACCAAAGACAAAATAAAAGGTCAGTGGAACTCTGCTGGATATCTGGGGGACAGATGAATGGTCCAGTCTCTGCTCCAGGAGTGTGAAGTGGCAGAAGCAGCAGCCCTGCAGCTGCCTCTATGTGGTTGCTTCAGAGCTCCCATCCTGTAGATTGCAGGGGGGCCAAGAGATCATTCAGAGGCTAAGTGCTCTTGCCTTGAGCTGCCTGGATCAGAATCATGGTCTTGGGTGGTGGTCCTGAGGTGTTTGACCAGTGAGCCAAAGCTGTGGGGGTTGGGGTGGGGGGGTGTGCTGTAGAGATGGTGCCCTCCTAATAGCTCTGGCAGCTGTGAATACTCCAGCAATTTGGAACGAAGCTCTCCTCTCTGAAAGCAGAGTTGAACTGAGGCAAAGAACTCAAAAGTCAAGTAACTGATTGGCAACATGAGCAAGCAAAAGAAGCAAAGCAAGCACAGCCATCCAACTTTAGATTCCTTTTTGGGGAACAAAAAGGATCAAAGTATGGAATGGGAGGAAGACAACA
>CM053600.1:88928204-88969995 GCA_028646575.1 Pseudocheirus occidentalis
AATTGGTTACAGGCCATGGAAGAGTTCAAGAAGGATTTCGAAAATCAAGTAAGAGAAATGAAGGAAAAAATTGGGAAGAGAAATGAGAATGATGTAAGAAAATCATAAAAAGAGAGTCAACAACATGACTGAAGAAAACAACACCTTAAAAAATAGATTAACTCGGTGACCGCTGGGTGTAGCTCCCCGCCCAGCTCGACACCTGAGGCTTCGCAGCTGGGCTGCTTTCTTCCCGCATCGCGGCGCCCCCATTCGTTCTCCGAAGCAGCCCCCACAGCCCCGGCCCGGCTGCAGCTCGGCATCCGCATGGCGTATGCGGCAGTAGGCTGTGTGATGGGGCTCTCCGCCTTCCTCGTCTGGACCTTCATTTTCCCCCAGCCTGGGACCTCCGCTATGGGGGCCCTCGCAGGTGTTCTGGCGCTCTGGACTCTGACGACACACGTGATGTACATACAGGATTACTGGCGCACCTGGTTCAAGGGCCTGCGATGCTCCTTCCTTGTGGGCATCTTCTTCTCCACTGTCTCCATCACCGCATTCTGCACCTTCCTTGTCCTGGCCATCACGAGGCATCACGGCTTGACAGACCCCACCAGCTATTACCTTTCCTGTGTGTGGAGCTTCATCTCCTTCAGATGGTCCTTCTTGCTCAGCATATATGCCCACCGCTACCGAGCTGACTTTGCTGAGATCAGCATCCTTAGTGACTTCTGACCTTGACTACTTAGCCTCCCTCGTGGGGTGATTCTTAGTGATGCCTTAAAAAGTCGAATTTGCCAGATGGAAAAAGAATCTCAAAAGCTTTCTGAAGAGAATAATTCCTTCAGAATTAGAGAGGAGCAAATGGAAGCAAATGACTTCATGAGAAATAAAGATACTATTAAGCAGATCCAAACAAATGAAAAAATTGAAGGCAATGTGAAATATCTCCTTCAAAAAACCACTAACCTGCCAATACTAATAACTGCCATTTATGTAACACTTTAAAGTCTGCAAAGCAATTTACACGTTATTTTATTACAGCCTAACCAAAATTTTGTGACGTAAATACTATTTATATTATTTTTCCTGGTTTATAGAAGAGAAAAATGAGCATCAGAGAAGTTAAATGTCTTGTTCACTGAGACACCTAAATGTCAGAGGCAGAATTTGAACCTAGTCCTCTCTTCAATCCGAGTTTAGAGTTTGTTCTACATAGGCAGCAAGGTCATTTGATGAGAAAGTAGAAACTGGAAGTAAAGTTGGAAGCTCAGGGGGGAAAAAAAGAGTCTTATAATAGCCAACATACAAAGAGAGGGAGTTTTAAGAAAAAGAAACTTGTATAGCAATGATTTCCCATCTGAGATTCTTTAACACAGATCTACAGCAGACTCAACACATTTATTTTTTTTTTACTTTTTTTTTTTGGAGGGTAGTTGGGGTTAAGTGACTTGCCCAAAGTCACATAGTTAGTTAGTGTGTCAAGCGTCTGAGGCCGGATTTGAACTCAGGTCCTCCTGACTCCAGGGCCGGTGCTCTCCTCACTGCACCACCTAGCCGCCCCAGACTCAACACATTTTGCAATTTTTTCTATCATCATTCAGTAGCCTGAAAGTAGTAGCAGAAAAACATATTTGATGGGAATGGCCCAAAGTGAAAGATAAGCAAGGTAGGAACACTCAAAGGAGAAGAGAACAAGAAATTAAAGGGGAGAAGACAGGGCCTTGAAATTGAAGGGAGGATAGGGTTTGATGGCCTGTGAGAAGAGGGAAGGATAAAGAGAGTAAAAGTCATGATTTGGGGATAGAGAGATTGGGAAAGGATAGGTTTAAGAGGAATAAAGCAATAGGAGAGGTGTAGGAAGGGGTAGATTGTGATCAAAGCAGGAAATCTCAGAATTCAAGATCTTAATGCTATAAAACTGTGTGGTGATAGTAAGCTCTGTGACCAATTGTGTAGCTTTATAGAAAACTTAACATCTCAAATTTAACACCTTATATTATGTGTGTATGTGTGTGTGTATATATACACACACACTATTATATATAATATGTACACACCTGTGTGTATATATAAATGTATATATACATATAATCTCACTTGATCTTTATAACAAATCTGTGATATGTGTGTATATGTATGTGTATATATGTACACACACACATATTATGTAGTTGTCCCTTTTTTTATAAATGTAGAAACTGAGGTTCAAAGACATCAATTTTATGTCCAGGGTTACCAAAATCATAAAGTAGTACAGATATGATTCAAACCCAGATCTTCTGACTCTATCTAGTACTTGGTCCAATATATTGTGCTACCATAAGTGAGTTAGATTAGATATAAAGAAGATAGTCCAATGAGTTTTGCATATTACTAGGCTTAACAAAACAAAGAATCAAGATTTTAGGAGAGAACTATGAGAAAATATTAAAAACTATAAATGATTAAAAAAAAAGCAATCCTACTGTTATATGTCTTAAGTGCTTTCACAGATTTAAGCTTTATTTCCCCTAACTAATCTATACTCTCCTAAGGAATATGAATTATGTCTAATTACTTTATATTCATCTCACATTACCTAATATTGTAACCTGTATATAGTAAGCACTCAATAAATAATAAATTCAGAATTTACTACATGTAGAGAAAATATAATAAAATTATTTATAATTTAAAAATTAAAAAAATGAATGCATCATTCCAAGATGTTTCTTTAGATCATTTAAACTAGCATGAGAGAATAAAGGAAATTATTTGTTACAAAACTAATAAACGGTTTAGCCCACAGTCAATGTGCCCAGTAGTTTCTGAGGAGTTTGGTAATTTTTATGAAATAATCTATCTATATACACACACTCACACATATCAACTCAATTGTTCCTAAAATAAATAGCTAGAAGATCTGTTTTTTCAGAAAGAAATGTCCATTAAGTTAAAAGGCAAAGAATTTAATTTATACAACTACTGTTTACATGCAATGCTAGGTTCAAGAATTATCAATTTCAAGTATACCAAGTGGATAAAAAATACAATATTTTTTTTGTATAAATGGCAAAGACTTAGATTTTTTTTGCTTAAATTAATTCATTTTCTTCTATTCAAGTATGTGAAAATTCTTGACTGTGAAGATGCTTGACTACACTCCAGAAATCAGAAATCAAATTAAAATTTCAATGTACAGACTGAAACTAGAATGTTTTCCCAGATAGGAAGTATACCCCCCACACACAAAAAAAAACCCCAAAGACTGATGTTTTCACATTACTGACTAAAAGCACAGTAATAGGAAAAGGAAAAAGTTATGCAAGAACAAATAATAACAAAACAAGGAGAAAGAAAATGAGAGCAGAAACAAAGACAATAACACAAGACGTGATTAAAACAAAACAGACAAAAAGTAATTTTTTTAAGGAGAGAGGGAGAGGCAGGGGAGAATAGCACTGATAAAATTACACTTAGCCAGGAAAAAATTTAGTGGTAAAGACCACACAGAATAGCAAAGGAGAAATATAACACCAAGTTAAGAATGAGGGGGAAAAAGGGGGGAGGGGGGTTGTGAAGAAATAACACAGAGAGCAAGGCCCAACCTCCCTGTGTGCACCATCCTGACCTCAAATGACCATGTTAATTCAATAAAAGGCATATTGTGAAACAAAGCACTTCATTTCTGAATAAACATTTCAAAGAACACTTTTAAAAGTTATTTTTAAATTATCATGACTTTTTCTAGGTAATTTTGGTCAAAACCTTCACATTAAAGCTTATCTTCTACCAAATAACAAAAAAAATATGATATCAAAAAAGAATGTAAAAAAAACTGATCCAAGATTAAGTCAGACAAATTATAGTGATTTTCAAAAAAGTTTTTACATCATACACAGGCTTATGTACAACACATCTAAAATTCTTCAAATGCATGGAGCAAAAACCTCTGAAAAACACAATTTTAAATTTACCCAAGTATTTTATCCCTTTACATCTATATAACACAGTCTTCAAAAACAAGCATCATTAACATACCAAGTTCAACAGATGAAAAGAGCACAGCTAAGAATGGTCAGGAAAGAAACAGCAAGGGGCACTTAAGTACTAACAGTATCATATGGAAGAGAATATTACTGCACCCTAAGAAATTATTAATAAAAAGAATATAGGGAATAATGGGAATACTTATATGAACTGACAAAGAGTAAAGGAAGGCAGCAAATCAGAAAAACAATATGCATGATGCCTACTATATAAATACAAAGAACCACAATCAAAACTGAACTATGTGGGCCAAAAAATTTTAAGGGAGTGTCCTTCAATCATGTAATGGTTGAATAATGGTTTAGGAATGGAATGGAATGGAACAGAATATTGCACTGTAAGAAATGATGAAAGAGATCATTTCAAAGAAACTTGGAAAAACTTATATGCAGAGTAAAGGGAACAGAAACAGGAAATGGATATAGACAAAAACGTTGCAAAAAATCAACAGTTTTTAAGGACTTAAGATCTTGGATAAATTCAATGATCAATTAAGATTCCAGAGGATTAATGATGAAGAAAACCTCTCTCTCTGACAAAAAGGTGAGAAACTAAATATTCAGAATGAGACATATTTTTAAATAATTGCCACCACCACCACCACCTCAGCCTCATTTCTCCCTTGATATATTCACTCTAAAACTTTCCCCAGGCCAGTGAATTGAGAAAGGAATCTTCATCCTGATTTACTGAGATTCCAAAACTTAGTAAAGTTGATCTCAATTAACTAAAAAAAGTCTCTGACTTGCAGAATAGAACAGGCGTTTCTGGCAGTTACTTGAAATCCAAATTTCCAAAAATCATACAGTGATTTTGTATTGCCTTTTCATTTCTATAGAGACAAGACTTCTAAAGACAAATTCAGAGGGAGGAATATTAGAAATATACTACCAAAAGCAATTATCACCCAAACCCATTTTAGGAGAAAGAATAGACAGCAGAAATTGTGTACCCTCAAGTATGTTCTGTGGACATGAAGCAAGATGTATTAGAGGAGTCATAATCCATACACTATAACCTGCAAGAGTGGCTTCATCTTCTCTGTCCACTGACTTTAGATTGTGGCTTACAGGAAGACATTAATGCAAATGGAGCAAGTGGCCAGCAGCTGGGTCTACATCAAAATACAAAGACCATGAACAGCACCACCCTGAAGTTGAGGCACAAAGAACCTATGGTCAGCACTGAGGGGGAAAGATCCTTATCCTGAAGCAAAGAGTAGACAAGAAAGGATCTCAAGTTGCTGAGACTGACAGTTGTTCTAAATTCCAGTGAGATGGTGAGCCAGAGAGAAGACTAAATCTTCTCACCAGCTGACCAACTTTCCTTTCTTTAATGTCTGTGATGCTGAAATTGGATGTGACTATACACTTCCCTTATTACTTCCATGAATTACAAGCAGGTGCAGTACAAGAATACCTAACTGGGCACAACCAAAGATTAGTGGAGGCTAAGAGGGACAAGGTTTGTAGTAGGCTACAAGCCATAGAAGAAGCACTTCCTTTCATTTTATATTATGTGTAATAAACTACATATTCACTATATACCAAATATTTGAAATTCTGAATGTAGCGGCCGTGGATTGAGAAAGGGGAGCCCAACTAGAAGAAATGTGCATTCATGAATTGCACAGACAGATGATTTCATATTTTCATTTTCTTAAAAATATATTTCCTCCCCTAGATTAATTTGGGAACTGGCTAGCAAAGGCTGAACCAAACTGCTTTAGTACTACTCTGCAAGTTATAGGCTTAGCAATGGAGGAAGAATTCCAAATATCTGAAGACTAAGCACCTGGTGGTCAATGGGAACACTGTTGTCTTTTAGGAAGATTATCCCAAACATGTGCAATAACAAAATTAAGGAAACCACTAGGTCAACAGTCCATTAAATACACCACCCGGTGGCTAACTCAGTTACTGCATTCAGCTTCCTCTGGATAATCAATACAATGCATCTATGATCCTTTAGGGATTATAAAGGTAGTCCCAAAGCCAAAAAATACATAACTGGACAGCTTGCACTGCATGAGTTGCAAAAGTATCACACTAATATATCTCTCCTCTTTCAGTAATTCCTGGATGTTCAGAGGATGAGATGTTGTCTTGAGTAAGGCTCTGGGCATAATTTTGTTTGTGAGACAGAAAGCACTAGATCTATGGGACTGAGAGTGACTAAAAATGTATGTGATTGGACCAATATGGTCAGAGTAGATTTCCATAAAAGGAGACAAAATCAAGATTTGATTCCTCTCTCCTCTTCCAAAAAAGGCTCATGCTGTGCCCCCTTAACAGAGTTTCCAGGTGGCCACTGGTTGCACTGTTGCGGCTTCTGGTTCATGGAAAGACATAAAAGCCCCCACCCATATGGGATCAGTGCCCTTCAAACTCAGTTAATGTATAAGGACCACACAAATCACCACACCCAGCTCTGTTGACCAGACACCTGAAGGGATGAAGCTGAAGAAAGCTGCGTATACCAGACCTAAGTACCACAGTATTTCTGTTGATCCTTGCCATATTAGGACTTAGTAAACCTCTTTTTGTTAACTGTTCAAAGACCTATAAGTAGCTCATTTTGCCCAAACGTGAAATCTGAAGTCATAGGTTTTTGGCACCAGAAACACTCCTAACAAAAGTTGAATTCATATTTAGAATTTCAGCTATACTTAAAGTTTAGGTATAAAACATAAGCAATGAACATCTATGATACCCTAGCTCACTGACTTCTGTTTCCTCCAAGAAGAAGGCTGCTTGCCAACATATGGAAAAGAAAAAAGTTAGCTCTTATTTCTTTACTCCTGCCCAGTTACCTCTCATGGCCACTTTCTGCCATCTGTTTTCCTCCTACTTCTTCCCGAAGCCAGTGGAAGAGGGAAAGGACAGAGGAAAACAGCATGAGTGCTAGAATATTTATGAAAACCAATAACTAACATTACGAACATTACCTCATTTAACCTTTCAACCCTACTGCGCAAGTTAATACATAGCATTATTATATTCATTTTACAAGACCACATTTGAACATTACAATAGCCTCATAAGGTAGGGAGACAGTGAAAATGTTTCTATCTCTCCTTCATAGATAAGAAAATAGAGTTTTTAAAATGTTAATTAACTTGCCAAAGCAGGAGGTCTAGCAAGTGGCTCAATGAGGACTGGAGCTAAAGTCTGTTCTTTCCAATGGAACCTGCTTTCTCTCTGGTTTTACCTGATCCAGTGACATGCAACCCAAGAACTTCTACATTTTAAGTGCCTACTAGTCAGCCCCAGTTAAGTTTAGAAAAAAAAAAACATGGCGAAAAGGATGCAAGAGGTGAGAAAAACACATGAAGAAAACAGAGATAAAAGGTTAATAAATCTGAGACTAAACTGGTACCTAACTTATAAAAACAAAACAGCTGATTCAGATGTGGAAGGATCTTTGGAAGTCATTAATCTCATTTCCTCATTTTATACATGAGGAAGCATACAACCAAAGGTTATATGACTTATCCAAAGTCATACCAAGAGCAAATAGCAGAAAAAGGAATGAGAACCAATAGTCTTCCCACTGCACTACCCTTCTTCCCTCATGGAAAGGAGTGGTCCACGAATATGCAAATTAATTGTCTGGAACTCAGAAAACATTCTCTCATAGAAGTAATAATATAATTTGATTTTCATTGCTGTTGTTGGTTTTGGTTTGTTTTTTTTTAAGATTTCTGAGCAAGATCACAAAGACCTATTTAACCCATAATGCAGCGAAATAAAATAGTAGGAAATAGTTCTCTGTAATGCTAAGGATTAAACAAAAGATATTTGAATAAGAAAATTATTTATTATTTATGTGGAATGCTGAGGCTCAGAGAAAAATAAACAGCAAACTAATGACTTTGGTAGATTTTGAAGGGGATTTCAAGTGTAATCTCATAACATAAAACATAACAATGCTTTATCATATCTAATTTCACTTCAAAACTTGCAGCTTTCCTATTGCCTAATATAAACAGATTATCACCATTAGCACTACTCTTATAATTGAGAGACATGATTTTTCTTTGTTTGGTCCATAAATGAAAAAGGAAGCATTAAACAAGCATCAGAGAGGTGTTTCCTGAAGGCAGAGGTTCTCAAAGTGTGATCTAATAACTTCTGGAGGTCCTAAGACCCCTTGCAGGGGAGGCTGCTAGATCAAAATTATTTTTATTATACTAAAATGTTTTAATTTCTAATATGACAAATATTAACAGATATTATCCACGTAAACAAAAACTTTTTGGGAAGATACTGAATAATTTTTAAGAGTATAACAAGGTCCTGAAGCTAGAAAATTTAAGAACTACTATCTTAAGCTAACTTGAGAAGTGCTGGAAAAAAAAAAAGGAAAAGAGAAAGGGTAGAGATGAGCATACAAAGGTTATCTAATGTGGAGTAAATTAAACATTCTCCTCAAAAAAAGTGTATAATTTCTGCAAGGAAGAAAAAAAAGGGTGAATATTAGGTCAGATAGTTCCCCAAATTGGCCTCAAAGTGGCACTCTCATCCCAAAACAGTTTGGTTACTGGCCAGAGTACATTCTGAATGGAGGGTAAAAATAGAGCTAAGGGAGTGGAACTGTCTAAATGCTAACAAATTAATAAGTCAGATCTTTATTACTCTTAGAGTACCTATATCTCAGAGTTAAAAAAAATTTTTTTTTAATTCTTAACTCTATTCCATTAGGACAGTTTCAGGACACTAATAACTGACTCAACTCCCTTACATTTCCAGTCCCATCCTAGGCAAGGATCTAACAATAACTTAAATTGTTTGGAAAGACCCAATCCCAAGTTGAAGGCCTAATAACTAAGGAGGTCATTGTACAGCAGCCTAGATCTACCAGCCTCTTTCCTGCAAACTAAACATACATGCATAAATACATACACACACACATGCACGCGTGCACGTGCACAATGGGACTTCTGAGGATCTTTTTGCCAAACAATACAATTATAGTATTGTATAAAGATTTATTTTTTAAAAAAAACAGGTACTGAGAATGCATTCTTGTACAGGACATGTTTATTTTAAACTGAATTATACCTTGAAATATTAACTAAGTCTTTTTTATTACAATGACTTTATGATTAAGTAAAGTGATAGACATTAAAATCCATATGCTGTAATATGTTTAGCAAAAGAACTTCCAATTAATAAAATTAAAAATAAGTCAATAGATAAACTGTAATATTCAAATTCTTATTTTCCATCATAATCATATTGGTCTCTTACTAGACTGTCCTTCATTTATGGTTGTACGAATTAATATTATATCTAATATCAAAAATATTTTTTTAAACTCCTCTTTTTATTACCTAATGATTACATCTTATATTGAGGGGGAAAATCAGAGTAAAATTCTCTTTTCAAGTTCATTATATTGACAAAATGTTGTTAATTATTAGATAGTCTCTCAGAAAAGTAATAAAAGAACTTAAAAGTATTAAACCACTATTTGTTCTATAGGGATTGCTTATAACATATTTAATTTAGTCAACCATGTCTACTGAGAGGCATGCAAATCCCACCATAGCTAATTTAAGGACTTACCAATTTCCCTTGCAATTCTGACAGCTTCATCTGCATCCTGTAAAAGCAGGAAATGAGACTCAACGTTAATCCCATCAGCCATTGCACAATGTCCTTAGGGCAGTCATATATTGCACTACTGTCTCCTCAAATTCATTTAATGTTCAATTTTACAACCTTCTGACCCTTTTCATTCACAGGAATGTAAAATTAATACCATAAGTGGAATGTAAATTCTGCCTCATCATTATTATATTGAGAAACTCAAAGCAGTTTGAAATCAGCTGAAAGGAAGCACTACCAGAATTGCTAAATGACTGAGTGCACTTGAAGGAATTTAATGGCAGAATTTAGAAGTTTACAATCAATAATGATTCATAAATCGGATCATTAAAGCTTGTCTACAGGCAGCTTGTTTCTGTCCTCTGGTATTTCAGGGTCATGTTTTCCTCGATGTTGTCAGCAGGGGGAGGTGATCCTCTATTGTTTGGGAAGGGTACAACAGATTATCCAGAAATTAAAAATAATATCTACAGATATTATCTGTTGTCAGAAATGCAACTAATGTTTTCTTTAATTTTCCAAAGCATACTCCTTCCCTCTTTTTAGATGCACCTAGTCTTTGGTATTCATTTCTTATTGCAGCATGTGAATACCTGGCTTCATACCATACTGAGAGGGGAAAAAAGTAATCAAAAGGAAAAGGGGCATGGGGGGGAAACTTTTAAAATACGATTAATTTCTAGTTATTTTCTACTAGAAGGGCTGTTATTACTCAATTTCAGGGGCTAAAAGGCACTGGTCCTCTAAAAATTTGTAAGTATGAAATAAATATGCACATAAGGGGATTCTCAAGTATCAAACACTATCACATTAGGCCGACATTAACATCACAGATATACTTTCTGTAAAGCTAGGCAGAAATCCTAATGACAACACTATCATAGATCAAATCTAACAACTCTCTAAATCTGTTAAAATTTAACAACAATATATATTCAAATATACAAAGATCAGACTAAAAATCACTTGTAGGCAATTTTGGGAGTTAACAGGAACATTATATGGAAACCTGATCTTTTTTAAACCGTTTCTTTAAAAATCAACTACATCAAATTTTTATTTTACTTTAAAAATCATGAGAAAATGGTCATAACTGGTTCATTCATGTCTAAGAATAAAACAAAATCCTTTTTAAAGTCTTCAGTACTTAATAACAGCCACTAAAGAATAAGGAGGCTGGCAGGGGAAGTTGTCAGAAAATTTAATTTCCTTTCATTAGCTAGTCTGCTCCACAAATAGATGCTTGTTAAGTTCAAAGCAGTCCTGAAAGCAACATCAGTTTTCAGTCTTTTTACTCCAAGCAGTCAGGTCTGCTAATGAGATTTTCCAAATAACAATTGTTTTCAAGTCAGAGATAAATCTATACACACACACACACACACACACACACACACACACACACACACACACACACACACACTCTCTCTCTCTCTCTCTCTCTCTCTCTCTCTCTCTCTCTCTCTCTCTCTCTCTCTCTCTCTCTCTCTCTTTTTCTGTCTCTCTCCTAACCACCCACCCATCATCCCCTTCCAAATTTTAAAAAAAAAAAAAATCAAGGTTTTACTGTTTTATTATACCTTACAGATTTCCCCTACCCAGGAACTCTCCAAAATTTAGCTTGAAGGGATAAAAATGCATGAAAAGGGTCATTTAAGAATGTTAGTGGTTTCCACACATTGAGTTTGAAGGTTCTTTGTTCCAGCCAGTGACAGTTATGCGAGAATACTTCCCCTTAATAGCCTCTCTGTCAGGAAGTGTTAAACCTGCCAAATGCAGACAATTAGAGCCTCTAGAACAAAATGCAGGAAGAGTGATGACTGATGAAGAGCCAGGACTGCAAGCCAAGAAGGAAACTTTTACATTTCTTTTCTCTTGCAAATTAATGGTATATTTGCAAAACAGAATTCAAGAAAGAAAAAAAGAAAATTAGATATAATTTTTTTTAATTTGTCACTTTAAGATAAATAACTGAGACCCAGCAAGCTCATTTGCAGACAAACCATAATAGGTAATTTATAATTACTTTAAAGAAATACAAGATTTATAAACATCTTTCTATAAAATTAAACTTTTTTAAATATCTCAGTTGACACAAGTAACAACACCTAGAACATGACAATTTATATTAACAAATTACTTGAAAACACTGAAATGAACATTTTCTTAAAATAACCCCAAAGAATAACAAAATTACATGAACTTTAAAATTCATTTTTAGGTAAGCTTCTTATATCATTGGTTTACTTATAATGTCATTAAATGTACTAGGCTATTTTGACTATCTTACCGAGAAAGTAACTTTAATAGTTTTCAAATATTAACCTGTATTTTCAGAATATTTTTAACTACTCCTGTTACTGGGGTTAAAAAGTAGCATTATCTCCAAAATGAAATGGCATCACTGTTATTGTACCCAGACCTTACAAAATCACATATGAAAATAATTTCAAAACTATTTTGAAATCAATATACCTTTAAAAATAACATAACTGGTATTTGCATAATTAAATGAGTACTGATTATTTAAGAAAAAGATAAACTGTACATAAACAAAATATCTGACCAAGTCAAGTGATAACTTGGGAACAATATGAACCAACGGGGGAAACCCGAGACAGACAACAGTATGGTTCCAGGAAATCAGAATTGGTACAATGGTCATCAACCAATGGTCATCAACGGAGTCTCCACTGAAATATCTTAGGTGGGGCAGCTAGGTGGCACAGTGAATAGAGCATCAGCCCTGGAGTCAGGAGGATCTGAGTTCAAATCTGGCCTCAAACACTTAACACACTTACTAGCTGTGTGACTTTGGGCAAGTCACTTACCCCCAATTGCCCTCACCCCCCCCAAAAAAGGTGAAATTTCTTAGGGATGCATACTTAGCCTTGTGCTGTCTAACATTTTTATCAGTTACTTAATGAAAGACATAGCTAGAATGTTTATCAAATTTGGAAATAGTCAGCTGGAATGGCTAAGACACTAGAAGACAGGAATCGAGACGTTTCTAACAGTTTAGAACATGTGACCAAATCTAATAAAATGAAATCTGCCATGGATAATTTAAAACTTTTATGTTTGTTTCTTTGTTTTAATCATTTGTATTTGCATGAGAAAAGGAGGTGTGCCAAGAAGCAATTCCTTTAGAAAAAAAAATGTAAGGGTTTTTCAAGGACAAAAAGTTGATAGGATATTGTATGTTGTTTATATTATACTGACTTAAGGAAAGAATAATGAGAAGATAATGATGTCATTAACAGAAAGCATAGGGAAGGCATATATGTAAGTGGGAAGATAAATCCTGTTTTAGATGTAATAAATTTGAGGTGATAGTACATTCATGTAGATATGGTAGTTATTTAAAACTAGAGTTCTGTAAGAAGTGAGGTAGAGTGATTTAAATCTGAGAAGAATCTACATAAAGATGTTAAATGAAGCCATAGCAGTATATAAAATTAGCAAAAGAGACAGTAAATGAAGAGGAAAAAGTAGAAAAAGAAAAGTCTAGGGCATTCTGTTTAAAGCTTCAAAAAAGAGGATATTCAAATGGTATATTCGGTCACCTAACTCCCATTTAACAATCATTCCATGTATCAAAATCTGAGAAGGACACATAAGATAGGAGAAAAAAAACAACCCACTAGATTTAGTCATACGAACAAGTATGTATTTGAGCTATTACAACAGAGTCGTGGTAAAGGGGCCAAATTGCAAGAGTTTCAGAAGGGTGATGGTTTTTACTTAGAAAACCCTAGAGAGTAAACTAAAATTAACTGAAATAATAAATTGCCACAAATTTGGAGGACATAAAATAAATCCATAAATATAATCTGATTAAAATCAAGAAAAGCCACCAAAAGAAAAAGAGAAAGAAAATCCATTCAAAATGACTAAAAAATGTGTTAAATATTTGGGAATCTTCCCACCAAATCACAAATAGTATATGAATACAACTACAAAACACTTGGCAGAGATGCAGACCTAAAAAATTGGGCAAATATTAACTGCTCATAGCTAAGCACAGTCAATAAAATAAAAATGACAATATTGCCTAAATTAATTTTCTTGTTCAGTGCCATGCTGTGGAAGCATATTAAAAATCTCCTTTTTAGTAAAACTGAATATATCAAGAGATAATATTTCTTGGCTCTAAAAAATAGCACTTCCAGACTTAAGGACAAAAAGGTCTTTCTGGGGTTTTTTGTTATTATTATTATTACTACATGTGCAATCATGTAAAACATTTCCATATTAGTCATTTTGTATAAGACAAGAGGGGGACAAAGGAGAAAGGAGGGACAGAGGCAAGGAGGGAGGGAAGAAGGAAGGTAGGAAGGAAGGAAGGAAGGAAGGAAGGAAGGAAGGAAGGAAGGAAGGAAGGGAGGAAGGAAGGAAGGAAGGAAAGGCCCACTTCAGTCTATATCCAGACAATTCTTTCTCTGGAGGTGGATAGCATGTTTCATCATGATTACTGTATTGCTAAGAACAGCTAAGTCATTCACAGTTCTTCACTGGACAATATTGCTGTCACTGTGTAAAATGTTGTTCTGGTTCTGCTCCCTTCACTTTGCATCAGTTCATGTAAATCTTTCCAGGATTTTCTGAAATCATCCTGCTTGTCATTTCTTATAGGACCATAATAGTCCATCATAATCATATACCATAGCTTGTTTAGCCATTCTCCAAATGATGGGTATCCTTTCAAATAATTAGCCACCACAAAAAGAGTTGATATGAATATTTTCCTATGAAATAAGTCCTTTTCCCTTCAAAAAGGTCTTTCTTAGAAAAATGGATTAAATAAATTGTTTAATAATTCATTGCCTTTCCCACCCATTCACCAAGTTTGTGGAAGGTAAAGGTTCCAACCAATTTAGTACCCATATTTAACAAGTCTGTACCTCCTTCCCCCTAATCCTTGGAGTTCAGAGTCACTATTCTTCTAGTGGTAACTCCTCCCTCTCCAGTCTCTCAACTCCATCACTAATACCTTTTCCTCCTCTTCTTCCCATATCATTTTAGTCCTGTAGAACACCTGCTCAATCATTAAATAGCCTTAATCTCTACCATAATCTGCATAGCCTGACATCTTCCAGAGTCTTCCTCTCCAGTGACAAATGCTCCCTGACTCATTCACCCCACAACATAATACTGTGGGGAGCTAAAGAGACCTGATCCAGGACTCAGATAAAGACCTTAATAATGCACCCTAATTCCTCTCAAGGTGATGCAGCTTACAAAAGCTGGCTCCCCTGAAAGACCCTCAGCCGTATACTTAAAAGGACTTTTGTTTGATATCCTGACATCCAAACCTTTGCCCCCCAAACTTCAGGCATCAAAAAGGACATGTTCCTTATCATATTATGCTAAAGACTATTGTAAGTCAAAATACTTGATTCCTTGAGGACCAGTTTCTATGCAGACGTCTTTGGTTTCTACGTAGATGTCTTTGAGATTGTGTCCTACTCTCAGGGAGCATCCTTTGTCCTGTAGATATATTTTGATAAGAGACAATCGACCTCCCCCATGACTTTCTGGGTCCTTGATTACAAGCTTTGTCTTATCCAAGCCACTTCCCAGGTATGGCAGACTATTCTATTAGTAATATATGATTAATATAAGAATACTTGAATCTTTGTCATTTAGATCTTTAAAAACTTTGTTCTAAGCATCAATAAACAGAGTTCATGGTTCTTCCTTGAACTACCCACATGGCCTGGTCACTTCTTTCTCATGCCTCTGATCATGCTTAGTGCTGGACACTGAGCAGCCCCCAAAATAAAACATTTGGAGGCAAAGGAGCAGCCAAATAAATAAATTAGTCCGAAGTTCTGATCAAAAGTGCAAAAGAACAGCAAGAAGTATACTTCAATATAGAGACTCTAAAAGAAATGTTTGCAGTTGTTGAGTACCATAAATTTTAATTCTGAACTTGTTAAATGACCTTGCTATATAAGAAGTCTATCTTTTAGGAATTATCTTTTTGGAATCCTCCAAATTCATATAATCTAAGACCCCACATGTGGTGCCATGTGCATAAAAACAGACCTGGCCCAGCCCCCTCTGTCACCTCCTTCAACCAAAGAAGATTCCCAAAGGCTGAGAGGCATAAGGATTGAAGTGGCTTAAAAGCAGAGGCTATCTGAAGGATAAAATTAGAGATCAAACCAATCCTGGTGTTGCCTGTCTGATCACAGGGAGGGTACCAAATATAAAATGTAACTACATGGGCTCAGGACAGATGATGGCTGAAGAAAGGAGAACCAAAAGCAGCCAAGGCTCATCTGACTTTATTTTCTGTTACAGAACCTTGTTCCATGACCTATCAAGCACCCTCTGTCCTTCTGCAAGGAACTGAGTATCTGGTTCAGTACTTCTCTCCAAGGAGACATCTTCATCCATGTGGACTACAACATAAAAAGTGAAGGGCATATTCAAACAAATTGGTCTCCCAATTCTTGAACTTCCTAAACTTACAAAATCTGCAAATTCATTATGTCAGCAACCTACATGGATATACCTTAGTTTTCAAAAGTAACAACAGTTGTGCTACTTCCAATTCTTTTTTTTAAATTATTTTATTTATTTTCCTGTTTACATCATTCACTTCCATGAGATTCTGAGTCACAAATTTTCTCCCCATCTTTACCCTACCCACAGCCCCAAAATAGCTATCCCACTGTAAAGCCCCTTCCCCAATCTGCTCTCTCCTATGTCCTCCTCTATTGTCCCTCTAACTTTCTAGTAGAGCAGGATGGGTCTCCCTACCTCAGTGCCTATATATCTTAATTCCCAGTTGCATGCTACTTCCAGTTCTTAACTCTGAAATTCCCCTCTCTGAACATAAAATCTTGCTGTTCCAAATCTCCTTCTGCCTCATACTTCCTGAAATTAGTCTACATCTTCATGACAACCTTTAGTAACTCAATCAATACCAGTCTTTCCAGACTATCACCCAAATGCTAATTTCACTTTGCTCTTTTCATAATCTTGACTGAACTGCCTACTGGACCTTTGAAATCCATTGTTTCATAGATTTCTGAAACTTAATATATCCGCAAAAGAACTCATTATTTTGCCCTAAAAATTGATACCACTACCCCCTGACAACTTAACTACTTCCTTCCAGGTTACAGCCAAGCTACCAATAATTGAAAAATCCATATTATTCCTCCCAATGCTGGGGTTTAGACTCTGGGAACCCCCTGGAATCTTCCCATTTGATGAGGCATTTGCCTGAGGCCATAAGCCTTTCTTTACCTAGACCTAAATCTCTTTTACTCTTAACCTAGCCTAGCCCTCCATGGTCCAACTGCTTCCCACCCTAGATCCAATCAAAATAACTATACTCAAACCTGTTACCCTAGCCTAACCCTCCAATGTCTATCATCTCCAGGTAGCCTTCAGGTATTTCCCACCCTTAATCCCATTCTTGGGGTGGGACCTCAGTTCCATCAAAGGTCCTCCTCAGATTCCTCCTCAAGACCTTCCCCAAACCTCTCCTCTAGACCACCCCTAAATCCTCCCACAATCTTTCTGTATACGAAAACCATCTTGCCTCCATGAAAGTGCTGAAACTCAATCTAGGTCAGACTCTTTCTGTGTCACTTTGCTCTGGTCTGCTTGTTAATACAAGGTCACAAATACTTAAGAATCCTTAAGAGTCTATCCATTATGGCCAATCTTTAACAAATTTTGCTTTTCTTTGGCTGAGAGAAGGCTTGAGTTGAATTCATTCAGCAAGATCAAGTGTTTTGGTATTTTGGGATCTTGCCCAAAACCTCAAAACACCCACATACATACTCAATTGTTGCTCTTTCCATATATCTGGTTGTATATATTGTTTTCCTAGTTCCGTTTACTTCATGTTGCATCTATTCATATAAGTTTTCCCAGGATCGTCTATATTCCTCATATTAATCAACTAAAACAAGTATTTAGTAAGTACCTAGTCTGTGCCAGACACTGCTGGGAACCAAGGAAACAAATACAAAAAAAGAATCTCATTTCTCAAGGAGGTTACAATGGGGGAGACAAGTATGCAGCTTTCAGTGAATTATACATATATGTACATACATGTGCATGTATATCATGAAAAATTATTTTAAATCTTCCTGTCTTCCAGACTCAGAGTTTCTGTGTCCCCTCCTCCCCCAGACCCTTAATCCTGTCAAAGTTCAGTCTCTCCTTTACAAGGACATTACTAATAATGAGACTGCATTAGAAGGCTCTCAGGCTTGGGTGGAGACAGAATCTTCAGCCTAGATAGCCCAAAGCTGGGGGAAGTCTGGTAGGGTTGGAGGGTGGTCTAATAGAAGCATTTCCTCTGTCCAGAGTTAAATGATAATGGCATGGTATTAGTCCCCCTGAAAAGGTATATAAACTGGGCACCACAAACCCCAAATCAACACAGTTCTGGACTGGCCCCCATGGGGGGGGGGGGGGCGCTAGTTGTAGACTGTTAACTCTTAAGCAATTCATGTTGCCAGCTTGAAATTAAAATGTGGACACACCACCTAATTCCCTTATTGACAGTACACTCTCTCTCTCTCTCTTTATGTGTGTGTGTGTGTGTGTGTGTGTGTGTGTGTGTGTGTGTGTATAAAATAAATATATAGTCAGGATGGGAGGCAATCAATGGGTATCCACTATCTCCAGTTCTTTGCTACTACCAAATTTTTACTAAAAATATGTTGGTGTTAACTGAGCATTTATGTTTATATCTGACCTCTTTAGGACATATCTCCAGGTCAAAGAGTATATAAGCAGGCAAATATAATCTTGGATACCTCTTAGTGATCTCTGGCAAAAAGCTTCTTGTTTCTATATCTTAAGTAATAATCAAGAAATCCAAATCTCATTTCTAGACACAATTTTATTAATCAACTGCTCACTTTCTAGATCAGGTTTTCCTTCTACTTCCAATACTATAGAATGGGAGGAAATAAAGAAAATACCATCTGTCTCCTAAGGTATTCAGTTTCTTGCTAAAAAAAAATGTAATCTTTGATAATACTAAGTTCAATAATATTTGTACAGATATAAACAAACAGAAACCAGTAGCAACCATTCTTTTTGACAAATTTGGAGGGATTATCCGATACAGACATGAGCATTGGGAATTTTTAGTATTAAAGCAACAAAAAAACTAATAAACCTGATTCATCAATGGGTGGGACAAAGACAACACTTGCCCAAATTAAAATAAGCAGAGATATCTCCAAGTTGAAACAGGAAGGATTTATTTAATTATTTCTTCTTACAAGAAGGGTGGTTTCGCTACCAGTGGAAGCCTAGTAGGAGAGGCAAAATAAAAAATGCAAAGCTTGGATATATTCCCAAAAGACTACCCGTTCCCCTTGCTTTTGTCTTGTCCTGTTCCCATTAATTAGGAACTGAGGCACACAATCTTACCCACAAAAATCTGCTGGCGCTGCAGGTGAAATGTCAGTAATATCAAAAAGCAGAAGGCACATGTGTAGCAGACATGAAAACAGACAAAATACATCATCAGTATCAACTTAAATATGAAAGCAGAAGATAAACAGTCTAACAATATCAATATAGATATAAAAGGAGACTATTTTGTGAATCATGGGGATTTTAGGACATGGTGAACTCCCTGGAGTTCCACAACAGGATTTCCAATTTTCTATTTGTACAGGTTAGATGGTGGTCAGTAGAAGCAAGTCTGGGACTTTAAGGCCTGTGTCACTTTGCAGGGTTTGTGCTTTCCCCTCCTACTCATTAGCTAAGCTTAGCAAAAACTTCAACTTATGACCAGGGAAGTAAGGCAAGGGTCTCAGGCTCCCAGCCCAGGTTGCTAAGTCTTTGGTACTTTATTACAGTTCTGTTCAGATTTCTGGAAAGTTACCTGAGAAGTTTTCACTTTTATTCCATTCAATCAAACAACTCAACTCTTCTCTTCTTCCTATGGTCCTTACTAAATGCTCTGTCTCCTGGCACTTTCTGAAGATCTACTTTTCAATTATAGGCAAGACAAGGGACCATTTAGCTCAGTCCTCCTGAGAGAGGTCAAATTTCCCTTTGGTAAACTTCATTTGTTATTTTAATCTTTTTCCCCTTAAAACTCTGCTTCTAGTTTATCTATTTGTATTTTTAAAAGAAGCAATTGAATATCCCAGATAACCTGTAGTTTGAAAGCTACTCAGTGGGTACCACCAACTTCTCTTCCAGTAGGGAGACTATACTGAATACAAATAGCAATCCTGTGTCTGTGACAGAACACAAAACTTGCATATTTAACATAAATCATAACAAAACGGATGCCATTCTCCATACTGAATGAGATCTTCAGAATTCTTTGTGAAAGTACTCGTGGATATTTACAACTCACCTCTCAGTCATATTTTATAATCTTTTTTCATCTCAACAACTTGACAGCAATATTAAAACTCCTTTTCTTTCTCTGAAAAACCTGCAAGTCATTCCCAAATTTCATTCCTTTCTCTCACTATGCTCTTGTTTCTTTTGTTAATTTGTTTTATTTACCAGTTTGTCCTACTTAACTTTTCTTAATTACCTGGCTTTCCCAACAACCTTCCCTTCTTCCTTCTCCAAGTCTTCATCTCTACAAATATTTTAACGTGAATACCTTTCTGTTTTGTAAAAATCTATGTATCATAATGAATTTTAAATCAATCATCTCTCTGCTAAGAAGTAGGAAAAATTCCATTTTATCATTCAGATTAGGTTCTCCTTTGGACTGAGTGAGCCCTTTTGGCTCCATTCAAATTTCTCTTACTTTTAGCTCTTCCTCATATTCTCCAAAATTGATCCTTCCAAAATTCAATCTATTTCACCTTGTAAGACTATAACCCTGCAATAATTTTTACAATTTCATTCTCTTATTAAGTCATCTTATTCCCCTACTCCTTTCTTCCCATGTGATTCAAAGACAAAAATTTGGACCTGGAAATTGTTCTCTTTCAATTTTTCCTTGATTTCAAATTTCTTCAATAAAAATTCAAACTGTTCCTTCCTTCCAAGTCCAAAACCCTTCTCACATCACATTTACAATCTGCAACTCCTAATTCAGTTGAATTAGCTCCTCTTTGTTCATCTACTTTCTGAAATTAAAACCAGAAAATCAATCAATCAATATCAGTCTATCAATAGACATTTATTAAATACCTACTTACTACATGACAGGGACTATGCTGAGTGTAGGGGATACAAAAAAAAAAAAAGGAAAAAGCCAGTCCTTGTCCTCAAGGAGGTCATAATCTAATGGGAGAGACAATATGTAAGCAAAAATACGCAGAGCAAGCTATATACATGATAAATAGGGAAAAAATTAACAGAGTAAAACACTAGAAGTAAGACGGGTAGGGGAAATCTTAACATAGAAGGTATCTGGGACTTAAAAGAAAGCCAGGGAGGATCAGTAGTTGGAGCAAAGGAGCAAGAACATTGCAAGCATGATGGAGAGCCAAAGAAAATGCCCAGAGTCAAGAGAAGGTGTATTCTGTTCATTGAACAGCCAAAGTCCAGTGTCACTGGCTCAAAGAAGAGAAATTGTGGAGTAAGTGTAAGAAGACTGGAAAGATAAAAGATGGTTAGGTTATAAAAGACTTTGAATACCGAACAGAACAATTTTTATTTGATACTAGAAGTCACTGGATATAAAGTCAATGTATTTTAATAAGGGACTAGATGACATCAGGCCTGAATTTTAGAAAATTTTAGAAAAATGACTACTGGGGATGAATAGTTGTTGGAATGTAGTAGGGAGAGACTTGAAGCAGCAGATTATTATAATAATCAAAGCATGAAATGAGAAACTGCACTACAATGGAGGGAGAAGGTGTATTTTAGAGATGCTGCAAAGGGAGAACTGACAGGCCTTTTTCAACAAACTGGATATGGGGGCATGGTAAAAGATAGCAAGTAGTCAAGCTACAAAGCTAAGGGACTAGGGGGATGGTGCTGCCTTCTACCAGTAATAGAGAAAGTAGGAGTGGTAGAACATTTTAGAAGGAAAGATAACGAGTTCCATTTTGGACTTCTTGAGTTTAAGATGCCTATTGGACATCCAGGTTCAAAAATGCCTTAAAAGCACTTGGAGATGTAAGACTGGAGACCAGAAAAGACTAGTTGGGGTAGGGGAGGTAGATGGAAGAATAATCAGCACAGAAATGGTAATTAAATCCATGGAAGTTGATGAGATCACCTAGCAGAGTAATGTGGAGGGAGAAAAGAAAACACAGAACAGAACTTTGAGGGAAACCTACAGTTAGAAGGCATAATCTGGAAGAGGACTTAGCAATGAAGACTCACAAGGAACAGTCAGATAATTGGGAAAACCAGTAGAGAGTGATGTCCCTAAAGCCTAGAGAGAAAAGAGTATCGTAAGAGGAGAGAGTGATCAGTAGCGTCAAATGCTACAGAGAGGTCAAGACAATAAGGACTGACAAAAGACCAGTGGATTTAACAACAGAGACCATGGTAACTTTCAAAAAAAAAAAAAACCTTTAGGAGGAACGTTAAGGTCTGAAGCCAGAATGCAAAGGGGTTAAGAGAGTTAAAGGAAAGAAAATGGAGGCACATATTGTAGACGGTCTTTTTGAGGAATTTAACTATAAGGGTCAGAAAATATGTAGGACAATGGGGAAATAGAAGGAACATTAAAATTTTTTTCAGGATAGGGGAGACATGGACATGTTTGTAGGCAGTAGGAAATAAGCCACTAGAAAGGGAGAGACAAAAAATAAGGGAAAGAGCAGGGATGACAAAGGGGAAAACTTGCTAGGGTTTGCCTTGGTAAGGAGTAAAGCCACTTCATCATGTGAGGAAGCATTTGAGGGATAAGAGATTAAGAAAAGCAGAGAGGAGGGAGTTCACAGAGAATGGCCTCACTTTCTTCTGTAAACTATGAGACAAAATCCTCAGCTAACCATGAGGACGGGAGTCTGAGGAGGTTTAGAAGGCCTGCTGTGGGGAATGGGACAGTGAGCTGATAAGGGAAGTATGGCAGGATTACCTAGCGGCAGTGAGAGCCCAGATGAGCTTATAGAACAAAACTATAGTGGACCCGCTTAGAATGGTTACATAATTTTCTTTACCTTCACATATCAACACACGTAGACGTGAAGACAGCAAACAGTTGGAGTTATCCAAGGCTGAGGCTTGGTTAAGTGTAATGGGAAATACAATGAGGGAAGTAAGGAGTCAAGAGAGACCAGTACAGAGTTTAGCTGGTTCACCAAGGGATTAAGATGAGGAAAAGAAGAAAGACTGACAAATGGAGGGGAGATGAACTAGGAGAGAAATCAGAAGTAAAGGGATCAGAGGTTATAGTATTAATAAAGAGTTAAGATCTTATGAGGGAAGGCAGAGTAAGAAGTGATAAGCCAATAAATTACAGTAGGATAGGGGTATGTGTGTGTGGTGGCAAGATCAAGAATATAACAACTTTTGTGTGTGGCTGAGGTTGGATGGAAGAGTAGTTCATGGAAGGTGAATGGGTTGAGGAACTGAAGTTTATACAAGGGTTATGTTGAGGCTTTTGTGAGGTTAAAATGAAATAATTTAAGTTAATCATTCTAAAAGCATTGCAAAGATAACGTTATAAATATTAGTTACTGTTATCATGGAATATTTCCCCTCCCTCAATTCCCTTATCAAATTAGTAGGTTAATCTTGTCTATTCTACCCATCAACATTCATCACATAAAACACTTCCCTCGATTCACACAATTTAGGACCTCATCATATCAGACCAAGCCACTTCAACAAGCTGTTAATTTGGCTCTTTACTATTTGTCTCTCCTTCCATGCTTTCCCTCTCTAATCAACAGATACCAAACAGGGCATAAGAGAAAACAGACCTTTCCTTAAAATGGCAAATATTATCTAAAACCCAGAGCTAGCATTATATGCCAAAAGTCATAAAATCCATGGCAAAGCAAGCATGCACACTGTGACTACTATTATTTGATAATGCCAGAAAATGCTTGGACAGCTAGATGGCAGAGTATAGTGTCAGGCCTGAAGTCAGAAAGACTCATTTTCCTGAGTTCAAATCTGTCCTCAATGAATAACTTTGGCTCCCTAGGCAAGTCACTTCACCCTATTTGCCCCACTTCCTCATCTGTAAAATGAGCTGGAGAAGGAAATGGCAAACTACTTCAGTATCTTTGCTAAGAAAACCCCAAAAAGGAGTTATAGAGCATTAGACACAACTGAAAAGTGATAGAACAACAAGAAAACGCTAGCTATAGCAATCAGATACAGAGCTAGTCCAATCTCGATTAAAAAAAAAAAAAAAGGGAACTGAGGACCCAGGAGATGTAGTGATTCATCCAAGGTCACACATTAGAGCAAGCATTGATATCCCTGAGTTTCTGATGCCCAGTCAAGTATTTTGGACACTGCCACACTGCTGTTAGACCAAAAAGAAGTGTACTGCAACAGTTCAGTTAAAAGGTGATGAGGAACTAAAGGAGAATAACTGCTACCTAAGGAGAAAGAAAGGGATAGGTAATAGAGACTCAGAGTTAGAATCAAAAAGGCCTGGCAACGGAGTGAATACAGGGAAAAGGGAAAGCGAGCAGAAGATGACCCCAAGCTTTGAGCCAGAGTGATTAGAATGATGGTGCCCCTACATTAAATTAGGAAGAGAAATGAAGAGGTCTGAAGAAAAAGTTAGTTAGCTAGTTCTAAGTTGAGCCTTTTGCCTTTGAGATTTTGTGGGACAATATGTTCAAAATGTCCAACAGGCAGATGGTCCTGTAGAACTGAACTAACCACAGCTGATCGTGCACATCTGGGAATCATCTTTGCAGAGAAGAAAGATGAACTGATTGCAGTCACCGAGGAAAAGAAGGTAGGAAAAAAGAGCGAGTCCAGGAACGATTCATCCACTCTAGTCATGGCTGAGGGCAAGATAAAGACGATGATCCAGAAAAAAGGACTGAGAAGCCGTCAGAGCGATGGGGCAACTAAGAGAGGGCAGTGTCACCAAAACCCAGAAAGAACAGCGTACTGAGCCAGAAGGACGGCCAGCACTATAAAACACTGCTTCAAGGACAACAAACGGGAGGCTCTAGGCTTATGCCACAAAGGTATCAAATAAATATGAAAAGAATATTTATGTACAAAAATATTTATAGGAGCTCTCTTTGATATAGAAAAGAACCAGAGGCTAAAGAGGCGGCTGTCATTTGGGGAAAAAACTGAACAAACTATGGTATTTGACTGTAATAGAATATTATTCTACTGTAAGAAATAACAACTGACATAAACTGGGAAAATTATTCAAAAAATTTGCAAGGATGCGAACAAAGTGAGCAGACCAAGGAGAACAATTTATACAAGGAAAACAGTTTTGTAAAGACAAACAGCTTCGAAAGTCTGAAGTACAGAAGTTCTTGCAAACGGACTCTACAAGATCACTATTTAAAGTGATTTTTACGTAATGTGAATTTGCCTGCAAATGTAAAGAAGAGAAGGAGGCATTCAGGAACGAAAGGCCGCACATGTTTCAAGGATACATGGGGGCCTAGGACATTTAAATGAGAGGAGGAAGAACATATGGCATGAACCCAAAGGAAGATCATTGGGGGTAGGGTAGGAGGGTTACCTAGGGGCACACAAGATATATAATAGGTATCCTTGAGGGGATAACATAGGGATCTGGACAAGTTGGCAAGTAGATGGAGCAGGGCAAAATTCTCATCTTTAGGCATGAGAGGTCTTTAGCCAAGTGAAGGGCCATTCTTCTGCTTTCACTTAGAGGAAATATTTTTAGGGTGTTTCTTTTTTTTGGTTCCTTTTTTGGTTCTTTAGGAAGAGGGGAAGGCCACTAGAGCTAAGCTGAAGGGCAAGAGCAGAAAGACACAGCACAGTACTGTAAAGTTAACACAGATTTTTTTTTTTTTGAATAGCAATTTTTTTTTCCAGAATCCTTTACACAAACTTGAAAGTGCATAAAGTAAATTTACATAAAGTAAGAATTGGCTGTACTCTCATCAATTCAATGACCTCCCACTATCTGTATCAGTAACGAAGCAGGTTAACCACCTTCCTACAGAAATGTGAGAGACTCAAGATGCAAGAAAAGACATTCATTTCTATTCTATTTCCCTCTCTTTCACTCCCCCATCCGAACCAAATAAAGGGAGAATGAAGAATGGAGAGGCCTAGGGATGTATTAGAAAAAAAAAAGAATTAAGAAAAGAAATTAAAAGACATTACTGGATCATTTTTAAATGCACAAGAAGAAAACAGGAGGCCAGAAAGAATGACAAATAAACAGGAGATATTTGAATGTTATATGGTAAATTTATTATAACTTTAAAAGAAAAGCAAATTGTACATAACAGATTCACAATCTCTTATACAATTGTTTTTCTATTTTTTCATGTATATGGAAATGCTCTTTTCATTCAGTGTTTATTAGGTTCAAAAATTTTTTTAAAGAGCAACTCAGGACTATATTTCAAAAGTCGTGAAACTTAATACTCTTTGATCAAGTGTAACCACTAGTAGGAATAAAGTCAAAAGGCCAAAGTCAAAGGGAAAGAACCAATACATAAGAAAAGCCCTTTGGCAGCATTTTGTGGTAGGAAGAAAAAAACCACAAAGTCAGGGTACTCACTAAGAAATGGTTAAACAGGGGCAGCTAGATGGCACAGTGAGTAGAGCACTGGCCTTGGAGTCAGGAGGACCTGAGTTCAAATCTGACCTCAGACACTTGACACACTAATTAGCCATGTGACTTTGGGTAAGTCACTTAACCCCAATTGCCCTCCAAAATGCAAAAAAATGGCTAAACAAATCATGTTATAAACATATAATGGAATTTTATTTGGCTGTAAGCAAAGATCAATGTAACGTATTCAAAGAAACCAGAAAAGACCTAAGCAAAATGATGCAAAGTAAAATACACAGAAACAGAAGAACAATTTACACAAAGACTACAATATAAAGTAACATAACTTTGAAAGACTTTTTAAAGAACTCTGGTTAATGTAGTAACCTATCATTAACCCTGTTTGCCTCAGTTTCCTCATCTGTAAAATGAGCTGGAGAAGGAAATGGCAAAGCCCTCTGGTATCCTGGCCAAGAAAACCCCAAACAGGGTCACAAAGAGCTGAATATGACTGAAAAATGACTGAACAACCACAAAAGGAAGTTATTAACCAACATAAATTTGAAGAAAAAAATGTTCAGAAAATAAAAACAATGACAGGTCACTAAGGATGAATACAAAAGTGGTAAAGCAGTAGTTACTAATATGTTCTTGTTCACTCTGGGGGCAATAATTTTGCTTTAGATTATTTTTATTCTCTCAGAATATTCTTAATTTTGATATATCCAGAAAAGCAATTCCTAAGTAACTTTGTAATTGTGTTACTTCCAGCATTGATTTCTTGTTAATGTTTGTATTAGACCAAGTATCAATACAAAAATGGTATTTCTTATGGCCTTTAATGCAGAGTGAAGGAGACTTTGCCAACTACTTTGCCTCACTGTGGAGAACTTATTAGTCATCATTTACTTCATCTTCTTATTTTTTCTAATAGAAAGTTAATATTAATATGGTTCAATTCCTCCCTAGTTTGTCAATCCAGTGGTCATTAGACAAAAACTGTACATCGAATATCAAGTTAAATTAACATCAGTAAGTCTAAAAATTAAGTGTCACCATCCTTGGCTCTCTTTTCCAATACTATCACTGTGGAAGGAGAAGAAAGTAAACAGAAATGAAGATCAATTTTTATAGATTCTCATGATCAAGATTTACTCCATATAATAGGCAACTTTCTGGTGCCTAACCTTATTTACTTATGTAAGCTGGTCCTCAGACAGCAGATATTCCATTGCAGAGCTCATTTTTGCAGTTTTTCCATTCAAAGCTTGTGCTCCATTTTCAAAATAATCAAGCAATCTGAGTGACCTCTAGGAGGATGACAGAGCAAAACTTATAAAGAAACCTCTAGGTCAAGTTAGAAATTTTAGGATTTAGTTCACAAATTTTGAATTTCTTATTTAAATGAAGTACTATAAATCTTCTACATAAAATAACAGGGAATAATTTTATGAGATGTCTGGGGAGTAGAAGTACAGAGGGACGTGGGCCTGGAACAGTAGCAACTATTCATTCACAGATTCAGTGTCACTACTGATCAGCATTTGACATGTTCCATTTCTGACCCAGGCAGAGTCACCGCTCCTTACACAAGTAGTGGCCATCCATTCCCAGGGGCTCACTATATTGATGTCAGATCAAATACAGACAGTGGATTGACTGTAGCTCAGAATTGTAGCTCAAGCAATCCACTAACATCAGCCCTTCCAACAGAAGAAGTTTCAAGCATCTAACACAATACTGAGCTCTTAACTATGTATTTCAAAAGTTCTAGGAATATTGAAAACTTCTGTTCACTTTAATTCAAATGCATGGTAGGGTCTAAGAATGGGGCATAAAGCTAACACACTTTAAAATTATTGGAATATATACTTTATATTACCTACCACCTCCAAAGTCATGTCTGTTCCTCTTTGCTTCCAACCAATTAACTGAAGGGGCAGCCAGGTGATACTGTGGATAGAGTGCCACACCTGAAGTTGGGAAAACTCGTCTTCCTAAGTTCAAATTAGGCTACAGACACTTACTAACTATGTCACCAGGGGCAAATCATTTAGCCCTGTTTACCTCAGTTTCCTCATCTGTCAAATTAACTAGAAAAGGAAATGACAAAACATTCCAGCATCTTTGCCATAAAGAACCCAAATGGGATCACAAAGAATCAGATGTGCTTGAAATGGCTGAACAGCAAAAAGTTAACTTTACCAATAACCACGGAGGCCTATCTTCAATTCTCTGCTTCCCTGATGTCTTCCCTTATTTCTGACTGATTTCTCCTGGCATGGGCAATCCCTGATACCTCCCTAATTCTGTGCAAGTTCCTAAGTAAAATGATATGCATTGTATAGGTACTAACTATTCCCCAGCAAGGCAGGTTAATCTTACACATACTGAAATACAGCACATAAAAACACACAATAAATTTCATAAATGTTTAAAATACTGAACTGCCTTGAAAAAAATTTAAGCACACATTTTTATTTTTTTTTAATTTTTACTGTACTGTAAAAGCCAACACTTTTTGATTAAGTGCCAATCTCAGTCAGTAACTTATTTTTACAGTTAATGCTACTGAAAATATTAGGTCTACTTCAAAAGGTTTGAAATTTTCTTTTTACATAAGTGTATGAGGAAACAATGATTGCACTTTAACAAAACATTTAATTTTGTTTATGTAATATAGAGCTACAGTAGAAAACCAACAGTAAAATTATTTCTCACCTTGACCACCCCATCAAAGCCAGGAATTGTGTTGACCTTTGCATTCTTAGCTAATAATTTGCTTTCAATCTTGTCTCCCATGGCTTGAATAGCATGTGTGTCAGGTCCAATGAAAGTCACACCTTCTGCTGCCTGTGGAGACAATGAAAGTTTAACTTTACAACAAAGGTATTATTAAGTGTTAGCTAGGGGTTCACATTTATAAGGAAATGAGGGTGTATATTCAAGCCTCATTTATTAAGTAACCTATTTATATAGCAAAATGTACCTTTAAAGCAGCTATTTTAGCCAGTATGTTAAAAATGTATACGACCTTGTTAACTACATCCACATTCAGATTTAAAGCTCTTCTAATTAGTTTTTGTATAAAATAAAGTCAGATGGAGGAATAATAATAATAATAGCATTTTTATAGTAGTTTAAGGTTTGTAAAGCGCTTGTGATATACTATGTGATATACTACGTGATTTGATCTTCGTAATAAACCTTTTAGGTAGGAGTTGCTGTTTTCCTCATGTTGCAAATAAGGAAACCTGGGCACACAGAGATTAAACGTTGCCAGGGTCACATAACCATTAAGTATCTGAAGTAGGATTTGAACCTACTGTCTCTCTACTCTACCTCCTAGCTGTCTTCTTCCAAGTACCAGCTAACATTCCACTATCTGTAGGAAGCCTTTCCCAATCCTAGTGAATTCCCTGCTTAATATTCCTTGTGTATCTACTTTGCATGTATTTATTTGTTTACTGTCTCCCAGCTCCCTCCACCCCTCTTTAGCTTGTGAGTTCCCAGGCCAGGTACTAACTTCTGCCTTTCTCTGTAGTTCCAGGGCTTCTTAGCACAATATCTGGCAGGTGTTTAATGAATGCTTGTTGACTAGCTGACTGACTGCCTATGACACTACGTGGCTAAAAATACTCCAATTTGGAACTTAAAATTAAAAAATTTAAAATATAAATAATTACAAAGTTGTACATGCTTCTTGTATTACTGACAATTCCTTTACACATGCTATCTGACCGAGCACTACCCTCCGCACACACATATATAAGAATAAGTGCTTTAAAGACAAGGATCCTGAAGTATCCCTCTTTGTAAACTCAGTGCATAGCAAAATGGCTTAGATAATAAATAGTATTCATTCTATAAATGCTTTTAATCAATTATAATGGCACATTCATGACTGAAAAACCCAAATATTGTAAAATATAATCTATTACGTATAAATATAGGATTTTATCTTTATTCAAATTAAAGGCTTATTGGACATCACAATAACAGTTAATTCTCTTCTATTCTGCCACTTCTCTTTGAATGCTTTAGAAAGTTAGCACAATAAAAATACATTTAAATTAACAGAATGAAAATATATTGAACGGAGAAAAAGTAAGGAAAAGCCACACTTTTCAAAGACAATATGAACCTTTTCCAACTTAAAATTGACCACAGAAAGTTTAAAAAAAAAAAAGAGAGAAGGGGGAGAGGGGTGTTAGCTAGGTGGTGCAGTGAACACCAGCCCTGGAGTCAGGAGGATCTGAGTTCAATTCGACCTCAAGCTATGTGACCTTGAGCAAGTTACTTAACTCCAATTGCCCTGCCTTCCCCCTCCTCAAAAGAAAAGAGAGAGAGAGAGAGAAAGAAAGAGAGAGAGAGAGAGAGAGAGAGAGAGAGAGAGAGAGAGAGAGAGAGAGAGAAGGATAAACAGGGGAAAATAGGATGGAGGGGAAAACAATTTAATACTCATAACTATAAATGTGAATGGAATGAACTCACAAATAAAAGAGAAGATAGCAGAGTAGATTGAAAACCAGAATCTGACAATATATTGTTTACAAGAAATACAACTGAAACAGACATACAGAGTAAAAATGAGGGGCTGACACAAAAACTAACATATTTAGCTGATGTAGGAAAAAAGCTGGGGTAGCAATCAAAACCTCAGACAAAGCAAAAGCAGAAATAGATATAACTAAAAGAGGTAATCAGGGAAATAATATTTTAACATATATGCACAAAATCGTAAAGCATCCAAATTCTAAAAAAAAGTTAAATGGGTTTCAAGAGGAAACAGAAATTGCATACTAGTGGGGGACATCAATTTTCATGTCTCAGATCTAGATAAATGTAACCAAAAAAATAAACAATAAACTACAGAAATGAATCCATTTTTAGTAAAGTTAAATATGAAAGACCTTTTCTCTAAGAGGTACTTGGCACCACACAAAAACTGACCATGTATTAGGGAATAAAAACCTCATAGCCAAATGCAGAAAAGCAGAGGTACTAAATATATCATTTTCAAATCATAATGGAATAAAAATTACATTCAAGAAAGGGCCATGGAAATACAGATAAAAATTAATTTGAAACTAAATAATCAAAATCCTAAAGACTGAGTGCATCAAAGAACAAATCATAAAAACAATCAATAATTTCGTTAAAGAGAATGATAAGACAACATTCCAAAAATGTATGAGATGCAGCTCTGCTGTTTACATGGAAATGTTCCTTTTTTCTTTTCTTGTTTTGTATACAAGTTTTAAATGAATAGAAAATTCACACACACACACACACACACACACACACACACACACACACACACACACCCCTACATTAAATCAATTAGAGATGACTATAAGATGAAAAAAGATTTATATTCTAGTAGGAAGAAAAGAAGCAAGGAGTTCCCGTTCATTTTCACACATTCAAGGATCATGGAACTATTTTAAAATTATAGAGGATTGGTTCTGACTGTTTAGTTCTATTTTGAGATTTTAAGTGAAAAAGAAAAGGATTCAAGAGAGGATTCAATATAAAATAATAAACTTCCATTTCAAGAAAACCTATATAATAAATACTAGACATTGTTTTCAAAACTACCCATCTTTTCTTTGCTTCCTTCTAGGTTTTCTTTTGTTCTCTGCTGTGTACTTTTTAACCTTACTTTTTTTTATCTTCCCTCCCCCTTCCCCCTAGAGAAGGCTACATAGAAATGTATTATATAGATATGAATATATGTTTGATGTAGCTTCTAACCTAGGTTCCTCTTACTTTCTGCAAATGCATTTCAAAGATTCTGTTTAGCTTTGGTCTTATGAAGAGGGCACAGTGGATAGACTGCTAAGCCTGAAGTCAGAAAGACTCATCTTTCTGAGTTCAAATCCAGCCTCAGACACTAACTAGCCGTGTGAATCTGTGCAAGTGATTCAACCCTTCGGCCTCAGTTTCCTCATCTGTGAAATGAGCTGGAGAAAGAAATGGCAAACTACTCCAGTATCTCTGCCAAGAAAACTCCAAATGGGATCACGAAGAATAGAACATGACTGAAATGACTAAACAATAATCTATAATGAAGAATAATAAGAAATCCTCTCTATTTCATTAAAGGTTTAATTCTAACCTCCCAACCCCACCCTACCCCCAAAATAGTACTTTATTCCTGTTCAGAACCTTTTGCTTTTTTCAGTGCCGTTTTTTTAAGCTCCCTTCTCCTTTATGATGCCAGCTGCTGAGTTATATGTGGTATTGGTTACTTGGTACATGAAATCGGTCTTTCTGTTTACTTATTAACATTGTTTCTTTGACTTGAAAGCTCTAGATTTTGGCAATGCTTTTTTTAAGAGTTTTCTTTTTGGGGTTGCTCTCAAGAATTGACTAGTAAATTATTTTTATGTTCTGATTTCACAGAGATCTGGTTTTAACAGGACTAGGCAGCATTCATTTCTAATTTCCTGAAATATGGTATCCAGGAAATCCAAACATTTTGTCTGATCATGGCTTTTGTTTGTTTGTCTTGCTTTCTGAAGGGCAACGTGGGTTAAGTGACTTGTCCAAAGTCACAGGGCTAGTAAGTGTGTCAAGTGTCTGAGGCCAGATTAGAACTCAGGTCCTCCTGATTCCAGGGCCAGTGCTCTATTCACTGTGCCACCTAGGCACCCCAATCATGTTTTTCTGACAATCTCATTATTTTAAAATTGTATCTCATTGTCCTGTTTTCTAAGTCAGCTGTTTAAGATAGGGAAAAGTTTCTATGTCTTATTTCAGTCTCTCCATTCTATTTTTATATTTCTTTTTGTCACATGGAATCAATGGTTTCTATTTGGTCCATTCTAACCTTTAAAGAAACCATTAAATAGGTAAGATTTTGCAGCTCCCATTGTTCCACTTCAATTGTTTTCTCTAGAACTCTACCTTTCAAATCTGAGCCTATCTATTAATTGAGGAGAGGGAAAGAGAAGATATGTTCAATTAAAAAAAAAAGCAGCATTTGAAAAGTCCCTAGAAAGGAAACCAGACCTGACGAAAATACTTGTTTCTCAAATATTGCATGTAACAGAAATATATGGGCAAACAAATATGGAAAACAAGGATGACCAAAAAATAAAACCAGTAGACATTAAAAGATTTCTTTCTAAAAGGCATACAAGGAGATAAGGGTAAAAGTAGAAGTCAAATAGAAGTGATGGGAAAGAGATAGGAGGGAAATATCAAGATCTAAATTTCACAAAACCTTTCCAATAGCTCAATCAGTTTTTTTTTTCTGATGGAACTAAATTAACAAATGGAAGAGGAAAAAAAATAGGGAGGAAAGGAAGAAGACAAAAGGAACAAGGTGATGCATCTAATTAAGTCAAAGGCTATCAATAAAAGCAAAATAATCCCTGCAGTCTATCAGGTAAAAGAGAACTAAAAGATAATAGATGAAAAAGAAAAGGGAGGTATTGAAAAAGGGGAGAAGAAATTGAGAAATCTTGTTTCAGTGGTGGGGAGGGAAACTACTGAATGATGTTCCCAAAGGAGAAGCAAGAATTTTATTTTTTAAGTAAAATCAGGATTTAAAAATGGATATAATCTGCAGAGATTTTTTATAGAGACCATTCAACGTGTGACAAAATAGGGACATCAGAATTCATGGGGGCCATTCGCACCCAAAAGAGTGAGAAGACAAAAATGCAGAAGAGATAACATAGAAAACTGATTAATAAAAAGTACCCAAAATAAATGCCTTAGAAATTTTAATTCCATAAAGAACCCAAGAGAGTCTAAAGAAGGATTAAATTAGCATTAAGTTTCATAAATCAAATAATACAAGTCTAAAACAGGAAGAAAGGGAAGCTAAATAATGAAGAGAATAAAGGTAAGAAATCATTTTTAGACAAAAGATGTAGAAAATGCAATTTTAAAAATTAACAAGCAAAACAATCTGAAGGAAGTGGGGGATGTGTGTTCTATTTGCTTAAATGAAAAGTGAAAGAAAGGAGGAAGAATTAAATAATTACATATAAATTACAGAAAAATTAGAGAACTAATGAATAACAAAAATTCCAAAACTAGGAAAAGAAGTAGCAAGGTTGAGGAGAAAGGGGAGTGAATGGTAACAGGGTTGACTCAAAATTAATCAAACTAAAATAACTGAAGAAACATAAGGCTACATTTACAGCAGATGAGGGGAAAAAAGATTAGAGACAAATGGATGAAAATATAAACCTCTTATAACTTTAATGTGAATAAATTAAACAACCCAATAATACAGACGGAAATTATTTTTTTAACCCACAAGTTGTTCTTTACAAAAACACATTTTCTAAAAAAAGATATGCAACAAATACAAATGAATAGCTAGACAAGAATTTACTGTACAGATACATTAAAAAAGCACAAAATAAAATTATACTGTAAGATAAAGAAAAAGAAACATTCAAAACAAAGAAAGGGATAAACAAGGAAACTCCATTATAATAAAAGAAACAATACACAAAAAAACCAAACATTTTCAATAGTAAACCTATATGCTCCAAATGTTTAAGTATCTATACTAAAAAATAAACATGTACTAAACTATGATAAGATACCAAATATAACACAACAATGTACCTCTTTCAATTTTGAGAAAGTCCAACAGGAAGGTAAGGAAAAAGGAAAATATAGAACTAAACAAACAGCCAAAGAAACTGGAGCTAAAAACTTAATGGTGTATACAAATGAGATTGCCAAAGAATATACGTATTTTTCAGCAGAAAATGGAACTTTTACAAAAACTGACCATATTTTAAGGCACAGAGATTTTGCAAGAAAATATAAAGAAGCATAAATAGAACATGCAACTTTCACACATCATAATGCAAAAAAAAAAAAAGGAATCAGCCCAAGGACCACCAAAAAAAGACAGTTAATGATAAAAGCTTAATAATAAAATCCTGAATAATAAAGACGCCAAAGAACAAATCATATGAACATTTATGTGAAAGAAAATAATGATAAAAACACATGAGAATTTTTGAGATAAAAATGAAGTTTTACATGCATTTAAAATCTACCTTAAAAAAAAGGGAAACAGAAAATGAGGCAAGAAAAATAAAGCAAAAAAGGAAAAGGAACAGCAAAAGAAAACTTAAAACTCCATTATAAGTATGTACAGTACAACAAATCAAAGCACACTGTGACTATTTGTAATGTGCTTTTGCTTTTCTTCCCTTCTCAATGGATGGTGAAGGAGGAGGAAGAAAGAGAATTCAGAATTAAAAGTAAAATTAAATTAAAATTAATAAAAATTAATGCACTGAAGAAAAGTCCAAGATGAAAAAAAAATTGAAACACTAGCCAAGCCCAAAAATGTGTAATTCTCTCTGCATTTTAAATTCATGATCCTTTTGACAGTGGTGGGTGTTTCACCTTTACTCCTCTAGACCCAAGATGTCAAGCATGCCTCCTCTTATGGCAAAAGCGAGTAGAGGCCTGTGAGGAATAATTTATAGAGAGGTTTCCCCATTCTGGAAAATCAAATCTAAAATGACTTCAGTATTGACTAGGCCTAGGTTTAAGTCACCTGATCTTCCAGCAATCTGGGACTCAGAGCAATGGAGACCCTCCCCCGGTGCCATCTCAGCACAAGATATACCAAATAAGGTTAAGACTGCTTTTATTGGACACCCACATGTTTCTGAGTCCTTTGTCTCCCGCACTTAGTTGTGGGTCAGCCCCCCCTACCAATAAGAGTGAAGGCCAGTTGGGGGCATTGGGTTTCTGCATTAGAAGATTATATAACCATGGACTGGCTTCTACCTGCTGCTCTCTCCCTGCTGCCATGTGGGTGACAGGGGCAGAGTCCTTTCTGACGAGAAAGAATAAAGACCTTTTCTGACTTCAGATTCAGACTCTGAACTCTTTCATCTCACACAGTTCGGAGGTTCCACTGACATTTTTGGACTCCTCTCTGGAAAGAGGAAGGGCTCCCGAGGCTTGAGGACGACAAAGGACGTCCGTTAGCTTTTTCTTTTTCCAGTGACCTCTTGGTAAGGTAGGGGAGCAACTCACCTCCGTGGAGAATGAGGCCCAAGGAGGCCTAAACCTGAGAGCAGAAAACACCAAAAGAGGGGAACAAAGATTACTGGAAATCATGTAAGTCTGTGCACAGACCCAGGTAAGAAGAGGCCTGGGTGATTTGATGGTGGGTGGGGTTGACCTCTTGAGAGGTTGACCTGGTGAACTGAGTCTGGCCAGGAGCTGGGGAGACAGGAGGAAGCAGTTTCTAGGGGAGGCTGACAAGCGGCCCCTGATGAGGGCCCCTCAGAATTCGTGCCTTGGTACCCCAAGTTTGGACCAAGAGGTTGACAGAATCCGGCTAGACCTTGAATAAAGAAGTAGGGAGTTGGCTGACAAGCCCTCCCCACCTATCCTGCAGGAAAGTAAAATTCTCAGCTTTAACCCAGAAGCTGTTAATTAGGAAGGAATGTTTCCTTCAACCCCCCTCCCAATAATTCCTTGAGAGATAAATGTGGCAAAGCTGGCTGAGACTGTGTTTGTTCTGAGACTGTGTTTGTTCCATATTTTCTTTTTGTTTGTCTGTGTGTGAAGTTTGTCTATTCATGAAAATGTTTTACTATTCAGATTGAAAAGCCTTGGGAAAGTTTAGAAATATTCCTTCTCTGCCTAACTAAACTTAGAAAGGGGAGAGAGAAAATTCAGATTTTTTAGCAAGGGGGAAACTTTTTTTTAATCTGAAATGCCAGAGGCAGAAGTGGGAAGAAGGAGAAGCAAAAAGGCCTGATTATGTTAGTTAGGGTTAGGGAGCCACCACCCCCAACACCACTACCTTTAGAAGGTTGGAAAAGAGTGCTAGTGAATTTTTAGCCTGACTTCAAAAACCAACAAACCAGGAAGTTAGGAGGGATAATGTCTATCTACCTTTCAAGAGTGGAATTTGGTTCTAAAACTTCAAATAATCATTAAACTCCTAAGGCCTCCACTTGAGAGGGAAGTTGAAAGATAAGCACACCCGGGTTACTGGGTCCCAAACCCTTTGTCTATGAAGGAAGATAGGAATGGGGTGGGGGAAGGAGTGGAGCCTCCACTGAAGGTGAAATGGAGATCACACAGACACAAGTCCATGTCTTCTGAAAGCCACGTGTTGGCTTAAAGATGTTTCTAGGGAAATAGATTGGTACTTGGCTTTATTTGGTAAAATGTGAGACCATTATATTTGGGTATAAATGTAAATAATGTTCAGATTGATCATATGAACTCTTGGCTATTATGAAAATGTATACAGTGGTTTAAAGTTATAAAGTTATAATTTAATTCCTGTGTAAGGGGGTTTGAAAATGCATTCTCCTAAAGTTTTTAGTAGAATATGAGTTTTACACATTTCTAAATTATGTAATTTGTAAATATAAACTCTGATGTTAAAACAGAAGCTATGTTAAAACAGCTTCTATTCAGAAGCTGTTATCCAAAGATTTGGTTATGTGTGTTAATTTGGATGTAGGTGAAATGTGCAATGTTTTGGAATTTGTAGTACTTAAGAAATTTGAATTTAAAGATGGGCACTGATTATGGTAAAGATATTTGTAATTATGTCTAGAACCAAAAGAAGCAGTTAGAATAGCAGCCTATTGTAAACTGATCTAAAATGTGAGCAGGAATGGGTATTATCTATGGTGTAACAAAAGCAATTTTTTTTTTTGGTTCATTTGTTTAAATGTTGCTACAATTAGGAATTATATCATCAAAAATATAGAAAATGAGAAATAGGACACTCTGACCCGAGTGCTGTAATACTTTTGAAATACCATAATTCAGGAAATCTGTAAAATTCATTTCCTCATAGTTCCTGGTCTAGTCAGCCTATAATTAAAATGGGAGTTAAATATCAGATTCTGATAAGAAAGAGAAAGCTTAAAATAGTAGGGAATTACCTTCCCCCACTTGGAAAAAAAAAGACAGGGTTGGGGAGGAGAAAAGACTTTATTCATTTTGGAAATGCAATTAATGTCATTGTGTTATCATGTTACCTAAATTGCAAAATCCTCATATATTGTAAAAACTGAGCCAGGAATGGTGTCAGTTTTAATCTAATTGGGTTGAAACTAAAAGACGGAGAAAAATTGTGTAAAATGTTATGTTATATGTCAAGTTACTTCTGCTATTCAGAAAACCAGGTATATACAACTTTACCTGTAGTTATGAATGATTCTCTGCACAAGTTGAATTGGAAATGTGTTTTTGTAGAACTCTTATTGAGCAAATTTTTAAAAATACAGGAGGGTGAGGAAGTGTAGCTCAATTTGAAAAATACATGCAGCTGAATTAAAGTCACTGGATTGGTAATTAATAGGTTTTGAATTCAAAAGTTTAAATGTAAGAACATAATAACTGTGTTACTGGTAAACAGTTGTGTTATGATATTCTGAAGTACAGTAATTTAAGAAATCATAAACTTTAAAGTTTTTCTATATTTAAAAGGAAATTTCAGTTAAAAATATATCTGTGAGAAGTAATTATTGGTAATTATGTGAAGAAAAGACCAGCGAAACTTCCTAAGTTTTGTCAATTATGTGGGAAAGATTTTATAAGAGAATTTAGAAACTGTGTATTAGTTAATAATATTAGGATAAATTGTTTTTGAAAAAGGGAAATATTCTTATTAAGAAATGTTTTACAAGATATTTTCTTATAAGATGATGGGGAATAGATTAGCAGACAGGAAGACTAGGAGAGACAGACCTCAATATTTGGAAAGTGGTATTTATGGGTTTAACAAGATGGGGGACACAAGATAAGAAAGAGCAGGTAAAGAAGCCTGCCCCTTAGTGCATTAGATACTATCTGTAGGCGCAACTAGGTGGCACAGTGAATAGAGCATCAGCCCTCGAGTTAGGAGGACCTGAGTTCAAATCTGACCTCAGACACTTGACACAAAAACTAGCTGTGTAACTTTAGGCAAGTCACTTAACCCCAATTGCCCTCCAAAAAGAAAAAAGCAAAACGTGTGTGTGTGTGTGTGTGTGTGTGTGTGTGTGTGTGTGTAATCTGTAATTAATTGTTTACCTTTAAATACTAAGATCATTAATTGTTAATGGGTATGGAAAGAAGTAGGGGTTAGGTGGCCCCTAGAAACTTCACCAATCCCAGGAAAGGGGCAATAAGAAATTTAAAATGTGTAAAGGGAAAGTTAGTAATTATACAAAGACTTTGTAAGATTTCTAGTCATTTTATGAATTGTGTATAGGTTTTGTAAAATTCAAACTTACTGTGAATTTTAATTTCAGGTGGATTGCCTATCAGATTAACACCCCCACCCTACCAGGAAGGAGGGGGGAGGGGCAGCAGTTACTTTTTCAGGTCTGAAGAAACTACACTGATGAGTCAGTCTCGAAGCTGGCCCTTTAAAATTGGTATAATTGATTTCTATTCATTGGTTTTTGGTACAGATTTGGAATATAGAACAGGAATTAATTACATATATGAGTTCTGGTAAACCGTTGTGGTATACTGGATATTGCTTTTATAAAGGTTCAGTGACACAAAGATAAATTCAAACAATTTTTTTTAGACAAAGGAAATACTTTTATAAAGATGTTTTGCAGAAGACATTTTGCTGTTTCAATCTGAATTTGTGATTATTGTATGGTATAAGCAAAAGTTAACATTTATAATTGAATGTGTAAGTAAAAGGTTTAGATTCCTGAAGTATCTCACTCTTCCAGACCAAGTATAAGTAAGGAAGAATAAACAAACTCGGGAGAACACTCTTTTCTGAATAATATGGGAATAATTAGACCAAGGGAAAACAAGTTTGTGAAGCAAAGGTACAAACACAATGTTGAACCATTATCCCACAAGCTAAGGCTGGGATACATCTGAGCTACTATAATAAAGTGTGTGTTTAGGTGGATCTGGGCTATTCAGCCTCAGATTACATTCTTTTTTATATATTAAAGAACTTGGTAAATGGTATTTGGTACCACTGTGGAAATACTACCTGTTTATACTGTCTGTTCTGTGGTACAAACATGTTTTATTAATAAGCAACTTAGTGATATGTACTGTTTTGGAATTAATTACTAATGGATCCTCCCAAGTCTTTTTATGTTAACTGAGTAGAAGTCATAGTCAGTTAATAGTCCCAGATCTGTGTATATGAGTGAAATGGAGTCCCAGTACATTTCAAAGTGATGAAGGAGCAATTAGGTATACAATTAGTTATTGAGATTAAACCAGAGACATTTTTAGTTGAGAGAAATGTTATTATGAGCTCAGATTAAGCATAATTATAAGGAGGTAGAGAAGTTTGGAAGTAGATGCACATCTATTAGAGCAATAATTTATAATTCCGATGGGAGATCTGATTTTTTATAAACAAGAATACAGAAATGAATGTAGGCTATTTGAGGTTCACTTCAAAGATGTCTCTTAACCAATGTGAGATTATAATCATATCTTAAGTTGATTGTTGGCACTTGTTATTTAAGACTTGATGGGACTATTAACTGACTGTTTCTTTGAGTTCAACTCCAGATAGGAGTGTTAAGAGAGGCTGCCTAAGCTACCCAAGCCACCAACCAATGGTGACAGATCCTATAAGATACAGGAATGACTGTTCAGCATGAGCTGAGGTAGGATTCTTCTGACTGGGGTTTACCCACAAGCACCTGGCAGACTTTAAGCTTGGCTCAATGGAGACTGAAGTATGGTACACATTTTGCCTGAAATTGGCATTCTGAAGTTTGGGAAATATGGTTCCCTCATTATAATTTGTCCCTATTCTTGGTGGCAAGTTTCAATAATCAAAACTTTTGAAATAAAACAACAACAAATCTACTTGATTATGGAACATATTAAGTTACTATAAGATAAAGCTACTAGGCTTAGGGTTTAGTATATGTATTCCTGTATGAGTCAGGGTCCTTTAGTTCTTTGTAATAATAAGACAACTAGGTCAAGGGTTTGTGGGAATATTATTCTGTTATTAAGTTAGTATCACATTTGTCTCAACTTTGTTATAATTAGTCAATTTTAAAAAGGAGGATAATTTCTGGTCTACTTGGAAACATTTTTAATTGTTTTAACTGTGAGCCTAATGTAAATCCCTTAGTGAAATCCCACCCTCCTAGTGGAGGACTTAATAATGGATTAATGCAAAATATAAGAAACTGGTTCTAATGTGTGATCATGACAATTGACTAAGACTCCAATTTTAATTTTGTAAGAATGATAAGGGTTCTGGAGTTGTCATTTACATTGGTTCCAAGGTTCCTTTTGTAGGTAAATGAATGAAAGAAGGCAGAAGGAAGAGAGGCTGGGATGCAGGGCTGAAGATGGATGACCCTAAGTGACCAGAGAACTTCCTCACATCTGGACAGCAGTGTGAAAAGAGACTTTTGGACTTTGAAAAGACAATTCTTGTTTTCTTTTGAATCTCTGTATCTGTATCCATAAAGGGGACTGCCCCCTTGTATGTGGTCAATGCAACAAGGACTGCAAGGGTAATTAGAATTAAGAAAAGTAGGGAAACTTTAAAAGGTATAAAAAGAAAAGGGGGGGGGGATTTGTC
>CM053600.1:88970095-89003420 GCA_028646575.1 Pseudocheirus occidentalis
TTGTCTCTCTCGATTAGCTGTGGGCCAGCCTCCCCACTAATAAGAGGGAAGGGCAGTTAGGGATTGGGTTTCTGCATTAGAAGATTATATAACCATGGATTGGCTTCTACCTGTTGTTCTTTCCCTGCTGCCATGTGGGTGACAGGGGCAGGGTCCTTTCTCATGAGAAAGAATAAAGACCTTTTCTGACTTCAGATCCAGACTCTGAACTCTTTCATCTCACACAGGCCTGATCCTCTTAAAATATAATTGGGAAATACTTAACAAAATAAATAAAAATATAACATAATGTTAATATGTGGTTTTCTAAGTCAAGATACAGCCACAAAGACCCATATATACAGTTTAGTGACAAAACATAAATGTTTAACTGCTCTAGACTGCTGGTTTATCATTGCAAGGCAATTTATTTATCAACATTGTCTTCTGTTAATTCATATTCCTGGCTTGACATCCTAGATTGGGATTTTTTCTCCGAGCCTGGCTCCAATAGCTCCACTGTATGTGAATGGTCTAGGAGATTCCTGTTTGGTCATGATATATACTGTATTATCCACTGGCTCCCCCTTCCACTGGGGTCTCTTTGTGTACAAAGTGCTATATAAAAGTCTTGGACTCACCTTTATCTTCTGGTTAAAAGTATGTGTTTGTCAAAACTTGTAACAACTTCTTGGGAGAAAGGGGAGGTGGGGAATTTTTAAAATTATTTTTAGAATATACATTTTAGTGGCTGCAAATTTTCAGAGTCCCTAGAGTCAGTTACTTATTTCAAATCCATACACAAAACTTCACAAGGACTAAATGCCCAGAGCACAAATGTATGTGTTAGGCTGGCTAGGTGGGGCAGTGAATAGAGCACCGGCCCTGGAGTCAGGAGCACCTGAGTTCAAATCCAGCCTCAGACACTTAATACACACACAAAAAAACTAGCCGTGTGACCTTGGGCAAGTCACTTAATCCCAACTGCCCTCCAAAAAGCAAAAAAAAAAAAAAGTATGTGTTAAATGTTTAACAAGCCCTCTCAAAAAAAAAAAAAAACTTGCCCCCACATTTTTAAGTTCAATCTAAAAAAAAAATCTCGGTTTGTTGTTTTAAAGATACTTTATTATTTATTAAAACATTTTTTCTTTAACTTTTCATTTCCAAAATCTTTCCCTCTCTCCCCCATCCACAGAAAAATCAAGCAGTAGGATATTAACTATGCATGTGAAATGATGCAAAACATGGTTCCATATTAGCCATACCATCCCACCAAAAAAAAAAACCTAAAGCAAGAAAATTGTACTTCAATTTGCTTTTGAGTTCATCTGTTCTATCTGTGGAGGTAGATAAAATTTTTTCAACAAGAATCCTTTGGAACTGCCTTGGATAATTGTACTTATTAATTAGAGTAGCCAAAGTCTTTCACAATTGATAAACATTACAATATTATTGTTATTGAGCACAATGAACTGGTCTAATCATTCTGGAAAACAATTTGGAACTATGCCCAAAGGGCTATAAAACTGTGTCTACTCTTTGACCTAGAAATACCACTATTAGATCTGTATTCCAAAGAGATCAAAGAGAAAGAAAAAGGACTTATTCATTCATTCATTCATTTCTGGAGGGTTTTTTTTTCCCTTTTGGTGGTGGTAAAGAATTAGAAATCTAAGGGAGGTTCATCAACTGGGGAATGACTGAACATATTATGACATGTAATTGTGTAGAACTACTATTGTGGCAGAGATGATAAGAGGGATTGCTTCAGAAAAAAATATGACAAGAACTAAATGAACTGATGCAAAAAATAATAATAATAATAACCAATGAAAAGAACCAGGAGATTAGAACAGACTGCCACTCCATCAAAAATTCATTCATGTATCTGTTTTCCCCTTAGACATCTGTCATTTCTGCTAGGTGTGAGATGGTACCTCAGACTTGTTTTAATTTGCATTTCTCTAATCAATAGTGATCTGAAGGATTTTTCATATGACTATAGATAGCTTTGATTTCTTCTTCTAAAAGCTGCCTGTTCATATCCTCTAACCATTTATCAACTGGGAATGGCTCTTACTTCTTATAAATGTGACTCACTTCTCCATATATTTTTTAAAATGAGGCCTTTATCTGAGAAATTTATTCTTAATTTTTCTGAAATTACTTCATTTATGATACCTTTTAGCAAAATGCGATTTCCATGATTATCTCTTTTAATTAGTTTTATTTTTGCTTTTGCTTTGTCTAAGCTTATAATTACCACACCTGCCATTTTTTACTTCAGCTGAAGCACAACAGATTATGCTTCAGTTTTCTTATTTTAACTCTGTGTGTCTCTGTTTCAAGTGCAATCTCTTGCAAACAATTACTGCTGGATTTCAGTTTGTGATCCATTTGGCTATCCGCTTCCATTTTATCAGTGACTTCATTCTATTCACATCAACTGTTACTGGGCATTTTCCCTCCCTACTATTTTCTCCATTCTATATTCTTCTCTATTTTTGTTTATCCTTTCCCCCCTCAAAGATCTATTTTGCTTCTGATCATTATTAACTCCTTTAACCCGCCCTTCTTTTTCTCATTCTCCCCTTCCTCCCCTTCCCATATCTCTTATCCTCTTCCCCTCCTGTTTCTCTATTGGGTAAGAGAGAGTTCTATGCCAAGCTATGTGTACATAATATTTTTCATTCTTTGAACCTTTTCCAATGAGGGTAAAATTCAAGCATTGCCCACTGCCCCTCCTTCCTTTCTTGCCTCTTCTATATGAGAAAATTTTCCTCATTCTACCTCTCCCTTCCTCCTTCTCCCAAGGTTTTTCTCTTTCTCACCTCTTCACTGGAGAAAAGGTAGGAGGAAGAGATCATTACTACATAACTGACTCACACCCACACTCTTTGTGCAGACTGCTTCTAATTGTCCTAATAATAATAATAATAAAGTTCTTAGGAGTTACATATTGAAATTCTCATATAAGAATATAAACAGTTAAAACTTTATGGAGTTAACTTTTTCATGCTTCTCTTGAATCTTCAATTTAAATGTCAGATTTTCTATTGCGCTTGAGTCTTTTAATCAGGAATGCTTAAAAATCTATTTTATTAATTATTCATTTTCCTCCCTTTCCCCAAGTGAAATACCCACAAAGGTAGACTGAGGCACAATTTCTCCAAGCAATATAAGAGTTTATTAGCAAGTCACAAACCTGGTAATAAAGTAGCCAAAGACTTAGAATTGGAGGCACTGATCCATTTTATATTCTTAAAACAAAGAACAGAACAAAGTAGGTGAGGAAATAATTCAACTGGTCATAGGGATGAGGAATTATTATTGGTTACATTAAGGAAAAGGGGCTTACACATACATAGGAACAAGACAACCCCTGTCTTAGAGGAATGCTTTATGAATTTAAAAAACCCAGCTTCATGCCAAGGACACTGATAGTACACTAGACTCACTGGATCCTTCAAATGAAATAAGACTCCTTTAATTGAACAAAGATAAACACAGATGGGACAAGAGAAGCTTATATGCTCTGAAGGATAGCAAACAGATTTCAGTTTCTCAATAGTTAAAGTTATAAAGGATAATAAGTTTCCTTGGTAGGTGGTACTGAGATAAGAATTCCCTTAGAATTAAAAATTTTATGAGAATATTAAAACTTTAAATTTAGCTTTTTTTTTGTAAAATTAAAAGTGATCAAATAGGAAGCCCAAACTTTGATATCTATCTTGAGAGAAGACAACTTTTGAACTCATGAGCTTCTTTATTCAGAGACAAAGAAAAGACTTGTGTTATTATATAAAAATAAAGGTTACAGGATAGAATCAACTACAGGATGAAATCATTAAAATATATGATCAGTGTTTCATTTTTCATACCTTGAAGAATTATACTCAGTTTTGCCAGGAAGGTCGTTCTGAGTTGTAATACTACTTCCTTTGCTTTCCAGGTCATATTTCAAACCTTTCACCTCTCTAATGGGAAAGCTGCTAAATCTGTGTGATCCTGACTGTGGCTCCACAATATCTGAATTGTTTCTTTCTGGCTACTTGCAATATTTTCTCCTCAATCTCGAAGCTCTGGAAATTGGCTATTCTATTCCTAGTATTTTCATTTTGGGAGCTCTTTCAGGAAGTGATCAGTACATTCTTTCAACTTCTATTTTACTCTCTGGATCAAAGATGTCAGAACAGTTTCCCTAGATAATCTATTTCATGAAATATTATGTCTAGGCTCCTTCTTTGATCATGGCTTTCAGGTAGGCCAATGATTCTTAAATTATTTCTCCTCAATATATTTTTCAAGTTGTTTTTTCAACAAAAAAATTCACATTTTCTTCTATTTTTTAATTCATTTGCCTTTTTTGGTTTTTTAATGCCTCACAAAGTCATTAGCTTCCATTTCTTCAATTCTAATCTTTAAGGAATCATTTTCTTCCATCAGTTTTTATGCTTCTTTTTTCCATTTGGCCAATTCTGGTTTTTTAAGGAGTTCTTCAGTGAATTTTTGTACCTCCTTTTTCATTTGGCCTGTTTTGGTTTTTTGAAAGAGGGACTTCTCAACACTTTACTTCTCTCCTAAAGCTCCACAGCTCCATTCCTTAGTTCCCTGCAGGATTTTAGTTGTTGTCCCTTGCCAACATGGGACGGAAAAAGGTTATTTACTGTAATTTCTCTAATTCTTTCATAATCCTTATTTGGTTTGGTACTCTTTTCTTCTATCTTATTGGAATTCCTATGATGAAATTGAGCTCTTCAGCTCCCAATTATTCAATTACTGTAACCATATGCACAATAAAATTGTTTCCTTAGATCAAAATCTTCTTAATCAAGAGTTTCCATTTTTGTACCCTTAAGTAATCTGCACTCTCATAATGAAGTAAATTAATAAATTTAAAATACTATTTCAATCTGAGAGTTTACATTTTGCAAAGCTCAAAATCGTTATCTAGATGACTCTATTCTCTCTAATGTTCAAGAAACTGCTCTAAGCCTTCTCTGATCACTCTTTTTCAATATCTTCATCCTGCATGCATCTCTAAACCACTGGTTTCCTACCCTACTCACCCACAGCTTCAAGGGGCTCTGTCCTATAAACAACTTTAAACTCAACAAGTCCAAAACTCATTATTTTTGTCACCCACTCACTCCCAAACCTTCCCCAATTCTAAACTTCCCAACTGCTGTCAAAGACTACCACTGCCAATAGAACAGACTTGCAACGTAGAAAGCAATCTCAACTCCACTCTTTCACTGCCGTGTGTGTGTGTGTGTGTGTGTGTGTGTGTGTGTCCATCCAATTCCTTGCTAAGGCTTGTCAGTTCTACCTTCCTAAGAACACTGGTATATATCCCTCTTTTCTCCTCTAACACTGCCACCACTTTGGTATGAGCCCTTATCACCTATAATCTAGACTAATGTAATAGCTTGTGTTGGCCTCTCTGTCTTAACTACTTCAATGCAATTCATCTTCCATTCAAGCTATCAAATTGCTGTTCCTGAAGAAAAGGTACAACCAGGCTAGCCTTCTGTTTAATAAATTCTACTGATCCCCTATTACCTCCAGGATCAAGTATTACTCTTCTAGTTTTCCTATATCTTACTCACACAAACTCTCCCATCCCTCCATCCACTTGCCCCATACTCTACAATACATTGACACTAAACGCCTTCATGTTCCTTGAACAAAATACTACATCTCCCAACTCTACATATTTTCAGTGGCTGTCCTCAATGTCTGGAATGCTCTACTTCATCTTCATCCCATGACATCTCAGGTTTCCTTCAGCTCAAATTCCAATTTAAGAAGCCTTTTGCTAGTATCCCTTAATGCAAGTACCTTCTACCTGTGGTAACTTAGTTTTCCTTACATGTATCTTTTATGTACAAAATTGTCTGCATGTTGCTTCCCCCATTATTACATGAACTTCTTGAGGGTAGGTGTTGTTTTTTTCCTTTCTTTGTAACTGTGGAGATCTGATAATCTTGTAAAAATTTCTGAAATATTGTTTTCTATGGTTTGTGTGATCTGGACATCCTAGGCATCATAAGAGTCCTTAACTTTTTGTTATTTTTAGTGCTGTGGCCTCTGGAACTTAATTCTGTATCACCCCTACTCTGGGGATCAGACCAAATTATGGTCAATTGCTTTGTTCCTATGTTCTTTCCTTAGTCTCTTTCCTTCAGGTTCAGATTGTAACTCTTCCTTTAGTCCATGTCAATTCCTTCACCCAGAATATCAAGGTTCCCCTACTCCTTCTAGGACTGACCTGAACTGAAGCCGCTTCTTTCTTTCAGAAAGAAAAAAGAGGTAAAGGCCTTTTCTTTAATTCACAGCCAAGTCTGAGACCTTTTCCTAAGGACAAAAGCATATGTAAAGTCTTAATTTTTATTTCACTTACTATCTCAAGGTGATTTTCTTCTATAAACAGTTCACCACCCTACAGCATATAAGATATGAGGCAAACAGGTTATTGTTTAGAGGTAAGTAAGATCTGAACTGTATTGTTTCCTTCTCCACCATACTTCTTCCTCAATTCTTAGCAGTAACAGTGCTTGGCACATAGTGAGCCCTTAATAAATGATTGTTGTCTAACTGAATAACTGATATTTTACAAATCCTGACAGGTTTTTTAATAAGTTCTTATTGATAAGATCTTATTGATCCCTTGCCCTCCAAGAGAGCCATACAATAAACAAATGACATTTTAAATATTTTTTAAAGACACCTAAAAAAAATGGGTACGAACAATTAAGACACAAAAGTCTGAAAACATGTAAAATATACTACATGTCCAGAAAAAGTGTGGGGCAGAGATGTCTTCTCATATCTCTTCTCTTGAACCCTGTTTATTTATCATTTGCAACATTCACTTTTGCTTTTGGTTTTTTAGCGTTTTTCTTTTCTTTACAGTGTTATAGTTATTGTGTGTGTGTGTATATATATATATATATATATATACACATATAGCTTTCCTGCATCTGCTTACTTCATTCCACAACAGTTCATGTAAATCTTTCAATGATTCCCTTCATTCCTAACACTGGTCATTTCTTATAGACTAGTAATACTGAATTACATTTATGTACCAGAATTTTTTTAACCTTTCCCCAATCAATGGGCATCTGTTTCCAATTCTTTACTATGGAAAAAAAGTGCTATTATAAATATTTTGGTGTAAAAGGTAACTTTTATTTTAGCAATGTTTTCCTGCAAGTGTAAGCCTACTGTTGGAATCTCTAATTCAAAGGTATACACATTTTGGTTACTTTATGGTTCAGTTCTAAATTACTTTCAAAAATGGTTGTATTGGGGCAGCTAGGTGGTGCAGTCACTTGACCTGGAGTTAGAAGGACCTGAGTTCAGATCCGACCACTTACTAGTTATGTGACCTTGGGCAAGTCACTTAACCCCAACTGCCCTGCCTTTCCCCCTCAAAAAAAAAAAGTTATATTGATTCATAGTTCCATAAATAATATGTTAATGTGTCTATCTTCCCATAATCACTCCGACACTGACAATTCACATCCCTGACTTGATCTGTCACTTCTTTCCTGTTCTATCAAAACTAATTTAGCTGTGAAAGAAGAAAATTAAATTCTAATACTACTAAATTTTATTCAGAGGTGAAGTTTCACGCACAAAGGCCCAAAATATACACCTGAAATGAAAAATCTTTACATATGTTCAAGTAGATAACAAAAGTATATAGTCATGGCGTCACCTAACCCACAAGGATAGAATTTTTTTTTAATTTAAAAAAAAAACACAACACATAACAAAAAACTAGTCACCTCCTAAAGACTATTAGGCAAGATAACAGAGGAAATAAACTTCCCAGTTTCTAACCTAACTAAAGTCACTTATGGTCCGTCTCCCCATCTTCTTTCTTATTGTATTCTCCTCTAAATCAGAAAATGCCTTTAGATACATTTTTCTCACATTTAAGGACATTTATGAAATTGTTTTGATAATCCATCAATAAGAATTAATTAAGCGCTTACTACAATGCCTGGTACTAGGCTAAGTACCAGAAATACAATGAAAAAGATAAAACAATTCCTCCCCTCAAGAAGCTTTACCATCTGATGGGGGAAAAAAGATGTAAGCAAATAAATACATACAGATACAGAATAGATGTAAAATAAGCTTAAAGAAGGAGGCATTAACAGCTGAGGAGTCCTACAGAAGATGGTGGTTGATGTTAGTTTTGAAGGAAGGCAGGAATTCTAGAAGATGGAGAGACAGGGTTACAGATATGGAGGACAACCAGTTCAAAGACACAGAAATGGGAGATGGATCATATTCTTTGAGGGTACAGCTTAATCAGAGTATATGGAGCGGAATAACGTATAAGGAGACTAGAAAGTTAGAAAAGAGTCAGGTTCATGAATTTAAATGCAAAGTTTACATTTGATCCTGGAGATCATATAGAGCCACTGTATTTTACTGAAGTGTATACATGGAGAAAAGGGTTGGGTGGGTGGGTGGAGGGGGAGGGTTAAGGAGGTGAAGGAGCGTAGTGAACACACCTGGGGAGAAATTATGGTAACAGAGTCAGAGCTATAAGAATGGGTAAAGATGTGAGGCTAAGAGATTAATTAGAAGGCTACTGCAATAATTCAAGTGAAAATTAACAAGGACCTGAACCAAGGTGGTAGCTATCTGAGCAAAGAGAAGAATACCTATTATAAGAGATTTTATATACAGAAAAAACAAGATTTGGCAAATGACTAGATACAGGGGTTGAGCAAAAACAAGGAGTCAGGAACAGCGAGGCTGCAAACTCGGATGATTGGGAAAATCACAACAGTCTCAAATATATTAACAAAGTCTAAATAACAGTGGATTTGGAGAGAAAAATAGTGAGTCTTCTTTTGGACATGTTGAGTTTCAGACGGCTATAGGTGGTGTAAGATTGAATCTCAAGAGTGAGATTATGACTAGATATCAGTTTTCTCATCTGAATAATAAGTGAATTGCACTAGAATGGCTTTGAGAAATCTTCTGGCTCTAAATATATGGTCCTATAATCCCGTACATAGATATGGGTTCCACAATTATTTTAAAAAAAAAAAAAAAGGTCATGACAGACAATACTATTAGTGAATAAACAAAGTATTGCTACCTGTCCAAAAAAAAAAACCTCACAAACTTCATTAGGTTAAGTTACAATAAAAAGAGCAACTATCTTCTTTGCAACAAAGGACTTACAAGTCAACTCATTTCTTTAAAATCTCTATGGGAATGAACTATGCATGTATCAAGGGTATTCTTGAGAAAAACATAAAAGGGTAATCGGTGAGCCTTCACAGATGATTTTCCACACTTGATCACATATTTATATTTAGTAAATTGTATTACTTTAAAGAATATAATCCTTATTTATTCATTTTAAGATAGTATTTTACCTGGAAAAGCAAAATGCAGCTATGGACACTCTCTTGAAATCAGTCACATCTCAAAGGTAAACATCAGAGGGGGCGGCTAGGTGGCGCAATGAATACAGCACCGGTCCTGGAGTCAGGAGTACCTGAGTTCAAATCCGGCCTCAGACACTTAACACAAAAAACTAGCCGTGTGACCTTCGGCAAGTCACTTAACCCCAACTGCCCTCCAAAAAGCAAAAAATAAAAATAAATAAAATAAATAAAATAAAAAAAAATCAGAGAGAACTGATAAATACATAGATAAGATCTATTAATGATCACTTACTACTTAGAAACCTCACAGAAGAAATATTAATTACCTTTGTTTACCATATACAATCAAAAATATAAATAATGCCTTAAGTGACTTTGAAGAAAGGGTTCCAACTTAAGTGAAGATTAAATCATTTAATCCAAAGAATGGGTAGGTCAAAAAACAAATGATAGGAAAAAATAGATAATTCCATCATAGAAAATTATAACAACGAAAAAAACCTAACAAAACTTTTGGGACACAGCGAAAGTAGGCCTTCAAAGCAAATTTATCTTTCTAAGCACTTTCATCAGCAAAAGAATTGGACATACAATTAATATAACTAGCAAAGAAATTAAACTGGGAGTCAGAAAAGCTATGCGCTAGCCTCCACTGTCAAGTTACCTTAGATAAAAGTGAAAAGATACTCCTAGATATCCAAGTTCCTTATGACCTGAAGAATTTTATTAATTCTAACAACAATAATACAATTCTACAAACAAATAACTAAATAACATTACAAATACAGGACAAAGCATTTAACCTGCAAAACTTTCAGATAATCAGAAATATCATTCTGCTAATAGTTACTATTGTCTCCTCTTATTTCTGACTTATTACTATATATTGTAATCCATCTTTTTTGATGTAGCAATAAAAATTAAATAAATATTTCATATTATAGTCTAAATATAGAATAAGTTGTTTGTTTTTTAAAACTCCCTAGTAAAAGTCTTAAATTTGAAGATTATGTACAGGGCATAACACCATCGGAATGAAGTCAGTCATTCTATAAGAGTTATGTTGATTTAAGAAGAATAAATAAATCCTATAGGACATTCCCATGGGTATAAAGAAAAATGTATAAATTTACTTTAGTCTACCCCACTTTAGACCCTATCTATAAGATTAAACTAAGAATGCATTCGGATTTAGAATGGCTTAATACTATTTGGTGGTGCTGTGAGAAAGCATGTGGTCCTTCACAAAAAAATTTAATTTGGCACTATAAAGGAAAATTAAATGACAGTATTCATTAACCATTTGCAGATGCTAGAAAATAACTTCTTCGGTTTGTGTCAAGCAGAGGGCCCCCCAAAATGGACCAGGGTGCAGGGGTGGGGGCCTGAAAAAATTATCCATCCTCTAAACAGTGCTAGTCTGTAATGAGAATGGAAATGGGAATTTGAAGATCTCCCCTGCCCCTTAATGTACTAGGGGGGAATTTGAAGACCTTCCCTGCTTTGAAAGTAAACTCTGCCCCCTAAAAGGCTGAATGTAATCACATAGGGCCTGTGATGGAGGGAATTTGCTGATGGGTGAAGCAGAGCTCACAGGAAGCTTCCCTGCCGTGAAGATAAACTCTGGCATGTGGTAGGAGGAATTTGCTGAAGGAAAGTAGAGTCCGCAGGAAGCTGAGAATCAGAGGTGGAGAGACTGTGGGAGAGAGAGGAGAGGTTAAGGCAAAGAACTAGAGAGGTTTGTGAGTAAATGTTGATCTTGTATTGGTTTGTGGGAAGGCTGAAGGATGATGTGGCTCTCTTTGGTACTATGATAAAATTGGCTTACTGGTTTTGGGATTCGGTTCTCTGGTGTCTAAATAAATGCTTCAGTTCTGTCCTCTATATGGAGAGTTTGGTGTATTTTGCAACTGAATGTCATGTGATATTTATAGTCACCATCTTTATTGTGATCTTGGGCGCTATAAATGTTGCACTGGCACTACATGGTCCCAGGACCATCCTTAGATGAAGTTGAACATAATATTTTCTTTCTTTTCCCTCTCTTAACATTTATGTTTCAATCAGCTCAAATTAAAGTGAGAGGATCATCAATTAAGATAAAAAGAAGTCACAAAAGAGCAACCTATCATCTTAAGTCTTGGGGACAGATGAGGAAGTTGGAAGGGGCTTTATATGAGTGTTATGGGAGGTGACAATATCTTAAGTATCAACCTCTGGTCCTTCTCCCATTCCTGCTGTCTTCCTATCTTTACATATCACTGTCTAGCTCCACTATCCCCACAGACAAAGGTTCTGACAAAACGAAGAGAAATGTAACATCCTAAAGCCAACCCTCTTCAAAACTTCATATTCACAAAGAAAATATTATTAAATTTTATTATATTTAATTAGAGCTCTGAAACAGTTTAATTACATGACAAAACACAAGTCACAATTCCCTTCATAACTGATAATTCTATAAATGAATAATGACAACTAAGCTGTTCTGCTCTATTTTCTATTGTTTAACCATATGAAAAAAATTTTAAGGGAACAAAATAACAGTTGCTATACTTCAGAATCCATATATGATTTACAGCTCACCATGCAAACAAAATTAAAATTCCTAAGATCTTATAATGGAGAGCTGGAAGGGATCCTAGGATTCATTTAGTTCAAGCCTTGCATTTTAACATGAGAAACTAATGTGACTTCCTCAAGGTCATATAGCTAATAAGTAGTAGAAGCAGAACTGAAAATCAGGTCCTCAAATTCCAAAGCCAAGGTTCTCTGCACAGTTACCAAACATAGTTACCAAACTGCTGTTTGCTGATCTAATTTAAAATGCAAAGTGACCTCACAGGTCATCTAATCCAATTACTGTGAAAAACAGGAAGATCTCAAATGATTCTCAAATGATCTGTTCATGATGATACCAGCAGTAAGCTGCAGGGTCAGAATTTGAACTTAGGTCCTAACTCCAAATCTACCATTCTTTCCACTGTACTATATTCTTCCTCTCCTGGACAAGAGGTGGTATCATACTGCCTCAAAACAGTCCCATCTGTTGTACTCCTTGGAAAGCAAGATACTACTGGAAACTATTTATATCTCCCTCAAAGATGTCCATGGTCTTCAAGTGCAGCTGTAGTCAGAGGTACCTGGGAATAGGTCCTGGATTATAAAAACCATCAGCAGGATTGTGCTTCATCTAAGACAAGAGTCTGGGAGCCAATGTGAAATCCCCAACTCCACCTATAATTAGAGGGAAATAGAGTGATAGAAGAAACAACTGTGATAATACAAGTCTTTAACATCACTCACCTGAAGCCCTCCAAGGGTCTGTCAAAGCATCTTTCAGTCGTTAATCCTACAAGTCTATTTTGCACACTGTTGCCAATTTAGTCTTCCTAAAGCATAACTTTAAGCACGTCACTCTCCTAATCAAAAATCTTTATTAGTTCCCCTCTATTAGTATAAAATCCAAATTCCTAACGTTAGCATTAATGGACCCTGAAAATCTAGCCCTAAACTACCCTGTATCTTAGTCAAACCAGTTTATACACTTCATGATTTCTCTGTGCTTCTGTTGACTCATGCTATCCATCTGCCTAAAAAGCTCACCTCTTTGGTTATAAAATGTTGCTGTGGAAAGATGTGGCTGTGGATGTAGAGGGACATAGATGAGAAGGGATATAGGTGCTTAAGTGGAAGGATGTTCATGGATGTGAGTGAAAGTGGCAGTAGAGGTTGAAGTAGAGGTGAAGGAGGGTTGAGGGGGTTGAGGCAGAGGTAAGGAAGGGTACAGGCATATATCCCTTTTGAATCTAGTCCCAAAGGACTTATCCCTCCTTTGAACTCTTCAAGAAATAATTCTATGTATAATTCTTTAACAATTAATTTGATATTGCTTGCATTCTCTCTTCTGGTCTCTTCATAAACTACTATTTAAATACTCTACTGTTATTTCATTATTTAAATATTTATAAACTTCAATGATTTATATTACCAGAGCAGAACATTAACAAGATTATCTTAAATTTCCTTCCATCTCCCAGACTATTTAACATAATGCTATCTATATATAGTAGGTGTTGAATAAATCTTTGAAAGTAATACTGCTACACATTGTCAAATGCAGGACTAGACTCTAGGTCTCTAAATTCCCAGTCTAGTATTCCTTTCTATAATCCGCCACATTGCCTCAAGGAATAATTAATGAAGCTAAATATCTTTGTTTTCCCTTCTTCCCATTCAGAGGATATTATGCCATCACTTCTACATCTACTAAGATCAAAGAATATGTATGTTGGTCTGCAATAAATACATTTAAATTTCATTCTACAGAGAAATGCACAAGGAGTGGGGGGAAAGATAAGAAAAGAAATAAAAAAGAAAAGCCAAATGCATTATTGTTTCATTAGGACTACTGCATGAACTTGTTAAAACAAAACTTTATGTCTTGATTATAGCTGTCCCAAATGAAAGAAGTTTTTATGGCATTCATATACAAAAGATGAACAAATGACACAGGAATGACACTAGTTAGAAGAATCTGTAGCTTACTGCTTTGACCATATCCAAAGACTACTGATTAAATTGATGAGTGACAATTTTGAGAGATAAATGTGTACTACGTTCTGCATTCACTTGGATGGGAACATCATTTTAAGGCATGCAATAATATAAGAAAGGAAAGATAAAACGGATGACACAATCAAGATTCAAAAAGGAAGTCTAGAATTTTTTAAAGTGGGCTTTAATAATAAACAAATGTAAAGTGTGCAATTGGGTTTAAAAATACCCTGTCACGAGTATGGTGGGAAGACCCTGCCTTAAAAGCAGGAAATGAGATTCAAGGGTTTGGGGTAACTAACACTCCACATGAAATCTGAATTAAATAAGATTCTGGCTCTTCTATAACAGATAATCACATAATCCCTTGGGTTTCATGGTCTGCCAAGACCATATTAAGGCCAAGTGGTATCTACCTGTGATAACGATGTAGAATTAAGTCACAGAAAACCTAGATATGTTACCTAATGGTAATGAATGAACAGTGGCATAATGCATACTGTCGCCTCAATGCAAGTAAAAGCTCAAAATTAACATTACAAAATGTAATTTTTGGTTTTAGAATTTTTGATAATCATCTTTAGGATAAATTGGTAAAAACTTTAAATACATATTCTGAAGTACATCTGGAGAAATAGTACTACCTAATTCAAATGACACAAAAACTATTTTCCCAAACATAATACATCCAAGACAGATTAATTAAAAATTAAATGTCAACTCTAACCTACAGCTTATAGAAATACAAAGAGGAAAAAAGTCAGTACTTTTAAGAAAGGAGAAAAATAAAGTTTACTGGCCCAAATTTCAACTATAACTTGACATACACATGAAAGACCTCAAAATAGGACCCCCAAAAGTCTGAAAATAAGGTCCATTACTTTAACTATTAAAAATGTAAATTTAAAATTTTACTATACCCTAGGTTATAGCTAAAATCATTATAATTACCAAAATAAATATGTAACCATAAATGTATGCTCCCCCAAGCTGAATAACATGAAAATAAAAATGCAGTTTGTTTTGTCAATAGCAAAATCGAGTATTTTACTAAACTAAAAACCTTATACTTTTTAAAATAATCTGCTTTCAACATTTAAAGTTCAATTTTTTTAATGTTCCAAATCATAAGATGTCAGTTAACTTGAATTTCCTGTTATTACTAAACAAGTTTATAGAAAATGTGAATATAGACAAATGAAACAAGCAAGAATTTTCTCTGGATATCTTCCATATTGCTTGTCATTCATTCAAGCCAAAGAAACAAGCCTTAGATTTTACATGATAAAGGAAATCTGTGGAACTAATCCCAGAAACCTCTTTCTGTTTTTTTGCATAACACCTCCAGGGCACAGAAAATACAAAATGCTTCATTTGCATCCTTAAACATTAGAAACTGAGAATGAGCCTTTTCAGCTGCAAATGTTATTGCATCTACATTTCCAGAGGAGAAAGAAGGTTAAACAGCCCACTCTGGTTTATGTTAACTCATCTCTTTTTAGTACTCAGATCAGTACGAAGAGTAGAGAATGTGGAAGCTTAACTGCCCAACCTCTTTCTTCCTTACTTCAATTAGACCCTGGAAATGGATATCACTGCTGATTACATGAAGATAAAGAGGAGAAATCAGGTATGCACAAAGGAAATGGCAAACACTAACAAGTGTAATCTGGATCTTCCAGGCTTACAAACAGCATTTTTAGATCTTAATACACTAATAAAAAGTCATATCAAGTTTTGTTATTGCAAAACTAAAATTCTGTTTCAGAGAGCTAAACAATTATATCTTAGTGTTCTGCCCTAAAAATATGAAAACTATTTAAAGAACTAATTTTGTTGTGTGTTTTCTATGACTTTCTAACACATTAATAGGTAACAAACAGCTCTTCCTTCCAATATTGGTCAGAAAATTTAAAAGATTAATACAGTAAATGACCAGCAATCAGATGACCACAAAATAAAATATTTGCAATTTTCAGCTCCTACCCTCAAAAAATGATTTTAATTAGTCATAAGAAGAAAATAAGAACCCTTCGAGAATGTAAAGGGGAGGGAGGAAGTATTAAGACACCTCCTGGGATTTCCAAATATTGTCTTTGCTGGTATCTCACCCCTGAATTTTCAGAAAATGAAATAAAAAGAGAAAGGAACCTCAGAACAATCCACTGAGTAAGAGCAATGAGCAGCTTAGCCACCAAAGATACTCAACTGAATCATCTAGGTTCTAGCAGTAACTGGATAACTCAAAAATTTGTGGATTCCTAAAGAACTGAATTATGACCAAATTCCCAAAGAACTGTAATCTTTAAATGACTGTGTTCTGAACTTTTGCTTTGTAAGTTTATAGGAGGCAATATGTACACAGGGGGAGCTGACACATAATGAATTTTTTTTTTAAAGGACCTAACCCATATAAGTCTCCATGTGTAGAAATAAAAGAGTCCGGAACATGGAGTCACAAAAATCACACACTTTCAGAGTTACAGAGGACTTTAGCAACTCTGTAGTTCAAATCATACCGTAAAAAAGAATTTTACTAGCACATACCCAACAAATATGCTATATCTCATATCTCCTGGTTGGCAGCTATGTAGCAAGGTAGATATATAACAGGTCGTAGAGTCAGAAAGACTGCAATCCAAATTCAGCTTCAGACACATATGGTGTATGACCCAGGACAAGTCACTTAACTTCTACCCTAGTTTCTTCCACTACAAAATGGAGATAATAGCACCTACTTCTCAGGATTGTTGTATCAAATGAACTAGTATATTTGTAAAGTGCTTATTATTAACACAGTGCCTGGCACATAATAGGAGTTTAATACATGTTTCTTTTCCTCTTCCTAGAAAACCTCCAGCAAGGGGGAGGCAACTACCTCCTTTTATTTAATTTTTATAAAATTTTTATTTTAATTGTTAGCAAATGTTTCTTCTATCATAAATAATCTAAAGTTATCTACAATTTCCACCCACTGTTCCTAGCTCTAACTTCTGAAACCAAACAGAATAAGTATAATCCTTCCACATAACAGCCTTTTACATACATAAAGCCAGCAATAGGTCACCAGGGACAATTTCTCCTTAGATCAAATCAGGCCTCAGACTCTTTATTAGCTGTACGACCCTGGGCAAGTCACTTAACCCTAGTTGCTTCTATTCCTCATCAGTAAAATGAGCTGGAGAAGAAAAAGGCAAACCACTCCAGAATCTTTGCAAAGAAAACCCCAAATAAGGTCACGAAAAGTTGGACAATGATGGGGTGATGTGACCTGGACCCTGTAATATTAATGGGAATTTGAAGATTGCATCAGCACTACAAATCCTTAAAAGTAAAAGGCTATGCCTCTGAAAGAAGCCCAGTCCCTGATCTTTCCCACGCATTTCAGCAGTCCATCACCCCCATCAACATGACTGAAACGAATGAAACAGCAACAACAAAATGGGGAAATATTATTTGTACTACCAGTCTCACAAGGTTTTTGTGAGGAAAACCTTCTGTACATTATAAACATGCTGTTACTAATGCTGAAAATAAGATACTGTATATAAGACAAGATAATGAAGATATATAAGATAAACCATGGACCCTCTGACTATTGTTGCTTTCCCTCATCATTTCAGTTCAATTTAATAAACATTAATTAAGCACCTAAGAACCAGGTACTGTGCTAATAAGCACTGGGGAGAAAAGAGCCCCAGAGAGTAGAACCATGATAATAACAAATAGGTGAAAATGCAAAAGAAAAATTTAGGCTTGATGCCCAGAGGGAAATCTTCCTAACAACGAGAGCTGCAAAAAGTTGAAATGAGACAATTATAGAGAGAGCGGATTCCCCACCTAGCAAGTCTTCAAGCTGAGGCTAGACAACTACCAATTTAGGTATGTTAGAGTGAGAATAACTTTCATGTACAGGTTAGACTGTGTGGCCTCTAATATCCCTTCCAATTCTCAAGTTCTGTCAAATATTTATTAGATGCTTTCTGTGTTCCAGGAACTATGTTAAAGGTTATGAACATAAAGACAAAAAGTTAAAGTTCCTGTTCTCAAGGGAGTGCACATTTTTGGGGGGAAAGCAATATTTAAACATATATAAAATATATGCAGGGTAAATACAAAGAAATTGGGGGGGCACTAATAACTAGGGAAATCAGGAGGTATCAAATGAGTTGTGCTTTGAAGAAGTCTAAGAATTCTTTCTTGCTTATTGTGGATTTTTGGAGGGGGGATGAAGTCCTCAAAGGAAGCCAGGAAAAATGGAACACAGAGAAGAAAGTAAAGAGGAAAGCCAAAATACCACCGTGACTGCCAAAATCTTCCAGCACAAGTTTTCAACACAGTTCAGTTTCACTGGCTATAACATTCTTCACATCTAATTAGGTTCCTAAGAACAAGTATGTTTTGACTATAAAAAGTCTATCAAAATCAGAATGTAAATATAAGGGAAGCAATTTCTCTAAATTATATCTACTACCTAAGTTAAAATAAGGCTTCCACATTCTCTAAGGAACATTTGTGATTCATATGAAGGCATATGTACTTTCTAATGTGACAAGAATCCTCTGAGCTCTGTGGGAATGAGTGTGTGACCTACTCAAATCTTACCTCAAATACTTGTTGTGTGGCTATGGGCAAGTCACAAAATCTCTGATCTTCAGCTTCCTCATCTTTAAAATGGAGTTGTGCACACTACTGCAAATATCGCACAAGCATTATAAGGACCAATTAAAACAACCTATAAGAAGTGATCTAAAATCTTAAGACTACTATACAATACGGTAAATTATAGAACACAGAAGCAACTGTTAGCTTAATCATATGCTTTGGTCACATGTCTGATATAAATTATAAAGAAAAACCCTGCATAAAAATCCTTAAGAAAAGAACAAAATGTTTATATAGTGGTGGTGGTTGTGCTCAGTCATGTGTCCAACTCTTCGGTTTTCTTGGCAAAGATACCAGAGTGATTTGTCATTTACTTCTCCAGTGGATTAAGGGAAACAGAGGTTAAGTGACTTGCTCAAGGTCACCTACTACGTGTGTGAGTCCAGATTTGTACTCAGGTATTCTTGACTCTAGGCCCTATTGCTTTACCACTGAGCCACCTACCTGCCGTGTGTGTGCCTGTGTATATGTGTGTGTATACACACATGTGTGTATTATATGTATATCATACGTGTTTGTGTGTATATATTTAGTGTGCCCATACAACAAGCAATCTCTAAAAATAATTAACACTTCTACTTACTACTCCTGATTTTTGTAAAAAGCTACCATTGACTGTGATAGAGCTATTATCTACCTGAGTTTCCTCTCTTGTTACCAGGCAATTTAGGCTAAATGTTACCTTAAAGGTACTAAATAGCATATTATTTGCTCTCTTTGTTGTTGTTGTTGTTGTTGCTTTGAGAAATGTGAAAATATGTTTAATATGAATGTATACATAGAGCCTATATCAGACTGCATGCCATCCTGGAGAGGAAGGCGAAGAAAATTTTAAACTCAAAAGCTTATGGAATTAAATGCTGAAAACTAATAATAAATTAATTTTCTACAAGGTATTAAATAATAAACCATCATTTATGAAGTACTTTAAGATTTACAACACATTTTACAAATATCTTACTGGCTCTCACAACCCTTCACAGATAAGAGAGGCTGAGACTTGTCACACTGACACAGTACCAGTATATGTCTGAGACTGAATCTGAACTCATCTTTCCCAGGCTGAACATTCCATCCACTATAGAAAACCTGAAAGGTAACTAACCTATCCAAATGACTTGATTAGACTAGAGGACTAAAGTTCAAGTTCTGTCTCTCTACAACAGTTTTGATGTAGCTTCCTAATTATATGTAGTTAGGAGCCCTTCAAACTTGGCCTGGATCCCAAAACTACATGAATCACCATACAGGGTCTTAATGACCAGATATAGTTTCATATGAAGGCAAAGTAGGGGCACAGTCTACCTAAGATAAGTGCTATACATAATATCCTAATTAAATATCCTTCCTATGCTCTAAGTAAACTTTCCATTACTTGCTAAATGACCCTATGAGTGTCTAATTTAGTTCCAACAATAAACCTCAACAGGGGACAGCCTGTGTCAGGCTCAATCATTACACTGTATTAGGCTCTTCATGATAAGTTATATATGTATATATGAATGAACAAGGTCATGTAAACATAGGCTCCATTTTCAGCCCCTCAAACATCTATTGATATCCAAAGACTCTAAGACATAAATCTATTGTGGAAGAGGATGTAAATATGGGACAGGGAAAGATCATTCCTCAGAATTACAGCAGACCCCCTTCAACTAACTATAGAGGCCAAAGGTCCAGAGATGAAGAAGAAAGATTCAATTCAATTTAACAAGCAATTTTTAAGCAAGTAATAAGTGTCAGGTAGTATAGATTTTTTTAAAGTAAATATTCCCTGACCCCTTCTCCCTCCTGATGTGGAACCCTACAGATAGCAACAGAATTTTTGTACCTGTTGGTTAGCTACATGGTCTAACTGGCCTACTGGAGTCATTCTATATAACCTGCACAAAAGTTCTCTGTCAGGTACTAGTTTACTCCATGAAAACAGTCTACTTCTACCAAGTGTGATACAGATGCTTGAAATATTTGTTGCTAAGCCTCCCAAAAGAACAGATGACTCAAGGGAAAAACAAAAGTAACTCATGAGGCTCTTGGATGCTTATTCCCCTTATGGCTGCGTGTGAGCAGGACTACTTTGAGATGCTATCCAAGAGCTGAGTAAGGGAGATGCACCTGTCGCCATCCCCTACCCAGGATCGCTGTGGTTAGAACACACAGCACCTATAGCCACCAGTGTTCTATTAGAGCAAGCTGAACATTGGATTTGGGCTTCCTTCTCAAATAAATGACTAAATATCAACATAAGGATGACGTAGCCACAGAAACCTTAGGAGACTGGAAAGTTCTGGCTATGTGTTTATTGCTGCAGAAATAGCAGCAGTATGCGCCACAGTAACAGTAGCTCAGAATAAGGAAGATACGTGCATGGGAGCTGAAGAATGAATGTAATAAGAATAGACAAAAGTGGAAAGACAATACCTAAGAAAGCTGTCAGTTTCAGAGCCGGCTCCTTGTGATAGAAAAAAATGCTGACTGATTGAAGAAAGTAATAGAACTTGGTAGCCCCAAATTAGCACCCTGCTCAGCAGAGCCATAATCAAGAGGCCAACATAAAGACTCTACAAACAGAAAAAGGACCTCCAATATCAGGAGCTGTAAGTTAACACCATCACACATGTTTTCTATATGAGTGCCTGAGCACCACCATACCCTAAAGTGAAGCCTACTCTTCAAGTGAATCTGTATGTCTTTGCAGGGAAAATATATGCCACACTTATGGAGGGAAGTCTCTTATGATACCATTTCAGTAAATGTCTTTGCTAAATTAGCCACATCTACTACCTCAGTGTTAACAGGCATCACAACAGTGGGAGCTCAGGAGGTAAAGTATTAGACGTATAAGCCAACAGGCATGTACTTTGTGCCAAGCACTGCGCTAAAGACAAAAGTATACAAAAGACAGTCACAAATTCCAAGGAGCTCAGAGTCTAGTGAGGGAGACAGTATGCAAGTAACTATGCACAAACCAACCACGTACAACTTAATTTGCAAACAATCAGAGGGAACTAGAAGGTTCAGAAATGTTTCTCCAGATGATGGGACTTTAGCTGGGGTTTAAAAGAAAACCAACACAACAACAGCCTGTGAAAATGCCCAGAATCAAGAATTGTTTGAGGAAGCAGAAGGAGGCAAGGCTGGTGTTACTAGATCACAAAGTGTTTGGGGGGGGGGGGGGGTAAAGGGGGAGCAGATAAAAGTGTTATTCTGAAAAAGTGCAGAGATGAGAGTATACGGTAGGTTAAGATATAAGAAGAATGGAATGGGAGTGGAGGTTATGAAATGCCAAACAGTACTTATATTTGATTCTAGAGGTGAGAGGGAGACACTGGAATTTATTTGGGGGGTAAGGGAGGCATACATGGTCAGACGTGTCGGACACTTTGACAGCTAAGTGGAGGAGAATCTGCCATAGGGAGATATTAGTGACAGGCAGACCAACTAGCAGGCTACAGCAGTGGTCCAGTGACGCGCTGATGAAGGCTTGTACAAGGGAAGTGACAGCAACAAAGGAGGAAAAGGACAGAGATGAAGGAGGGGAAAGCAAGAGATATTACAAAGGCAAAAATCAACAGGCCTTGGCAACAAACTAGATACTGGTCAGTGAGAAATAGTGTGAAGTTGAGGACGACACCTAGGCTGTGATCCTAGGTCACTGGGAAGAGAATGGTACCCTCAATAGTAGTAGCAAAGTTTGAAAGGAGAGAATCTTTGAGGGGAATTTAAGATGTCTACTAGACATCTAGTTCAAGGCATACAATAGGAAGCTGACTATGTAAGCCTGGAGATCAGATAGGTTAGGGATGGATAAGTAGATTTAGAAAGGAGGGGCAGAAGGGAGGCAAGTAGGGAAGGAGAAAGGGAGGGAAGATTAATCAAGTGCCTGCTATGGGTCAGGCACTGTGCTAAGTGATTTACAAATATTATATCATTTGATCCTCATAATAACCCTGGAAAGTAGGTGCTATAATTATTCCCATTTTTACAAATTAGGAAACTAAGATAGACAGTGTTTAAGGGACTTGTTCTGCATCACACAGCTAGTGTCTAAGGTTAAATTTGAATTCAGGTCTTCCTCACTCTATCGACTAAACATCCTGGTTGTCTCCAGGAATAAAACTGTGTATTCACCAATCTAGATACCACATAGAATAGCTAAAATGAAGAAACAACAAATGCAAATAAGATAGACAGACAGACACACACACACACACAAAATAATTTTTCAATGATTAGACAACAACCTAGAGATCTAATTAAAAGAGGCAAATTTATCCTCAAGTATCACTGAGACTTTGGAAATGAACATCAAAATATAAATATAATTCTAGGTCAGTGGTTCTCAACCTTCCTAATGCCCCAACCCTTTAATACTCGTATGTGGGTGTATCTGCATGTGGGCAGACCCGCCTGGAGACAGATAGAGGAGGGGTGTCTTGGTTCCTAAGACCATCAGAAACATCTGTTTTCCAGTGGTCTTAGGCAACCCCTGTGACCTCTGTGAAAGGGTGGGTCGCAGTCCACAGGTTGAGAACTGCTGTTCTAGATGGTTACATTCAACATTTAAATGGATTCAGGATACCGCAATCCCTTAAATGATGCACATTTCAACTATTTTTTTCACTACACCAATGCCAGATTTACTTAATTTCAAAATCTTAGTCGCTGAGCTGGATTAAAATACAAGTCTCCTAATTCATGGCCTATTTTCCTTGCTCCTACTATACTGGTAACTCAAAAAGTAGGAATATTTTATGATACAAATCTGAATCTGTGTAATAATCATAGATTTCCAAATACCTAAATACTTCTGTAATTATCTCATTATGGAATAATTTAATTATGAAGTTCAAAGCTAAATATAAATAATGAATTAAAATATTAGATAAGAGAGATGCCATGCATTTCAAAATTAAACTTACTTCAGGATTATTCATGGTTTCCTATTTTCTATAAGGCTGCTCCCTCTATTGGCAGGGATAATAAGTATGCACTGTACTGTTTGTTTTTGACTTTTATTTAGTATATTACTTTTCCCTAGTTACATATAAAAACAACTTTCAACAACTGTTTTTTTAAATTTGAGTTTCAAATTCTCTCCCTTCCTCAGTATATACCGTTACTAAACATCTATCAAACTTCTTTTTCTATTTTGTAACAACTAGGGCTACTACAACTATCACATACATACACATATACATACACACTTTTTTTTGGTGAAAAATTTTGTAAAATGTGTACAATTTGGCAAAAAAAACAAAACAAAAACATAAGTACTGACAAATGAATCATTACTAAGGCTAACTCTTCTACTCATTCAAAAGATTCCATTCCATTCATCTCCTCTAAGAGACTGCTCCCTCTGTCATCCCCACCTCTTACTTTCAAACTCTTCCTCTCTACTGGCTTATTTTCCAGTCTACAAACATCTCCATTTCTCTCCTAGCCTGAAAAAAATGTCACTTGATTCTTACATCCCAACTAACTACTGTCCCTATCTCTTTTGCCCTTTGTACCCAAAATCCTTGAAAAGGCCATCTACAATAACTTCCTCCAATTTCTCACCTTTCAGACTCTTATTAATCCCTTACAATCTGGCTTCCAACCTTATTCCACCAAAACTACTCTTTCCAAAGTTAATTTCTCTTAGTTTGCCAAATTCAATGCTTTTTCTCAGTCCTCATTCTTCTTGACCTTTGCAGCATTTGACACTATTGATTACTCTCTTTGACTTCATACACTCTTCTCCCGAGATTTTAGGGATACAACCATCTCTTGGTTTTCCTCCTACTTATCTGACAGCTCCTCTATCTCCTTTCTTAGAGTCTCCTTCAGATCATGCCCTCTAAGCCTAGATGTCTCTCAGAGTTCTGTGCTGGGCCTCTGTTCTCTTCTCCCTCTATACTACTTCACTTGGTGATCTCATTAGCTCCCATGGATTCAATTCCCATCTATATGTTGATGATTCTCAAATCTAACTTTCCTGTGCCAGTCTCTCCAATGACCTCCAATATCCCATCTTCATCTTTCAGACATATTGAACTGGATATCCAGTAGATATTAAAAAATCACCATGTCCAAACCAGAACTCATTATCTTTACCCTTGATCCACATCCCCCCTCCTCCTCCTATTTTTCTTATTACTGCTGAGCAGGTCTACACGACCTTCGGCCCATAAAGGATTTCAGGAAGCCCTTTGAAAAATGTAGAGGATGTCTGTTGGAAAACAGATTGTACAGGCACGCAGTAAAGGGTAACACCCCCCTCCCAGTCAATCAGGCTTACAACCTACACATCATCCTGGATTCCTCACTATCTCTCACCCCACACATCATTTGTTGCTAAGGCCAGCTGATTTCACATTTGAAACATCTCTCAAGTACCCCACTGCCACCTCTCTAGTGCAAGCCCTCACCACTTCACACCACAATTACTGCAATAGCCTGATGGTGGATCTGGCTGCCTCAAGTCTCTCCCTACTCCAATCCACTCTCCATTCAGCCACTAAAGTAATTTTCCTAAAATGCAGGTCTAATCATGTCATGCCTCCTAACTCCTACTCAGTAAGCTCCAATGGTTCCCCCTCCAGGCCCTCAGGAGCAAATAACAAAATCCGCAGACATTTAAAGGCCTTAAAACCTAGTCCTTTCTAGTCTTCTTACACTCTACTCCCCAAGATGTACTCTTCCATCCAGCAATACTGTCTTTCAAGCTGTTCTATATATGAGAAACATCATCCCTAGGCTCCAGGCATTTTCTCTGGTTGTCGCCTATGCCTAGGAATGTTTTCCCTCCTCCAATCAGACCACTGACCTCCCTGGCTAACTTCCATTAAAATCCATTAAGTCTCAACTAAAATCCTGCCTCCTACAGGAAGCCTTTCCTAACCTCCCTTAATCCCACTGCTCTCCCTCTTTTATCTCCTATTTATCCTGTATACAGCTTGCTTAGTACAGATTTGTTTGTATGTTGGCCCCTAACACCCCCCCCCCCACTGGACTTTGAGTCCCTTGAGGGCAAGGAATGTCTTTTGCCTTTTTTTTTTAACTTTTTTGCATCCCCAGCACTTTACTAAGTAAAGTACCTTACCCCTAACCCTAAACATTACTTTGGCTCTCATCCAGGTTTTGGAGGATCTTCAATGCCATAAAGAAATATTTATATTTGCCAAATGAGGCAAATATGGAACCACTGGAAATTTACTGAGGCAGACCTCTGTTTTAGGAAAATCAGTGGGACCATAACTTTTGACAATGTAGACTAACTTTTGCTCTCTCCTGTCTAGAGTCTTAGGACCCTTTTCTTTTTCACTTCTCCTGTTTGATCCCTCTTCCTGAATCACCTTTTCTTGTTCATAAGCCATGGAACACGCCCTAATTGTGGAAATATACCAAGGTTCTATCCTGGGCAATCTTTTATTGTCCCTCCACACACACTTACTAATCTCAGCAGCTATACAGATGGCTCCCAAATCAATATACTCCATCCCTAAATTCCTCCTGAGCTCCAGCTGCACATTTCAAACTACATAATAGATATTTCACACAAAATGTCCTCAAGTCACCTCAAACTTGGGATGTCCGAAACTGAACACATTATTTCCAAAACAAATCTCACTTTTGAGCTTCACTATTTTCTTAAGGGCAGCTCCATCCTCCTAGGAATCCACATAAACAACCTCAACATTATCTTGATTCCTCACACTTCCTTACCACAGTACACTCGATCAGTTGCTAAATTTTATCATGTCTACCTTCAAAACATCTCTCCTATGATGTGTCTTTTCTCTTGCTCAGGCCTGACATTTCACCTGCATTTTTGCAATACAATTTCATAATTAGACACCTCTTTCCAATATGTCTTCCATACAGTTGTCAAAGTGATTTTCTTCAAATGCAGGTCTGATCATAATACTCACCTATCATTGTTTTCCTTGCTTTAACTTTTAAAGCCTTAACAACCTCACCCCATCTTATCTTTCCAGTCTTATTATATCTTACTCTTCTTCCTAAATTATACAGTCCAGGCATACTGGTATTCCTGCTATTCCTCATAAATGACAATCCATCTTCCATCACTGCACTTTTTCATAGGCTTCACCCCTTGCCCAGATTTATTCTCAAGTCCTGGATCCTTTACTGATTTAAAAATTCTGTTCAAACAACACTATCTAGATAATGATTCTGTTGAACATTCCAGGTGAAAATGCAACCAAAATTCAGCTTTATTATATGTATATGCTTATATATTTTCTGCCATGGTAGAATATAAATTCCTCTCAGACAGGAATTATTTTAATTCTATCTCTGTATCCCCAGCACCTAGCACAATGTTTGGTGAATAGTAAGTAGATGCTAAATAAATCAAAGTTAAAGATTCTAATAAGGCGAGGGGTTTCACTAAGTTATCATACTATAATGAATATTACTTTCCTGTTACATGAGTTAGAGAAATATAATGAGGACTAAAAAAAAAATTAAGATCAGAACTTCAGGGAAAATATATGTAGATTCAAAGTAAAAACACCTCAAATTTAATTTTCAATTTAATAATCACCTATAAGTACCTACTACATACAATGCATTATGGTACTTTTCAAATACAAATCTAGCCCTAAAGAACATACTGAACTATAAAATTTGGAATAAAAATGTTTTATACCACTATTACTGTTTTAAGTTAAAGATACAAAGAATAAGAAAGAAAAATTAATTTTAAAACACTGGAAAAATATATACTCTTAATACATTTGAAATTAGAAAAACACCAAACCAAGAGAAATAAAGATGAAAAATAATCAATAAAAAATAAACTTTTCTGAGAAAAACCAGTGGTTCTGCCACAGGAGGTATTGTTTGAGCCTCCCATCCTTTTAAATTTGTGGCTTCTTCAAGAGATTCTTTGTCAGCAATCAAGGCCAACACTAAAAAACAACTAGAGGAGTCTACTTCAAAATTCTTGAAAACCCATTTAGGTTTGTCAGTAGGTGGCAAATTAAAACCTTATGTATTAAGAAGTCAATAATTTGAAAAATGTACAGGGGCAATGAACCCTCATGTTATTGAGCATTGAAATGAATATAAAAGTATTTTGTATAATTTAGCTAGAATATTAAAAAAAAATTTAAACATTGTTTCTCCAAAAACTGTCAAAGCCTACTAGCCCTGTAACATTGCTATTAAGATGATTAATTAACATAAGTACCTTTTTATTTATTTCTGAATACTCAAAAGTACATTCTATATGCCATCAACAGCTAAGTATACAGGACAATTTTACTGATCCAAACTGACCAGTGCTTTCTTTTTCTGGCAACAAATTATACTACCACAAAAAAAACTTCTATTCAGAAATCAATTTAAATATCTCCTCCAATTCTACAAAGCTAAATAAATGAAAGCATTAAAAAAAAGGGTGATTCTACCTTATTTCCATGGCCCTGAAATACAACCATAGTATTAAAAAATATAAGTTCTATATCCCAGAGAGATCATACAAATGAGAATGTGTAAAAATATTTATAGCAGGTTTTTTGTGGTAGCAAAAGAACTAGAAAGTAAAGAGATGCCCATCAATTGGGGAATGGTTGCATAAGTTGTGGTAAATTAACGTAATGGAATACAATAGTGCTATAAGAAATGATGAGCAGGCAGGTTTCAGAAAAACCTGGAAAGACTTACATGAACTAATACTGAGTGAAGTGAGCAGAACCAGGAAAATATAGTACAGAGTAACATTGTATACAGTAACAGAAACATTGTGTGATGACCAAGTCTGATAGACTTCGGTCTTCTCAGCAATACAATGTTCTAAGACAACTCCAAAAAGCTTATGATAGAAAAATTTGTCCACATTCAGAGGAAGAACTATGGAGTCTGAATGCAGCTAAAAGCACACTTTTTTCTCTTTTTCTTTTTCAACTCATGGTTTTTTCCTTTTGTTCTAATTCTTCTTTCACAATGTGACTAATGTGGAAACATGTTTAATATGATTGTACATGTATAACCTCTATCAGATTCCATGCAAGGAGGTAGGGAGGAGAAGGAAAAAAAATTTTTGGAACTCAAAATCTTAGAAAAATGAATGTTGAAAACTATCTTTACATGTAATTGGAAAAAGTAAAATACAATTAAGAAAAAAACATAAGAATTAAAGAAAAATCTGATAAAGAGACTGAGATGATGATTCTACAAGGACTAAGAGGTTTAAAAAAATACAAAGTGGAAAAAACAATTAATGGTCTTCTCTGCTATCAAACCAGAATCTAACAACTAGGCAGAAAACTCATTTCCCTGACAACTAAATTTTGAAAGACATCATATACAATAAACCTGTTTAGAAAATGAAATTTACTTATGTATCTGTTTTCAACAAGAATAGCCACAATTTACATAGTGCTATTTATAAAGTGCTTTATATATTATTTCATTTGAACATAAGATTAAAATAAAGTCAGTGTGTCTATGGGGCATATTTTTTAATCTCTACAAATGCTGAAAATGTGGGACAGAGTAAGCTAAGATTACATTTTTTGAAGTACATCTAGTGAATTTGTTCTTATTTATATGTAAAACAGTTTTGAAATATTAAACAGAGAAAAGATATCTTCAATATTTTCAACTGAAGCATATATTTTAATCAAACTTTATGATAAATATGCATAGCTTAAAATGTCTTATTTTTTGCCTTTTGGTTTTATATCAGTCATTTTTAGATTTGTTCCCTAATCATCATTGTAATTTAACACATCACCCCTCAAAAACGTCCCAGTTAAGCAAAAACATGATGAGGCCTCCTCCCTTCTAATAAAAAAAGTTAAACAAAGCTAATGTACAGTAATTTGTTTGACTGTATTTAACACTGATACACATACATTTTTTCTTTTCTTCATCTCTCTCTTTCCCTACCTTCTTTCTTCTCCCTCCCTCCCCCACTTCTGTCTTTCTCTGTCTCTCTCATACATAGACACATAGACAAAAACAAGCACACATACACACATACATGCACAAACTTCCTCTGGACAGGAATATGTAAAGCATATTTAAAACATAAAACTAAAAGCAAAATTTGGCATTTCATCTTCATAAAACAAAACTGGGTATGTATAACAAAAATAAATCAAACTCAAGAGTTCCTTTATTAAAGAAGTTAACTAAAATATCTGACAAAGACTTAGAAATGCCCCCCTTTTAAATTTTAAACAAAGCTTGACCTTACTACACTAAAGTAACACTAAAACTAGTTGAATAGCCTTTACACCAAAGTCACTTATTTAAGTGAAAAATATTACTAAGGAAGCAAATGAATGAGGCAACCAGGTGGTGCAATAGGTTGAGCGCTAGTTTGGAGTTAAAAAGATCAGAGTTCAAATCCCATTCCAGACACCAACTGTGTGACCCTGGGAAAGTCACTTAGCCCCTATTTGCCTCAGTTCTTCATCTGTAAAATAGGAACACACTGGAAAAGGAAGTGACAAACCACTCCAATAACTCTGCCAAGAAAACTCCATGGACTTGTCACAAACATCCAGACAAGACCAAACAAAAACAACAAGCAACAATATTCTTCTGGAGTAAAAAATTGGCATTATGAAAAGCTTTGTTTTTCTACAACTATGGAAGAATCATTGAAGAATAAAATGTCTGAACAATTGAGATATTAACACCTCTCCATCAGTCCATTTCTCATAGCATCATCTAGTCAAACTATTTCACTTTGCAAGAATTAATAATTCATGTCTTACCAAATTTTTAATGACTTAAAAGAAAACAAACCATCGATTAAAGACAGACATCATCTTCAATTTGAACTCAGACGAATTCTTTTACTAGTCAATGCAGCAGTTTCCTGGTAGTAGTTGCTAAAGAAACAATACTATTTATATCTGACAGTTAAAAAACGCAAAGATGCTTCAAAAGTTACTGATATCCTCCAAAAATGTGCAAATGATTTTAGAAACTACTACCCAGCATAAGGATATCTTAGACTAATTCAATAAAGGCTCTTCTACGAGGATGTGTTTCTAAAACCTAACAATAACAGAAGAGCTTTGTATGTTGGTTTAAAAAGCAAAAGATGCTGGTTGATGGTGTATACTTTTGCACAGCTGAAACTTCAGCAACTAATGATCTCACAAAAATGCCTGAGTGGGTATACAGAATCATCTTTGTATCACCTAAAGCACCTACCAGAATAACTTGGTATATAGTAGGCAATACTGATTGAAGTAAAAGTTTTAAGAAAAGTATATTATGCCACCTAAATTTTCATCCATTCTCTCACTGAGACATTTAAAAGAATAGAACTTTTGTTATACTTTTAGAGAAAATACTCTTCGTAGACTTTCACAAATATACCTGAAGCATGTATTTTAAAACTTAGGACTTTTAAATGCTTAGTTAAGATTACCCAACTCAAATCACTCAGCCTAAATGTTGACATTTTCTTTAAGCTTTCAAAGAGCACCTGATCATTTACAGATACAAACGATATATTCTGTGCATTTTAATTGTTGCCTAAAAACTTAAAATTGGTGCTAACGTTCAATTTTTTCCTCAATGATCATGAGAGGGGAAATTTTTATTTACAATCCCAATATACATATACACATACATCCTAAACAAAAACACATTTCTTTATAAGTCCATACTTCTTTCTTACATAGGTAACATACAAACTTTAAAAAACACATAATTATAAGATATTCATCTTCTAAATATGGCAGTGTTTAAAAATAAATATGCATATGCAAACATTTGCAGTAACTTTTGGGGTCAAAAAAATTATTATAAAATTTTAGGTTTTTCAGCTAGAAGGAAAATTTGTGCCTTTCTACACACCACAGTTTCAAAAAGAAAAACAGTGACCTATATCTCAAGTCGCTAACCCTACTGCCACTGCCTCCCAGTTCACATTTCCGCAAGTCTTCAAAAGCCAGAAAGGCTGATATCAATCAGGCAGTGGGGAAGAAATGAGTCCCCGAACAAATATTCACGGGGGATTCCAATCACAATAATCTGATCCCAGGGAACTGTAAAGCCTATCAAGCTTTGTTTCTTTAGGACTCATTGCATAACAATCAGACTTTGCTTAATAGTAAGAAATGCATAAAGGAACCTGGTTGATGTTATAAGATCTAATATAATATATTTTCAATTAAGAGAAGACCTACCCGAAAAAAGAGAATCTAGAAAGGATGGAATGCAAAAGTAGCTGGGGAAACAGAGGGTTGGGGGGGAGTTTAATAGGATAGCCTACCTGTGGCAACTTTTGTAGGCCTTATCTTTGCATTTTTCATACTGCTTCATGCATTGCTAATCAGTGATCCACTGGAAACTTCAGAACCTACTGAAAAGCCTGGCAGGGTATTTGGCTTTCAATTCTTCTACTCTGTTTATTCCCAATACAAGTATATTCATCAGGCTTAGAAACAACTCTTGAACAAGGGCAGCCACTCAAGCAATGAAATGTAAATTACTGACATGTGCTAAAACCTGGACTTGCCACTGCTAATGAGCACATTAAAGGAAAAATGCTCACTAGATGACTACAACCTTTTCATTTAACCCTGTGTGTACTGAAAGCCACAATTCAACATCAATTAAATGAAGCCCACTATAAAACAATAACAGAACTTACAATGAGGATAACCAAGACTAGGATGACTACTACTACTACCAGTACCACCACCACCACCACTACCACCACCACATGGATCTAAAGCCCAAGAAAATCAATAAAATTATACTATACTTAGTAGAGGTTTATAATACTACTCCAAAAATGTATAACTTTATATGTAAGTTTCTAATAGCAGAGGATTTTAAATCACTGAAAACAATTCAACTGTGTATCAGTAAATATTCTCCAAAGTGGAATAGTCACACAGCAAAGTAAAAATTTGAGTGAACTCACTCATGAAATAGTGTGGTTACGGGTATATACACATTGCATTTTTCTCTGAATCACATTAATGATTCAGTGAAGTTCAGAAAAGTCAGCCATTATACTGAGAAAAAAAAAATATGAATCACAAAAATCAATTACTTTAGGTATCAAAAATGTATTATAAAATGAGTGAGAATAGGTTTTTTATCAGAACATGTAATAAAATATTTGCCTTTATATTAGGGTTTAAATGCCTGATTGAGATACTGAATATCATCAAAATTGGATAATTCATTCAATTCAACTAATCTTTAATTCAAAGAGAGAAATCTTTTTGGGATAAAACTTTAAAAGATTCCCTTTATTTCTAACATATGAAGCTGCTCTAAGTCACTTCTGAAAGTACATAGGATTTTGTATGTCAAACTCTTTGGTTAAAAGCAGTATCACTGGGGCGGAGCCAAGATGGCGGCGTAGAAGCAGCAAAGCACCGCAGCTCCCACACAAACACGCTAAAAAACTCATAAAATGGGACGCTAAACAGATTTTCAAGCTCCAAAACTCTCCACAAGGCAGACAGCACTACAGGCAGCGCAGCAGGCGGGGCTCTTCGCAGCAGTCTGGGACCCACAGCTGAAACCCCGGCCGGCCGGCTCAGGCCCTGGGTCATCGGGCGGGGAACCGCGGCTATAGGAGAGCAGATCTGCTGCACTGGAGGCAGAGTTACCACATTTATCAGGCCAGAAGACAAAAAGGCTAAGAGAAAGGTCAGTGGATTTTGCTAACTGGGGAGGAGAAGAGCGGGTCCGGC
>CM053600.1:89003920-89027226 GCA_028646575.1 Pseudocheirus occidentalis
AACAAGGGGGGGGTGGAATAGTAAGGAGGGACATACAATCAGCCTCTCACAATATGCCCACCATGGAGATGTCCTGCGTAATTACACATGTACAGCCTGTATTGAATTGCTGCTCCTTCCAGTGGGAGTGGGTGACAAGGGAGGAACTGCAAGAATCTAGAATTTAAAGCTATATAGTCAAATGCAATTGGGAAATAAGACATACAGGGACGGGGGTAGGGAGACCCTCTCTGCCCTACTAGAAAGTTAGAGGGGCGTTGGAGGAGGACATAAAAGGGAACAAATTGTGGGAGGGGCTTTACGGTGGGATCACTGTTTTGGTCTTCGGGGTAGGGGAAAGAAGGGGAGAAAATTTGTATCTCAAAACTGGAAATGAATGATGTAATCAAGAAAATAAATTAAAATATAAAAAAAATGTCACACACCACCCCTTCAATAAACTCTGATGCATCCCTACTGCCTTTAGGATTAATGATGAAAAAAATGAATAAAATTAGTGATGAATAAAATCTTAAAAAAAAAGAAGAAGAAGCTGCATAACCAGTGCTTATTGAGAGCAAAACCTTGCCAGTTCTGCCACTGATAGTTTTCCTTGGAAGAGGGAGGGATTGGACCATTTGGGTTCAAAGGGTCACTGAGGTACACTTCTTACTGGTTCAAGTCTTGATTATATGGTAGCAATTTGTCAGAATCTCCAAAGGTATTAAAAACTCGTTCATGACTACATAATTATTAGTGGTTCATACACCGTTATTGAATTAGTCACGCCATGAATTAAAATTAGTCATGCCATGAATCATATCTAACTTTTATATCCTATTCCAATGTATGTAGTTTCTTTACTTTCCCTTCCACATGAAATTGATAGTTACCTTTTTTAAAAAAAATTTTTTTTATTAACTTGTTTGTTTACTTTTAGTTTACAATATTCAGTTCCAGAATCACGATAGTTACCTCTTCAACTGATTAAAAAAAGGAGCCTAATCAGAATTGCTTTCACTTTTTGTCTTTCTTACTCACACTTTCTGTATGTTAGAATAAGAAATAAGAGGAGAAAGGGAGAAGATAATAATTGGGATAGGGTAAAAAGAGAGGTGGAGTATGACAATAATGAATAAATATAATATAGAGGAAAATTTACAAATAGTAATTATAATTTTGATGTGAATGGGGTTAACTCATCCATAAAACAGAAATGGGAAGCAGAATGGATTAAAGATCAGAATCCAATAATATGTTGTTTATAAGAACAACATTGAAGAATCCAGCTATACACAGAGTTAAAGTGGAGAGTTGTAGTAGATTTTATTATGCTTCAGCTGATTCAGAAAAAGTAGGATTGACAATTATGATTTTAGACAAAGTTATGGCTAATGTAGATCTATTTGAAAAGAGACAAACAATTGTAACTACATTTTGAAAAAAGTTACCATATACAATAAAGCAAAATCAATATTGAATCAAATGCACCAAATACTATAGCATTTAAATTTTTAAAAGAAAAGTTAAGTGAATTATAGTTGGAGAGAGATAGTAGTAATGTAATAGTGGGGGGACTTTAATCTTTTCCACATAGAACTAGATAAATGTAACCAAGAAAATAAATAAGAAAGAAGTCAAGGAATTGAATTGAATTTTAGATAAGCTAGATGTAATAGATGTTTGGAGAGAATTGAATGGGGTTAGAAAGGAATACACCTTTTGCTCAGCAGTTCATTGGTACCTTTACTAAGATTGACCATGCAATAGGAAATAAAAATTTTATAGTTAAAAGCAGGAATATTAAAAGTTTCCTTTTCAGATCACAATGCAATAAAAATTACATTTAATAAGGGACTGTGGAAACAGATTAAAAACTAAGTGGAGATTAAACAACCTCACCTTAAAGACTGAGTGGGTTAAAGAATGAATTATAGAAACGATACATAATTTTATTGAAGGGAATGACAGAAATGAGATAACATATCAAGACCTATACGATGCAGCAAAAGCAGTGATCAGAGGATAATTTGTATCTCTGAAGGCTTATATCAGCACAGTAGAGAAAGACCAAACCAATGAATTGAGTATGCAGTTGAAAAAAACTAGAAAAAGAATGAACTAAAAATCTCCAGTTAAACAATAAATTGGAAATCCTAAATATTAAAGTTGAGAATAAAATTGAGTGTAAAAAACCCACTGAATTAATAAATAAAACTAGGAGTTGGGTTTATTGGAAAAAAAAGACAGTAAAATAGATACATCTTTGATTAATTTGATTTAAAAAAGAGACCAAATTACTATTATTAAAAATGAAAAGGGTGAATATACCACCAATGAAGATGAGAAAAAGCAACTATAAGGAGTTATTTCACCCCCGTTATATGCCAGCAAATTAAACAATTTAAGTAAAATGGAAGAATATTTTTGTAATATATACATATTACATACAAATAAATATATAAAAATACATATAAATAAATAAATCTAGATTAATGAAGAAATAGAACATATAAATAGATCTGTAACAGAAAAAAGAAATTGCATAGATAGTAAATGAGCTTCCTACGTAAAAAACACCAAGACCAGATGAATTTATGAGTGATTCAAACAGTGAAAGATCAGCTGATACCAGTATTAAATTATTTGGAATAAGTAAAGAAGGAATCCTATAAAACTCCTTTTATGCAGCAAACATGATAATGATACCTGTACCAGAAAGAATAGAGAAAGAAAATTATAGATCAATTTCATTAATGAATATGGATGCAGAAATCCTAAATAAAATACTAACCAGGAGACTACAAAAGTATATTACAAAGATAATAGATTATGTCCAAGTAAAATTTATACCAGGTGTGCAGAGATGGTTTAACTTAAGGAAAAGTATTAACATAATTGACCATATTAGTAAGAGTTAATAAAAATAGTATGATATCAATAGATGCAGAAAAAGCTTTTGATAAAGTACAACACTCATCGCTATTAAAAAAAAATTGAAAACATAGGTATAAAAGGATTTTTCCTTAAAATGATAAGAACCATCTACCTAAAATCATCAGCAACCATTTTTTGCAATGGAGATAAGCTAGAAACTTTCCCAGTAAGATCAGGAGACAAATAAAGATGCCTGTTTTCACCAGTAGTATCCAATATTGTTTTTGAAATCTTAGCAATAGCATTAAGAGAAGAAAACAAATAGATTTATGAATTAACAACACATAGAAGGGAGAGGTGTAAAATGGATAATTTTGATTACATTAAATTAAAAAACTCTTGTGCAAATAAACCAAATGTAGCCAAGATCAGAAGGTAAACAGAAAATTGTGAAAAAAATTTTTTAGACAATTTCTCAGATAAAAGTCTCTTATCTAAAATATTTAAAAAACTTTTTTCAGATCTATAAGAGGTCTTGATTCAGATAGCATCTTCCTTCTTATGTCCTTTATAGTTAATTTGGCATTTATAATAGTTAAAATAACCTATTCACTCAAAGATGTTCTAAAGCAACATTGCTATTTACTGTATATAATGTTCTTCTTGTTCTGCTCACTTCACTCTTCCTTATTTCATGCAAGTCTATCCATGTTTTTCTAAGATCACCAAGCTGAAATGTAGCCAAGATCAAAAGGTAAGCAAAAAATTACAAAAAACATTTTTAGACAATTTCTCAGATAAAGGTCTCATATCTAATATATTTAAAAAACTTTTTCAAATCTATAAGAAAAGAATTATTCCCTAATTGATAAATGGTTAAAGGATATGAACAGGCAAGTTACCTGATAAAAAAAAAATCAAAACAAGGGTGACTAGGTGGTACAGTGAATAGAGCACTAACCCTGGAGTCAGGAGGACCTGAGTTCAGAAGCTCCCTCAGACACTCAACACAAAAAGTAGCCATGTGACCTTGGGCAAGTCACTTAGGTCCAATTGTCCTACCTTAGCCCCTCCAAAAAAGCAAAAAAAAAAATCAAAACAATTTATAATCATATGAAAAAATGCTCTAAATTATTTATTACAGAGATGCAAATTAAAACAACTTTGAGATATCATGTTACACCTATTAGATTGGCTAAAATTATTCAAGGGGGAAGAAACAAATGTTGGAGTGGATGTGGAAAAGTTGGGACACTAATTCATTGTTGGTGGAATTGTAAACTGATCCAACCAGTTTGGAGAGCAATCCGGAATTATACCCTAAAAGTTATTAAACTGCCTATACCCTTTTACTGACAATAACACTAGATGTATTTCTAAAGATGATTAAGGAAGAAGAGAAAGAGCATATATAAAATCTTTACAGCAGTTCTCTTTGTTGTGGCAAAGAACTTGAAATTGAGGGAGTGCCCCTCAGTTGACTAACCCAGTTGTGGTATGCGATTGCCATAGAATACTACTGTGCTATAAGTAATGATGAGCTTGGTGATCTGAAAAGGATGCATTTAATATTCTTTTCTCCATTTAACAATAAAGTTTTTATGTCCTAATAAATGGTCAACTTTTGTAAGGTATGATATGCTGCTGAGAAAAAGGCATATTCCTTTCTGTTCCCATTTAATTCTCTCCAGATATTTATTATATCTAGCTTTTCTAAGATTCTATTCACCTCCTTAACTTTTTTATTTATTTTTTGGTTTTATTTATCTAATTCTGAGAGATGAAGGTTAAAGTCCACCACTATTATAGTATTACTGCCCATTTCCATCTGTCATTGATTTAACTTTTCCTTCAAAAATTTAGATGCTATAGCATTTGGTGCATATCACCTAAATATTGATCTTGCTTCATTTTTATGGTATCTCTTATCATAATGTAGTTTTGCTGTTTTTCTCTTTCACTTAAATATATTTTAGCTTTAATTTTCTCTAGGAAATCTAAACAACACAGTCTTAGACAATTTAAGAGCCAAAAATGAACTCTTGGAGCAGATGGATTTTTAAGCACAATATATCATTATTTAAAGAACAGATAGTCCTGATACTGTATAAGCTGTTCTCAAAAATAGGCTCTTTAGCAACAGAACTAACATAGTTTCATCCATTGATGCAGAAAGACCTTTGGACAAAATGCCTTCTTCATTCAATAGAGCTCAGTTGGTTAAATGGAAAAAAACAGTAGCTCTGGAGTAAGAGAATCTGAGTTCAGATCATGCTTTTGATTCTTATTTCCTATGTGATTTTTAGGTAACTTACTTGGGCGTCAGTTTTCACCTTTATAAAATGACGTAGATGGATTAGAAGGTTTCTGTGACCTTTCTACATCTGTCTCTCTGATCTTGTATTTAAAAAATTTCCAAAGAATAGGGATAAAAAGTTTTCCTTAATATGATAAACAGCATTGTAATGGAGACCCACTAAAAAGCCTTTCTATTAAGATTGGGGTGAAGCAAAGATGTCCTTGTCTCCTGTGACTACTGTTACTAAATAGGGAATAAAAGTGTTGTTACAGTTGTTTTAAATTCAATTTTTTTTTTTTGTTAAGGAGGACTTCCCTGGGTTAAAAAAGTGCTATTTCTTTACTTGTGAGAAACATTCTTTTGTTGCAAAACTTGTTTTCTTTTAAAAATGTTTTCATTTTATGTTTATACAACAAATATGTGTTAAAATTAGAAATATGTTATATTTATCATGTTAAAACAAAACTGAAATTCATGAAAGTATCTGTTGACACTCTTATCTTACCCTGCCATCCTGCTGTTTGGAATATGACTCCTGGTGTGTATTGTACTCTTAGCCCTAGGATTCAATAATGAGATTGAGTAGTATCTTGCATGAGCACTCCTAGATGATTGACAGCGAGGTAAAGTGAATCATCACTTATCAAGATATTATCATGCCTACCCTTGATAATTTCTCCCTGCTGTCTGGGGATGTAGTGAGGACAGAGATGACTTTGTGATGTCGAAGTAATTAGTGTATGTTGGTTTTCCAGCTGAACAAACTAGAAGCTAATGATCAGGTAAATGAAGATGGAGCTCATTAGTATAGGCAAAGGTACAAGGACCTTAGGGAAGACCTTATCAAAATTTTATGGGGGTGGTTATAATATCTTAAATGTTATCTGTTTGCATGTAGAGGTTAAAGTAATTTAAAAGTAAAAATAGCATAGTACTTATTTCTTAGGTTCTAGATTGTTATAGAATTAAAGTCTTACTTATTTCACAAAATCTAGTAACTGCATATTTTACAACTTATGCCATTACTTCCTCAAAAATTAAAAACCAGAATCTGACTAATAATTTTTTTAGTTGTTTGATCACTGAAAAATTACATAACACCTATTTTCAAAATAGTATATCCTATCTGTATAGCTGGACAGGTATATAGCTGGTTACTTTTTCTTAATTCAATATTTACAAAAAATCCTGGATACTTTAAGATGATATGGTTATTATGCCCATTGTTTCCCTGTTGGCCCTTAATTAATAGGATAGGAAAATTGTAAATTCATTTATCTTCTTATTCAGAAGTCATAGAATTTGCTAACGATAAAAAGCATTCATATATGCCACAATATTCAGTGTGGCAGTGAAGTTTTCTAATTGTGTAAAATCTGGTATTAAAGAGTTTGTAGTACTAATTCCAGTAGTACTTATGTGGAGGCAATAATTGACTTCATTAATATGATTTTGGTCCATGGAACTTTGTAGTAATTAGGCAAAGGTTTCTTAAGTGTAATTTTTGCTTCAAAACTCTATAATGCTCATAAAATTTTAGCCTTTAGTAACCTGAATTGTTTCACTTTTGCCTTCTCTACCCCCTTTCTCCCTCAGGCGAGGACAATGTAAAGCCTGGCAGGTAATAGGTACATGTTGATTTATTTTAGATACATAGTACAGTGCAGTTTTTAGTTCTCCAAATATCTCTTTAAGCCACTAGAATTTTCAGTATTGGGCCAAATAATTGTTACAGAAATAAATTAAGATGTTTGACCTTAAATTCATTTTTTCCCTATTCCTTTCTTCTTTATTGTTCCTTTTGTAAAGACTTATTCCAAAAGCATCTTACCTGTAATGATTATTTTTATTTTTATCATCTCTTGCTTGAATTCCATCTCCCCCCATATTAGGGTGAACCTGAGTAGGTTAGGAACCTGGTAGGAATTTGTCTACATTAATATGTCTCATCAGGGACATTATATTTAATTGGAGATCCTGTGGTATAGTAGCAGGAGGCTGAAGGGAATTATTTAGCATTAGCAATGGCTCGTCTGGGAGTTGTGCGCTAATCAAGGAGCTTGTGTGTTAGCTGTGGGGATGATGGGAATTATGACGATTATGACATGTTAACATGTCTGTATGAGAACTGGACAGGCAATGAGTTAATCAAGAAGTATATTAAATGGCTCCCATGCTGGTTCATTATTATCTACTATAGTATCTGTCAGGTTGGGTATTTTAAAAATACAATTATTATTATTATCAGATTTGGCCAGTCAGCTAAATTTCTTTGTTTAAATGAAGCATTGTTAAACTGCCCTGCAGACAAATATTGAAATATATTGCATTAATTACAGAGAAAATAGGGTTTGTACTTTAAAGATAGTATATTTTATAATTGTATATAGTAACATTTAAAAGTCAGCCTTTTAACCTCAAGTATTTACAATTAAAATATAAAACTAAAATATAAAATTAAAGTATAATAGAGTCCTGTACAGATGTTTGTCTCAAATAATTTGATTTAGGTTGATTTTTTTGCTGCCAAACATGTTTGAATTAAAAACAGTTTATGAATTCTTACTTTTTTATAATGAAAAGTCATTTCAGATATTTCAGTGAGATATTAATATTTAACACTTGGAAGGTATAGACAAATCAAAGTATTAATCTCTCTTGCCATCAAAATGTTTCAAACTCTGTAAAAAAAAATCTTTCAGCTTTAGTGGGTGGTCTGTTTATATGCTAGGTAAACTTGTTCTATGTACCCAGCATGGTTAGAGCTGTCTATTTCATATTAGTCATGAAAATATCAGTTAGAAATTCTAGAAATGTGCATATTTTCAGGAAATGGAATTAATAAATTGAGTTCATTTTATAAAATAAATTGAAATGCTGCATAAATCCATGAACAGACTGTATTATATCTGTAGGCAAACTTATGAGTTACTGTACAGATGAGCACACACATTTTTTATTATTGTAAGCACTGCCAAATTTAATAAAACTTTCTCCCAAACTGTGACCTTCATGTATCAACTTAATTAAAGCAATATCATGGATATACTCAAAGTGTTAATCTGTAGGAGGTTGTTATTGGAATCCATTATCTCTGGAGTCAGTATTAGTGGTCAGCAACATCAGAAGTAAAATTGCAACTAAGACCCTCCCATGGGTGCTGTGAGCTCAGCAGGTTAAACTGTCAAAAACTGTCAAAGCTTCTTAAAGTACTGATAGTTTAAGCCCCCTGTTGTTATAGGTAAACCAGTCATTCCCCATCAGCAGGAACTGTGACTTTATTTAGGAAGAAAAAAAAATGCTAACAGGAAAAAGATTTGAGTTAGAAACCTCATGTATACAATATTATGTGTATATGTGTTTGTGTACCTTTTAAACATATTTTTTATTGCATTTGAGTAGTTCATTTTCTTTACATTAGGAAGTAACTTGTGAACACATTTTTTAAACATGTGAGAGAATTTAAAATTGATTTGGTTTTAAGATAAGAAGTTTAGAATCATAGATTGTATAAAGACATAAGCAATACATACCCATTAATAATATGGAACTTTGTTAATTTAGGCTTTTTAAACGTTTGGATAAATGAGAAAAAAATTCATAAGGGTGATTTTTTTAAATTTAAAAAAAGAACTTTTCTAATGATGGGAAAAGGGCTAGCCATGATGTTTTAAAGTGTCATTTTCCTGTGTATTCTTGTGGTTGTTCTTTTAGTTTTTCTCACTATACTCTTTATTCAGTTTCCCTGACTTCTTATTTGTCATTTCTTATGGTATTGATCATATTCTGCAATTTGGTCAGCCATTCCTTGATTGAGGAGAATCTACTTAAATTGCAATTATCTGTAGTTACAAAAAGTGTTACTATTAATATTTTTTTGTAACTATGGGTCTTTTCTCTCTGTATTTGATCTTGGGATATGTGCCCAGTAGTGGTATTGCTGAGTCAAATATTATGTACAGTTTTGTAACTTTTAATTATAATTCAAATTGTCTTCATGAAAGGTTGGGCAAATTTACACTTCCACTGACAGTTCATTAGTTTATACTTTCCCATAGCCTCTCCAACATTTGCTCTTTTCATCTTTTGCCAATCTAATTAATGTGAGGGGAAAAATTCAGAGTTGGTTTTATTTACATTTCTCTTATTCTTAGTGGTTTGGAACATTCTTTTTTTTCTTCACTATTTTTTGGGGTCTCCTTCTGCAAGCTTATTTTTTTCATGATTTTCTTGTATCATTCATTTCTCTTCCCAATTTTTCCTCTAATTCTCTTACTTGATTTTCAGAATCCTTTTTGAGTTCTTCTAAGGCCTGCAACCAATTTGTATTTTTTCTTGGAGGCTTTTGATGTAAGCTTTGACTTTGTTTACTTCTTCTGAGTGTATGTTTTGATCTTCTTTGTCACCAAAGTAAGATTCTATAGTCTGAGGTTTTTTTTGTTTTTTGTTTTTTTTTTTTACCATTTGTTCTTTTTCCTAGCCAAATACTTCACTTTCTAACTCTTTTTCTAGGTAGAACTCTGCTTCCAGTGGGGTGGGGGTGTACTGTCCCATACTTCAGAGGTTTTGTGTAGTCATTTTCAGAGATACTTCTATGGACCTGTTAAGTTTTAAACTACAAAGATGGTATGATCAAAAGAGAGGTGTTTACTCCTTTCCTGGCCTGTTCTTTGGTCTTTAAGCAACCATTCTTTTCTGCCTTGGAAGTGTGAGGAAGATTCCCTCTCCACTACTGCCACAAGCTCTGCCACACTAGCGCTTCTCCTCACCCCAGGACTGCCACTCAGGACTGTGACCCAGATCCAAGCAGGGAAAAGCAAGAGAATCCTGCCTTAGTGCCAGCAAAGAGATCCCTGCAATCATTCTCTGATCATCTGTTCACTTCCCACACCGTCTGTGGGCGCAGAGCTCTGGAAGCAGCCGCTGCTACTACTGCCGCTGCCACTACCACAGCTACCTCCACTGCCACAGGGTCTGGGGCTGGACCGCACTCCTCTCTTATCCAGATCCCACAGCGTTTTCCCACTGACATTCTATGTTGTCTTTGGCATTTGTGGATTGAGAAGTCTGGAAACCGCCACACCTCCCAGTGATTCAGTACCCTGAGGCCTGCTTGGCCCTGCCTCTGCCGGCACAGCACATGCTGGACTATACTCTGCTCTCAGCCTGGTGTGACAGACCCTTCCTCTCAGCCTTCCAGGCTGTCTTGAGCTGGAGATTGGTTTCACTCTATCATTTTGTGGATTCTATAGCTCTAGAATTTGTTTAGAGTCATTTTTTTTTACAGGTTTTTGGAGCGGTTTGGGGGAGAGCTCAAGGAAGTCCCTGTTTTTACTCTGCCATTGTAGTTCCACTCTGGAATAGTCTTTTATATGGTTTTTGAATGCTCACATTTCTTCTTTTAAAAGCTACTTGGTTTGACCAAGCATTTATTGGTGATAACTTGTGCTTATGTTTATTTTAATTCCCTCTCTATATTAGATATCCCAAAGGTTCAATCCTATACTCTCTTGTCTTCTCTCTAGACACTCTCAGTAAACCCTCATTGGCTTCCCTGGGTTTAACTCATCTTTATGCAGATATCACACCCCCACACGTATATAGCTAGATCCTGATTAGTGAGAATAAGGAATTCTGTGAGGTGGTTATGTTATTTGAATTTTTACTATTGGAAGTTATTATATGTAAAATGATAATTGATTTAATACCAGTAGAAATATGTAATGAAAAAATTTTAAAAATAAGTCTCTTATCTGTTCATTAACATAACAGTACAGGATAAGTACAGGATATTCTTATAATATAATAATTATATAATAAGAATATATTTCTGATTCATGTTTGTTATGAGCAAAATAATAGAGTAATTATAGAAGGCAGAAGTTAGGAAATCAAAAAATAAACCTGTAGGGGGCGGCTAGGTGGTGCAGTGAATAGAGCACTGGCCCTGGAGTCAGGAGTACCTGAGTTCAAATCCGGCCTCAGACACTTAACACAAAAACTAGCCGTGTGACCTTGGGCAAGTCCCTTAACCCCAACTGCCCTCTAAAAAAAAGGCAAAAAAAAAATAAACCTGTACTGAAAGATATGATGAAAATATTCTTATTGTCATTTAAATTATTATAGCAGTATAGATCAAATTGTCTCATCTTTAAAAAAATCTTCATTCATTAGTAGATAGAGAGAACTTCAATACCATTTCAATGAACTTGCATACTCACAGTCTTGCACAGTAAGCCAAGTTATGGTTGGATGACATGGGGCATTATCCAAAATCAGTAATACTTTGAATGTGATATTGTTATCCTCTGCAGTATTTTTCAGCAGATGGCAAGAATAACTCAAAACTATACTCAGTAACTCAAAAACAACTTTAATCACTCATGCTTTCTTATTTGATTGCCATGGAACTGGAAATGATTAATGGTTGTAGCCTCTCAGCACAACTATTTCAAAACTGATAAAGATAAATAAGCATTAGTTTTAATTGAAAATTCCTTTTTGCATTACCTACTAATAAAAGTGTTAGATTATTCTTAGACGATTTAAATCCATAGTTTTTCTTTCTTAGAAATGTAAAGTTTTGAAGACACCCTTTATCAGAATGTCTGCTTTTTTACGACCTCCATTAAAATTTGTTGATCAGTGTATTTACCTTCTTGAATTATTTTCTTCAAAGTATCAGAATATTTAATTGATCATTCTCTCATGTACAGACTGCCCTCCAACTCCCTCATAATTATAACATTATGTAATTGAACTCAGTTTTTAAAGTGAATGAACCAATCAGTGCTTGCAGTAAAAATTTCTTCAATGTCTGCTTCATTTCCATTTTCTTTTATTGTCATAAATAAACTAGAACTTTTTACCTCATTGGCTATTCTAAGATAAATACATTTTTGATTGCAGGTTTCAATCCACACAGCTAAAAGATAATTCATTTCTGTCATTGAAATATACTATTTCATTTAGTTGTTTGCAAACCACAAAAAGCTGCAGCTTTGCCTTAAAAAAATTTTTCCCTGAGTGTTTTATAATTTGTACTGTACATATATTATAGATTCAGGTATTTCAACGTTGTCTCGTGTTTTAGAATTACTATGACTATCCTTCATACTGTTCATTATATTAAATTTTTTGTTGTAACTAATACCCTCATTTTTTGCAGTGGTAGTGTTTCTATCTGATTATTTTTACTTTGTCCTTTTTGGAAGAGCTTTAAGAAAATTAACAAAATTTTGGAAATCTAGTATACAACAGCATAATCACACTCCAAAGTGGCAAGACACAAATTTAGACCGACAATCTCAACTAACTCAAAAGCATTATATTATTTGAATTTTGATTGCATTAAATATGACCTTTTTATTATTTTTTTAATTTACAGTAAGTTGAAATTTTTAAAACTCACATACTAGCATTAATCACTAAATGAACACCCTTGTAACACCCTTTCCCGTTCCTGTAATTCTTTTATTACCAATTCTTTATTTCAAACTAGGTATCACAGAGATTTTCAAACTCAGTATGGTTAAACATTTGAACTCATCTTTCCCCCTTTTCCAAACTTCCCTATTTTCTGTTTCAGGCAGCAACATTCTTTCACTTTCCCAAGTTGATAACTTTGGCAGTACCCTTGACTCCTTACTTGTCCTTCCTGACTCCACAAATCCAATCATCATTTACCAAGTTTTGCCAAGACTACATGAAATTAGAACTTGTTATGTCCCCAGATCAGGGAGCTGAATCAGGGAAGCTGGGGCCAAGCAGGTTGTTTGTGGGAAGGAACTATGTCAGGTCAAGGGAAGCTGCATCAGGAAATTGTTGTTTTCATTGTTGTCAAGGTCCTTCTAGAAGGCTTTCTGCCATTAAGTAACTAGATAATGCCCCTGTCTTAGGTGTTACTAAAGGGCAAAACCAGAAATAAACCAAACAGAAACAAAATGTGGAGGAATACAAATGTCACAAGTTTTGATGAGCCTTCCCTTTCTCCTTTGGAAAGACTGAAAGTTCCAGAGTCTGTTCCATGTGATGGGTAATACTACATATTTGAAGTTCATAGTGGGTCTCCTAATGCAAAATGGTGAAGATGAACTAGAGCAGTACCAAGAATACAGATCTTGTACTACCCCCCACTTGGCCCACATGCCAAAATATTCCCCTCCTTGAGACCTACATGAAGGGAATGATATAGAATCTTCTCTGCTTGAGAGGCTTTTGTAGAATAATTGCTCCCTTCTTCCACAATGGATAAATAAGGACTCTCCCTCACCTTCATTCAGTAATTCAGAATTACTACCAAGGTAAAAAGGGATCTCTTTTCTTCGACTAAATACAACACAGTAGTTATATAGCAGTAATTTTATCTCCTCCATTCTGTTAGAAAGCAAAACACCTCCTAACAGTAACCACCCCTTGGTCCTCTGAGGAGTTCCTTGAATCCTCTCAAAGGAAAGGAAGTCTACAAGTAAGTAGACTTGATGTGCTTCTCCAGGGTGTTTGGAACCCTCTAGGAGAACAAGAACCTGGAGGCTTAGGAAGACTCAGAGATCAGCCAAAGACTATGTCAAAAAATAGTTCATTCTTATGAGATAATATTCCTGGAGATTGGATCCAATAAGTCACTGGACAAGGAAACCCTTTCTCTTTCCAGGGTAACATTGATTTGTCATGCACATGGGAATTTAGATGCTCGACGTGGGCAGTCAGATACAAAATGATGCAGCAATAGGGGCAACCTTCTCATCTTGACATAGGAGAGTTCCATTTGGCCAGTTGAGGATAAGATTAGGGCTGCCTGAATTAGTATTGTCCTAAGTGGGAGGGAATCTCATTGTCCTGTACTCAGCACTGCATTGTATTACTATCTGAATATTCAAATTGATTCTTGACCCATTTTACTACTATTGTAAAAACTCCGATCTTTTTCTTTTCTTTTAAAGAATATGTCTCTGTTGGGTGCTGACATGCTTCATAAGCAGTTGAATGCAGTGAGAGACATCAGTACAGTTCCTCCCTTGGTCCTGACCCCTAATAGGAGAGCCTTTGAGTTTTAAATTCTGTGCTCTCTATGCCCCAGATTACTTGGCCAGACACATGGCCACTGATCAGGCACTAATATAGGTGAGGATCTTCTCTTCCCCATCTCTTGGCTCTCTCACATGCCAGCTATGCAGCCTGGAACTCAGCTAACTGCAAGGACCTACAGTACCTCCTACTCCCTAGCATGTTTCCTGTTACCTGATTAGTGGCTCTTGAAGTCCAGTTGCATGTGTCTACCTTACAGTAGATGGAACAATCAAATAACTAACCAGAATGGTATTCCTCAGGAGCCAGGTTCCTTATAGGTTGGTCTCTACTAACCTAGCAGAGGAAGCTGGATTCCAAGATCTGGTCAGGAAGCTTTAGTCCCTGGCATAGTCACTACCTGTTTTTCAAGAGCACTGTTACTTAGAGGGATCTAGGCAAGCATGATTTCTACCGTACAGTTTATATTTAGCAATGGAAGCCCCTTGTATTCTACCCGTCTTTTTTTTTTTCTTTTGGCAGGCATTTGGGGTTAAGTGACTTGCCAATGTCACACAGCTACTAAGTGTTAAGTGTCTGAGGTCAGATTTGAAATCAGGTCCCCCTGACTCCAGGGCTGGTGCTCTCTTCACTGCTACCCAGCCGCTCCTCTACCCATCTTTTCAGAGGGACTATCTTGCATCCCCAGCCTGTAATAGGTAACTCTGAATGGGTGGTTGTATTACTCTGGGTCATCTGCTCAGTAGCAAATAGGACCCAGTAGAAGGCAAGCAACTTCTTTTTGAAATCAGTATGGTGAATGGCTGCTCTGAGAAGTTTGGAGTTCCAGACCCTCAAAGTGGCTTACTCTGGCCATCTGTTGGTATCTACCAAAGGCTCCACCCACCCTGGTCTTTATGGATAGGGACCTCCAGAAATCAAAGGTCTTTGAAGGGTCATAAGGACCCTAGGGAGGAGACTGCTGGAGGGCCTATTTTCATCTTCCCTGGCTGTAGTCTCTTTGGAGTTCCAACTTTAATGACACTGATATGCAGAAGGTTTGGTAGATGGGGAACCAGTAGGTAGGGAATGAGGGTTTTTCAAAATCTGTAAGTCTCTAAGCTTCTTTCTTAGATTGTGGGGAAACAAATGCCAGTAGCTTATTCCTTTGGAACCCTCTGGACTTTGCTCATGCCTTGTATTCTTCCAAATTTGATTGAGCAGGCCTCACCCTGGATTTTCTTAGGGTTGTTTTTCCACCTCCTCTCTCTCATATGGGCCACCATCTGATCTCTGCTTGTAGTCCCATCTGGCCTAGTCAGCAATGCTTTAGGCAAGGAAGCCCTACCAACAAACAATAACATGCCTACTCCTTGCGCACAAGTTCTGAACCGGTAGTATTCCTTCCTTCCATGGATTCCCCTCAGTAGCCTATTTTGAATCTTCTAAATGGGGCAGTGACTTTAGAGGATACTTTAGACTTGCATGGGGCTAAAGGGTCCCTACTGCCCTGGTGCTTAATTTCTTAGTTACAGATTTACAAGTATAACCATGGGCTGGCCAGTTGTTACTGTCTTATCAACCCCATGTTTCAGGAGCCACACCCAAGCTCCCTTCTGGTAGTAGTAAGAATTCAGCTCCTGATAGAAACCACCAAGTGAAAACTCTCAGGAACATCATAGCAAAATCCAGAATTTCCAGGTCAAAGAAAAAATACCGCCAGCATTCAGAAAGAATAAATTCAAATACTGAAGAGGACATTCAGGATCACATATATATTAGTTACCACTATAAAGGTGCAGTGAATTTAGAGTATGATTTTATATAGACTCATAGCCATGAATAATTTATCCCCCCAAATTGGATATTTTAATGAATAGAGGACTTCAGAGCATTTGTAATAAAAAGATTCTAGCTGCATAAAAGCTTTGAAATTCAAGGACAGAAATTAAGAATAACATAAAAAGGTAAATAATAAGGTAGTGAACAAGTATAAATTGCTTACATTTAAATTTGGGATATCCCCTCTTAACACCATTATCATCAGGGATCATGAAGGGAATCTAATTAGACAAGACTTGGGAATGCTTCTATTATATCTTGAAAATATTAAAACAAAGCAAACAAAGGTAAAGGGATGCTTTGTGGGGGAGGAGTGGAATGGAAAGAAAAGTTAGGGAGAAGTATCTCATAATTGGTGTGTATGACTAGGTATCTATACGAAGAAGAAGGAGGGGAGACTGGGGAAGCAGATGAGACTTCACCTTGATTCTAGTTAAAGAGGTTAGAATACATTTATGCACACACAGAGTTGGGTACAGAAATACATTTTATTCAACAGGAAACTTATAGGGATAGGGTAGAAATGTAAAATTAGAGGAAAGTTAGATGGTGGGGAGGGCTTAGTCCTAATCAAAACAAAGTCTGAGGCTGTACAAACAGGTTTTTTTTTCTTTTTTTTGGAGAGGGGAAGGTAGGGCAACTGGGGTTAAGTAACTTGCCCAAGGTTACATAGCTACCAAGTGTTAAGTGTCTGAGGTCGCATTTGAACTCATATCCTCCTGACTCCAGGGCCGGTGCTAAACATAGTTCTTTTTGAGATGGCAAATAATGAGAACTGTTCAATAGCTGGGCAAATTATGGTATATAAATGTGATGAAATACAATTGTGATGTAAGAAATGATGGAGGTCATTTTGGAGAAACCTTGGAAGACTTGTGGATGATGGAAAGTAAAATGAGCAGAACCAGAACAGTCAATATGATGATAACAGTATGATAAAGTAATGGCTAACTATAATTCTAGAGGGCTAACAGTGAAACTCTTCCCACCTCCTGAAAGAGAAGTGAAGGACTCAGTGCAGAATGAGTCAGATTCTTTTTGGACACAGCCATTGTGAAAATTTGCTTTGCTTGTTTATGTGTGTCTGTAAGTTCCAGTTATGGAGAGTAGGATTGGGATAACGAGGAGGTGTGTTTTTGATAAATAAAATATTAAAAAAAATACATAATTCACATAGCATTCTGAAATTGATACTTTTTGATCCTGTCTAGTTGTCTCTTGAAATATTGTTAGGTGAAATTAATTTTCAATTATTACTAGGCTTCAGATTGTCTATCTCTAGAGGCATAGTTTTGAATCCATCAGTCTCTCTTTTTTTCCTAAATAGTTATGGAGCTAAGTTTTCCTAGTCTTCCTAGAGACTCCAGCAACACTTGTTTGGTTACCCCACAGACTGCACTTGTACTTTTGCCCATTTGTCCCTAGTGTGTTCCATACATGTGGAATGTTGATATTCAGGTAACACTGGATATATGTTGAATGAATTACCACCTATAGACCTCACCTAAACTGTCTCTTAAAAAAAACAACAACCCAATATGAAATTAAAGGAAGGAATAAAAATTAGATAGATTTTTTTTGGGGGGGGTAAGTAGAACAGTTCTGTTCAAACTATATAAGATGTTAGTGCTGAAATATTGGAAACATAGAAGAAGGAAAGACATTTCCCCTGGCTGTCTCCCGTGCTTAGATGGCTCTTCCACTTCCGTTTTGCCTCCTGGCTTTCTTCAAGTTCCAGCTAAAGATACACTTTTTGTAAAGCTTTTCCCAGCCCTTTTTCATGCTAGTATCTTCCCTCTTAGAATATCTCAAAATTTTTCCTGTATATATCTTCTTGACTTTTTAAGTTTAAAAAGAAAATGGATCATTTCATTAATCCTCTTTTTTCCTATTTTGTTCTGTTTGTAAAGATATAATTTACCTCTTGAGGTTTGCTTTGGCTGCATCCCAGAAATTTTGACATGTTGTTTCATTGGTATAATTTTCCATATTTTCTTTTATTGTTACTGTTTTTTGCTTCTCTTTTTAAGGTTGTCTTTCACTCCTGTGCATTTGGATTCACAATCTATTGTCCTTTTTTGTTGTTTTGGTGAGCCTTGCCATCTCTGATTCTAGATTTTATTAAAGTTCTACTCATTATTTTTGAATATCAGGCCATAAATTCTACTCTCGTGATTCTCATTTCAACTTCTCAAGAACAGTGTATTGTGTGATTCCATGTTCTCTTTGTATTCCATAGCTTCCTTTATTTCATCAAGTGTTGGATAATTTTCCTCTGTTTTGCCATATTTATTTATAGATGCCTGAATTTGTTTATTAGATCTGGAAGCTATATTTCCTTTTGTAGTTAATGTTCTTGCTTTTTAATTGATTTGTTAATAACTCATGATCTTTGAGTTTTCTTCTTCCCAAAATTTTTGGCAGTTTTAATCTACCTCCCCCCCCCCCTTTATTTTCCACTATTTACTTCCTCAAGTCTTGTGGCAGTTTCTCTGGGTCCTAAATTTCAAAGCATCTCAGCTTCTTTCCCCTTGAAAGTTCACCTGTCCTAGTCACTGTCCCAGGTGGCTTTTGGGTGGTTATAACTGGCTGTAGTTGGTAGCTGTCCTCTTTTCCCCACAGTTAGTATAGTGCTGCATATTACTCCTCACACAAAGTGTCCTTACCTGGTGTTCTGTCCTGTTCCCTCTCTGTTCCTTAGTTTTCTGGACTGCCACCAATAGTTTAGAACCATACTGCACTGGTGCCATGGGGTTATCTGTTCTGGCATTTCAGAGCTTTTCAATTCTAGTGTTATGGGATAGTGGCTTCAACAGGCTTTTGCTCCTGAAGACTGTGGCCACGCTGGCTGTTGAGGTCGGGACAAAGTTCTGTAATTGCCAAAGTACTGAGAATAAGGAGGAGGACCAGGGTATTGGGGGATGGGTTTTGTTGTAACCCTGTGTCATGTCTTGGGTCTACAAGTGCATCACTGTGACTCTTAAGGAGGGAAGTAGGGAAGGAATTCTGAGTGAGCTCAGGACCATGGATTTTTGTGTTTTTAAACTTTATTTTGGATCCTGGGTGTCCTAGACCACGGAGACGTCAGAAGTTGCTTTATCTTTGCTGTGTAATTTATGTTTTGGAGAGGTTTGGGATGTTGAGATCATAGAAAATGTCTACTCCTCTATTTTGATATTTTCTTGACTCAGACTCCCCCCCCTCTCTATGTTTTATATATATTTATCTATATCTTGTTTTTACATAGTTATTTATGTGTTGTGTCCCTCATTAAAATGTGAACTCCTGGAGAACAGGGACTGTTTGTTACTTAGCACAGTGCTGTCTGACATCTAGTACAAACTTAATATTTGTTGACTGACTGGTGAAAGACTCAAGCAATGTTGTCCATTATCACCACTCTTATTTTATATAATGTAAACTAAAGCAAAAAGAAATTGAGATAATAAATATAATCAAAGAGGAAACAATGGTAATGGTTACTTCAAGAACATTAAAGGTTCATCTAAAATTAATTGAAGTAATATATTTCAACAAAGTAACATGGTTTAAAATGAATTCACAGTCAAGTGTAAAGATGTTGAAGTATCAGGACAAATATAGCCCAGCTCTTTCACTACATCTCCTCCACTAAAATTGAGAAAACATACCAAATTGAACCCTAATGGAAATCCAAGGGGAAAAAAAATCTAAATGAGTCATTTTTCTAACCCAGGGTGGCATAGGGAGACAGACAAAGAGGTTCACAGATGCCAGTGATAAAGTCTGGATGTGAGTCTCCCACATGGAACATTCTAGAGCTCAGGTACTGAAATAAGGCCTAAGCTTTGCACCATAGCGGGAAGCATTGGCACCAGGGCAGGTTGACATTCCAGGGGGTACTTGAACTCTAAAGTGGTATATGGAAATTGTTGCCATTCCCATGCCCTTAAAGTGGGGTCTATAGATAAGAGATTCTACATCTTCTGGTTAAGCTAATTATATATTACATTCCCAAAGTGTATATTAGACCTTTCAGCAAAAGAAACTTCATAATTAAACGCTCTAAATGCTTCTTTTCCCTCCAGTGAGCCACTCTAATTAACATATATCCCAAGGCTACTGTGCTAAAACTCAACTGTAATCATCTACATGATGATATGGGAGTATAATTTTTTAAACTATGCATAACTAATTTATGAAAATGTCGAAAAGGTAACCTTCCTTTTTTATAGAAGAACATTTTTATATCTAAACTTCATAAAACCCCACAAAACCATAGTTTTTACAGTATTTTTGAAAAAAAAAGAATTCTTTCAAATTCAACAGTGTTAAAAATATTTTGTGGATTTCCGTTGTTTGGGGAGGAGCTGTACATGGTTTTTGACAGAGTCCCTACCTATTTATATTGTGCTATTTATATTTTGTAAGATTTCTTAACTCCAATGTTATTCATTGCTTATGAGAAGCTTATTGTGGACAATTGGGTATTTGTAGATAGTGGTAGTGGGACAGGATTTAGCTTTACCTGTATTAGAAGGAATGGAAGGAAGAAATGTTAAGGCAAAATGATTAGATTTTGATGGCTTGGGAAGAGAGACAGGAGGGAGAAGAAGCAGCTTATGAAGATTTTTGAATGACAAATAGGACTTTTAACTTGACCGTGGAGGTGATAGTGAGCCGCTGGAGTTTTTTGAATAGATGATTGACATATGACCAGACTAGTGGTTTAAAATGAAAAATCATTTTGGCAAATGAAAGCATGATAGGTAAGGGTAGAGTTCCTCTGTGTGAGGTGAAATGAACTTTTTATGATTTATGGGAATACTGACGGTTTATGTGGCTTTACTTTATATTCTCCTACTTTGCTAAAATTATTAATTGTCTCAACTCTATATAATATTCTATAATTCTTGATAAAACTGCTTTTTAAAAGTCCCATTTTCTTATCTATGGGAAATATTGTCTGAGTCAGTCTAGATTTTTTTCTTTTTTGAGTGAAAATTCCATTAGCAGTAGCTTGGCTACTAGCTGATGAAATTTTTAGCCATGATAACTCCTAAAATTATGATTTTTGTACAGTGACCAGTGAGTTGATATATAGGGTAGAAGAAGCGTGTTGGCTTTGCAGCCAATAAGCCCTGAGATTGAATCATATCTCACACATACTAGCTGTGTATTCACAGTTGGGGCAAATCAGCCAGTCAATAATTATTTAACAAGCTTTAAATATTTGCTATGTTCCATATACTGTCCCATGTGCTAGGTATACAAAGAAAGGTGTTCCCTTTCTCTCCTCAACAAAACAAAACAAAGCAAAACACAAAACTACAGTTTTTGCTCTCAAGTTTTCTTTCCATTCCATTCCTTTCCTTTCCTTTTTTTTCCCCCTTTTTGGAGGGGGGAAGGCAGGGCAGTTGGGGTTAAGTGACTTGCCCAAGGTCACACAGCTAGTGTTAAGTGTCTGAAACGGACTTGAACTCAGGTCCTCCTGACCCCAGTGTCGGTGCTCTATTCACTACTCTGTCTGGCCTCCCCTGGAGTTTTCTTTTTAATAGTGAGGCAGCGAGGTGGTGCACTGGATAAGGTGCTAGACCTTTGAGTCAGGATGACCTAAGTTCACATTATGATCTCAGACACTTGCTAGCTTTGTGACCTTGGAGTGTAGTTGCAATTGAAGAAATAACTACAAATGGATCAGTGTAGCTAGGTGTTAGAATCCATGGAAGGGGAAAAAGAAGTATTTAAGGAGGCTGGTTAGGTAGGAAGGCTCCAAGTAATGAAGACTTTAAATGCCAAACACAAGCATTCCTATTAGATTTTGGAGGTAATGGGGAGCTGCTGTATTTGCTTCAGCAGAGGGGTGATTTGGTTAGAATCTTGCTTTAGGAAGATTATTTTGGCAATTTAGTGAAGAATTAATGGCATGAGGAGAGACTTGATGCAGGGAGACCAATTGGCAGCTATTGATAGTAGTCTAGGCAAGGCGTGATAAGGACTCCCAACCCCTCCAACATTTGTTATTTGCCTTTTCTGTCCTATTAAGCCAGTCTTAAGTATGAGGAAGTACTTCAGAAATGTTTTAATTTGCATTTCTCCAATCAACAGTTTTTTTCATATGGCTGTAGATAGCTTTAATTACTTAGCCTGAAAACTGATCATATCTTCTGATCATTTATCAATTGGGAAATGGTTCTTATTTTTATAAATTTGACACAATTCTCTTTATATTTGAGAAATGAAGCCTTTATCAGAGAAACTTGCTTCAAAATTTTTTTCACAGTTACTATTGCTAACTGTATTTCCTTCCATCCTATCACTTCCCAGTTTATTCTTTTCTCTCTTTTTACTCTGTCCCTCTTCACAAGTGTTTTGCAGGGCGACTAGGTGGTGTAGTGAATAGAACACCAGCCCTGCGGTCAGGAGGACCAGAGTTCAAATATGCCCTCAGACACTTAACACAAAACTAGCAGTGTGACCTTGGGCAAGTCACTTAACCACAATAGCTCTACCTGCCCCCCTCCAAAAAAAAGCAAAAAAAAAAAGTGTTTTGCTTCTGACTATCCATCCCCCCATCTGACTTCTTTCTATCAACACTAGGCCCCCTCCCCCCCTTCCCATTCTCTTATTGCTCTCCCCTATTATTTTCCTGTAGGGTAAGATAGAGTGCAGTACTCAATTGAATGTATATGTTATTCCTTCTTTGAGCCACTTCTGATGAGAGTAAGGTTCACTTCCTTCGTCTTAACTCCTCCCTCTTCCCCTCTACCATAAAAATTTTTTCATGCCTCTTTTATGTGAGATAATTTATCCCTTTCTACCTCTCCCTTTCTCTTTCTTCTGGCACCTTCCTCTCTTACCCTTTAATTTTATTTTAAAAATATCTTCTCATGTTGGGAGATAAATAGTTCAGCTTCAATAAGTCCCTTATGATTTCTCTTTCCTGTTTACCTTTGTTATGCTTCTCTTCTCTTCTCTTGTATTTGAAAGTCAAATTTTATATTCACCTCTGGTCTTTTTTATCAAGAATGCTTGAAAGTCTTCCATCTGTAATAGTAATCAATTTGTTGGATATTGAGGGCTAAGTATGGAAGGCTTTGTCTGGAAGGTGTGAGCTCTGTCCATTGGTGAAAACGTGTGAATTCACCCTGGTGAAAAGGTGTGAATTCACCTGTTGACATGGAAGAATGCCATTGGCTGAGACACTCCCCTGTTCACTTGGGAGAAGGCCAGTGTTTATAAGCAGGAGAATTTTGGAGAAACATATAGATTTTGGATTTGGCTCCTCAGTGGCTGACTGAAGACATGAACAGGATGGGACTTT
>CM053600.1:89027726-89064152 GCA_028646575.1 Pseudocheirus occidentalis
GGGTAGGGACAAAAAGGGGAGAAAATTTGTAACTCAAAACCTTGTGGAAATGAATGATGTAACCAAGAAAATAAATTAAAATTAAAAAAAAAATAAAAAATAAAAGCAGTATCACTGCAATCACATACAATTTTTCCAAAACTTTAAAAACTGACACAACGGTTAGCAACTAGGATATTTCAGTTAATTAATATATGGCATATAAATATTAGCAAATAATGAAAATATCATAAAATAAACAACTATTCTTGGTTAATAAGATTATAGGATTATTATAAATTTAGAACTAGAAGTAACTTCAGAAGTAGATCATGTAGGTCATCTGATTTTACAGATGAGAAAACAGTAAGGTCAGGCTTAGTAGTAAGATGAAGTGGCCTGCCAAAGCTAAGGTTAGAACTGGATCCAAACCATCTGGCTACACTCCAGCACTTTTTGTACTGCATTTATGCACATCATTCGGTGAATATCAACATGAAGAAATTCTCATGTCTTGAGATTTCTAGTTGTTCAGATCTTTAGATAAACTGCTATCTATTGTGCCAACCTGGCAAATATTTGGAAACCTGGGGGAATAAATTATCCAGGAAAGGCAAATATTGTAGTCAGAAAACCTGGATTCAATTCCCACTTTAAGTATTTACTAACCATGATAAATTAGCTTCAGAATCTATAAAATGATCAGGGAAAAGCTTTTCAATACACCTACAGGTATAAATGACTTGGGGAGAGGTTGGTAGCAGGAGAGAAGAACTCCCAAGTCATATTGGACAAGAATAATTAGGAAAACTAGGAAGCATCTAGGTGGCTCAGTAGATAGAGCACTGGACCTAGAGCTATAAAGACCTGAATTCAAATCTGTTCTCAAACACGTACTGGGTGTGTGATCCTAGGCAAGTCATTTTACCTCTGTTTGCCTTAATCTACTGGAGAAGGAAATGGCAAACCACCCCAGTATCTTTGTCATGAAAACTCCACGGACAGTATGGTTCACTGGGTCACAAACTGTCCACAGGTAGGCAGCACTGTGGATAGAGTGCCTGTCCTGGAGTCTGGAAGAAGGACACGGTAAGAACTGTGCTTTTTCAGATCACCCTGACTGCTGAGTGAAAGACAAAGCAGAGTAAGGAGAGACTGGCAAAAAGCAGGCCAACCAGGAGGCCGCTGCAGCAGCCTAGGCAAGAGATAATGAGGTCTGCACAGAGCAGTGGCAGGAGCACAGGAGGTATATGCAACAGATGTTACAAAATAAAACCGACACCACCAATTTACCTCTTGAAAATTTAAAAGGGGATAGGCTGTGGGCATCTCAAATTCAATATTCAAATCAGAGCTCAAGACCTCCCCTCTCAGGAAGCTGCCTTCTGCTGGTAAGGGTAAGCATGCAATCTGCAGCCCAACTTTTGTCATTTCTATCTCCAAATCTCTCTCTCATATACATTGCCTACTACCCACTCCCACAATCACAACAGATCCATACCAACTCTTGCCTCAACTACTGCAACAGCTGTCTGATTCCTTGTACAGCCTTATCTCTCCCCATTCTAATTCTAAAGCATATGTCTGACCACATTCTGCACCAAAAAACTATTGTTTCTATTCAGTCTTTTCAGTTGTGTCCAACTCTTCATGACCCCATTTGGAGTTTTCTTGGCAAAGATACTAGAGTGGTTTGCCGCTCCTTTCTCAGTTCATTTTACACATGAGGAAACTGAGGCAAACAGGGCTAATTCCTTGCCCAGGGTCACAGAGCTGCTAAGTATGTGATGTCAGATTTGACTTCCTGACTCCAGGCCTGGTGCCTCCTAGCTGCCTTTAAACTCTAGCAGCTCTTAAATGCATCCTACTGGACATCTAAAACTAGATGTCCCACTGAGACGTGAAACTCACCATGTCCAAAACTGAACTCATTATCTTTACTCCCAAACTCTCCCCTCTCCCTAACTTCCCTATTGGAGTCCAGGGGACAAACATTCTCTCAGTGCCCAGGATCACAACATAGGTGGCATCTTCAATTCCTCATTCTGTCACACACGCTTGTATCTAATCTGTTGCCAAAGCCTATAGATTTTTTCTTTGTAACACTTTTTCTTGCATCTCTGTGCCTTTGCATTGGCTGTTCCCAATACCTAGAATGTTATTCCTCCTCATCTTTGCCTTTTGGCTTCTCTGGCTGCCTTCAAGATGTGGCTCCAACCACACCTTCTACAGGAAGCCTTTCCTATTCCCCTACCTCCTCCCATCCAGTTAAGTATTTCCCTCTAAGGCACTGGTTCTCAACCTTCCTAATGCCACAACACTTTAATACTCATTTGTGGGCATATCTGCATGTGGGTGGACATGCCTGGAGACTGATGAGGAGCAGTGTCTCGGTTCCTAAGACCATTGGAAATATGTGTTTTCTGATGGTCTTAGGCGACCCCTGTAACCCCTGTGAAAGGGTCATTCAACCCCCAAAGGGGTCGCAACCCACAGGTTGAGAAATGCTGCTCTAAGGTTATCTTCCTTCTATTTTGTATGCATCTTTTATGTATTTAACATGCTATCTCCATTATAAATGTAATGTTTTCCTTGAAGACAATCACTTTTTCTGTTTTTCTGTGTCTTAGTATCCCTATCACTTAGTACAACACCTAGCATGCAGAGGGGGCTTAATAAGTGTTTCCTTTCCTTTAATAATAGTCGATCCTTACCCCAGCAGTTTCAGTCCTTGGGTTGTTCAAACACTGTCAATAAGGTCAACTGTTTCTGGGTCTTATATAAATAATCTATTAATAGATTACTGTATTATATTATATATAATTATATGAATAACATATATAATATATGTAATAAATAATCTATTAATCAACTAGTGAGTTCCTCAATTTACTCATTTCTCATCACCTTCTTACCTTACTCTTATATGCTACCTCCGCATATACCAAAATTGTCATACTTTTGATCCTCCTATCACCCTGAAGGGTTCCACCACAGGGTATGATGTCTGAAATTATTTCCCAAGGTTGTGATCTTGTGATCTTTTTATCATTTAGCTTTGCCTGTGGCTTACAATCCCTAACGCTGTTCGTTCATCTCAGGATCACCAATCTTTGCACCCCTCAGTTCTTTCCCAGGCCATCACCCTTGCACCATCTATACCCTCCTCTATTTTCTATCTGGACCAGTTCTACTCTGTACACTCAAATTCCCAACCCCCATCTTATCCTATTATCAATCAGACCTTGCCAGGTCCCAAACTTGGGAGTATTCCTATAATCTATTGCCTCCATTCCTATTAATATCTGGAATACAACTGGACAAAGTCACACAAATACACTGACAGAATCTACTACATTTAAAAGACAATGGCTGAGGGGTAGCTAGGTGGCGCAGTGAATAGAGTACCAGCCCAGGAGTCAGGAGGACCTGAGTTCAAATCCAGCCTCAGACACTTGACACACTTACTAGCCATGTGACTTTGGGCAAGTCACTTAACCCCAACTGCCCTCCAAAAAGGAAAAAAAAAAAGACAATGGCTGAACTGCCCTGCTGCAGTCTCTGAAAAGAAACTTTGATGCAGTCTATAAGCTTAGTATACTCTTGTAGCAGCAAGCACCCTAGCATACTCAGGATGGCTGCTAGCACAGGTTCTTTGATTAGTTTTTTTAAAGGAAAGCAACTCAAAATGGGTTAACAATTTTACTTTAATCAAACATATATCACTTACCTAGTTCAGGGGGAAAAGTCAGCACCCTGAACTTCAGAAAATACAAACAGAAGTTACAAGCAGACAAAAGAATACAGACAGAGAAACAGATCAGCAGACAGGGCTTCCAGCCATCTGACCATTAAATCCATACCTACTTACCAGAGAGGGAAGCATGAACATCAAAGTAGGGGTGCTCACCCGCTGCCCAGAGTCTCATCTGGCCAAATCACACAGCTCTTCCCAAAGTGAGCCCCAAAGCAAAACCTCACATGAGGGTATATATAGCCTTCTCCTGGCTCAGAGCATGTCACAGCTCTCTTGATCCACTGCCCAATCACAAAGTAACAAGGTGTGGGCATTCCTGAAAAACAAGCCTCCCACCACAGGCTTCATGAGACCACATTCAGCCTATTGGGGGTAGAGTATATTTTCAAACCAGGGAAGGTTCTCAGATTCATGTAAGCCTACAAAGGGACCAAGGGGCAGGGAAGATCTTCAGATTTCCATTACCATTACAACTCTCCAAGCCAACTAAATAAAACAATGAAGTCTAATGACTGTATGATGATCATTAACACATTCATTATAAGGTATAAAAGCATGCTTCCGTCTATGCTTTTAAATTTTAACTACATCACTTTTCATACCTAAACAAATATTGTTTGGGTAAGGAATATTTCTACCACCACTGCTTTTTTTAAAGAAGGTTTAAGTAAGCACATTAGCATCTGAAGTTTTATACCATTACACAATAGATAAAATATCAAATTTTAACATGCTTAATTCAGAAAAGTTAGACATTCTACTATCACACACTGCTTTACTGAAATCTGAGGTGAAACATTAGCAGTTAAATACAGTGATAACGGGGCGGCTAGGTGGTGCAGTGAATAGAGCACCGGCCCTGGAGTCAGGAGTACCTGAGTTCAAATCTGGCCTCAGACACTTAACACAAAAAACTAGCCGTGTGACCTTGGGCAAGTCACTTAACCCCAACTGCCCTCCAAAAAAAAAGATACAGTGATAACAATGGTTCTGCTTATTTACACAGTATATTTTATATAAACCATGACATTTTAATTAGGAACAGCATATCAAATGCAGGAGATATGACTCAAAACATTGTGTTTAAAAATAAAAACATATGGTTTAAGGAAAATGGCACTGTCTTTATCCTGCAAAATTTTTTCTGCTTTCCCTAAAGTAAAGATCTATATTCAACTTATAGCTAAAGAATGAAGGAATGACTGAGCAGAATGTCAAAGAAAAATATCACACTAAGTGAGCAGAAAAATATGGACACAAAAAAGACATTCTCCACTTAAAATATTGGCATAGCATATACTAAGCATCAATATGCTATTTCAAAACTTTGTAACAATACCTTTAGATAAAGTCTAGTCCAAAAGGAAATCCCAGAAATCTCATTAATTCTGTCTGTAAATTTTAGAAAATATGTACTTGAAAGTTTAATGATAAATGACACTGAGAGTAATAATTACTATATGAAACATAAATAACTAAAACAGTTTCATTCAACAAACTCCTCAAACAATTCAGAACTTCCAATAGAAAAGGAAAAGTTGTTTTCCCCCCTGAATTCTATCACCCATGACAAATTGATAAAACTCTCCTCAATGCAATAATCAATCAGGATTCCAAAGAACCTAAGATGAAATTTGTTTCCCACTTCTTGATAGAGAGGTGTAGAATAAAAATTTTGCATAACTATGCTAACATGTTACAAGGGAATATTTTTTAAAACAGTTTAGGAGAAATGGAAGGAGAAATGCTTAATGAAGCATTTTTAGAGATGCACAGAAAAGAAGAGAATGGAAGTTCAGAGGCAAGTACAGACAAGTAGGATGGCTTTTAGGACTAATACATTGAATATAGTACTTATTTTTTAAAAAACAGAACAAAAGTCAAGTTGTACATGAGATTCATGGTTTCATCATATTCCTTTTCTGTTCTTTGTACATGGAAATAGTCAGATCTGTTGATGTTATCAATTCCAGGACAACAAAAAAAAATTATATAAAAAGAAAATACAAAATAGAAATCAAATCAAAATTATATTTGCTCTGTTACTGACAAGATTGAGACACCAATTTGTAAAGGTAATGAGAATTTGAAGATCTCTCCTGCCCCTTAATAGTTCTAATGTAATCACATGAAATCTGTGGTGGGAGGAATGTGCTGAACAGGTGAAGCAGAGCCCAGAGGATTCTGGGAGTAAGAGCAGTTAGTAAGGTAGGAAAGAGAGGAAACAGGAAAGGAGACTGCTAGGCTTGTGAGTGTTTGTAGAAAGGCTAAGGGATCATGTGGCTTCCTGCTGTGTTATGGTGTACTAACTTTTTTGTTGCTATGATGGATTCAGTTTTCTGCTGTTGGGATTTGGCTTTTTGATGTCTGAATGGATGTTTTGCTTCTGTCTTCTATATGGAGAGTCTGTTATATTTTGCAATTCAGAACTATGTTGACATATTTATAGTCACCATCAGTACTGTGAATATTGCACTTGCTTTCATTATTTAAGATTTTAATACAGCACCTAGCTAGTTAATAAGCATTTATTGAGCAGAATCTATAAAGTAGTATACTGAGTCATATGGAATAGAGGGTAACTGCACTACTATTCACAGTGTAACCGAAAATTTTCTTAACTTCTCCTAGCCTGTTTCTGTACATGTAAGACGCAAATATTTGTGCTATTTGCTTTATAAGGTAGTTGTAAAGAAGGTAATTTGTGCCGTATAAATGTGAGGTATTATTACCAGTACTTAGTGATCCCTGTCTTCTAGATACTTATTATGATCTTACAGACAATGTATAAACATGCATACTCGCAATCTAACTGGAAAACAAATCTAAAAGGCACATTAAAAAGACTTCTTTCTAGTGAGAACAAATTGAACACATATATTCTAAAGAGACAGAGTAAATTTAGAAGGAAAAATAGGACCTTTCCTTTCCTTTATCTGCATTGTCTTTCTCGAACAATGTAAAATAAGAGAAAATAATTACCGAATGACATGACTTTAGTCTGTTTTTAGTCTGTAGGTACACTGGTACCTACAAACAGAACTACATTTACCATAACTTTCTTATTATATTTATGAAACAGTATAAAGAAGATATATTTTGTAAGACATGTTCTAAACTACTCAACCCTATACTAATGATAAAGACTTTTTTTCAACACTTTTATTGTATAAAACTGTAAACACAAAAATTTAGAAACAGTATAGAAACTCATAACTGTTTAAAAAGAAGTTAAATTCTATTATTTGGTTTGCAAATTTATTTTTTTAAACTTAGACCGTTATTTTACCACAATCATTCAAGTGCTTCTTTTGTGTTTTAGGCACATGCTAAGCGCTAGGCATATAAAGAAAAAAAAATTTAATTCTCAGGTGAAAAGGGTTTCTGCTCTGAAAGAACTTACCCTCTAGGAAATGCACCTGTACATACACACGAATGATATACATGATACATATTTGAATATACATGATGTATACAAAGTAGATTCTAGGGAACTTTAAAAGAGAAGACAGTGGCATAAAAGGTTAATGAACATCTAGGTTAGCAAACAAAAAGTACTTAACCTACAACAATGAAATGCTATACATATAAGAAGAAAAAAAAAATGGCAAACCATAGTTAACCCCAGAGAAACTGTAATTTTTACAAGGGGTCAATGCAAATCCATTTGTTAATAAAGCATTGTTATCCTTTTTATGTTCCAGCAAAACATGATCTACTAATATTAAAAGTACAGCTATTATGTATGATGCAAGAGAAGGGGGATTATGCAACTTTTTTTTTTAATTTAAAAGACAGTTATTAGAAAACACTAGCTGGTTACTGGTACAGCCTTGAGGTGGGGAAAGAACTCATGAATGACCATTCATTTACATATTAAGAGGTTAGATGTACATAACTCAGGTAATTACTATACTTTCTCATTTTTAATCACTATAGTTCTCATGTTCTGTTCCTTCCTAGGACATTTTGGTCATTTGATTCATCTCTGACAATAAATATTCTAGAGGAATACATAAATTTCTCCACATTTAGGTATTCATTCAGCTGTGATAGCACAACGTTGTGAAGGTGATGAATGGGTCTCCCTATCTTGCCAATGCTGGAAATGTGGCAAGATTAACAGGCAAGATCATACTAGTGATCCCCACAGGAGCTTTGACATATGATATTTCCAAAATGAGCTACTTTGTGCCTTCCATAAGCAGCTTGGTACCATCTTATAACTCCTTCATTCCTTCCCTTCACCCCTGCAAGGGTTCACCATATTGGAATCAAACAATACCCTACTGAAACTCAGAATTCTCAAGCTTGAGTAATTCATCAACCTTAGCTACCCTAGTAGCAAAAGTGAAAACAGATAAATGTGAGTAACAAAATGGACATGAGGAGTGAGAGACGGTGAAGAGTAGAGGATGATACCTGAGTTGAGCATCTGGAAGACAGTGGTATCCTCAAAAGTAAATAGGGAAATGAAGAGGGCAGGGAAGGTTTAAGAGGAAAGAAAATTAGTTCAGTTTTGGACATGAACTTGAGATGTTCTCTGGACATCTACTTCAAAAAGGTAGTTGGAGATTTGAGACTGGAGGTGAGCAGAAAGGTTAGGGAAGGATGGATAGATCTGAGAAGCGACCACATAAAGACGATAATTAAATATACAGGACTGGATGAGATCACTAAGTGAAATAGTAGAGAGTAAAAGAGGGTAGGACTTGGATAAATATAGGGCAAAGAAGAATGAGGAGTACTCTGAAAGGTAAGGGTCTCCCCTCACCCTTATCAGGAGAGTCTGATGTCCCAAAAACCTAGAGAGAAGTTGCTTAACAATGTCAAAAAGGCATCAGAGAGGTCAAGGAGAAGGAGGATTAAGTACAGGTCATTTGAATTTGGTGATTAAGAGATCATTAGTAACTCTGGAGAAGAGATTTGTTGCAGAGGTAATACAAATTTGAGGACACTGAAAAAAAGGGTCAGATATCACTTAGAAACACATTTGTGATATTATTATCCCAAAATATTCACCCAAAAAAGGTAACAGACAATATAAATAATTACTAACGTATACACCTGCCTTCCATAAAAGACAGCCAGGTGAAAAAGTAGATAGAACACTGAACCTAGAGGCAGGAAGGTCAAATACCACCTCCAAAATTTACTAACTGCATAATGTTGGGGTAATCACTTTATCTCTACCTGCCAATAAAAACCAATTTCCTCAACTGTAAAATGGAGATTGTTATAGTGCCTGCTTCCCAGGCACTAATGTAAAGATCAAATGAGATATATGCAAAGTGCTTATTAACACAGTGCCTAGCACATAGTAGGTACTTAATGCCTATTTACTTCTTTTACACCCTTACAAAAATTTCACATGCGTTTAAGAACACTTTAGATGAAGAGATCTGAAAAGGTGGACTTTTGAAATCTATTTTTCTACACTATATTTTTACATAAAACTGAATGAAACATACAATGCAGAAATTACGGGATCTCATTCTGTTATTTAGAGAAGATTCAGTAGAGAAGTTTGATTCAGTAGAGAAACTAAACAAGCTGTCATCCATTCATGTTAAACATATCAAAACAAGACATCTTGAGAAATATAACAGACTTAACTTTGTTCAATTATCCTCTAATTGTTAAAATGATGTAAGACCAAAGGTGCACACAGTCATGGACAATGACCAGCTCAACATCTAAGCTGAAAAGAGACTTCCTGTGTATAGTGAAGGTCTCCAGATTCTCCTGCCAAGACAGAATTGCAATGATTCTATCAAGCTACAGGACATCAAAAAGCCTCCTAAAGCAAAGTCAGAATAACTTTAAAGAGTCTGATCTAACTTCATCAAGGAAAAAACAAGTGTTCACACAATAATGTGCATCTAAGCAGTCAACTCAAAAGCTTATCTATCAGTACAAATATTGTGGACACACATTTCAAATGAATGTGTATTTAATAGGAAAAAAGTGTAGGCTGGATTGCCTACAGGAAATTACCTAGACATTTAATGAAATTTTCTCCAAAAGAAAGAGTCATAGTTCTGAAACAACAATGTACCTCCACATATATTATGTATCTATGAATCATGGAATACTACAAAATCCAAAGAATTGGAGCTGAGAATGGCACAAAGGGTAATGGCAGGTGAACAGGTTGCAACAAATTCCATGATTCCATGAAGAGAAGCAAAATAAAGGATGTGAGAGAATTGTTATGACTGGGGAGAGGGGTGTAAAAAGTTGCGTCAGTCACATAGTGAGAACAAGGAAAAACAAACAGATAGTCCATGTATTCCCCGGGTATCCACATTACAAGCAAGAGAAATAAAGGAAGGCCCCCTCTAACCATGACATTGCAGGTACTTCCTTTAGCAGACACACGAAAATGGAAAAAGAATCACACAAGGTAGGAGGACATGAATGAGTTAAATAAAGAGAGTACCCAGCACAATGAAATTACAAATCTATCAAAGTGAATTAATTAAATCCCTGAATCTATAATCTCCTAAATCATATCTGACGTCCATCACAGCTTCCATTTACATAGTCTTATTTTTTCATTCTTCTTGTCTTTCAAAGTCTCAAATACCAGTCTCATGACCTGTGACACAACTACAATAGTGAATAGAGAACGGTTCAGAAGATGTTGTCAAAGGATACAACCATCACTGTCCTTGAAGCCCAGATTCATTGCTGACAAGCGCTTTTATGCCTCTCTGCTTAACACTCTGAACACATCTGTGGTATGCTCCACACAGAAGACTTCCCCTGAGGCAAATTACAGACAAATTTCAAAGAAACACAGATAATGCAAAACCCAATCAAGACCAGAACCCAGAAAGTGTACTGTTCTTCTACAAGGGGGTCTCAACCAGTACATAAATACTCAGATTTTATCTCACTCAAACTCACTCGTAGAAAACTAGCTGTATAGCAGATTGGAATGAAATAGCCATTAAACACCTGTGCAAAAAGCCAATGCAGGGCCATAGTGTGAAAATCCAGAAAGTCGTCTGAAGGTTGTCTCATCTGAGACTCTTTTCAAAATAGAGGCTCTAAGAGGAAGACTAGCACAGTGGATGCTCCAGAAGGAGGAGGCCTCAGACTCAAAGAAAGGTTTCAAGATGATACTGCAGCACAAGAACGGCACTGAAGTCCAGAAAGTCTTTGTACATTATGCACCTACAAGCCTGAGGAACTGTTTTGCTGTATGTGCCTAGTTTTGAGCTATTTCTCTCTACATACAGGAAAAGGCTGGCTAGCCTGGACCACTCTCCAAAATGGAGGAACCCACCAATGGGAGAAAGGGACTGGGATGGCAGATGTTTAACAAATGATGCTATGCTTGGTAAAGAGGTGTGAGAGAAGTGGACAAAATTACTCTTTACCACATGACCCCAGAGACTGACTTCAGCAAGTTTCCTGAGGTTAGCAACTTCCAATGAGATTCCTTTTCACCGTTACCTCAATATCCTTAAAAAACTCCCATTACTGCACCATGAACTTCCTTGGCATGTTTGTGTAACACATAGGGCCTCCCCTCCTTAAAGAACCCTGCATCAAGCTGAATCCATTGTTCTGTATCAGCCATGTTGCTGTAAAAAATGACCATTACCGAACCGCACAACTAGCTGTAGTAGCCAGTGTCCTTCAATGTTTTCTTTTTGCTTTTGATATCAGCACAAAAAGACTTACCTACTGAAGGTGGCAGACACTGAGTCCTGGGAAAGTTCTCTTCCCTGTCTGACCCACACAGATTTCTTTGATTTCGTGAGACTTGCTATACTCAGAAAATACCGTCCTCATCTAACAATATACATTTTTCTGCAACAAGTATGCTTAGATAACCACCTGCGTGTTTAATTAATAACCATCTTTCTATTCCTTGTTTTATATAATGTTACAATGAATATGGTTTGGCTTATGAATGCTGTCCTAAAAATTTGTACATCAGGAAACTCTTATGACAGGCTCACTGTAAATCCCTTACGTTCTGCTGCCTGGCTTCGTTGGCAGGAATCCACGCCTTCTTGCTTCAATCTTCTTTTTCCTTCCTGCTTCACTCTTAATTGACTCTTTGCTGCTCTCATCTGACCCCACCTTCAAGAACTGAGATTGGTGAATACTGACCTTCTTGGGTCCCCACAAAAATACACTATACAGTTGAAATTGCCTAAAGGTAAGAATGAGCGCAGATATAAAGAAGATATATACACACACACACACACACACACACACACACACACACACACATATACGTGTGTGTGTGTGTATGTGTGGTCTCTTAACAGTATTTACAATAATCTTCCAAGCTTTATTTTAAGAAGATACATTTGTAAACATATTATCTCAAGAATACAGGAGGAGACCAAAAAGGATCTTTAAGATGCAGATCAACAGGATTTATTGGACAGGAAGATGAGAGGGGCTTAAATCCAAGCCAGCACAAGAATGTCAAATGAACAGCGAGTTAGTGAGGTAGTTAGAATACCTGAGGCACTAACATACAAGCAAAACAAGGTTTGTACCATGAAAATATAGAAAACCACTTCCCCACAAGCTAGGATTGAGTTTAATGATAATGCTTAAGTAATATCCAGTGAGGAGCAATAAAAGAATGCCATATACAACGTCATGGGAATGGGAAGAGAAAGGAATCTAGCAGAATAAGTATGGCGTTACATATGTAGAGAGGCAGATCTCAAAACTAGGCACATGTAGCAAAACAGTTCCTCAGACTTGCAGGCTCATAACGTACAAAAAAACCCCAAGATTTTCTGTACATTACTCTGTGGCACTGGAGGGTCAGAAAGGAAAAAGGGTCAGAAAGCAACAAATAACAAAACAAGAAGTACCCTATATAACACAGTAATACTGACATCTAGGACATATCCACAAGCTAATGAGATTATAACAAATTCTAAAAAGTAAATGAGCCATTATAATATTTTTCCATGGCATCCATTCATACAAGAGATAAATCATCGTAAGATCATAAATCTAGAGGTGGAAGAGATCCTGGAGATCACCTGGTCCAACCTCCTCATTGTTCATTCATTCTTTCATTCCTTCATTCAACAAACGTTTATTAAGCACCTACTGTGAGCCAGGCACTATGCTGAGTGCTGGGGATACCAAAAGAGGCAAAACAGTCCCTGCCCTCCAGGAGTTTACAGTCTAACGGGGGGAGGCAATGCACAAACAAATACATGCAAAGTAAGCTATCTATAAGATAAAATAAGAAATAATTAAAAGAGGTAAAGAACTGAAATTAAAAGGAATTAGGGAAGGTTTCCTATAGAAGGTAGGATTTTAGTTGGGGCTTAGAGGAAGCCAGGGAGGGTGAGCAGACTGAGGAGGAAAGAAATCATTGCAGGCAAGGGGGACAGCCAGAGGGAATACCCTGAGTTGAGAGATGGACTGTCTTAGACAGTCAGGAGGCCAGTGTCACCAGATCAAAGAGTACATGCTGGGGAGTAAGGTGTAAGAAGACAGGAAAGATAAGACAGGGCTAGACTATGAAGGGCTTTGAATGCTAAATAGAGAAGCATTCTGTATTTGTTACTGAAGGCAATAGGAAGCCACTGTGAACATACTGATTAGGCAGAGAGACATGATTAGACCTGCATTTTAGGAAAATCACTTTAGCGACCGAATGGAGAGTGTACTAGAGTGAAGGAATCTTGAATCCAGCAGACAAATCACCAGTCTACTGCAGTGATCAAGATATGAGGTGATGAGGGGTATGCACTAGGTGGTAGCACCGCCTGAGGAAAGAAGGGGACATATTCAAGAAAGGCTGCAAAGGTGAAATAGGCAGTCCTTGGCATCAGATTGGGTATGGCAGGTTGAGAGATAATGAGGAGTTGGGGATGACTCCTAGGTTGTGAGCCTGAAGGACTGGGAGGATTGTGTTGCCTTCTTTTTAGGAAGAAAGATAATGAGTTCTATTTTGAACATCTTGAATACAAGATGCCTACCAGACATCCAATTCAAGATGTCTGAAAGGCAACTGGAGAAGCGAGATTAGAGGTCAGCAGAGAAACTGGGGCAGGAAATGTAGATTTGAGAGTCATCAGCAATTCTGTTCAGTTATTTCAATCACGTCCAACTCTTCATGACCCTATTCAGATTTTCTTAGCAAAGATAGTGGGATGGTTCACCATTTCCTTCTCCAACTCCTTTTACAAATAAGGAAATTGAGGCAAACCAGATTAGTGAGTTACCCAGGGTTACACAGCTAGGATGTGGCTCAGGCCAGATTTAAACTCTGGAAGATGAGTCTTCCTGTTTCCATGCCTAGTACTCTGTCCACTGTGCTACCTCACTGATTCATCAGTGTAGAAATGGTAATTTAATTTATAGGAGTTGATGAAATCTCTAAGTGAAGTAGTGTAGAGGGAGAAGAAAAGAGGACACAGGACAGAACCCTGAGGGACACCTCAGTTTAGAGGGTACGTATGATCTGAGGGAAGATTCAACAAAGCAAAAGGAGAAAGAGCAATCAGACAAGCAGGGAGAAAACCAGAAGAGAATGACACCTCAAAAACATAGAGAAAAGAGAATGGAGGAAATGAAGACACAAAGATGTGAAGTGACTTGTCCAAATTAACAGAGTAAGTGGCAGAGCCAGAACTTGAACCCAGGATATGAAAGAAAGAAAATAGTCAAATGTGACTAATAATTAAAATCGCGAGACTATGAAAAGAAATATAATCTACTTAAAGTAACAAATGTATAACACTTTGTCATTCAAGCAACTAATATATAAAAAAACTGATTCATCATACACTTACCTAAGACTGTTAAGTAATTATCACTGACCTACACAGGGACTTAATATTAAGTACAACACGTTCTTGAAAGCAATAAAACTTAAATTTATAAAAACTTAAAATAGTTCTCATTAGTCCCAATCTTTCTCAATAGCTAGCATTTGTATAGCACTTTGAGGACTGCAAAGCACTTTACAGATATTATATCATTTTATCTTCACAACAACCCTTAGGAGGCACTGATGTTGTTATTCCCATTTTACGGATGAAGAAACTGAAGCAAGCAGAGGTTATGTCACTCTTCTAGGATCACACATCTGTAAGTAATTGTCTGAGTCAGATTCTACCTTAGACCTTTAAAAAAAAAAGTCTTCTCTTGACCATTCTATTCTATCTGGGTACTATCAGATGGAATGATCTCTTTATCCCCACTATATTCCTTGAAAAACTTAGCAATGCTTGATTTTTCAATTTCATCACTACCTATACATTCCTCAACTCCTTGCAATCTGATCCCTATTCCTACCACTGACTGAAACTGCTCTCTCTAAACTCATCAATGACCTCTCAATTAGTAAATCCAATCACCTTTTCCCCTTGACCTCTCAGCAGCATTTGTATCTCTTGCCTTTGGAGAAAACATACTTTTTTGGTTCTCTTCCCATTTTTCTAACTGCTCCCTCTATGTCACTTTTACTAGGTCTTCACCCTCTGATTTATCCCTTTAAGATAGATATTCCCCAGAGTTGTGCCGTCTACATTTTTCTCTCTCTACAATCTCATTCACTACAACTGAACCAACTCTAGGAAAATGACTCTCAATGTGTAATTCCAACCTTTCCACTACAGATGACATTCCCAACCGATTAAAAGATGTATCAAACTGGACAACTCACCAGAAACTGTTACTTTTCTCTTTTGAATGATCCTACATTTACATTTGATTTTACTGGTTCTGTGTATGAAATCACTATTTCTATCCAGTTTCCAATACTTGAAGACCGAGTTACCTTTGTTCCATCCCTCTCTCTTATCTGTTCTGTAGATTCTACATGTCCAGTATCTTTCTCCACTATGCTTTCTCTTCTCTATTTTTACTTTCACCTCCCTAGAACACTCCTTCATTATCATTTACCTGAACAAATCTAATGAACTCTAAACAGGCCTTTCTATTTCCATTGTCTGTCCAATTCATCCCTGATTCTACTACCAAACTGATCTTCCTTATGCATGTATCTCAGTCACTCTTTTCCTCTACCTTTTTGAAACTTTCCTCAAAATTTCCCTAACTATATTCTGCCCAATGATAGTCGAACTGACCTAAGAATATGTTCCCTGTTTTTCTCTATCTGTGCCTTTGGTAGTAATACTGTTCCTAATCTTTTTTTTTCTTAGTCCAATAAGTTTATTTTTGAAAACGTACACAAAAATGTTGAACAATTTCATGCATCTTCACCAGATGGAGCATCTCCACCCTTAGTGTTCCTGGTATATATCACTTGAGCTCTGTGTTTGAAAACCAACTTAATCAAACTTTTACTAAGCAGTTCCTGGAGATCTGCTCAGGCTAGAGAATCCTGGATCTTCAGTCTCTCTGAGACTACTGCAGGGGTGATAAGTTTATAATTGGGGACTTCCTTGCACAGTTTGTCGTATGTAGCTTTGTCAAACAGAACCAGATTGTTGGGCTTGTCTCAAACTTTTCTCTTGGACCACTTCTTCTTCTTAGCCTTGCCCCCTGACTTGTTCACGGGATCTTTGTCCTTCCTGGCCGACTTGCCGGCTTCTTTCTTCTTCTTATTGTCCTTACTTAGGAGGCATGGTGAGACTTCAGGAACTCCTGTGGCTGCTGCTTCTGAGATAAGATCTACTGTTTCTAATCTTATGAGTTTCAGCACAAAGGAAAGACTGCCAGGTCACAAGACAAGAAGAGTTCAAATCTGACCTCATACATTTATTAGCTGTGTGAACTTACAAGTTTTATGACCCTTTTCAGTTTTCCCATCTGTAAAATGATCTGGAGAAGAAAATGGCAAACCACTGTAGGACCTCTGCAAGAAAATCCTAAATGAGGTCAAGAAGAATAGGGCACAACATAAAAACTACTTAAATTCATACAACAAACATTTTCCTAGATGCTAATATTTGAAACAAGCTTCCCCTCACTCCAAGTCACTTTATATATCATTTAGTTCTGCACTAAATTAATGCACTTATTGTGCATTATAATTATCAGTTATTATATATAATAATGTTACTCATCTATTATAGTATAAAGTATGGAAGAGAAGATGGGAAGAAAGGAGGAAAGGAAAGGAAGGGAACAGAAGAGAAAGAGAGGAAGGAGAGAGAGGAAGGACGAAAGGCAGGAAGGAAGAAAGGCAGGAAGGAAGGAAGGCAGGAAGGAAGGCAGGAAGGGAGGGAGGGAGGGAGGGAAGGAAATAGTTGAGAGAAATTAATCAACACATGAAAAAAGTCTGACATTAACTGTAAGGTTCTATCCATAAGTCCCATATTTCTGTAAAGAAGGAAAGGAAGTGCTTTCTCACATGTCTTATCCAGGGGCTTTGCCATGCCCAAAACATCACAGCACTGAGCTAATACACAAAGTAAGAAGAAAGCAAGCAGGACAGATGTACACAATCCCTATCACAAAGGGGGGACACATTACACTGAGGCAGAAGAAGGAAGAGCAATGTTGCTTTTTAAAAAATAAAGACAAAAATTTAAAAACACAAAGAAAAAATATAAGAGATAAATCTAATAGGTAAAAACAGGCTTAAATGGACTACAGGGATAGAAAATGCCTTGTGCAAATGCATAAAACAAGATGGAATGTCAAATTCAAGGAAGTAATCTACTTTGGCCAGAAGGTCAAATATGTGAAAGGAATTAAAAGAAGAAAAGTGGGAAGGATGATATTGGACTGTGAATAACCCCAAAGAGTTTTTCTATGTCACCTTAGAAGCAAGAGGGAAATACTGAAATCTTTTTAGCAAAGTTGTTCCTAAGTGTGCCCTAGGAAAATTATTTTGGCAATTAGAAGATGAGTTCAAGGTGGAAAAACTAGAAACAGAATTAATCAACTATTATTTATTTCAGGTAAAGAGGTGATAAAAGTCTGAACTAGGCTGGTATACTCATAAGTGGAAAAAAAGAGAAAGAGCTGAGAAATTCATGGACATAAAAACAAGAAGACATGGGAAGGGAGATTTGGAGGTGAAGATGTTAAAGGAAAACGAAAAGTTGAAGATGGGTCTGAAGTTAGGAACCTGCACAAAAAACAGAAAAGTTTGAAAGAGGGGAGATAATCAGGGTAGAATATGAATTCTTTTTTTGTCATATAGAATATGAACTATGAACAAGATCTTTAAAAAAATGTAGTAGCACAGAGGTATACATATTAAATAAAATCAATATTATTTGTTTGGGTTTGGGGGGGCAAGGGGGGAAAGGGAAGGAAAATGGGGTTAAATGACTTGCCCAAGGTCACACAGCTAATAAATGTGTCAAGTATCTGAAGTGGATTAGAACTCAGATCCTCCTGACTCCAGGGGTGGTGCTCTATTCACTGAGCCACCCAGCTACCCTAAGTACACATTATATACCATATGGGATTTATTTAAAATCACAGAAACTTAAATGTTGGAATGGACCCTAGAAAACAACTTACCCAACTCTCTTCTTTTACAGAAAAAGAGAAAACAACTTACCCAACTCTCTTCTTTTACAGAAAAAGAAACTATTAACAAATTGAAATAACTTCTCCTACAGTCACAGAGCAAAAAAAATGTCAAAGATTTCATCACAGTTGACTCATAAAATATATACTCAACACAGAGAAAACGCTTCAAATTTACTTTTATGCTTGTTTTTGAAATATGTTAATGACAACATAGGCATTAAAATTAAATATAGATTATGAAATCTACACAAAATACATTTTCATTATAGTCCTTTTAAAAAAAAATTTCTGCGTCACTCCAGAGGAAATAAAGTAAATAAAAACGAGGAAGGTAGCCAAGTAGATTCAGATATGTCTATTTCAACCAACAACTTCAATGATCAAATTGAATCAAGTACTTATTAAGTGCCTACTATTATGTGTCATATACCATGCTACGTGCTTGAGATATAATGACAAGGAATGAAACAATTCCTTTTGTTCAGGGGTTAGGGGCATAATGGTAATGGAATTTGGAGATGCCCCTGAATTGATCTGGCTTTTGGGTTAAGTGTTAAGACCCAGAGGTTGTGAATGCCACTTGTGGGATGGACTTGATGATGTAAAGAGAGAGGGCTGAACTGGGAGGAGCCATGAATGGAAAGGAAGGCTCAAGCCCAGAGAAGACCAGAAGAAGTAGTACTTTTGGGAAGAGCAGTATCCAGTGTCATGGTGCCTGAGTTGCTGAGAGAGACTGCTAAGAGCCCATTGGAGCTGCCCAGGACTTAAGGACTGCCACCTGGAGCTGCTGAGAACTGAGGAGGCATGGCTGTGATGCCGGTATTTTGTCTGTCTGTTTTGATGTTGTTTTTCCAGATTCACCTGATGGTGGACAGTGCTGCTGTTGTAGAGGTCCTGGAACCTGGCTGTTGGTTCAGAAGCCCTGAAAAAGAACTTTCTTGTTGTATGTTCACAGAAATCCTGGAAGGGGGCCTTGCTGATACTTTCAGGGGTTCTGGGACTGTTCTACAGGCAGAGTGTGACTTGGTGAGGACACTGGCTATGGCTTTGTTGGGCCTTGTCTCCCCAGGAACTGAGATTGCTGAGTGCTTGCCTCGAGTGAAGATGAACGAAGGACCTTTCCATGCTGAGAGGTTATTTTGACCTTGTTATGGTTTAAGGGTGGATGGCCTTTTGTGCTCTCCTGCTCCCTTTTGAGAAAGTGCTTGGTGTTAATGGATAGTATTGTAATTACTTTCAGTCTGGGGGTGGGAAACCTTTGGGCTTTTTGTGAGCATACTTTGTTTATGATTGGAAACAAATCTCCATTTGAGAACTCTCTCCATTTGAGAAGAGACTTTGACTGACTAAATGAATGCACCCTCTAGGGGTGGAGTAGTACCCTGACTGAATTAAGAACTTGCTTGTGAAATGAATGAGTTATACTATATTTTGATTTTCCCTGTTCTGTCAATGTTTGCTGAATAAATGGGGTTTGCTATGTTGGTAATCCAATCCTTTGAAGTTGCCTTTGCTTGGCAGTACAAGGGGTTATTTTAACAAGGGTAGCAACAACTGTAAATCAATTAAATATAAGGTAGTCTGAGAGGGAGGGGAACAGTAGTTGAACAGATCATAGAAAGCTTCACAAAGTATAGTTAGGCTAGGAATGAGTCTGAATGAATGAATAAATAAAAAAACATATTAAACACTTACTATGTTCAAATCACTATGCAAAGCACTGGGGATTCAAACAAAAAAGAAAAAAAGTCCCAGCTCTCAGGAAGTTCACATCCAAATGAGGGACACAAAACATAAGGAGGGTTTCGGTGACTAGTTATATGGAAAGGTCCCATGGTCCTTAGGGTGCAAAAGCAAATGGTAATGCCTCTTTCATAATGTCATTTACCTTGGGGAATGTTTTCAATAGCTTTCCCTAAGGGTGCCTTGCTGCTTCAGCATGACTTTAGTGGTTTGTGAATGGCAGCTTATTGGTAGCCAGAAAGGAAGGCTTGTTTCCCCAGATAATAGCTGTGAGTGCCGAGCTGAAAGTAGGTCCAGTGGTCTGGGAGCTAATAACATTCCTACAGCTCTTGTGCATAACAGCTTGTTGGTGGTAGCTGGTCAGCAACTATTACTGGTGGTAGTAAGGAAGGTGGGCCCACAATGATTTCTTTAAATGATGGCTGCTGCAGTTAAACTGAAAGCAAGTCTTATGGTTTGGTTGGCGCTATCATTCCCAATATTCTGAACTATCTCCTTCAACATAAGGATAGATGATCCAAGGTGATAGTGATGTTTTCAGTCACCTGGCACATGTTGTCTCTTCCTCATTAAAAATAGAACAGCACCACTATGAAGAAGGGTTAATACAGATGTGCATTCCACACATGGCAAAGACAAATGAAGGCCCGTTCATGAAGAACAGTGAGAAAACCAATCTGGTTCAAAAGCAAAGTGCAAGAGAAATAATACACAAGAAAGTTATAAGAATAGGCTGGCATCTAGCTGAGAAGCACTTTAAAAGCTAGACACAAGAATTTATGTTTTATCACAAGATAACAAGGAATAAGTAGAGCTGATTAAGGAGGGGAGTGACAAGTCATACGTGTCCTAAAGACAATGAGAACCTGAACTAAAGCGATTCACATGGAGAAGGCACTAGGTTCAAGATACACTGTGGAAAGAGAAATGGCATGATTTAGCAATTAACTGGCTATGTGGGACAAGGAGAAATGAGGAGTCAAGAATGATACAGAGGTTATGCAACAAAGACTGGAAGGAACAGTAGTGTCTTTTCAACACAAATAGGGAGATTTGGAAAAGGGCTAGGTTGGGAAAAAAGATCATGGGCTCTATTTTGAACATGTTGAGTTTTAGATGTCCAATAAGCAAAGAACATGTAAAACAGAAAAGTCATAGGAAAGACTGGGGCTTGAATACACTGACCTGACAGTCAACAGCATAAAGATGATAGTTCAACCCACAAGAGGTGAGGAAGTCACCAAGAGAAAAACATTCTGTGGGAAAAGAAGAGGAGTTCAGTGAAGAACCTTAGGGAACAGGCACAGTTAGGGGGTATGATATGGATTGCTGACTAGCACACTGATGAGAGGTTATACAAGTAAGAGAGAAGTGTCACAAAAACACAAAGAAGTAGTAACAGTGCAGTAGAGAAGTTGAAAAAGATACGTATTTTTAAAAAAAACCATCAGATCTGTCAATTAAGAGAGCATTAGCAAATTTGGAGACAGCACTTTCAGATGACTGGTGAAGTTCAAAGTCAGAATGAAAAGGGTTGAAGAGTGAATAACAGAGAGGAAATGGTTGCACCGAATTAAGATAGTTTTCCTTATAGTAGGATGTAGTGAAAGTTTTTTTAAGAATAGAGGAAGACTTATACAATTGAAGGTAACAGAGTAGGAACCAGTAGATGAGGAGAGGGGTGGGGTGAAGTTACTGAAGTTGAAATCTGCTGGAGAAAATGAGAGGAGATAGGATCAAGCTCACAAGTATGGTGGTTGGCCTGGGCAAGAAAACAACCCTCACAGTGTCAGAGACTGAGGGAAAAGAGACAAGGGGCTCTAAAATAAAGAAAAGGGAAAAAAGAGTGAACTCACATCCAATGACCTCAATTGTTTTGAGAGTTGGAGAAAGGAAAGTGTGAAAGACTTGAGAAGTTTAGAATAGCTTTTATGGGAAAGTAGTTACAGAATCAATTAGTGAGAAATAAAGTATTAATTAATTGTCTTGCTTCAGTGAGGGCCAACTTTAATTGGATAGCATGAATTTACCCTGGTTATGTTAACTATTCCAGCTACATTGAGTAGTAAATGAATAGGAATGAAAAAGTCACCTGGTGGAATAATTAGGATAATGAAATGCAAATCCAAAACTAGGTTTGTAAGGGATAAGCAGATGTATGATATGACACAAAAAGATGACCTATGGACAAGGGATTTCTGAGTAAAGTAAGAGAAGAAATAACGTGCTGAGAAAGTAAAGAAAGAAGTGGATACTGCAATAGGGTAACGAATAGGGTCAGGAGGTATGACATATAGGGGCAGATGGAATGAAGGTGGATACAGACAGGAATATCTTGTAAATATCAGTAAAATACAAGGTGTGTGGCGGAGGGAGAACAAAGGAATGGATCACAGAATTTAAGGAGACTGAGAAATTGAAAGGTATGGGAGTTTAAGCATCTATAGGGATGTTAAAATCACAGGATGAGGACAGAAGCTGGGAGATGAAGAACTTGAGAAAGAAAAGAAGAGAGCTTTCTGAAGTAGGGGTGGGGAGCAAGAAGCAATAAGATTCCGCCTAAAAGACCAGTGAGACAGAGTGTGTTAGTAAAGGTATAGCCAATAGTGAAGAGAATAGGTAGGGATAATACTATATAGGGTCTTCATCATCCAAGTCTATTCCTATGTAGTGTCAGGGAATAAGGAGGAGGAGTAATAAGTCTCAAAAGTTTATTTGTGAAAGATATAAAAGGATTGAACAACCACCAGCAAGCTTAGAAGTACTACTGTTTAACCTACCCTCTCATTCCATTAAAGCTAGAAATAAAAGGAACTCAGAGGGAATTAAAGAACAAAAAATAGTTTTAAAAAGAAAACCTATTCGATCACAATAAAACTATAGAAAGTTGTTATTTTTACAAGAACTGTCTAGCTATTTTTACATAAATCATTTACACAAAATATTCTACCATTTTGTAGCAATTCTTGAAGAACTGGTCAAAGGTGTCAAATATTATACTGTCATGTAAAATGTTAAAAGCTAAAAAGATATCCAAAAATATCCAAAAGAAAAATGCAAAAAAATCAATAAATCATTTTATCCACAAGTCCTTACTAAAAATTTAGAATAAAAACACTGGAAGTACAAAACTTTATTTTTCTAAACAAAAGGCATTATATGCTGAACTTCATCACTGTGAGGTAACAAAAAATAAATAAAAATAAACGGAAACCAATGAGGAAAAACAAAACATTATCTCTGTTTCAAAAGCTATACTTGATTAAATTTCAAGCTTAGGAGAAAACAAGTAATGAAAACTAAATATGACCAAGAAACATGAAAACACCCTACAATCATTTCCTAATATTGTCCAAGATTGTTCATAGAGTCACAGGGTTACCCATATCTTTATACTGTATCACAATCATATTAATAGAAAATATAATCAGCTCAGCATAACAACTACTAAAATATAATGGTTAGAAGCCAATAATACAATAGTATATGTGACAAAATATAACTTAAAACAACTTCACTTCTTGTCCTATTTTTAGTACTAGCCCACTACAAACAGATACTCTAGTTCAGGAATTCTTAACAATTTTTATGTCATGGACCCCTTTTTTGGCAGAATAGTAAAGCAACAGCCCCCTTTAAATGCATAAAACAAAAGATGTAGGACTAAAAAGGAAACCAATTATACTGAAATTGGCCACTTAAATTTAATAGCAAAAGACTGGTTAATGATTACAATACATTGTAAAAGTTTCAGAGAAAAGGAATGTTTTTGTGGACCATTTGTGGCAGTTTTAAGTTATTAGTTTTCAAAATTTCTAAATGGAAACAACTTGACAAAAAAAATCTGTCGCAGAATGTTGAGACCATTAAAACAATTCAACGTGAAAAAGAAGTAAAATTATGACATAGTTTTGTAAACCCTCTGAAATCTATCCATAAATCACACGGTGGTCGGTCCATGAACAAGTTACGAATCTCTATCCTACATGATGTTTTAATGTTTCACTAGGATTAAAAAAAAAACAAAACAAAGGACTTCAAATTACGAATTTTGCAACTCAAGGTAAATGAGGACTTTCACCTATTATAGAAATGGGGAAACAATCACTAAATTTCAAAGATAATGAGTAATGCTACTAGTTATATCAAGATTTTTTAATAGCACAAGTATATTAGCACACTGCCTTCCAGTTGTAATCTGGCCTTAACACAGACAAATAAATTGGGTAAATAAATTGGGTCTGATAAATTGGGTAAAATTCCTACACTGGCTCATCTCAGTGCGACAATCAGGAGGTCACTCATTCTCTGGGACTCAGTTTTCTATCAAACAGAGTATAATATTTGCGTATGGTCTTTGTTGGGTTTTTTTGATAACTGGATTTTATCTAAATATCTAACAAGAAAAAATAACTAAAATGGAGGGGTGGCGGAGATACTCAGTACTAAAAAAGAATCAAGAAGGGTATCAGAGGATGAACACTATACATCTATACTGGAGTCAGCTGTTAAACCTGAGTTTAGGAATTATATATCAATGTGATTTACTTTCCCCAACATTCCCTGATATTAACTGGCTTCAGTGAAATCAGTTAAGCCACGACCTTTCTATTCTTCAGTTTCCTCGGAGCAGACAATCATGTGTACTATACAGTACTGAAGATTACTTCTAATACTACTATGAATTTAGGAAAGAAATGTGACATATCGGTTTTAAATAAAAATTACATTTGGGATGAATTTTTAAAGTCTAATGACCCTGATCAAATGATTAAACTATAATTACATTTACTACAAAATGGGGATAAAATCTGTTGAACTATCTACTACAATCAAAGTCAAATTCAGAAAGAAAGCTCAGGACTATTTGGCTCTTTGATTGCATCTGACCTAACTTCAGTTTCACTCAAAAAACACATCTCCTCTAATGCACTCACTAAAAAACACCATGATTTTCAGTTCTTGATCCTTTCACTACATAAATATGTCAAACAACCCCAAGAGATAATTTTAGAACTACAAGATTAAAACTATAAACTAGAGAAAATTATCAGATGAACCACAGTTGTTGTTGTTCAGTCATTTCAGTTAATACCAATTCTTCGGGACGCCATTCAAGGTTTTCTGAGAAAATGTTGGTGTGGTTTGCCATTTCCTTCTCCAGCTCATTTTACAGATGAGGCAGAGTTAAATCATTTGCCCTGAATCACAGTTAGTAAATGACTGAGGCCAGATTTGAACTCAGGACGATGGGTCTTACTAACTACAGGCCCAGCACAGCATGCACTGTACCATCTAGCTGTCCTTATTAAATTTGAGGTTATTTATTGGTGACAATAGAGATTTTATAATTTTTTCACTGTTAGAAATATCTTCAAATTCCAAATTAAAGACTACTAAAGCTTTCAACATTGCAAAATATTTTCAAAACATCATTAGACCCTTAAAATTTGAGGAATAATTAATCAAATGTTCATAGGCAAATATCAAAAACACTTATCCTACCAATACAATGAAAATTATTAACTGATAATCTAGCAAGCACCAATAAGAACTTACCAGCAACTTTGCAAATTCTTTGTTTTCTGAAAGAAATCCATACCCTGGATGTACCTTAAAAATAAAAACAGAAAAGCAAACTTAATTCAATATATCCTTCACTATATTTGACATCTTTTTGCTTTCCAATGCAATACTTTTTCACTCTGCTACATTTCATCACAAATAATGCTAGCCATTGTCCTACTGTTCAATACTGCACATTCTAGTAAGAAAATTAAAGTACTAAGACATATGACTCAATATCATGAGTTATACACTGTAGATCCTGCCTGATGATATATGAAAACACACACACACACACACACACACACACACACACACACTATAAAGCACTAAAATTTTAAACTAAGAACACTTGTTATTATTAATACTATCCAAATGCTTTAAAAATCCTATCTCTTATAATGCTTCTTGTTTACTAAATATATTCAAATGCCTTTTTAAAAAAATAGCACATAAATTATGTTCCCATTTTACAGATAAGGTTTAACCAAGTCTAACGATTTGTCCAAGTCTTTATAACTAATCACTATCAAAACAGAAACTTAAGCCCAGGTCTTCTGACTTCACATTCAATGTTATTTTCACTACATCATGCTGCCTCTCTGCATGCCAGTATTTTATAAAATGGAATACACAACAATGCAATATAAGCAGAGAATTCCACCACACTAATTTAATTTCATGTAAACAATTAACTAAAAATATTATGATGGGCTGTAGTTAAACCTGAAATTATTTTACACTCATTAGCTGTGTGAATAAACACTAAATATCTACAATATGTGTTCACAAATTCAGTTTTTTTTTAATTTAAACAAAACCTTTATTTCAAAAGAAATCTAAATGCCAATTGAGGCACTCCAGGCTAATTGCCAGTGCTCACTGCCTCCATTCAATTTTAAAGATGATTCTGCATATTTTGAAATATTATATAGTTAAATATGTGACAGTAAAAGTGTATATAGTCATATACATAAACATTTTTATTTTGATTATCACACCTTTATTTTATTGCTTTTTTCATGTATTTCTTTTAAATGGAATATGAATCAAGGAAAAGGGAAAGAATGAAGGAAAAAATATGCAGCTTACATTTATCCATCTAAAATAATATGCATTCTATTGATACCATATAACTAAATTATTGAATGCATGACTTACATTTCTGTAAGCATAATTACACATGTACAATTTTTAAAAGATTAATGCTGAATTCACACAAAAGTCTTTTGGGAAGCTGATTATAATTAAACATTTTTTAAAACTGTTATGACACTGAAAGAGTTAATGCTCAAAACTAATTGGTATTTTTTGGGGGGGAGAAAGGGGGAATTTGGAAATGAACTGAAGCTGCTCCCTGGTGTGAAAGCTGAATCCAGCAGCCACCTGCAGGATCGGAGACCAGCACCGCCAGATGCTACAAAGCCTTTGATTTCCAGTAGTGATTTCGGCCACACTTAACTCATGTGACATGAACTAAGTGCAACAACATAGTCAATCATTCTCTCTCTTTTTTTAATTTTTAAAAAAAAATACAAACTCTTAGCTTTTCTGTTTACTATATATGAAACAGCTGCAGCAGATAGATTCATTCAGACTCACAGCTTGGGCCCTGGTTTTCTTAATGGCTTCCATGATGGCATCCATGTTGAGGTAGCTTTTACTGGTGGGAGCTGGGCCAACACAGACAGCCTCATCTGCCATTTTCACATGAACCTTGAAGAGACAAAACTCTGCATTGACAAATGCTCCTAGCAAAAAATAATTACCATCCCCCTAAAAATATGCATACAAAATTACAAAATGGTATGTTTCAAAGATGATTAACATACTATCACCACTTGAACAATGCGTAACAGATAATAAACAATAAAGGGCAAGAGCTTAAGAAGTATATTAAGGATCAGTTTTCTTTCAAGTTTTAAATCACTGTCAAAATGACCTAAGCCTACTTCAGTACTATACACAGTATATTTGATTAAATAAAAATCATAGCAAACTATGACTTTCTATACTGACGTGTAAATTTCATGCCCAAAACTACTTTGATACATGCAGCCAGGGCATCCAAGTATCTTCATACTTAATAACACACATTCATGACCAGTTCTAAGCAGGCTCCCCAGGAAGTTGGGGATAATTAGAGTGAATTGAATGAAGGGATGTAACGAGTATCCCTGCACAGCATCAGCTCAGTTCTATGCACAAATTAAAATCTATCAGAGTTCAATATCACTACATAAGAACCAGAAAGTCTTAAAAATTGTTTAAACAAGTTCATATCTGATGTTTATCTGTTATTCCTTTTACCTTAATGAATTTTTCATATGTGGATTGAGTTGGAACTCTTTAAGTAAAATATCCTACCTTTAAGGAAATTTAGTATCATTTAAGACTAATTATCTAAAATAAAATAACCCATCCACAATAAAACAAGGTTACGATATTTTAGAAAATTATTTGTCTGCTTCTCAAGACTATATGACACTGGAAAGAGGATACAGAAATTAGCATGGTATGAATGAGTGAAACTTTTCCAGTTTCTTAGCTTAGTGTTTCTATTCACTTTTAACTTCCTCAACAAATATTAGACTGCCAACACAATCCCAGTCATAAAAGTTTGCCAACAAAAAACACCTTATGGAATTAACACTCTGATCTATTTGGCCTTTTCCCAAGGTATATTTTTTGATTGTGTAACAAAATACAATGTAACACATTAGCTTAAAAATTGAAACCTACAAAAAACCTAGAATACAATAAATTAGACAGCTGGGTTTTCCCAGTTTAATGTAAAATAGTCCACTAGTATATGTAGTATCATAATTTTCTATTAATAAAACTAAGATATTTTAACCACATACTACATAATAACAATAGATAACATTTATACAGCATTTTTAAGGCTCACAAAGTGATATACACACACACACACATATACACAAACACACGCACACACACACACACACACACACACAAATATAAAATCCCATTTGTTCTTGACAATAATCTTGCAAAGAAGGTGCTGTTATCACATTTTACAGATAAGGAAACAGACTGAGATAATGTTAAGTGACTAGTCCAGAGTCACAACTAATAATAAATGGGGCAAAATCTGAACTCACGTCTTCATGATTCTAAGTCCAGCACTCAATTACCTGCATCACTTATTTTTTTAAAAGTAATATATCTGCATTGAAATCAGGCCTATTTCCTCACTATCCCAAAAGCATGCTATGTTCAAATTCATTCTCACTCCATGTCTGTTTTTAGACATTCTATCTTCCTTTTCCTTAAACCACTGTCTCTCCTAGACACACAATACCCTTCTTTCTTCCTAATTCAAAATAAACACAGCTTCCAAGTTTCAAGTCATTCTCCTTCTGTCCTCCCTACATAATATAAAACACCAGTCTTTGCCCACTCAGTTTTGGTCACTATCACCCAGTCTGAGTCTATGCTACTCAATGTGAAACTCAATTATCTGCACAAGGCAATATATGATTAAATTTTTTTAATATATATAACAAATTAAGAAGGTAGAATGTGATTGTTTCTTGGACATGCACCCGAGAAATGAAGGAACAAATAAAAAAAGCCCTTATTTGAGGGCTTATTATATTACAAGGCCTGTTCTAAGTCCTATGCTAAGATAATCCCTACCCTCAAAAGGGCTTATATTTCAATGGAGAACTGGGGGCATTTTTGTTCTGAAAGTTATAGATTTAGAGAAAAAAGGAAGATAACATCCTATCATGGCAAATTTGTGTGTGTGTGTGTGTGTGTGTGTGTGTGTGCACGCTCGCGCGTGAGAGAAAGAGAGACAGAGAAAGAGAGACAGATGAGGATGTTAATCCCTTAGCATTAAGGGATAATGGCTAAAAGAACTGAGCATATTTAACCTGGAGAAGAAAAGGCTCTGGGGGGATTATGAAAGCACTCTTCAAGTATCTGAACAATAGATCACAAGGAGAAACAATCAGATTTTGGCAAACCTATCTTCTCAGTACCCAGAATGTCATAATGTACGTTGTAAATAAGAAAGCTAAATGTTAAGCAAACTTGAACAAAACGTTCAATATACCTGGACTGATAGAATGTAAGTTCCCTGAAGAGGAGAATTGTTTTGTTTTTATCTCTGTATACCTTAACTTCTACCACATAAGAAAACTAATCAAGTGAACCGGAAAAGAAATGTTGCATTTCAGATAAAATGCTGGGAAGATGCACAAATTGTTCTGAAGATGTGACAGAGGAAAATCTCTCAGAAAAATGTGAGAGGACCAATTTGGAAGACAGCAACGACTGAGGTAATGAAAGCTACAGGGCACTGTGAGCCATCAACTCACCAGGTTTTAGAATTATAAAAGGATTACAACTGAAAAAAATTATAAATAAAATGACTACTTGGATATTATAAGAACATGATGTAAGGACTGCTGGGTTCAGATCTGAAAGACAGTGGATTTTTTCAGTTTTAGTTCACAAAAGAAGAGTTGCTGGCCACTGGAAAGTTCTGATTTAAGGATAGAGAAGGTACAGGAGGTCAGAAAAGCTATATAAGAAGTCAAAGGTACATCAAAGAAAAACTACCTAAAGCAACAGACAGGGGGCAGCTAGACGGAAAGGTGATTAAGCACCACTGCTGGAGTCAGGAGGACCTGAATTCAAATCCTGCCTCAGACATGTGGTACTTAATAATTGTATGACCTTGGGCAAGTCACTTAAACCCAATGGTCTCCCCAAAAAAACCAAATGAATTGAGACAGACAAAAAAACAAAGAGAATAAACAAAGGACAAGAAGTTTCAACTGCAAAATTATAAAGAACAAGCACTGCTTCAAATATGAAATATGAGGAAACACATCCTTCTTTTCCTTTAAGGAGACAGAAGGTGACCAGATATCAAATCCTTCAGATATTTTCTAATATTTTCAACAAACTGATTATTTTTTTCTTCTTCCTATTTTTCTTTTAAAAGGGAAATTTATACAATCTCAAAACAAAAGATATCAATAAAATTTATTTCTTAAAAAGGGTTAAATGTCATATGTAAATGATAAGCACATTTTTAATAAGAGCTTAGAAGCTACTGTGGCAAAAAGCAGAAATGTATGTATCCTCACCACATGAAGATCACCCCTAGAACTGTGAGAGAAAAAGTCAGTGGAAGCCAAAGGGTTATGCTTGTAGCTAGCATCATCACTTGAGAGATGGAGGAAGACATGCCAATAGAAGGATGAGCTGGAGTGAGTGAGAAATAGAGAGAATCCGCCTGTGTGGAAGTATTCAAGACTACCCTCTCAAGGAAAAGAAGTCATCCTGGAAGCGTTCGATGTTTCCTTTCACTGATGCTTTCCCTGACACACACACACAGACAAAATCTCCTCCATTCTACTTCCCTTACTCCAAAGAAAAGAGTATTTTTGTTTCCCACCAATTCTGTGGCCTTTCTCAAGGTAATACTTAGGAAACTGGATTAAATGACATTTGGATAAAAATATGTAGGTAACCATGTTACCCAAAAATGTGTAGACAGAAAGACAGCAAAGTACCTGGCAGAACACTCAAAGGCACTATCACAGAACGCATGGTTAACTCACCATACAGTACTCAAAATGAGCATAACCAAACAATCACAATTCAGATGACTGCACTGTATGTGCCAACATCTGTTTCCAAGGATTAAGTAGCTGAATTCGATGAAGATCATTGCAAAAGCCTTCAAATTACATCAACATATATTTGGGGGGGGGGAGCCCTACATGGGCCGGTGAGTCAGGAGGACCTGAGTTCAAACCCAGCCTCAGACAATTAACACAAAAACTAGCCATGTGATCTTGGGCAAGTCACTTAACCCCAATTGCCCTCCAAAAAGCAAAACCCATATATTTTGGTATTGACTGACTTCGCACTCAAAATAGTAGCTACAGCAAGAATAGCAAATCAAGAATCCAAGAAACAGGAAAAAGATGTTACAGACGTCTCAGGAGACTCATGGTTTTATGTCAGTAATGCTTTTATCAAGAAAAGATTCACAAAGCAATTGGATGTGGAAAGCTCAGAAAAAAAATAAAGAAAAATGAACCTCACCAGTACTCAGATTGTAGGACAGCCAACTGGAGAATCATTTCAGAATCAGCTGGTTGTTGTTCACTGAGATGATGAACTACACATAGCAAAGATCATCATCAAGAATAAATTAGAAGGATGAAGATAAAAGATGTGACTACCTATGATTACAACCGTCCCAACTTACAAATTTAAACAAACTATTTACTCCAAAATATGGGAAATGGATAGAAATAGGGACACAATGACTACTATCCATTCTAAAAAATAATGTGAAACATGAGAAATGTCACTAAACAATTCATACCTGGGTATATACACCAAAGAGGAAAAGAAGTGTGTATATACACACGCAAAAATATCCAGAGCTACACTTTTTCTGAAGCACAGGGCAGGTGTGGGGAATTAAACAGGGAAAAACGGTAGGTAGCCATCAATTAGGAAATGGTTGAATACATCTATCAACAAAATATAGAGTGTTATAGAACCCATAGGAAACAATAATTATTCTGAATTCCAAAAAAAAAAACATGGTAAACTTGTAAGAAATTGTAGAAATGAACAAAATTAAGGGAAATAAGAAAGGAAGGGATTATGGGGGAAAACTCAATTGTGTAAAATATCTTGGATAAAAATCTACTATTCAAGGTATGGAGACAACTAACAAAAATAGATTAAGACCAAAATCAATTCCCCAGTGGATAAGTGACTAAAGACCATGAAGTCAGTCAATAAATATTTATTAAGCACCTACCAAGCACCAGGCATTGTGCCTTATAAATGCTGGGGAAACAAAGAGGCAAAAAACAGTCCATGCCATGAAAGAGTTCATGATCTAATATAGGAGACAACAAGTAAACAAAAAACTGCAAACAAGCTATATACGAGATGAATAAAAAAATCATTAAGAGAAGGAAGCTCCTAGAACTAAAAAGGTTGAAAGAGGCTTCATAAAAAAGATGGGATTTTAGTGGGCACCTAAAGAAAGAGAGGCTCTTTCTGTAGTGGCAAAGAATAGGAAACTGAGGGAATGCCCTTCAACTGGAGAATTTCTAAACAAGCTGTGGAATGTTATTGTGCTATAAGAAATGAGGAGGAGGCAGACTGCAGAAAAACCTGGGAAGATTTACATTAACTTACACTGAGCAAAGAGAGCAGAAGAACCAAGAGAACATTGTACACCGTAACAGCAACACTATATGATGATCAGCTGTGACAAACTAGGTTCTTCTCAGCAATATGATGATCTGAGACAATTCTGGAAAGGGACGGAGGACACAGGGAGGATGTGTCGTCAGAAGGAAGCCAGGTTCCAGTAAGAGTTAGCAGAAGGAAGGAATGGGTGGGGAAAAATTTAAGATGAAAGGAAGTTTCCGGCCTATGGAATAAGGCATTCCAGAGGACAGAGTGGAAAGGCTAGGTAAGGTTAGGGTGAAACTTTGGGGTGGAAGGGTTGAGAGGAATGGCAGCGAGCAATAAGATGGTAGGGAGTTTAGAATGGGGTTTGGCTAATTGATCTGCAATTCTGAATCATTAGGATGTGAAGGGTATCGTCACGTGTGAAAATGCTCATCATTCAGCAGAAAGCACTCCTCCTCTACCTTCAAAGGATAAGGAGATGGGAGACCTGAAGTCCTGAACCAAGAAGCCTTAAAGAGAATTTTTTAAAAAGGGAAACTATTAATAATGCCAATCAAAAACAACAGTGAAGGGGGCAGAGCCAAGATGGCAGAGTAAAAGCAGAAACTTGCTTGAGCTCCCACTCCAACTACCTCCGATACCTGAAAAAAAAAAAAAACTCTACTCAAATTTTACAGCTATATCACCCGCAAAGGGAAAGAGAGAAACAAATCTCCTGCTAAAGACAGCCTGGCAGGCCTACAGGAAGGATCTACAGAACGAGGTTGGAAGCCAAATCTTGCATGAGCCACGCCAGGCCTGAGCTGCAGCCCAGACAAGCCAGATAGAATGCTGGTGATTTCCAGACGTCTCAACCCATAAATGCCAAAAAGAAATTAAAAGGTCAGTAGGGAACTCTGTTGGAACTGGGTGAGACAAGAGCATGGTCTGGCTCCTGCCCCTGGGGCAGCAGGGATTGCAGCAGCCTGGCATCCGGAGCTCCTGTTCTGCAGATCATAGAGGGAATAAGCAACCATTCGGAAGGTAATTGCTCTTGCTTTGAAGTGCTTGGATTTGGGTCAAAGTCTTGGGTGGCTGTCTTGGGGTGAGGAAAGCTAGAGTACAAAAGCTTGTGGTGGCTGTAGAGAGGGTGTGCTCCTCACTGCTCTGACAACAGCTGCACAAAACCCCAGAAATTTAGGACACAGCTCTCTCCACTCTGGAAGCAGAGTTCTACCATGGCAAAGAGCTTAAAAGCCAAGGAATTGGCTGGTGAGACAAGCAAACAGAGGAAGTACAATCAGACCATAGAATCTTTCTGGGGGAACATAGAGGATCAAAAAATAGAATGAGAAGAAGACAAGGGAAGTCAACATTCCTGAATCAAAAGTTTCCAAGAAAAATATGCTGACCGCAGGCCATGGAGGAACACAAGAAGGATTTTGAAAATCAAACAACAGGGCCTCTTTTCTAAAATATACAGGGAACTGACTCAAATCTATAAGAATACAACTCATTCTCCAACTGATAAATAATCGAAGGATATGAACAGGCAATTTTCAGAGGAAGAAATAAAAGATAACAATAAGCATACGAAAAAATGCTCTAAATCACTATTGATTCAAGAAATGCAAATCAAAACAAATTTGAGGTATCACATCTCACCAGCAAGATTGGCTAAGATGACAAAACAGGAAAATAACAAATGCTGGAGAGGATGTGGAAAAACTTAGAACACTAATGCATTGTTAGTGGAGCTGTGAACTGATACAACCATTCTGGAGGGCAATCTGGAACTATGCCCAAAGGGCTAAAATAATTGCATACCCTTTGCTCCAGTAATACCAATTCTGGGGTTGTATCCCAAAGAAATAATAGAAGCAGGAGGAAGAACCATATGTACAAAAATATTTATTGCAGCTCTCTTTGTGGTGGCAAAAAACTGGAAATTAAGGGGATGCCATCAATTGGGGAATAGCTAAACAAGTTGTGGTATATGAATGTAATGGAATACTATTGTGCTATAAGAAATGGGGAGGAGATGGACTTCATATTTACCTGGAGAGGCTAATATAAACTGATGCTAAGTAAGAAGAGCAGAACCAGGAAAAACTTGTACATAGTCACAGACCCACTGTATGAGTGACATACTGGACTCTTCTCAGCAATGCACAGTTATAAGACAACTCTAGAAGTCTCAGGATGGAAGGAGATATCGACATTCAGAGAAAGATCTAGAAAGAACAGAGTTTAAATGGAGACTGAAGCAATCTACGTGATATTGTTCTTTTCTACCTTTGGTTTTGTTTCCTCTTTCACATTGTTCATTCCATCTACTACAACCCTTCTATACAACTAGACTAATGTCCAATGTGAAAGTATTTGCAGATACTTTACTTCACTACATGCCACCATGGTGGGGGAGAAAATTTGAAATTCAAGGGATTATGGAATTGAATCTTGTAAACTAAAAGTAAATAAACAAATCAATTTTAAAAAAAAGAAAATCAAGTAAGAGAAGTAGAGGAAAAATCAGGGAGAGAAATAAGAATGATGCAAGGAAATCATGAAAAAAAAGTCAGCACGTAGAAGCAGCAGGGTCCCACAGCTCCCACACCGCCACCTAAATAGCCATAAAATATGAGCCCAGACAAAGTCTAGGACTCTCAGACTCACAAACATACAGAAAACACATCTCTCGCTGAAGGCAGCTTGACAGCAGGGGCTCATCGCGGCGACCGGGAGTGGAGGCTGGCCCAGCCTGAAGCTGAGACCGCAACCAGGCCCGGGGTGGAGGGAAGGAGCCGGGCTGAGCTGAGCCAAGCCACGCCACAACCAGTCTTCAGAGGAGAGGATCTACAGCTTCCAGCACCTCCACATCTGCCAAGGCATGAGGAACGGGGACAGCAGAGGGGCAGCTCACACCAGAGCAGAGACCGGCCCAAAACTGCAGCCTCGGCCAGGCCAGGCCCCAGGGCGGCCAGGAGGAGCCAAGCCTCCCAAGCCGCAGCTTAAGTCTACTTCAGAGAAGGTCTACTGCACCTGAGAGAATCTTCACATACAACAAACCAGGATTAGATGGTCAGAGAAAGTGAAAGTGAAACTTTGAAAATTAATTTTGGGAAGGAAAAGCAGTTCGGCCAATCTGCCCCCAGGGCAAGGAAGCAGTGAGTGAGGGAGGGGAACTGCTGGAACTGGCCGGCCCCCACTGGGCTGCTTCTGAGCCTCTGGCCTGCAGACTCCGCAGTGGGGCTGATCAGGGCCAAGTGCTCTTGAGGTGAGCGGCCTGGATCCAGATTATGGTCTTGGGTGGTAGTCCTGGGGCGAGCTTTCAGCAATCCAAAGCTGGGGGGACTTGCAACACCCCCCTAATAACTGAGAAAACCCTGGTGTTTTGGAACAGAGCTTTCCCCCCTGGAAGCAGAGTTTCATAGAGCTAAAAAAAAAAAAAACAACCCAACCAATTAATTGACTGGCCAACATGAAGAAAAGGAAGCAAAATAAGAACAGCAATAAAATTCTAGAATCCTTTTTTGTGGACAAAAAGGATCAAAGCATGGAACGGGAAGAAGAAAACACAGAACTCCCACACCAAATGCTTCCAAGACACTTGAAGAATGCCTAGAAACTATACATCAACTGAAAAAGGACTTTGAAAACCAAATAAGAGAAGTGGAGGAAAAATTGGGAAGACAAATGAGAATGATGCGAGAAAACCATGAAAAGAGAGT
>CM053600.1:89064652-89081225 GCA_028646575.1 Pseudocheirus occidentalis
TCTTCAGTCAGCTTCACTGAGGAGCCAAATCCAAAATCTGTCTTGACTCTCTAAAATTATTCCTTATAAGCCCTGGCCTTCTCCCAAGTCAACAGGGGAGTGTCTCAGCCAACAGCATTCTTCCACGGCAACAGGGGAATTCACACCTTTTCACCAATGGACAGAGTTCTATACTTAGCCCTAAGTTACTAGGATCTACTTAACCCTAAGTATATGATCTACTTAGCCCTAAATATCTGATCTACTTAGCCCTGAGTATCCTATCCACTTAGCCCTAAATATCAAACAAACTGATTACCATTACAGTCATGTTGCAAAGAAAAATTATAACCAATGGAATGAACCACAAGAAAGAAGAAACAAAACAAAACAAAACAAAAAGAGAGAGAGAGAGCAAATGGCATGCTTCAATCTGCATACAGGCTCCATAATTCTTTCTCTGGATGTGGACAGCATTTTCCATCATGAGCCTTTTGGAGTTGTCTTCGAACCTTGCATTGTTGAGAAGAGCCAAATCTATCAAAGTTTAGTCTATCACACAATGTGGCTGTAACTGTGTACAATATTCTCCTGGTTCTTCTCTCCTCACTCGGCATCAGTTCATATATGTCTTTTCAGGTTTTTCTTAAGTCCACTTGCTCATCATTTCTTATAGTACAATAGAATTCCATTACATTCCTAAACCACAACTTGTTCAGTCATTCCCCAATTGATGGGCACCTCCTCAATTTCTAGTTCTTTGCCAACACAGAAAGAGCTGCTATAAATATTTTGTACATGTAGGTCCTTTTCCCATTTGTATGATCTCTTTGGGATACAGACCTAGAAAGTGGCTTTGAAGGGCCAAAGGGTATGCACATTTTTATAGCCCTTTGGGCATAGTTCCAAATTGCTCTCCAAAATGCTTGGATCAGTCCACAACTCTATCAACAATGCATTAGTGCTCCAATTTTCCCACATCTTCTCCAGCATTTATAATTTTCCTTTTTCATCATGTCAGCCAATCTGACAGGTGTGATGTGGTACTTCAGAATCATTTTGATGTGTATTTCTCTAATCAATAATTTCTCTAATCAATAGTGATTTAGGGCATGTTTTCATATGACTAGAGATATCTTTAATTTCTTCCTCTGAAAACTGCCTGTACATATCACATATCCTTTGACCATTTTCAATGGGGCTATATTTTTAAAAAATTAAAGTCATGAGACCAGCAGCACAGACTGGGCCAGAGCAGACCTCAGCAGACTGAATCACTGGCAACTGTGGCAATTTCCAGACTTCTCAACCCATAAATGCCAAAGACAAGGTAAAAGGTCAGTGGGGAAACTCTGTTGGATCTGGGTGAGAGAAGAGCGCAGGCCTGCCTCAGGCCCAGTTGGTCTTTCACAATATGCATACTATGGAAATGTTTTGCATAACTACATGCATATAATCTATACTGAATGGCTTATCTTAAAAACAAACGTAAAAAAAATCTTTCTACATGCAACCAGGAAATAAGATATACAAGCAATGGGGTAGAGATATCCATCTTGCCCTACAAGAAGGTAAGGGGAAAGGTAGCAAGGGGAAGATTGGGGTTGGGGAGAGGGAAGACTGGAGGAAAGGGTAATCTACATTTGCCATATTGGGGTGGTGGATAGAGGAAAAATGGGGAGAAAGTTTGGAACTCAAAATCTTGTGGAAATGACTGTTGAAAACTAAAATAAATAAAAAATTTAAAGAAAATAAAGTCACTCTCCCCATATCAAAGCATACACACAAAATTTGAGAAGGAAGGAAACAGCATTTATTAAGTGTCTATCATAGCATTTGATCTTAACAACAATCCCACCAGGGATGTTGTTATGATCTCATTTTATAGCTAAGAAAAAAAAACAAAGGTTAAGTGACTTGCTCAGGATTACTCAGCTAAGGGTCTAAGGCGAGATCTGAACTCAAGAGTTTTCTGACTCCAGGCTCAGGGTTCTTATCCACTAGCTGCCAGCAAGCAACAATGATTAAGATTTAGACAAATACAAAATCCTACATTTAAGAGTCACCATAGGAAAAACAGACAACTGGCCTCAGAATCAGGGGGAAAGAGAGTTGAAGTTAAGTCAATTATACATACTTGCTGAATAACCTTGGAAAAAAAATACTTAACTTGTCAGTGTCCCAGGCATCTCTAAAACTAAAAAGTTGCAGAACAGTTGCATATCCTGACTCAACAGAGGATATCAAAGATACAGAAAAAAAAAACTCCAATTAATACTGGATATGATTCTAATCTTTGGAAAATCACCTTATTTTAAAACGTATTTATTTTCTGGAAGAACCTTTTCTGTATTAAAATGTCAACAGCTAGTGACAGCTAGGTAGTGAATAGATCACCAGCCCTGGAGTCAAGAGGATCTGAGTTCAAATTTTGGCCTCTAACACTAGCTGTGTGACTTTGGGCAAGTCACTTAACCCCAATTGCCTTGCCTCGCCCCCTCCAAAAAGAAATGTCAACAGTTTATATTTTATAATCTAATCTGGCATTTAGCCAAATGAACTAACTAAATTCATATTCTGAAATGTGATTCAGCTTAATTTGTAGGCAAGTAGAATAAAGTGGCATTTGAATATTTTCTGGCCCAAAATTCTCAACTTCTAATTAACTGAAACTTCATAAAAGTATTATTTAAATTTATGAATAACGAATTTTATTTCACTCTTTGAAATTATTGGAATTTTCAAACAATATGCAGAAACTGTTTGATATGGGACCTTTATCAAAGGGCAAATGACACAAGGGCTCTGTGTAGCTGAAGCACAGACATTCTCAACAGACATTTCTAGTGGCGCTAGACATTAGTCATGCTTCTGACCGAAGGCTTCCTACCCTAAATCGGTTATTTAATAAAGGACTATGGTCCTAGTGTAAATGAGACTACTGAATCTAGGACTTCAAGTGCCCAATTCACTCTATCACTAAACTAAATTGAAGTAAGTTAGGCAAAAGAAAAAAGATACATTTCACTAACATGAAAGGAGATTGTTTACAATTCCAAGTAGGGACCAATATTCTACCAAGAAGTAAAATGTGAAAAGAAAAACAACTGAAATGTGTACCACCACCTTCTATAAGCAGCAGAGAACATTTAGACACTGATGATACAAAAGACAAAAATGAAACAACCAATCCCAGCCCTGAAAAAGTTTATTTTCTAATGGGAACATACATTATAAATTCCTAAGTAAATGTGAAATAAGCTGAGGAGGGAAAGAGCCAGAGCTAGTGTTAGTGTAAGTGCAGAATCAATCAAGTTTCCAGTATGAATTGGTACCTGAGCTGCTCTTTGAAGAGAGCTAGATATTCAAAGGTGGGAACGGAGTTTCAGGAATATGACACAGTCTGTGCAAAAACAATGACACAAGGCAGAATGCAGAATGTGGGGAATAGCTAGGAGCCCAATTTGGCTGGAAAACAGAGCACACAGAGAAAAAATATGAAATAAATCTACAAAGAAGGGCTTTAAATAAATGCCAAGCTAGGGAGACCATATTTTATTCAAGAGGCAACAGGAAGCTAATAGTCCTGAGGATGCAAATGACATGGTCTGATACATGAATTAAGAATGTTAACTTGGAAGTTCTGTGGAAATTACATTAAACTGTCAGATTTATGGAGAATGGAGGAATTTACGACCAAATAAGAGACACAGAACATTATGAACTGCAAAGGGAAATTTTTGTTTACATTAAATTGAAAAGTTTTTGTATAAACAAAGCCAAACACAATCAAGATTAGGAGGGAAAGAGAAAACTGGGAAACAATTCTTACAACCAGTGTCTCTGATAAAGGCCTCATTTCTAAAATATATAGAGAACTGAGTTGAATTTCTAAGAATAGAAGTCATTCCCCAACTGATAAATGGTCAAAGGATATAAACAGGAAGTTTTCAGAGGAAGAAATTAAAGCTATCTAGTCATATGAAAAAAATGCTCTAAATCATTATTAATTAGAGAAATACAAATCAAAACAACTCTGAGGTACCACATCACACCTATCAGATTGGCTCACATGACAAAACAGTGAAAATGATAAATGTTGGAGAAAATGTTGTAAAATTGGAACACTAATTCATTGCTGATGGAGCTGTGAACTGATCCAACCATGCTGGAGAAAAATTTGGAACTATGCTCAAAGGGCTATAAAATTTGCATGCCCTTTGACCCAGCAATAACACTTCTAGGGTTGTATCCCAAAGAAATCATAAAAATGGGAAAAGGACCCAGATATACAAAGATATTTATAGCAGCTCTTTTTGTGGTGGCCAAGAATCTGAAATTGAGGGGATCCCCATCCTCCAACTTGTTGGAGAATGGTTCAACAAGTTATGGTATATGAATGTAATGAAATATTACTGTTCCATAAGAAATGATGAGCAGGCAGACTTCAGAAAAGCCTGGAAAGACTTATATGAACTAGTGCTGAGTGAAGTCAGCAAAACCAGAAAAATATTTTAAACAGTAACACCAACACTGTGCAAAAACTAACTTTGATAGACTTATCCCTGCTTAGCAATGCAAGGATTTAAGACAACTCGAAATGACTCATGATGGAAAATGCTGTCCACATCCAGAAAAAGATCTATGGAGTCCAAATGCAGATCAAAGCATACTATTTGCCTTTTTTTTTTTTTTTTGGTTTCTTCTTTCTTGGGGTTTTTCCCATTGGCTCTAACTCTTCTTTACAACATGACTAATGTGAAAATGTTTAATATGTCCATGCAGAGCCTGTATCAGGTTTCATGCCATCTTGAGTTGGGGGGAGGGGAGAAATGAGGAGAAAATTTGGAATTCAAAATCATATGGAAGTGAATGGTGGAAACTAAAAATAAATGAATGACTATTTTTTTTAAAAAGGAAATTAGGGGGCAGCTAGGTGGTGCAGTGAATAGAGAACCATCCCTGGAGTCAGGAGGATCTGACTTCAAATCTGACCTCAGACACTTAACACTTACTAACCATGTAACTTTGGACAAGTCACTTAACCCCAATTGCCCCGCCTTCCCCTAAAAAGAAAAAAAAAAGGAAATTAGATTAGAGAGGGAAGAAAATGGAAGCATTAGAAGACAGGTGAGAGGTAATATAAGAGAGGGTGGCATAATCCTATGAGAAAAAGTGATGATTACAGAGATAACATGGTAGTAGAATCAATATGACTTGATGAATGACTCGATGTACAGAAAGAAGAGTCATGGATGACTGTTGAGTCCTAGAACCTGAGCAACTAGAAAGACTGCTGCCCTCAACAAAAACAATGACGTCTGAGCACGAGGTAGATTTATGAGGAGAAACGATCAGTTCTGCTTCACAATGCTTAGGCTGAGATGCCTGCAAGACATCTAAATAAAAATGAACAAAACTGACAGTTCGTGATGCCAGACTGGATTTTAAAAGAGAACTTATGGCTAAATGCATAGATTAGGACGTCATCTACAAAGACATGATAATTAGGCAAATAATAGCTGCTGAAATCACCAAAAGAGTAATGGTAAAGAAAGAATGAAATGTTAGCCAGAGCCTTATAACTCTCACTTTTTTTGTTTTTTTAGGTCCCAACAAGTGATTTGTATCAGGGAAAGGAGCTCCAGGAATAAAATATCTCTCTTCTTATAAAGAAGAATCCCTCTATAACTTAGGGTTTTAGAGCACTCTCTGAGGCACTAATTAGTTAACTGATATGCCCATGGTCATAAAGTTGGCACATATCTGAAGGGCTTGAACCTAGGGTTCAGTCAATATAGTGTCATATAAAATTTTTAAATATACAAATATACATTCAAATACTTCAGGAAACCATTTGACAAACCTACACAAGGTAATTTCTAGAAGAGTTAAAATATACTTAATATTAACATAGTTCTACCAAAAGGGTTCTCTCTATATTTACATTATATTTTTTCTGGTATGGTATTTCTTACTCAGTTTTTGAAATAACTTCATGCTTGGATCTTTAGTCTATACTATGCTATAAAGTCCACTAAAGAGTCTAGGGTTGAAAGCAACATCAATTTTTCCTATTAAACTGCACTGTCCTTTCTGTCTAGCACCTTGTACAATATCACTGCATAAAGTCATTGTCTGAAATGAAAAAAAGAATTAAAAGAAAAAAACTTAAAATATACAATATATTTTTCATTATCAGCATAAAGATGAAAATGCAAAATTAATGTCAACATGGTAAATATGAAACTAGGAGGTTAGCAAAGTAAACTAAGCAATAAATGATTAAACTTATTTTACTAGTAGCATACAAACTTTCCAATTAAAATACGTAGCCTAGTGAAGAGAAAGAAAACTGTAAAAAGTCAATAATATAATATATTTTAAAGATTTTTTTCCTTACCTTTTCATTAGGATCATATCCTACTGATGACAGACTACGGGAAACTCTCAAACACTGCCTTGACTGGTGTAAAACAGGCTATAAATAAAAAAAAAATAGAGAAATGAGAAAATATAAATGCCTGAAAAAATAAAACTGATCTTTTTAAGAACCTCGCTCAAAATTATTGCAACTACAAAATGTTATCATTAACATTTGAGTTCTCATTCTTTATGTTACAGGAAACATATCATAACTATGTATGATACATAAACTGCTTCTGCAGACAAATGAAGCCAGGATATACACAAAAATCAGCCATCTATTAAGATGAAATATATTAGTGAGATTTGAAAATAATACTGCTATTCAGTCACCAACTTGAAGAGCAATGGTGTCTTCAGAATCACAGAGCATGACACTATCCAGAATACAAAATGACCCTGACTGCAAGGGTTTTTATTTTAACAAAGACAAAAAAGTAAAAATGTAATTTAACTTATTCTACTTCTCTTTAACTTTATTCTACTTCTCTTTATTCTCTACTTCTCTTTATTCTCTACTTCTCTTTAACTTATTCTCTTCTCTTTTTTAAATAAAAACCCAAAGTGACATGTAAACCAGTGACCAAGCTCATAACTTTAATCTTTTGACTTTTTCTTCTCCATCCGACATATACGGTCAACAAATCCTGTTATTTCAGGATGCCTTTTCAATTTCTCTCAAATCTATCTCATTCCTTATTATTTCAATTGCTATCACCCTTGTTCAAAGTCTCCTTAAGTCTCATTTGGATTCTCTTTACCCCTCTAAAAAATACACCCCACAGGCCAAAGCTGTTTTGTTCTTTTTTTGAACCCCAGTATGATCACCATGCCACTGTTTCAATTTTTCAAAGAGAAGGATCATCAAGATCAAGAGGATCACCAAAAAAATGTAAACATCAATCATCTATGAATAAAGTTGAGCTTTTCAAAGATTAGAAACAAATTAATTCTTGTAACAAACAGAAACCAAGAAGTTCTGGAGAGTTGAATAAGTTTACATTGTAACAGAAATTTATGTGATGATGATAAAATGTATCAATGAAACAAACATGCTCCCTGACATTGTAAGAAATATAAAATGATGCTGTTATCAAAAACACGGTTGCTCCTATATTTAACTCTTTGGCATGCTATACAGAATGGTTAATGACAAAATATAAAATATTTGTGTGAATAATGACATCAAACTGAAAATACTAGAATGGTCTAGTGTAGATAATCCTCACCAACCTAAGTGCTAAAATCAAGACCCAATTACTTTTGAAAAATTACAAGGAGAAAAGCCACAAATAAGCTGAGATTTTTTTAAGGGACCACTAAAGAACAGGATGTAGATCAACAATACACTTGATGAAGACTTAAATTTAAAAAAAAAGCAAAACACTTTTCCAAAGTGCAAAAATCTCCACTGAACTGAGTTTCCCACACGTAACTCTGTGGTTTGAGTTGTAAGCACACTATTACACATTTGCGACTAAGTACATAATAATAACAATAGCAAAATCATCTGAGAGTCCAAGAAATTACAGTACTATGGCGTTGTTCACTCTACTGCCAAAAAGCAATATTATTTTAATTATACTGTTTGCAAATGAATAATCTGTATTTTTAATATATAAGGAAATGGTATAGTATTAAATTTATTGCCCCCCCCCAAAAAAAAATCTGGGACATTTCTCCATGAGATGGAAAGGATCAGTATTTTTTTTTTTTGCTTTTTTGTTGGAGGGGGGAAGGCAGGGCAATTGTAGTTAAATGACTTGCCCAAGGTCACAGGGCTAGTAAGTGTTAAGTGTTGTAGGCTGGATTTGAACTCAGGTTCTCCTGACTCCAGGGCCAGTGCTCTCTATTCACTGTGCCACCTAGCTGCTCCTCAATGTGCCATTTAGCCTCCCCAGGATCGGTATTCTTAATCAAACATGGTATATAACCACTTAACTTCTTTCTGCCTTAGTTTCCTCAACTATAAAATGGGGAGAACAGCAAATACCTCAGAGAGTTATCATGAGAATCAAATGTAAAGTGCACAATGCCTGGCACAATAAATACTACAAATCCTTCCTTCCTAGTAAAAATAGTACTGGCCTGGGATTAAAGACACTGTTCTACTCTAAGCTCAGCTTTTCCACTAATTAACTATTTGACCCTGGGAAAGTAATTTAATCTCTCAGGACAACAACTTCTACCTCTATAAAATAAGAGGAGCTGAACTAGGATCAGAATGGTAAGGTTCCTTCCATACATAAAATTCTTTGACTTTATAAACTACTTAACCTATAACTAGGAATTAAAATCCTAGAGGTGAAGCCAAGATGGCACAGTAAAAGCAGGAATTCACCTGAACTCTCTCAAATCCCCCTCCAAACAACCTTAAGATAACACTTTAAATGGAAATGTGGAAGGCAAGAACCAAGAAAAGGTCAGGGTGAAACAATTTTCCAGTCCAACACAACTTAGGAGATTAACAAGAAAAATCTATCTCACCAAGGTGGTCAGTCACCCTGGAGCACAGTGCAACACAGGCCATACCCTAGGAAGCCTTAGAGGTAACTATAAGCAGAAGCAGGTTTAAGAACTCTCAATCCATAGACATTAAGAGGGTCAGACAACTGGTCTAAAGATTTCAGGGAACCCTCTGATGACACTGGGTGCATGGCCCAGTTACACTGCTCATACACAGTTCTGGGTCACAGTCCAAGGGCAGAGGAGGAAGGAGCCTGGTCAGAGTAATAGGGTGAAAAAAAGTGCTAGTGGTTGCTCACAAGGGAGCAGAAATCACCCTGCTCAAAATCCAGGATAGGAAAGAGTACTTGTGGTCATTCACAGACCACAGCACTGACTAGGAGAGCAATGACCATATCTCTTCTTCGATCATAACACATTCAAAGAACTGGAAACTTATAGACACGCAGAACCACCTCTAAAAATAGCAACACAGGGTGCAGCTAGGTGGCACTGTGAATAGAGCACAGGTCCTGGAGTCAGAAAGACCTGAGTTCAAATCCAGCCTCAGACACTTAACACAAAAAAATTATCTGTGTGACCTTGGGCAAAGTCGCTTAACCCCAGCTGCCCTGCCTTCTCAAAAATAAAAAAATAAAAATAAAAATAGCAACACAAAAAAATCTAAAGCCTGGAACAGTGCCCCATTAACCCTGAGGGGAGAGCCCAAAATAACAAAGTTAAAAGTCCAGAAACAGGTTGGGGAAATGAGCAAATAACTAAAAAATACACTACAGAAAGTTACTATTATCAAGGCAGGGAAGACCAAGACACAACTCAGAAGACTACAAGTCAAAATAGGTATCTCAAAAAAAAAAAAAATGAATTGGACACAAATCAAATAAGAATTGCTGGAAGATAGCAAAAGGGTCTGTTTTTTTTTTTTTTTCAAAAAAAGGAGGTAATGGGAAAATTGAGAAAAAAATGAGTGATACAAGAAAATTATGAAGAGTCAATATCTTGGTTAAAAGAGGTACACACACCAAAAAAAAAAAAACTGAAGGAAAAAACACCTTAAAAAACAAGGTTGGCCAAATGGTAAATGAGGCACAAAAACCAAGTGAAGAAATGAAGGTTGTTAAAAAGCAGAATTGGCCAAACAGAAAAATAAATACGAAAGTTCACTGAAAAAAATAATTCCTTAAAAATCAGAACTGGGCAAGTGGTAGCTAATGACAACATGAGACACCAAGAAACAATAAAATTAAATCAAATGAATGAAAACCTACAAGAAAATGCAATCATTGGAAAAACAAGTGACCTAGAAAATGGATTGAGAAGAAATAATTTAAGAATTGCAAGACTACCTGAAAGTCATGTTCAAAAAAAGAGCCTACACATCACATTTCAAGAAATTATCAAGGAAAACTACCTGGACATCCTAGAACCAGAGAGCAAAACAGAAATGGAAAGAATAATGATCCATTACCTCTTAAAAGAGATTCCAAAATGCAAACTCCCAAGAATATTTCCTTAAATGCTAAGTAGCCTTCCTGAAAACTTAGGGGAGCTCCAAACACAGGCAAACACCCAAATCAGAGGCATCAGAAAGAATCATGGCCTCATATCTTCCTTCAAGTATTTCAGAAAAGGTGACATGCTCTATCTGCCTAGATTTCTTCACATGTGCCACATCTATAAAATGTGGTCACAATTTCTGCAAAGACTGTGTCTGCCAGCACATTCACTTGATTTGTGGGAAGTTTTAAATGCCCTAGATGCCAAAATTTGTGTTATGGAGAATCTCTGGCCCAATCAGCAACTGCCAAAGTAGCAGAGTCCTTCAAATGACCCCAACCTCACTTGAGGAGGAGCCTGAATCAGAGAAAAATGATCAAGACAAAATTCCATGAGGAAATCAGTCTGGATTCTGAAATTGTCCATCCTGGAATCATCATATCCACAGACACAAAAACAATGAAAGGAAGAGATGCATGGGACAAGTTGCATTGTACTGTGGAGAGAACTGATCTATGTTGCCCTGTTCTAGCGACTCAAGAGTTTTATGTTTAGAATACATTATTGGGAAGCGACAGTGGGAAACAGTTCTGGTTGGTATGTTGATCTTTGTAAGACCTCTGTAAAAAAAGTTTCACCATCTTCTTCTATTCGACACTGGCTTTTGAGTCTAAGACAAAATAAGTATATAATCTATACCACACCTAGGACCAGAATTCCCTTAATAGGAAAACTCTACAAAGTAGGGACCTCTTTGGATTATGGGGCAGGAACATAATGTTTTATGACATAGATAGCAGATGCTACATCTATACAAACACCAGCTTTTTTTCAGAACCTCTCTGGCCTATATTTCCCGTTGGCCTCTCTTCCAAGAATGAAAATATTCTAACTACTGACCCCCATGTCAGATTAGGCTGAAGAAACCCCAGAGCATGATCATGACCATGACACTTGCTTCATAACACCTCCTCCAAAGGGGAACCCTAGTCCCTGATCCCCAATTATGATCCTTTTACTCCAATCCTATGATGTACTTTACTTTGGGAGCAGGGAGAAATGTTTTATTTTGTAATATTCAGGCAATTAATTGCATACTAAGGGGAAGCTGGCATAAGATACACTGATGGTCCACAGATGACAGACAGACTATGCTCAATAGACTATATGAGTTTAGAAAATTCAAGAATGAGGGAGCTGATTTCCAAAAGACATGGATGGAAAGAACAATGACTCACTAAAGAATAAAAAGTAAAAATAACAAAATTATGAAGAACAACTGAGGCTCAAGTTAAGAGATATGAGAAGTTGGTGGTAGTGGGAGGTCCACAGATGTTACACACTACACTGCACATGTTTTGGAGCTTTCTCAATCTATCAACCAATTATGCTCATTTTTTTCCCTCTCTCTAAAAACCAAACAAACCATTATTTGTTTTCAGGATGGTTCTTGGGAAGAGGTAAAAGGGGAAAAAATACATGAGATACTATTGTCATGCAAGAAACAGAAAAAATAAAAATTAATTTTTTTAAAAGGAAAGACTTGCTTGAACCAATGCAGAGTGAAGTAAACAGAATCAGAAAAAGTTTATTCCCTAGCATCAATATCATAAAAATGAATAATTTTGAAAATCTTATAAACTGATTAAAAATGAAAAAAACAGAACCAAGGAAAGAATTCATTAAAATAAGAACACTGTAAAAAAAATCAACTTTGAAAGCTGAATGAGCTATGATCAATAAAATGATTATGTGTAATTCAAAGGACTGGTGGTGAAATACGCTATCCATTACAGAGATTTGGAAACCTTAGGGTATAAAATGACTTTTTTTTTTTGCTTTTTTTTGGAGGGCAATTGGAGTTAAGTGACAAAATATACATCAAAGTCAGAACTCCTGCATCAAAAACTCCAAGAAAAATAAGAGGGGGGATGGAGCCAAGATGGCAGTGTAGAAGGAGCAAGGTTCCGCAGCTCCCACATAGCTTCCTCAAATACCCATAAAATATGACTCTAAACAAATTTTAGAACTCCAAAACTCACAAAAATACAGAAAAAGACATCTGCTGAAGGCAGCTCGGCAGGTAGGGCTCATCGAAGCGCGCTGGGAGCCAAAAAACAGCCCAGCCTGAAACCACAGCTTGGCCCCGGGGCAGCCAGAAAGAGCCACAGATGGAGCCTTCAGGAGAGTGGATCAGTGGCAGCTGTGGCAGTTTCCAGAATTATCAATCCATAAGAAACAAGGACTAAGTGAAAGGTCAGTGGAACTCAGCTAAAGTTGGGGGAGAAAAGCAGTCCAGCCCAACTGCCTCCAGGGCAAAAGAGCACCAGAAGTGGCAGACCTGCAGCTGCCTCCACATGGCTGCTTCAGAGGTCCAGGCCTGCAGACTGCAGGGGTGCCAAGTGATTGTTCAGAGACTAAGTGCTCTTCAATTGAGTGGCCTGGATCCAGCTCGCAGTCTTGAGTGATGGTCCTTGGGTGCGTTTTCAGTGAGCCAAACCTGGGGGCTGCAGCAGCCTCCTAGTAGCTCCAGCAGCTGCGAAAACCCCACTGATTTGGGACAGAGCTTTCCCCTCTGGAAGCAGAGTTCCACAGAGCTAAAAAATCAAGTAATTCACTGGCAACATGAGCAGGCAAAGGAAGCAAAGAATAGCAATCAAACTCTAGAATCCTTTTTTGGGAACAAAAAGGATCAAAGCATGGAATGGGAGGAAAACAACACAGTCAGAACTCCCACACCAAAAGCTTCCAAGATACATGTAGACTGCCTACAAGCCACAGATGAGCTTAAGAAGGATTTTGAAAACTAAATAAGAGGACGCAAGATGGTAGTGACCACGGGCTCGGGATGAAAAGTCCCTTGAAACTTCTGACTGTTGGAAGAACTTGAAGAAGGTCAGAAAGGAGTAGGAGATGGGACAGTTAGCTGGGGTCTTGAAGATGATGAAGATATGACACTTACAAGATGGACAGGAATGATTATTGGCCTCCAAGAATAATTTATGAAAAATGAATATACAGCCTTAAAATAGAGTGTGGACCTAAATATCCAGAAGCCCCCCCATTTGTAAGATTTGTAACAAAAATTAATATGAATGGAATAAATAGTTCTAATGGAGTAGTGGACCCAGGAGTCATATCCGTGCTAAAAAAAATGGCAAAATTCATATAGCATCAAAGTGATTCTGCAAGAGCTTTGACGTCTATTGATATCTAAAGAAAATATGAAACTTCCTCAGCCTCCTGAAGGACAATGTTACAGCAATTAGTCAAAAAAAATCTTCTCCCTTTAAAAAAAAAAGAAAACCAAATAAGAGAAGTGGAGGAAAAATTGGGAAGAGAAATGAGAATGATGCAAGAAAATCATGAAAAGAGAGTCAACAACCTGACTGAAGAAAATAACAGCTTAAAATATAGATAAACTCAAATGGCAAAAGAGGCCCAAAAAGCCAATGAGTAGAAGAATGCCTTAAAAAGTCGAATTTGCCAGATGGAATCTCAAAAGCTTTCTGAAAAGAATATTCCTTCAGAATTAGAGTACAGCAAATGGAAGCAAATGACTCTATGAGAAATAAAGATACTATTAAACAGATGCAAATAAATGAAAAAAATAGAAGGCAATGTGAAATATCTCCTTGAAAAAACCACTGACATGGAAAATAGATCCAGGAGAGACAATTTAAAAATTATTGGACTACCTGAAAGCCATCAAAAAAAGAACTTAGAAAGCATCCTTCGATAAATTCTCAAGGAAAATTGCCCTGATATTTTAGAACCAGAGGGCAAAACAGAACTTGAAAGAATTCACCTATCACCTCTTGAAAAAGATCCCCAAAAGAAAACTCCTAGAAATGTTATAGTCAGGTTCCAGAATCGCATGACCAAGGAGAAAATATTACAAGTTGCCAAGAAGAAACAATTTGAAATACTGTGGAAACATAATTAGGGTAACCCAGGATCTGGCAGCTTCTACACTGAGGTTGATCAAAAGGCCTGGAATATGACATTCCCGAGATCAAGGGAGCTAGGATTAAAACCAAGAAACACCTACCCAGCAAAACTGAATACAATGTTCCAGGGGAAAATATGGTCATTCAGTGAGGTGGAGGACTTTCAAACATTCTTGCTGAAAAAAACCAGAACTGGAAAGAAAATTTGACACTCAAATACAAGAAGCATGAGAAGATAAATATGGAAAAAAAATCATAAGGAATTTGTCAAAGTTGAACTATTTACATCCCAACACGAAAAAACAATCATTGTAACTTATGAAACTTTTCCTAGTATGAGGATAGGGGAAGGGAATACAAAAGTGTATATACATATACATACACGTGTCTATGTAGGAGGGTTTATATATGTGTATGAACACATCTGAGTATGTGTATATATGTGTACATAGAGCACACAGGATCAGCTGTGGGATGGCTGTTTTGAGGTGGTGGGTAGGGGAAAGACAGGGAGAAAATTCGTAACTCAAAATCTCATGGAAATGAGTGATATAAAGAAGAAAATAAATAAATTTAAAAAAAAACAAAGACAAAAAAAATTTACCCCTTTGTAAAATAAAATTCTTTTAATAAGCAAAATATATATATATATATATACTATATATTATATATAGAATATATTATATGTGTGTGTGTATATATATATGAACTGGTTATAGGCCATGGAGGAGCTCAAGAAGGATTTTGAAAATCAATTAAGAGAAATGGAGGAAAAATTAGGAAGAGAAATGAGAATGATGCAAGAAAATCATGAAAAGTGACTCAACAGCCTGCTAAAGGAGACTCAAATGTACACTGAACAAAGTAACACCTTAAAAAAATAGACTAACTCTAAGAGGTCCAAAAAGCTAATGCATAGAAGAATACTTTAAAAAGTCTAATCTGCCAGATGGAAAAGAAATTTCAAAAACCCACTGAAGAGAATAACTCCTTCAAAATTAGATCAGAGCAACTGGAAGCTAATAACTTTATAAGAAATCAAGATACTATAAAACAGGTCCAAGCAAATGAAAAAACAGAAGGTAATATGAAATATCCCACTGGAAAAACCTGGAAAATAGAGCCAGGAGAGATAATTTTAAAATTATTGGTCTACCTGAAAGTCATGATCAAAAAAGGACTCTAGACATCATCTTTCAAGAAATTAGCAAGCACAACTGCCCTGATATTCTAGATCCAGAGAGCAAAATAGAAATGAAAAGAATTCACCAATCACCTCTTGAAAAAGATCCCAAAAAGAAAACTCCTAGAAATATTATAACCAAATTCCAGAGTTCCCAGATCAAGGAGAAAATACTGCAAGCAGTCAGGAAGAAACAAGTTGAATACTATGGAAATACATCAGGATAACACAAGACTTAGCAGCTTCTACATTAAGGGATCAAAGGGCTTAGAATATGACATTCCTGAGGTCAAAGGAGCTAGGACTAAAACCAAGAATCCCCTACCTAGCAAAACTGAGAATAATGCTTCAGGGGAAAATATGGTCATTCAATGAAATAGAGGATTTTCAAGCATTCTTGAAAAAAACCAGAGCTGAACAGAAAATTTGACTTTCAAATATAAGAAGTAAGAAAAGCATGAGAAGATAAACAGTAAAAAGAAATCATAAGGAACTTATTAAAGTTGAACTATTTACATTCCTACATGGAGAAACGATAATTGTAACTCATAAGACTTTTCACGGGAGGATAGCTATAGGGAATATATGTGTGTGTCTGTGTCTGTGTGTGTGAATGTATGTACAGGACGATGTATGTGTGTATAAATATATATGTGAGTATGGGCATTTGTATGTTCATGTATACATAGAGGGTACAGGATGAGTTGAATACGAAGAGACAATATCTAAAAAATAAAATTGAGAGAGAGAAATTTATTGGGAGAAGAAAAAAGGAAGCGATAGATTAGGGTAAATTATCACATATAAAAAGGCAAGAGAAAACTGTTACAATGGAAGGGAAGAGCAGGAAGGTGAAAGGAAATGGGACAACCTGATTCTCATTGAATTTGGCCTAAGGAGGGAATAACATATACACTCAATTGGGTATCTTACCCTATAGGAAAATAAGGGGGTAGGAGATAAGAGGGGGGAGGACAGAAGGGAGGAAAGATTGGGGGAGAGGATAGTTAGAAGCAAACATTTTTGAAAAGGGATAGTTTCAAAAGAGAAAACAGAATAAGTGGGGGGCCGG
>CM053600.1:89081325-89100620 GCA_028646575.1 Pseudocheirus occidentalis
ATCTGGAACTCAAATTTTTAAAAACAAATGTTTAAAAATTGGCGTTTTACATGCAACTAGGAAATAAGACATACAGGTACTGGGGTACAGAAACCCATCTTACCCTACTAGAAAGTTAAGGGGAAGGATATAAGAGAGAATAGACTGGGGAAAGGGATATTCAGTAGGCTTGCTATTTGGGGGTAGAAGGTAGGGGAAAGATAGGGAGAGAAAATATTGTAACAAAAATTTGTGGAAATGAATGCTGAAAACTAAAAACAAATAAATTTTTAAAAATTTTTAAATGAAATAAGTAGTGTGTATTGAAGACCATTAGCAAGCATAATCTGTAACAAGGATATGCTAGAAACCTCCCCAATTCAGAGATGAAGCAAGAATACCCATTATCTCCACTATTTTTCAAAATTGTACTAGAAATGCTAACTACAGCAATAAGAAAAAGAAACCGATATAATTATAACAGACAATAAGAAAACAAAACTATTACTTTCTGTAGACCATATGATGGTATACTTAGAGAATCCTAGAGAATTACCTAAAAAACTAGCTGAAGTAATTCACAACTTTAACAAAGTTGCAGGATATAAAATAAACTCCATATATCATCAGCATTTCTACATATTACCAACAAAGTCCAGTAGGAAGAGATAAAACGAGAAAATCCATATAAAATAACTGCAGACAATATAAAATACTTAGGCGTCCACCTGTCAAAACAAACCTAGGAAGTACATGAACAAAATCACAAAACATGTTCCATATAAATAAGTAAGATCTAAACAACTGGAGAAATATGAATTGCTTATTGGCAGGCTAAGCCAATATAATAAAAATGACAATACTACCTAAGTCAATTTACTTATTCAGTGACATATCAATCATACTACCCCAAAAAAAAGTATTTTACAGAGATAGGAAAAAGAACAACAAAATTCATTTGGAAGAAGAAAAGACCAAGAACATCAAGGGAATCAATGAAAAAAAGTGTGAAGGAAGTTGGCTTAGCTATACCAGGTCTCAGATTATATTACAAAGCAAGTAATCATGAAAACAGTTTGGTGCTAATAGAGGGGTAGATCAATGGAATACATTAAGACACACAATACATAGTAGTAAATGACCACAGTAATCTAGTTTTTGATAAACCCAAGAGCCAAGATTTTGCAGCAAGAAATCAGTATTTGACAAAAATTGCTGGGAAAACTGGAAAGTCAGTTTGGCAGAAACTAACTGTAGACAAGGTATCAGTAAAATGGGTACATGATTCAGACATAAAGTGTAACACAATAAGTAAATCACGGGAGCATGGAATATTCTACCTATCAGGCCTATGAATAAGGAAAGAATATTTAACCAAACGAGAAACAGAGAGAGCATTACAAGATATAAAATGGATCATTTTGCGTACATTAAATTTAAAAGGTTTTGTACAAATAAAATCAATTCATTTTTATAGTAAATTTCTGATAAAGGTCTTATTTCTCAAATATGTAGAGAACTAAGTCAAATTTATATAAATATATTTCATTCTCTAATTGACAGTCAAAGGATATCAATAAGCAGTTTTCATAAGAAATCAATTATCTATATTCATATAAAAATGTTCTAAATTATTCCTGACTACAGCAATGCAAATTAAAACAATTCTAAGGTACAACCTCACACCTATCAGATTGGCTAATATATCAGAAAAGGAAAATGACAAATGTTAGGGGGATGTGGGGAAACTGGTACACTAATGCACTCTTGGTGGAGCTGTGAACTGATCCAACCAACGTGGAATTATACTCAACAGGCTATAAAAATTTCCATACCTTTGACCCAGAGATCCCACTACTAGGTCTCTATTCCAAGGAGATTAACAAATAGGAAAAAGTGCTTATGTGTAAAAAATATTTAGAGCATCTCCTTTGTGGTCGTAAAGAACTGAAAATTGAAGGGATGCCCATCATTTGGGGAGTGGCTGAAAAAGTTGTAGTATATAATTGTAATAGAATACTATTATCCTATAAGAAACGATAAGAAGGATGCTTTCAGAAAAACCTGGGAAGATTTAAGTGAAATGATGCAAAGTCAAGTAAACAGAACCAAGAGAACATTGTATACTTATACCAATAATATAGTACAATGATCAACTGTGAATGGCTTAGCTATTCTCAGCAATACAATTATCCAAGACAATTCCAAAAGACTTATGAAAAATGCTATCTATCTCCAGAGGAAGAAATGATGAGAGTCTAAATAAAATTTGAAGCATACCTTTTTTTTTTACTTTTTCTTTTTTTTTTGTCTGTGTTTTCTTTTGCAACATGGTATATCAGCAAGCACCCTAGCATGCCCAGGATGGCTGCTAGCAAAGGTTCTTAGATCTGCTTTTCTAAGGGAGCAACTCAAAATGGATTAACAATCCTACTTTAATCAATCAAACACACATCATTTACCTAGTTCAGGGGGGAAAGTCAACACCTTGAACTTCAAAGAATACAAACAGAATACAAACAGAAGTTACAAGCAGACAGGCTTCCAGCTATCTGACCATTACATCCATACCTAGTCAGTTACCAGAGAGGGAAGCATCAACATTTTGGTTTTCAAAGCTGGGGGCTCAATGGTTTCCCAGAGTCTCATCTGGTCAAATCACACAACTCTTTTCAAAGTGAGCCCCAAAGCAAAACTTTACATCAGGGTATATATAGCCTTCGCCTTGACCCACTGCCCAATCACAAAGTAATAAGGTATGCCCATTCCTGAAAAACAAGCTTCCCACCACAGGTTCCATGTGACCACATTCAGCCTATTAGGAGGCAGAATATATTTTCAAATCAGGGAAGGTTCTCAGAGTTACTTAAGCCTATCAAAGGGCAGGGAAGATCTAATGTGGAACTAATGTGCATAACTGCACATGTATAATCAGTATCAAACTAACTTGCCTTCTGAAGGAGGGGGAAATGAAAGAAGGTAAGAAATTTGGAACTCAAAATTTTAAAAAACCAATGTGGAAAACTGTGTTTACAAATAATTGAGGAAAAAAATTTTTTAAAGAAATTAAAATCCTTTAACAACCAAAAACATAAGTCAGGTAGCAAAATGAAATAAGAATGACTTGCTGAATTTTCCATATCTATAATGTATCAGTCTGGTGCTAGCAGCCATCAATTAAATAAAATGTTTATTAAGTTCTTACAGTGTTTGGAGGACCACGTGTACATTACAAAGTTTGCCCAAAAAGTACCCCAGCTGTCATGACACTTCCAGTCTAGTATGGTGTTTAAGACATATGTAAATTATTATACAAAATAATATATATTTATATAAAAAGGACAGATGAAGTTGCTAGGAGAGTGGGGAGAACGGGGAAGTCATTACCACCTAGGGCAGGCCAAACAGGGAAGGCTTCCTAGAAAAGATGACATTTAAATTGGGCTTTAAAGGATGAGAAGTCTATAATCCCTGCTAATGGGTAGGATAAAGCTGGTGGATCAATAAGCTACAGTAAAGCTAAGCAAATTAACTGCCCAAATTAAGACCAGTATGAACAAGAGAAGCTCCTGGGAGACATGGTGCCACCAGATTTCCTAAGGATGAGCAAACCAGCTTAGCTTGGAAATGCAGCAGGTTAAAGTTTTACTGCAGAGAGCACTGGCATCAAGTCCATGAATGGTTACTGCCCTTCCAACCTAGGCAAGATAGATAAATCTAGTCTCAAAAAGAAAAATTAAGTTAAATAAGGGATAGGAAGGAATTTGATAACCAAAAAAAAAACCCACATAACAAACATTAGCAATATGGAGGCAAAAAAATCTGAAGACACAGGGGAAAACAATCATTCTACTGCAGGAAGAATAGTGCGGGGGGGAAAAGCTAAAGATGCAGGGTGGGAAACCAAAGATGGTTTTGAATGCCAGGTAGAAGAGTCTGAACTTTACCTTGTCAGCAACTGAGACCAAGTTCAAGACTATAAGCAACAAGTCTTATCAACCAGCATTTATTAAGTGCTTACTATATAGAAAGCACTGCACTAAGTAGTAAGTCAGAAGTCACAAATTTAGAAATAGAAGCAAAATGAAATATAATCCCTATCCTCAAGGAACCTGTATTCAAATGCTGGCAAACAAGGACCTAATGTTGAAGCATTTGACAGTGCAAAGGACTTTAGGGGCAAGACTTTTCTGAGTTTTCCTTAAATGTGGTTATAATGCCTACAGGAGCAATTACCATGCTGTATCTTCACAGGGATTGCTTCCAGGATGATGGAAGAGGACACTGGCCTAGAAATATTGCTATTCCAAAGGCTCTTTGGGTTCAAGGTCCTGGGCTGTCACCATTTGTGTCTAAGGGAAGATGACAGTTAATGCACTTTCTGGTGGGTTGATTTGCCTGGGATATGCTTCTTCCTCTCTTACCTCACTGAAATTTCAGAGGTAGAAATGACAGGACTTTGTAACTGACTAGATAAAAGTTAAGCAAGAAGAAATGTCAACTGGCCCTGATCTCCAGGAAAAATGGGTCAGTTCTAAAACTTCCCAAGAGTTTTACATTGATATAATATAGTCAAAAACTGAAAAACTTTTCTGTCACACTAAATCTATATGGCTTTCCTAAAGGGACAGTGAAAGAAATCAAAATTTCTTAATCCGAATCTCAATGCTAAAATTTGTTTTGAAAGTTATCAAGTTAAAATAAATTATCTGGGGCGGCTAGGTGGCGCAGTGAATAGAGCACCGGCCCTGGAGTCAGGAGTACCTGAGTTCAAATCCGGCCTCAGACACTTAATACAAAAAAAACTAGCCGTGTGACCTTGGGCAAGTCACTTAACCCCAACTGCCCTCCAAAAAGCAAAATAAAATAAAATAAAATAAATTATCTAACCATGATAAACAAAGATCATACATGTTTTATACCTTCTAGCTACAACAGTGCTCAGTTAATTTAAAGTACATTAATTTTTTTTAATTCAGTTAATCCTGTAATTGGGGAAAAAAATAACATTTTTTAAAATTCAGCTAATGTGGAATGTTTAACATAGCATTCATTTAACAAAAGTTTTAAGAGCACCAACTGTGTACAGAGTACCAGAATAGGTAAACTGTCCGATATAGCTGTCTCTGATATAACAAAGCTTATGGCTTAGGGATAACATGCAAACACAGATAATTATAATACATAATATTATACAACATATGTATTTGATAATTAATAAAATACATTCTGCCTTCAAGGAAAATGTGAGGTGTAGAATCTGTGTTCTTTCTTATTGAGATGAGGGCTAGAAAGACAAGAAAAAAAAAGATACCTGTTAATACCAAAAAAAAATTTAATTAAAGTTTTTATTTAAAAGTGTTAGGTGAAAAGGAAGGTAACTTCAGGAACAGTTAAGGAAGATTTCATATAGGAGGTGGCATCTGAGTTTGACTTGAAAAGACAGGCAGCAATTAAGTAAATAGGGGCAGAGATCTCATTTCAGGCACAGAAAACACAGTAACAAGGACATAGAGGCAAAAAAAAGGGTATCTGGGAAATATGGAAAAAAAGAGTAAACCAATTTGGCTGAAGTATACTGTTAGGCAGTTGAAACAAAATCATTCTCAAAAGGGATGGTGAATACATATCGTGGAAGACACTGACTGCCAGTCAAAGGAGTCTGAACTTGACTTGACAATGAGTAGACCGTGAAGATGTCTGCAGAAGAGCTGCAGTCTGATCTATGAACTAAAAATATTACCATATTAAGGAACTGGGAAAAAAGATAAAGTACTGACAAGAGAAACTGAGGATGTAGTTAAAGAGAGAGCCAAAAGAGATAGAGTCAAAGTATACAAAATTACTTTCTGGCAGATAACCCACTGCTTCTACAATAACGCAATTTATTTTCCAGAACAAGAAACTTGGATGAGAAACATATATGCCTAGAATTAAAGTCAAATACTAACCACACTATCAAAAAAACTCGGTAGAAAGTTTCTTAGCTGTTTTCCAGTTAACCTTTATTCATAAGTAACAAAAGGAAGTATGGTATGAAAAAATCCAGAACCCTCTAAATTTTTAAGAGTTCCAAGTAGTCCAACAATCTGTTTTCAAGCATCTACTTATTTCAAGCAATATAGCCACTAAGCAAAGAAAAAAAAGGGGTGGGGGAGAGGCAGTATACCTGCTCTTAAGAACTTTTTTAACTGCCTCCTTACAGTATTGAGAGCTAATGGGAAAGATCAGTAAGTTTAAGAAAGAAGTAGTATAGTACCTGTTTTCTTCTTCCTCTTCCCTATCCATGGGTCCCACCTACTAAACAGCATCATGTCAGACCAGAAGACTTTTCTCACCTTCTCCCAGTTATCTAGCCAACTGTTATCTCACAGCTAATTTGTCACAACTAGTATCTCACAGCTAATTGAGCACTGTTATTTCTGTTTAACAACTAGTCTTGTAATTCATTAGAACACATAAGTAAGTTTTTATTTTAGTTCTTAAAATATTAATCCAAATTTTCCACACTCCTGTTCTACCATGTATTTAGTCTTCCAATATTTGGAGGGCTTTATTTTTATTTTGGCATTAAGTAAAATACACTGATATCTTCACAATTTGTCAAACCTTTTTAAAAAAAACAGGTTTCTCTGGGCATAGACCAATATCTAACACTGTATACCAAAATCAAATCTAAATGGGTGCATGATCTAGGTATAAAAGCTGATACCATAAGCAATGTGGGAAAGTAGGGAATAGTTTACCTGTCAGATTTATGGGGAAGGGAAGATTTTATGACCAAACAAGTGTTAAAGAGCATTTTAAAATGTAAAATGGATAATTTTGATTACATTAAATTGAAAAGTTTCTGTAAAAACAAAGCCAATGTAACCATGATTAAGAGGGAAGTGGAAATTTGGGAAAGAATTTTTACAACCAGTGTCTCTATCTAATAAAGGCCTCATTTCTAAAATATACAGATAACTGAGTCAAATCTAAAAGAATACAAGTCATTCCCAAATTAATAAATGGTCAAAAGATATGAACAAGCAATTTTGAGAGGAAGAAATTAAAGATATCTATAAGCATATGAAAAAAATGCTCTAAATCACTAGTGGTTAGAGAAATGCATATCAAACAACGCTGAGGTTCCACATATCACAGATCAGATTGGCTAAGATGACAAAACGGGTAAATGATAAATGCTAGAGAGGATATAGAAAAACTGGAACAATAACGGCACTGTTGGTGGAGTTGTGAACTGTTTCAACCATTCTGGAGAGCAATCTGGAACTATGCCCATGGGCTATAAATAAGTGCATATCCTTTATAAATAAGTGAAATACCACTTCTAGGGTTGTATCCCAAACAGCTCCCATTTGTAAAATAATGTTTATAGCAGTTGTTTTTGTGGTGGCAAAGAATTGGAAATCAGGGGATGCCCATCAGTTGGGGAAGGGCTAAACAAGCTGTGGTATATTAATGTAATGGGATACTACTGTGCTATAAGAAATGAGGAGCAGACAGACTTCATAATAACCTGAAAAGACTTATACAAACTGATGCTGAGTGAGAAGAGCAGAACCAAGAGAAATTTGTACACAATTACAGACACAAGGTATATGTGATGACCAACTCTGATAGACTGAGCTCTTCTCAGCAATGCAAGGTTATAAGACTCATGATGGAAAGAGATGTCCACATCCAGAGAAAGAATTAAGAGTCTGAATGCAAACTGAAGCAAACTACCTGCTCTTTCTTTTTCTGGTTTTATTTTGTTTCCTTGTTCCCACTGTTCATTCTATTGGTTCTAATCCTTTACAAAATGACTGTTTAATGTGAAGGTATTTGCAGATCCTATATTCGCCATGGGGGAAGGGGAGGAAGGAAGGAAAGGAGGGAAGAAAATTTGAAATTCAAGGTATTGTGGAACTGAATCTTTTAAACTATAAATAAACAAATTAATTTTAAAAAATAAAAAAGTTTCTGTCCTAGGCCCTCTTCTTTTCTCTAATATTACTTTACTTGGTGATTTCATCAGCTCCCAGGGATTTAATTACCATTTCTATGCAGACAATTCTTAAATCTACTTATCCTGCCCTAACCTCTCAGCTGGACCTCTAATCTCACATCTCCAATAGTCTTCTCATACGTCTCAAACTGGATGTCCAGTAGACATCTGAAATTCAGTAAGTACAAAACTGAACTCATTATTTTACCCCTAACTACCTTCCCCTTGAATGTGACCCTCTGCCACTATTCTGGTACAGATCATCATCAATTCACACCTAGACTATTTCAAAAGCCTGCTGACAGATCTGCCTATCTCAAGTCTCTTCCCAATTCAACCCATGCTCCGAAAAGTCACCAAAGCGATTTTCCCAAAACACAGGTTCAATTATGTCACCTCCCTATGCCATAATTCCATGGACTCCCCGTCACTTCCAGGATCAAATACAAAATATTCTGTTTGACATTCAAAGCCATTCATGATCTAGCCCCCTCCTACCTTTCCAGACTTTTTGCACCTTAATCCCTGCCACATACCTATCACTGGCCTTCCATCTCTCAGCTCCAGGCATTTTCTCTGGCTATTAGCCATACCTGGAATGCTCTTTTTCCTCACCTTCACCTAATGCCTTCCCCAGCTTCCTTTAAGTCCCAACTAAAATCCCACCTTCTATAGGAAGCTTTTCTCGAGCCCTCTTAATTATACTACCTTCCCTCTCCTTATTAATTCCTATTTAGGTAAGAACATATTTCACCAATTCAGAATTTGTCTTGGGAAGGACCTTAAAGGTCACCTGTCCCTAACCAAGAAGACTATTACCAGGCATAGGCAATTTAACTACCTAAGGAGGCAGCCCTTTCCGGTTTTGGCCAGCTCTTAAGTTCTTCCATTTGTAGTTTTGTCCTGTGAAACAAAGAACAGGTGTAATTGTTCTTTGACCTTAAAATATTAAGTCCTTAAAATATTTGAAGAAAACTATCACGCACCTCCTTCAATCCTTTTCCCCTTGTCTACGTTAAAAACAGCCCTAGTTCCTTGACACATTTCTTATGACATGATTCCAGGACTCCTCACCATCCCAAAGGCTCTCCTCTAGACATTGGTTTATTAGCATTCCTCTAAAATTTAGCACCCTGAATCATGCATAATACTTCAGATGTAAGCCGACCAGTGGTGTGCACAGTAAGACAATTAACTCACTTTTCCTGGACCCTTCTAAATCCTTAAGTAGGGTCTTTTGACTCAGTCCAAGTTTTCAAGAACAAATCCTTTTATTAAGGGGATTTGTTCTGTGAAGTTTGGATTCAGTCAAAGGGCCACATGTGTGGTCTTGAGGCCACAAGTTCCCCACCCTTGCTCTAGAACATCTAGCACACTAACTAGAGTCTTCAAAAAAAAAAACTGGGCATAGATACTGGCCGTGCATTAGGAGGGAAGGGGAATAAGACACCATAAAATCTTGTAAGAACACACTACACAAACACCCTAGAGAAGCTGGAATTTGACTGAGTGACCTCAAAGCAAATCCAAGCTGGCTTTAGCAACACATAAATCAGTAAGGTACACGTTTTCCAAAAGATAAACCAACAGCTCCAAACTTTCTGCCAACATCAACTGTTTTCCTTACCTTACCGACTCGTCATTGGAAAGAGAACCACTCTAAAAAGATGGAAATGGAAACTCATTTCATAAGCTAGGACTTGCCAAGGTGGTTAGACACAGACAGACAGATAGACACAGATAGACACACACATACACACACACACACACACACTATCACGTCTTTTGTGCAAACACCAGAGGAGTCAGTCAGGGAAACACCCCATCACCCCTCATCATCACCGCAGTAAAAAGAAGAGGAGGGGGGAAGGAAAGAAATCTCGTGAAATAGACGCGGGGTCTATAAGGATCTCGAGGGGGGACAAAGTTAGTCGGAGCGTGCGGGGAGCGGAGGGAAAGGGAAGGTCCCTAACAGAGGAAGGTCCAGACCCATGCCCGGGTGCCAAGGAGTCCAAAAGCAGGACGGCAAAGCCCAAAGGCCGAAAGAAGGCCCCGCCGATCCTCACCTTCGAGGTCCACAGCGCCGCACTCCGCACGAGCAGCTGCGGGGGCTTCCGGCTCCGCCACCCCGCAGCCACTAAACCCACGGCCCCAACACACAGTCCCGCCATGGCCGCTACTTTGGATCGGCGCCCCGAGCTGACCTCTCACCTCGGACGAAGGGGGCGGAGATGGGGGAGCGCCTGGGCATTGGCCAATCACGAGGAGAGATGGGCAGCACCCACCCCTCCCCTCCTCCTTCCCGCTGGGGGAGGAGGAAAAGGAGGGGTGAGGAGGAGAGGGGCGGGGGCTCGCGCTGGTCTGAGATTCCCGGGGAGCCGGGAAGAGAGAGGCGGATGGAGTCGTGGAGCCGCCTGATTCCCTGTAAACGTATGGGGTTACAGGAGCGGATTTCCCGGCCCTAGACAGCCAAATCAGGAGCCCGGCATGGCCCACGAAGTGTGTGGGTGGAAATGAGTACCCCCGTGAGCAGGCCAGGGGGCAGAGTCCGATGATGCCCTTGCAAGTAGTTTAAATGGTGTTTTGTAGAGTAGCCAGAGACGTGTCAGCAGGCATTTTATCCGAGACCTGGAGCAAACCAGCTCATTTCACCCACCTGGCGGGCACCGGACCGCCCAGTGAATTTTTTCCAGCGACAAAGTTATCTTTTATTTTTTAGAAGTTGCATTGACCTTCTAGAGTCGACGAAATTTGCCTCTGCTTTGCGGAGACTGGGAACGAGTTCAGTTCCCCCACCTGACTAGTACCAGACCGCCTAGACATGCAATTAAATTTTTACCACAACCAAAAGTCTCTTTTTTTAGAAGTGGCACTGAGTCAGGGAAATTTGCCTATTTACTTATGCTCTCGAAATGGTCTGCAACAGGGGTTCTTAAACTTGTGTGTGTATCATGAACCCCATTTGACGATCCGGTGAAGCCAGATGGCTAACTAATTCTCTTGAGGGTGTTTTTTAAGTGCATAAAAATCAAAGGGAATCTATTATAATACATAGTTATGAAAAAATTTTAAAGTCAGGGACCCCAAGTTAAGAATGACTGACATGTTTGGTAATAGGTGTATCCAAGGCAACACTTTACAATCATAGGTTTTTCAAAAAGGAAAGTAGTCAAAGTAAATGTAGTCAGATTTCCCATTGTACACATGTAGAAGTGAGGTGTTGAGATGTCAAACTCAAGGTGACAAGACGCCTGTACTAGAATCCCCATTTCCTGCTTCTTACTCCAGGAATCTTTCTACTCACTGCACCATGATGCCCTCTTTGGAACTATGTTTTCATATATAATAAATGAGGATATTAATCTTTAAGTTGCTTGCAGCCCTAAATAGTAAGGTTAACCTCCTGGCACTTGTAAAGCACTGAGAAATGGTGCCCAGAAATATTACAACAAACTAACCTGCTGCCTGCAAGGTATAGGTATAAGCATTGCAAAATCCTCCCCCTCCTCCCCACCAAGCCCTTGCAAAATTGGGTTGTTCTCTTTTTTAAGTATTTAATTTTGTAAATTTAACAATAGCAAAATGAGTAAGTAGCTTACCACTTAATTAACTGATTGTTTAATATATCGTGGTTGTGTCTCCATAGCTAATGTTAACAACTAGTAAATACAAGTACTTTAACATAATACTTTAAGACTTGCAAAGCATTTTGTAAATATTATAATCTTATTTTATCCTCTCTAAACAGTTCTGGAATATAGGTACTTTTATTCCCATTTCACAGATGATGAAACAGGCCACAAAGGTAGTGAATGTCTGAGATTGGATTTGAACTTAAATCTTTTAGATGCTATTGTGATCACCATTTTGCAGATGAGGTGATTGAGGCAGATAGAGGTTAGGTCACTTGGGCAGGATTACCTAACCATTAAGTCTCTGAAGCTGGAATTGGAGTCTTCCTGACTTCAGGTCCAATACTTTAACCACTGAATTTCTTAGCTGCCTCCTACTTCTGGCTATACTATTAACTTTTTGGAAGTGGGGACCATATTTAGGGATCACAGAATCATAGATTAAGAGCTAGAAGGAACCTCAGAGTTCATCTGGCCCAACCCTCTCATTTCACAGATAAACTGCTATTGTTAAGCTCAGAGAAAGTAACTTGGCCAATGGTCACATAGTATGTTCAGCCAGAATTTGAATCCAGGTTCTGTAACCTCCAAATCCAGAGCTCTTTCTATTTTTAAATTGATTTATTTATTTACTTTTAGTTTACAAGATTCAGTTCCACAATCTCTTGAATTTCAAATTTTTTCCCCCTCTCTCTTCCCCACCCTGTCCCATTTCCCCCCTCCCACCACCATGGCAACATGCAATCAAGTATAGGATCTGCAAATACTTTCACATTGGACATTAGTCTGGTTGTATAGAAGGGTTGTAACCAATGGAGTGAACAATGGGAAAGAAGAAACAAAACCAAATATAGAAAAGAACAATAGCATGTACGTTGCTTCAGTCTCCATTTAAACTCTGTTCTTCCTAGATCTTTCTCTGAATATTGATATCTCCTTCCATCCTGAGACTCGTAGAGTTGTCTTATAACTGCATTGCTGAGAAGAGTCCAGTTTATCAAAGTTGCTTGTCACATATACAATGGGTCTGTGACTGTGTACAATTTTTTCCTGGTTCTGCTCTTCTCACTTTGTATGAGCCTCTCCAGGTAAATATGAAGTCCATCTCCTCCCCATTTCTTATAGCACGATAGTATTCCATTACATTCACATACCACAACTTGTTTAGCCATTCCCCAATTGATGGGCATCCCCTTAATTTCAAGTTTTTTGCCACCACAAAGAGAGCTGCAATAAATATTTATGTACATATGGTTCTTCCTCCCGCTTCTATGATCTCTTTGGGATACAACCTCAGAAGTGGTATTACTGGGTCAAAAGGTATGCAGTTATTGATAGCCCTTTGGGCAGAGTTCCATATTGCTCTCCAGAATGATTATATTGGTTCACAGCTCCACCAACAATGCATTAGTGTTCCAATTTTTCCACATCCTCTCCAGTATTTGCCATTTTCCTGTTTTGTCATATTAGCCAATCTGACTGGTGAGATGTGGTACCTCAAATTTGTTTTGATTTGCATTTCTTGAATCAATAGTGATTTAGAGCATTTTTTCATATGCTTATAGATATCTTTATTTTCTACCTCTGAAAATTGCCTGTTCCTATCCTTTGACCATTTTATCAATTGGGGAATGACTTGTATTCTTATAGATTTTGCTTAATTACCTGCATATTTTAGAAATAAGGCCTTTATCGGAGACGCTGATTGTAAAAATTCTTTCCCAATTTCCCACTTCCCTCTTAACAAACCCAGAACTCTTTACACTGTATCATGCTGCTGACAGGATCCTTATAAACCATTTAATCCAAGCCCCTAATTTGACAGATTAGAAAATGGAGGCCAATATATTTCTAAAATATATAGAGAACTGAGTCAAATTCATAAGAAGATAATTCATTCCCCAATTGAAAAATGGTCAAAGGATGCAAAAGGCAGCTTTCAGATGAAGAAATTAAAGTTATCTACAGTCATATAAAAAATGCTCTCAATCACTATTGATTAGAGAAATGCAAATTAAAACAACTCTGAGGTCCCACCTCACACCTATCAGATTAACTAATATGACAAAAAGGGAAAACGATGTATGTTGGAGAGGATAAAGGAAAATTGGAACACTAACACATTGTTAGTCACAGTATCTGCTAGAGGGGAGATACTTAACATTTATTGAATTGAACTGCAGACTAAGAGGGCAGCTGCTCAAGGGACTGTTGTTATTTGTCCTTCATTCTGGAAGAGGACCGTGATATCAGGGAGGTGATGCCGTGACATGCAACTAAATTGGGTTTAAGTGAGGGAGGACTGTGCAAAGTCACCAGCCTCACTTTCTCCTCCAGAGTCATCTGGGTCCAGTGGCAAGATATACATCAGGACTACTGGAGATGGCCCTGGATGCAATGAGAGACCTTGGCCTTTTCAAGCTAAGGTTTTTTAACAGATCTCACTTTGACTAAGGCAACACCCATTCAGTGATTAAAGCTAGGTAAGAAATCAGCCAGAGAATAGCCTTTTTTACCTAATCAAAAAAAAAATTAATCTGAGAGTGGAAGACACTTAGGGTTTCTGGCCAAAACAGAAACAATTACTATTTAAATTCTCTCTCTGGAGCCATCTGGGCCCAAACAATGACCACTAAGTGGGTTTGGACTGGGACCTATTATTGTCCAATAATTGAGAGCCAGAGTAATTTGGGTTTAAGGCAGGCCTTCCCTACTTGTAGCCAGTCAGCTGCTTACACTATATACTTATACTATACTTACACTACACCAATAGAGATTTCCTCTACATATAAAGGATGTTTTCCTCTACATTTTTTACAAACTACCCAAAATCCCTTGGTGGTGTGCTTCAAGGGGCCTACCAGTTACAAGCTGTACAGGCCTGGTTTAAGGCATGGTCATCAAAAGAGAAATCAAGTCTGTAAACCCCAAGATTTTGCGAGGTTTCAACAATCAAAATGTATATTCCTTTGGGCAGAGCACCATGAAGTACAGGTATGATTCCTTACATGGACAGAGGGAGAAGAGGGAAGGCAGGGAGGGTAGGATGGGGAAGAGCTTCATTGTCCCACTGGAACTGGCCAGTTGGATCCCCAATGGGGTGGCTGGTACTACTCTCAGGTTGTTACTTGTCCATTCTCAAAGTGGACCATGACATCAGGAAAGTGACGTCACGACTTACAAGTGAATTGGATTTAAGTGAGGGAGGGCTGTGCCACGCTTCCCTTTCTTCTCCAGAGTCATCTGGGTCCACCAACAAAGAAGGCTCCACTCAAGGGGCTACTAAGCAGAGAAGCTTCAAGTGGAGGTGTTACCTGAGGACAAACTTCCTAGAGTAGCCCTCTCTTCCCCTCAAATATTTCTTTACTGTTTGGATATATTCAGATTTCTTCATTACTTATGTTCAAGCATCGCCTCATTTCAGTAGTAGTTGCTCTTAATTCTTTTCCTTGCACTCACTCTGAATCTTTTTTTGTCTTGTTTCAATCATACTTTTTTCCTCATTTCTCAAAGGATACAGAAAGGAAAAAACAAAACTAACATGATTTGAAATGTTTTCCATGTATGACCTATTCTGAGGTGGTGACAGAAAAAGGAAAAAAAAAACCCAGGAAAGAATCAAAACTGGGGAGAGGAGAACAAAAGTGATTTTTAAAAAAGTAATAAAAGACCAAAAAAACCCAGAAGAGTTTCTAGATTAGGAAATGTGCTTCCAGATGAAAGTATATAAATAAGAAATCAAATTCCTGTGAAAATTCCTTTGATTTTAAGTATTGATGATCTATGGGCCCCATCAATAAGGTCTGATGAGATTATCTACTAGAAACTTAAAACAAATTCTAGGGATACTCTTCTTAACATAGAGGTAAACAAATTTCAAACAATTAAAAGTTCTGTCCTAAGTAGCTAAGTAGCTTCCTCTGGTTGCTTTCTTTTGTCATCTGCCCTAAGGCTATATAAAACAGTTTTAGTTCTCCCAGTTCTGCTGAGTTGTTACAGTCACCTGGCAACTACTCACGAACTAGTGATGATTAAACATTTTAGTCTTTTAGCCTTGCCCCTTGGTTTATTGACCTCCAGCCAAACCAATGATGGCAAGAATTACTCTCCCAGAGGGTGCAAGGAGCTCAGAGTTGAGAAATACTCAACACCTTTGGGATAAAAGTCCAATCTTGGTAGCAAAGCCACAACATACTATTCCAACCATTAAATCAACATTATAATGGAACCCTTCAATATTGAGTTTATATCTAAGTGTTAAAAAAACACGCTTGTGGGGATCACAGGAGTTCCCGGCAGGGTCAAGGAGTTAGCCAAGACGAGCTTCCACTGTCCACTGCTTCCCTAGGGGCCCTTAGGAAGGTTCATGTGATATACCCCTTGAAACGGCAAACTCCTCGTTGAAAGAACTCAGAAACAGAGTGTTCAGAAGAGTTTATTATGCTTCCAGCAAGGAAGCTGGTATGGTGCTCACTAAGGACACACCCACACTGAAATAGAAGCTGGAGTGAGGTTCTACAGTTTTGTCTGTCTTGGTAGACTTAGGGTTAGTCAAATTCCTCGCTATATTTTCCTACATTCACTCTATATATGAAGATTATATTCAGATTACATAGGCATAATAGTGAGGATACTTGAGAGCTGATCTCTTCTAAGGTCTGAGCCACTTGCCACAGCCCCACATTTCTAGTTCCCTCTGACCACTGTCATAGTTCCAGGAAGGCCATGGTCTTAGTAAAATAAGATAAGTGAGCTTTCCCACATCTAATGATTATCTTCCAATAACTGTTATGGGAAGAAAGCAAGGTACCGTTATATCCCCTCTTACATAAAGGAAATAATTCTATTTGAATAAAAAATGTGTGTAACAATGATACATGTAATATCAAAAACTCAAACTCCAATGCCCAACAAAAAGGAATGTTTAGATAGGTATAATCCATTTGTACGATAGAGTATATGTTACCATTGAGAATGAAAATTATTAGAAACATGCAGAAAAATAGAAAGCTGTGTTAAATAATGCAACTTTTAAAAGCAGAACTTAGACTGACATGAATGCAATTACTAGGTACTGTTGTGCAGAGAAATAAGGGCAAGCCGAGACCTGGGTTCATGATAAAATTTGTTAAGCAAGTAGTACTTACTCAAATTGGCAGTGATTTCTGGACCTTCAGATCTTGTTTATATAGGCCAAAACCACAAAATTATAATAGGAAGGGGAGCTAGCAAAAGCTGATGTACAGAAGTGAAGATCAGCCATTGGACAATTCTATGTGACTCAGGGGAGTACTGCACATGACTCAGGGGGTATGGTACAAGGGTACACAAGGGGTCTTTCATAGAACTGGGTGGAGGACACAGGGTGGAGGGGCATGGTATGAGGGGACCTGAAATTTCCCAGGTGGTAGTCATAGGGGTCTGGAATTCCCCAGGACTAGTCAGGGTCATGTTCCAGGCAAGGGAGGTGAAGGCACTGCTTGGTCAGTGGGGCAGGACAGGATGGTACTTAGATAAGATCCTTGCACTGTAATGAGCCTGGTATGCTATAATGATTCAAGGAGAAACTATGAAATACTGATCGGGGGAACAGAGTCAGGGAGCACCTTGAGCAATGTGCCCAGACATGCCTTAAGCAGTTTCAAGCTAAAATATAAAACAGGGACAAAGACAGAAATATAAAACGGGCTTAATGGTGGGCCACAAGTCAGGTGACGTATAGTGACCTAGGATTTGTGTACAACAGTACAAGAAGTATGCTTTTGTAATCTTTCTGTTGGTGCCAACTTTTAAATATGTTTATTTTTCAATGAAAATTTGACTAACTATGCAATAAAAACAAATTAAATATGACAACAGCAAAAATTCAAAAAAAGAGAAATAGGTGTGACCTGGAATGGGTAAGAAAAGCTTCATAGAAAGAGAGAATTTTATCCGGATCTTTAAAAAAATTAGAGCTGGATGGAGGCAGTTAAGTGGCTTATTGGACAGAATGCTGGACCTGGAGTTCAAATCTGACTTCAGACAGTTACTAGCGGTGATTTGGGGCAAGTCGTTTGACCTCTGTTTGCCTCAGTCCACAGAAGGAAACACCAAACCACTCCAGTATCTTTGCCAAGAAAACACCATGGAAAGTAGGGTGCTAGGATCACAAAGAGTTGGACACAACCAAACAACAACAAAAGTTTGTTTAATGGGCTTTCTCAAGCAGCACCAGGTGCCTCATCTCTAGAGCTCTTTTAGACCACACACATTTGTTGGGGCTGTTGTAGAGTATATTATATATGGGCTGGTCTTGGGGTCCCTTCTAACTAAAATTCTAGTTTCTATCAATGGATAGGATTAAGAAGAAGAAGAAGAAGGAGGAGAAGGAAGAGGAAGAGAAGAATGATCATTCCAGGCTCCAGAAAAACATAAGCAAGAGCATGGAGAAAAAATATAAGCATGGAATATAAAGGGAAGGTTTGGGGGAATATCAGAAAATAAAGTTGGATAAGAAGGACAAAGTCAAGTTAGAAATTAAGTTGGTCAAGGTTAAACACATTGACTTTGAAGTGAGAACAAACTACCTAAACAAAAATGGTATCTAGAGGAGCGGCTAGGTGGTGCAGTGAATAGAGCACAGGACCTGAGTTCAAATACAGCCTCAGACACTTAACACAAAAACTAGCCATGTGACCTTGGGCAAATCACTTAACCCCAACTGCCCTCCAAAGAAAAAATTTTAAAAAAATTTTTAATGGTATCTAGACAGTTAGGAATAATAGGACTAGAGCATAGATATAGATTAGAGCTTTAGATTTGGAAAACATCTGCAAATAAGTACTAACTGAAATCATGAAAGCAGAGAGCAAAAAAAAAAAAGCAGCGCTGAATAAAAACCTGGCTATCTATTGTTTTTGTTTTTTTAAGTTTTATATGGAAATTAAGGAGATGCCCATCAATTGGGGAATGACTAAACAAGTTGTGGTATATGAATGTAACAGAATACTATTGTGCTATAAGAAACGGGAAGGAGATGGTCTTCATATTCACCTGGAGAGGTCTATATAAACTAATGCTAAGTGAGAAGAGCAGAACCAGGAAAAACTTGCACACAATCACAGAGCCATTGTATGTGTGACAACCAGCTTTGATAAACTGGGCTCTTCTCAGCAACACAGAGTTGTAACACAACTCTACAAGTCTCAGAATGGAAGGAGATATCTACATTCAGAGAAAGATCTAAAAAGACCAGAGTTTAATTGGAGACTGAAGCAATATATGCTATCGTTCTTTTCCATGTTTGGTTTTGTTACTGTTTTTTCCCATTGTTCACTCCATTGGTTACAACACTTCTATACAACCAGACTATTGTACAATGTAAAAGAGTTTGCATATCTATATTTATTAACTATATTAATATATTATATATATATATCAACAATTGAGTACAAATGTCATTCCCTCCTTAAGCCAGATCTGATGAGAGTAAGATTCACTGATTCCCTCTCACCTCTCACCTCTCCCCTCTTTCCCTCCATTGGAAAAGCTTTTTCTTGCCTCTTTCATGTGAGATAATTTACCATTCTGCCTCTCTTTCTCCTTCTTCTATTACGTGCCTCTCTCACCTCTTAATTTTTTAGATATCATCCCTTCATATTCAACTCCCCCTGTGCCCTCTCTCTCTCTCTCTCTCTCTCTCTCTCTCT
>CM053600.1:89108573-89146361 GCA_028646575.1 Pseudocheirus occidentalis
GAGTTAATCTATTTTTTAAAGTGTTGTTTTCTTCTGTCAGGTTGTTGACTCTCTTTTCATGATTTTCTCGCATCATTCTCATTTCTCTTCCCAATTTTTCTTATTTGTTTTTCAAAGTCCTTTTTCAGTTTATCTATAGCTTGTAGGCAATCTTCAAATGTCTTGGGAGCATTTGGTGTGGGAGTTCTGACTGGGTTGTTTTCCTCCTGTTCCATGCTTTGATCCTTTTTGTCCACAAAAAAGAATTCTAGAGTTTTATTGCTGTTCTAATTTTGCTTCCTTTTCCTCATGTTGGCCAGTCAATTAATTGGTTGGGTTGTTTTGTTTTGTTTTTTAGCTTTGTGGAACTCTGCTTTCCAGGGGGGAAAGCTCTGTCCCAAATCACTGGGGTTTTCACAGCTGCCGGAGCTGTTAGGGGGGTGCTGCAGCCCCCACCAGCTTTGGCTTGCTGAAAGTGCACCCCATGACCACCATCAAAGACCCCAATCCAGATCCAGGCCGCTCAAAGCAAGAGTCTTGGCCCTGATCAATCGACTCAGACCCCTGCGGGTCTGCAGGCCAGGAGCTCGGAAGCAGCCTGGTGGAGGACAGATCCTGCCCTTCCCCCACTGCTTCCTTGCCCTGGGGGCAGATTGGCCAGACTGCTTCTCTTCCCCCAAAGTTAGTTTGAAAGCTTCACTCTCCCTGACCTTTCTCTAATCCTTATTTTTCCTGACTTGATATATGTGGCGATTGCCCCAGATGCTGTAGATCTGTTCTCTGGAGTAGACTCGGTTTCGGGCTGAGCTGGCTTCAGCTCCCAGCCTGCCATGATGAGCTCTTCCTGCCGAGCTTCCCAGTTTGATGATTCTCTGTCCTTTTTCTTGGCCTGCTTGATAGGTGTGGAGAATGCCTCAGGTGTTGCTGATCCTTTCTCCTGTAGACTCTGGCTGTGGCTCTTCCCGACTGCCCTGGGGCCTGGCTGTGGTTTCAGTTTCGGGCTGGGCTGGCCTTGGCGCCCAGCCTGTTGCAGTGAGCACCTCCTGCCGAGCTGCCTTCAGCCACAGATGTGTTTTCTGTTTTTTGTGCATTTTGGAGCCCTAAAATTTGTTTAGAGTCATATTTTCTGGGTATTTAAGGTGGCTCTGTGGGAGCTGCGGAACTTTGCTGTTTCTATGCCACCATCCTGGCTCTGCCCCCTGAGTCCCATGCCAAATGACTATTAAGAGTGTGACCTTCAACATATGATCTAACCTTCCTAAAACCTCAGTTTCTTCATCTGTAAAATGGGGTTTGACCAGATAATCTCAAAGGTCCCTCTTAGATGTAGATCTTTGACCTAAATTTTTTTGTTGTTTAGTAGTTTCAGTGGTACCCAACTTTTTATGACCATATTTGAAGCTTTCTTGGCAAAGATACTGGAGTGGTTTGCCATTTCCTTTTCTAGCTTGTTTTGCAGATGAGGAAACTGAGGGAAACAGGTGACTTGCTGAGGATCACACAGCTAGTAAGTGCCTGAAGAAAGATTTAAACTCAGTTCTTCCCAACTCCAGGCCCAGTGCTCTAACCACTGAGCAACCTGGCTACCCCACAATCCTAATAAACCCCTTTATTTTATATAAGAGGAAATAGACATTTAAAAGTGAGGTAACATAATTAAAGTCACAAAGATCGTAGACAGCAGAGTTTGAACCTGGACTTTTGATTATAGAGCCAGTGCTTTTCTATCTCTATCTTAAATGCTTTGTGTCTCGTGTTTCTAAGACCTTTCTCATTAAATAAAAGTGGATTGTCATCAGAGTCTAACCCACTGAAGATGCAGAAAGAGACTTTTTTTATATGGCCAATGTGGGAATTTGTTTTTTTTTGCATATTTGTTTAAAATGTTTGGTTTTTCTTTCCTTTTTTTTTCCAATGGAAGGGGGAAAACCAATGCTTGTTAATTGAAAAGCTAACAAGCTTAATTTTAAAAAATGTATTTATTAATCTTTTGTTTTCAACATCCATTTCAATGTTTTTGAGTTTTCAATTTTCTCCCTCTCCCCCCATCCCCACTCCCCACAACAGTACACAATTTGATACAGGGTCTACACATACATTCATATTAACATATTTTTTACATTAGTTGTGCTGTAAAGAAAAATTAAAACCCATGGGAAGAACCCTGAGCAAGACGAAACAAAACAACAAAAAAAGGGGAGCAAATAGTATGCTTTGATCTGTATTCAGACTCCACAGTTCTTTCTCTGAATGTGGACAGCATTGTCCATCATGAGCCTTTCAGAGTTGTTTTAGGTCCTTGCATTGCTGAGAAGAGCTAGGTCTATCAAAGTTAATCACTGTACAATGTGACTGTCACTGTATACAATATTTTCCTGGTTTTGCTCACTTCACTCAGAATCAGTTCACATAAGTCTTTCCAGGTTTTTCTGAAGTCTGCCTTCTCATCATTTTCTTATAGCACAATTGCATTCATATATCACAACTTGTTCAGTCATTCCCCAATTGATGGGTATTCCCTCGATTTCCAATTCTCGGCCATCACAAAAAGAGTTGATATAAATAGTTTTGTACATGTGGGTCCTTTTCCCATTTTTGTGATCTTTTTGGGGTGCAGACCTAGCAGTGGTATGCCTGGATTAAAGGGTATACACAGTTTTATAGCTCTTTGGGCATAGTTTCAAATTGCTCTCCAGAATGTTTACAATTAAAAAAAAAGAATCTAATCTAATAACAACAATAACCCAGTTTTTAAGTTCAATGATTTGACTCCCATGTGTTTTAACTATGCACATATCACTGTATTAATCAGAGTTCTGAAGTCTTTCATAGTTTTTTTCCTTTAAGTTATTTTGGTCATCATATAAATTATTTTCCTGGTTTTGCACCTCTCAATCTGGATCAGTTCATACAAGTCTTCCCAAGTGGCTCTGAATTCTTCATATTTAGCATTTTTGTTTTTGTTTTTGTTTTTAAGGAAATTCCATTACATTAAAAAACCACAATTTGTTCCAGCATTTCTCAAATTCACCCCCACCTCCACTTTCTTTCCAGTTCTTTGCTACAACAAAAAGCTCTGCTATAAATATTTTTGTTTGTATGGATCCTTTCCCTCTTCTTTGTAGTATAAGTCTGGTATATATGTGGTATTGCTGGGCCAATGGCTATGTACAAGTTAGTGAAATTTTGGACATAGTTCCAGTTTATTTTCCAAAAGATTTACAGTTTACAGTTTTACCAATAGTACAGCCTTCCCATAGCATCTCCAAATTTTCCATTTTCATTTCTTATTTTTGCCGATTGGACCGATATGAATTGGGATAGTTTTTCTTTATAAGGTGTTGAGACTAATGTGTTGTTGGTGGCATTGTGTACTAATCCAACCATTCTACAGAGCAATTTGTAACTATTCCCAAAGGGCCATTAAAAAAATGCATAACCTTTGGCCCAGCAATACAACATCTAGGGCTGTATCCCAAAGAGAGCGTCAGCAAACAATGCAGTAGAAACCTAGGCAACTTCAGTTTAGTGGAGATAGTTGGCCACAGAATCAGGAAGACCAAGGTTCAAATCCTGTCTCATATTGACTATGTGACCCTGGGCAAGTCATTTAGCCTCTCATTGCCCCAGGCAACTCTCTAAAACTCTAAATTCTTAGGCCAGTGCTTTAAAAAAAAAAAAAAGAAAAAAAAGCTAGCTATTATTATATAGTAGGGTTTTTTCTTTTTATTTGCTCAGTCTTCTATACTTCTCCCTGACTTCAGACTTTATGTTAGGGTTAGCTTCTGTGAATTTCTGGGGGCAATGACTCCAGAATGACTTGAGGGAGGGCTCACCTGGCTACTGCTTTTCTTGGGGCATTGTTGTAGTATTCCAGAATCTCAGAGACAGCTCAGATTGGGGAGTCTATAAATTTAGAGTGTGTAGGGGGGAGGCAGCAGCTAGCAGTTATATAATTTGTATACCACTATAAGGTTTGCAAAGCACTTTTTATTCGTTAATTCATTCGATCCTCACAATAACCTTGTGAGGAAGGTGCTGTTAGTTCCATTTTACTAATAAGGAACAGAATGGGAGTTAAGTGATTGCCCAAGGTCACATGGTTGCTAAGTGTTTGTATCTGAAGCTGGATTTGAATTCAGGGCTTTATGACTGCTGATTCAGCACTCTACCCACTGATCCCACCTAATTGCCCTCTCTTGTTAGATTTTTGAAGCTGTAATAATACATTACTGGAGAAGTATTTCCAAAGGAGAATTAAAGCAATTTTTAATATCCTGCCCCCCAAATAGTCGACTCTCTGTTTCTTTTTACACACACACACACACACATGCACACACATGTGTGTGCACACACATGCATACATATACATATACTTATGTGTTTTAATTTTAAAAGGAAGGTAACTCCATGAATACCACACCACACTCCCTAATCCTAATAAGAGGGAAACCACCAGTCTTTGAAAGACTGATAAGGTAGCCGTTGCACTCTGCTAAGTCACAGAACTCAAGAAATCTCATTTTGGTTCCCTAACCAAGGAGTTTTCATTTTTTAAAACCTTCCCCCTCCCCCCAAAAAAAGCTGAACCAAGATAAGTAATTTTGCCCAGAGCCTTGAGAAAAGAAAGCGCTCTCTTCCTCAAAAAAAAGAAAGAATGGTGAATGATGTAATCTGATTTATAATTTCCTATACTGAAATATTCTGTGTATACTTTTTTCATGATTAAAACCATAGACAATCCAAAACCATCATTTTATTCATTAATTTTCAACTCTCCCCTTAGTAAATCTTTACAAAAAGCACTTTAATAATTGTGTAAATTTGGAAGTTTATTTGCCTTTCTCATCTTCTGGGACAGGTGCCAATAACCCATGAAATGGCCAAAGGACAAACTGCAGGAGAGCAAGTAAGAATCAGCAAAGGACTTAAAGAATCTACAAACTGGATTATGAGCCTTAGGATATGTGAGCATTGACTGTACTATATTGTGAAATCGACTCCTTTTGAAGTTTTAAAAGGTTTGACATCTGATGCTTTGTGTAAGTTAACTGTATTTAGAGAAGCCATAATGCTAAAGTAAGTTATGCACACTTACTAGCTGTTTGATCCCAGGCAAGTCACTTAACCCTCTTTGCCTCAGTTTCCTCATCTGTAAAATAGCTGGAGAAGGAAATGGCAAACAAAGCCAGTACCTTTGCCAAGAAAACCCCAAATGGTATCATGAAGAATTGGACATAACTGAACAACAAAAGTTATCTATTTGCAGAAAACCAAAGAAGAAAAATTCTTTAAATAACAACAGTCTTTAAATCTAAAAGAATCTAAAAGTTTTTTTAAAAATAACAATGATAATTGTTCTTACTCTTGTCATTGTTTAGGGAGTGACTTTTTAAAATCATCCTTTTATAGTGGTTCACTATATGCTCTAATCCCTCCTAATCTGAAACTAATGGGAAAGAAAATAATAGACAATCTATCTGCAAGTTTTTAATGATATAGATAGATCTTGAACTTAATAAACGACTTGAACTTAGTAAAGTATCACCTACTTTCAAGTCAGTTATTATGTTTTTGTGTTGCATACTCAAGACATCACCAAAGAAAACAGACTGTCCAGGTTGCTTTGGGATTTATTACTTTATGTTGGCAGACTACAAAAGACAAACTAACACAGATTTATTCACTTGTTCATTCACTCAAGATTATTAATTGAAAGCCAGCTACATTCAGGATGCTATTAGGAAACAAGGGTGAATGAGAAGAAATCTTTTCAAAGGTCCAAATGTGATTTAGGAATATGATATACGCCTCATTCTTTTTTCCTTAGGCAATTTAGGCACCACGTGCACCGAAACAAATATATTCCTTCTTCCTTATTTTTTAAGTGAATCTGTAAATTGGGGCTGCTCTTTCTCCCAAAATAGCCTCTTTTCCTCTTGGGAGAAGAGAAAAAGGCCCAGAAAATTCAGTCTGCTAGTCAATTTGACATGCTTTGCCAACACCTGCTCCAATCTACTTGTTTCTTCAAGGGAGAACCTAACTCCCGATTCAATTTCTCGCTTTAATAAAAATCTATATGCTAGTGAATCTATCTATTACTGAACGTCAACATTGGTGATCTGTGAACTGTGATCATAAGATCAGAAGGTTTGGTTGGATACCTATGTGAAAAAACAAAAAACTGAGTAGGACATATTTCTTTTCCATAAAGAAGGAAGATAAAATAAGTTTAAAAGATTTTTGAATTGAACTTCTCCCAGAAATATCAGGGTATACAAGTTGTTTTCTGACGTAATTGAAGTTTGGAAGGAACAATAACTGATATTTACGTAGTGCTTTAACATTTACAATGCACTTTATATTCATTAATTCATTAGAGCCTAACAGAAAAATCTGTTAGGTACATAATATAGTTTTATCCCCATAATACAGATGAGAAAACTGAAGCTGAGAGGTAAGCAGCTTGCCCATGGTGACAAAACTAGTAAGCATTCGAGGTGGGGTTTGATCCCTAATTCCAAGTCCAACTCATCTACTACCCTAAAAGATTTGTTTTGGAGGGGGGAAGGCAGGGCAATTGGGGTTGACTTGCCCAGGTGTCCACACAGGGCACACTGCTAGCAAAGTGTTAAGTGTCTGAGGCTGGATTTGAACTCAGGTCTTCCTGACTCCAAGGCTGGTGCTCTATTCACTGAGTCACCCAGCCGCCCAGCTGCACCCCCCCCAAGAGATTTTTTTTCAACTTATCTAGCATAGAACATATCATTCAAGGCTTTATTACATATTTTCCTCATAGAAGTTTATAATTCCATTAAAAACACTATAGTGGAAAACTATATATATTTATCCTTTTAAACCAAGTTTTGAAGAAAAAAAACACCTATTAATTAGCCTTTGTTAAAATATGATTTAAAATGTTAGTGCTACTATACCCTGAAATAATTACATCTTTGTGAAAATTCTCTGTGGAAAAGAAAATCAATGTGTCATGCTGAATAAAAGTTAGAGCACAGCGTAAAGGAAAAACAAAACCCAGTGCATTGTTTCAAGAACTTTTGGTAACTGCATTCTGTTTGTTGCAATGTTCTCATTCATCCCTTTCTACTTTGATCTTTGCTTTTCTGAATTCACCACTACCCCTTCTCCTTAGCTTTTCTCCTTCTCTGCCTCTTCTGCAATCTTTTTAAAGACTAGCTAAAATAGTGGCTTAAGGCGCTATCTACAAGTGCTTTCATTCAATTACAGAAGTAAATACAAAAGCCTCCTTCCCGGCCACCCCCCCCCCCATTCCAGGATGACTGGAACTTTATGGTGAAAAGGATTGTGTGCTAAGAGTTCAAGTTCATGATAGGCAGGACCATGTGGGCAATTTCACATTTCATAATTTGCTGGGTATGTGTTGGGAGGAGAAGCAGGGACATTATATATGAAGAAAGAAATTTTATGGGGGTGTGTTCATATAACTACACAGTTGTGTGTCATAGATAGTAAAGGACATTTATATAGAGAAGTGCCTAACATGGAAAGGAATGTGCTTGTCAGATGCTGGAATTAACAACATCATTTCATTCTTCATGCCTCCCTGTTGGCTTTCCCTGATGAGAAAGAGTACCAGGCTAGAATTATATCTATCTGATTCCTTAAATATTATTGTTAGTCAAAGGATGCAATTTTTAAGTTCAAGCTAAACTTCTGATCAGTAATAGTTTATTTTGAGGGGAAAGCAGGCTTTATATCTAAGGCTTGACTCCTTTCCCACCAAATACCAGTTCCATAGTGACCCTACATGGTAAATAGCAAAAAAAGTCCATTTATTCAAGTCAAAAAGTATAACAGAAATCAGACAAAGTATACATAGGAATATATACCAGGCAACACAGAGGAAAGGAATGATGCCTTGGGAGCAAGATCACAGCTGTTAAGAGACAGAGTTCTTGGGGTAGCTAGGTGGCACAGTGAATAGAGCACCAGTCCTGGAGTCAGGAGGACCTGAGTTGAAATTCAGCCTCAGACACTTGACACACTTACTAGATGTGTGACTTTGGGCAAGTCACTTAACCCCAATTGCCCTCCAAAAAGCAAGAGAGAGAGAGAGAGAGAGAGAGAGAGAGAGAGAGAGAGAGAGAGAGAGGAAAGATTTCATCCAAAAGTATATATGGCAGCAAGCTGAGAATAGGGACATGATAGAGACTGCCAGATCCTCTCATATCAACTTCTTTCCAGAGTCTTTTCCTTCAGCATTCTGAAATGGAATTGGCATCATCTATCTTCTCTCTCAAAGCTGGGAGCCAGAAGTTCTCAGAGTGATTGCAGAACCCAAACAACCTGAAGAGACTCCCGGAGACCTGAAGAGGCTGCTTCAAGTGAAGGGATCAGGTTCTCTCTGCCCCTCTTGCCAATCCCACCTTTACACAGGCTCAGGGTTCTCCACCGATGAGGAGGGAGCCCTATGCTATACTTATTGGCTTGGCTTATCAATAGTTATAAGCTACTGCATCATGTTTAAGGTTTTATCAATGCATACTTATAAATCACTTGTGTTTTTGCATTTCTTTTGTGTTGAAGAAGTAAATAGCTGTTTCATACCCGATCTACATCATTCATGTAGTTCCTTTGTACTCCTTCCTTTTGGAAAGACTAGACATGAGCCAAATCTAAGCTATAAGTGATTTTTTTTCTTCAGGGAGTCAGAGTGGAGCATGTAAAGAGCCAGTACATAGGAAAAAAATAATCTGGCCATTCTATGTAAAGGCTAGGTTTCCTTGTAACTGAACTTAGAGGGCACGTATGAGTCCAGAACTTAATGGTAAAGGGAGAAGGCAAACATTCCAGTCTAGCTGCAACCAGCAGCAAATGTGCATGTAATTACATATGTGTTTATATGTGTTTACTAGCTACACTTGGAATAAGGTTGTTCTCCCCCCCATATCCCCTCTCTTGTCTGAAAAAGTCAATAACATCTTTATTGTTATAAGATATGTTATAAAAGAGTAAGTGGGGCTGTCCTGTAATTGACAGTATATTCTAGATTTTAAAGAACTTTAAATCCACCACACTGTTTTAATTATGATAAAGAAGTAAAAGAATTTCATGCTGATGATTTTTCAGAACATTTGTGGAAGTTGATTTTTTCCCTCAGATTGAAGAATAGGGCAGGATTTTTCTAGATGAATTGGCAAACATTGGAATAGCATTCTTGTTTTATTGAAAAACAAATGTTATATTATTGTGGTACAAACACCCTATCATCAAGAGCTTGGTGTTAATGTTACTCTAAATTAACAAGACATTCCAATTGAACAGTTCCAAGAAATTATCACCAATAAATTTGAGTTCCAGTGCATATCTTTGAGTTTCCTTTTTTATTATGAATTTAACAACCAACAGATATGGAAAAGAGATCACCAGTACGTAACTTTATAATAAATGAAAACCTTTTTCATTAATACTTTGGATAATAGAGCCACTGAAATATCTCCTCTACATTTCACAGACCCTGCATTGGGTTAGTTGTAATAACATTATATCCTCTTCTTCACTATGTTGCCACTTTATTCATATTGTATAGCACGTCATACATCAGTTCTAGATGTCAGCTGATTTAAATTGTATGTAAACTTCATATTTTGTCCTGACAATGTAACTAGCTGACACAATCCTATGATATTTTCCTAATTGTTCTGCCAAGATGCACCTCCAGACTACTGAAACAATGGCCAAGGCAGGTGCATTCTATTAAGCAGAAAATCCACATAACATGACAGACATATCCTTACCTTTCCTGCAATCACATCCACGGCAACGAGCCTAATTATTGCAGAGCCAAAGGAAAATGCAGCCTAAAGAGTATATATGAGAAAATGATATGCAATTAGGGATCTGTGAACCATCTAACAGCTGGTTAGTAAGAAGAGCACAGTACCTGAATCTGAATAAAACATGTTTCAGGTACAAGACATCAGGAAAGAGCCTGATTACTAGGGAGGCTGTATGGTAACCAAAGTTCAGTCTTCTAAAACTTTCCATTTATAAAGATACTGAATTACTCCATGAATAAAACCATGTTTTAACCTTGTTTTTGAAATTGTTTCCATATGATACTTCCAGCAATGTCGATGGTACAACAGTTTTGGTTATGATTAATCCGCTACAGAACAGCTCCCAACTTTTTCCACTTTCAGGGTTCAACAAAGTCTTTCAAGACAAAGAAGAGCAGAACCATAATGGAATAATACAGTAATAGGTAAATGAGGCCCGGTGCTTTGCAATAAGAGAATATTTCCACATGTTCTCATTTAATCCTCTAACAAGCTCTTTGACATAAGATCAGGAGACATTAAGCGTTTCCTATATGCCAAAGGCTGTGTTAAATACTGACTATACAAATAAAAAGCCAAAACAGTCCTTGTCCTTACAACAAAGGAAACAATTTGTACATTGATAGTTGTCTAATGATACCTAACTAGATTCCACCACGGAGAAAGGCTTCTAGCCAGGGAATTTAGCTTTCTTTTTCTTGCCCTCTGCAGTTCTTTAAGCCCCGCCCTACATTCATCCCAGGGGGAAATTGCCTAACATTTAGTTTATGGCTCTTCCCAAAGAGAAAAATAAAAGAGATAATCCACACTGGTCCATTTAGTCCCTGATAGAAGAGGAAGGAAGGAAGGAAGGAAGGAAGGAAGGAAGGAAGGAAGGAAGGAAGGAAGGAAGGAAGGAAGGAAGGAAAGGGAAAAGAACAGAAGGGAAGAAGCCATGGAGGGAGGAAGGAAAGGAAGAAGGGAGGGAAGACGAAAGGAAGAAAGAAGAAAAGGCTTATTAAGTACCTACTATGTACCAGGTACTACGTTTTTATTATCTTTGATTCTCACATCAACCCTAGGAAATAAGTGTATTATCCTCAGTTTACAGTTGAAGAAATTAGGGAGAAAGAGTAAAAGTGATTTGTCCAAAGTCTTACTAACTCCAGGTCCAACAATTCTATCCACCGATACATACAAGAGTCATGTAGAGTAGAAAGAAGAGGGAAAGTGAAGGTGGCATTTGAGCTGAATGTTAAAGGAAACCAGGAATTCTAAGAGACAGGGGTGAGGAAGGAGACTATTCTAGGCATTAGGAACAGCCAGTGCAGAGGTATAGAGATGAAAGATGGAGTATCATGTATAAGGAGTAACAAGTTGACCAGCAGGACTAGACTACAGAGATATTGCTTTACTGAATGAAAAAGCAAAGGCTCTGAGAGATTAAGTGACTTGTCCAAGGTCTCAAAAACAGTAAAAGGCAGTACTAAAACTCAAACCCAAGACTTTGGACTCTAAGTCTGGTGTTCTTTCTCATATACTGCAATCCACACTGTGAAAAAGAGCCTAATGCAGCAAAAGCTAATTTCTGCTGCAGTCAAGAATTGTACCTCTTTTACCTATTCCCTTTTGCTCTCTGTTCTTTCACTTGTTTTCATTTGTTCCCAATATATAAAGAAGAATAGCAGTTGATATATGGTTAATATTAGAAGCATGGATTGAAATTTGAGGAAAAGTATGAGTCTGGATAGAAAGCAAGAAACATTCTACATTAATGTGAGTAATGATGGTACTTTGGAGGTACTTCGTGTTATCATTTTCATGCCAGCTGGAGCAATTTCAAGTAGAAAGAGTAATAATTTCGAGTGATTCAAGAGCTTAAAACAAATGTACAAACCTGTTGGTTCCTAATAATGACTTCTTTCTGTTCTAAGTTTTCACCTTTTTGTAATCTATTTTAGATTTTGCCTAAAAAATTTGCCTAAGAAATGCCTCACCTGAAAGTAGCCAACACTTACATTTTCAAAGAGTTTTTTTGATATTTTCTCATTTAATTCCCACAACAGTCCTATGAGGTAGGTGCTATAACTTTTATATAAAGAAACTGAGGCTCAGAGAAGTTGTACTTTGCTCATAACCAAAGATCTAATAAATATCAGAGGCAGGATTTGAACCCATGACTTCCTGATTCCTAATCTATAAAGAGTAGCACCACAGAAGTACAGAACCTCAAAATTGAAAGGGACCTCAAAGGTCATCTTAAATTCTAACCCATAACCAACTATGAATCCCTTCTATCATATTCCAACAAGTGACTCTCTAGGTTCTGTCTGAAAACCTCCAATGAAAGGGAACCTCCTCAAATGAACCATTCCACATTTGGAAAGCTTTAACTATGAGGATATTTTTCTCCTTCTGTCATGTCTAAATCCATTTCTCTAAAGCTTCTACCCATAGTTCCTGGTTCTGCCTTCTGGAGTCAAAATAAACAAGTATAATCCCTTTCCTAAGTTGTAGATAATGGCATTCTTGTCAACATTCATTTTTTATAAGATTTTAAGTTCCAAATTTTTCTCCTTTTCCCCTTCCACAAGACATCTGATATAGGTTATATATGTGCAATCATATATAGGTTATGTATGTGCAATCATTAAAACATATTTCCACAGTAGTCATGTTATAAAAAAAAGAAACAGAACAAGGAAAAATCACAGAAAAAAAACAAAGAAAGCAAACTTCACTCTTAAATTAAACAAAGATCCTGTTACTGGAGGCAGAGTCAACTCTAAAATATCCACAATAATGAGAACCAGGAAAAATATAGATTATTTAAAATCTATAGATTGTGATACTTTAAAGATCTGAGACTCTGATAGTGTGGGTAGTCCTCCCACCAACACACATCACAACCATCTCACAAACCACTGCATGACTGAGTAAACAGCCTTCAGTGAGTTACTGTCATACCTTAATTTCAAGGTCCAGCCAAATTGACCTTCTAGGTAATCATCACACACAACACTCATCAACTGTCCCTCATGCCTGCAACATGCTCATGCTTCATCTCTGCCTCCTGGCTTCCCTGGCTTCCTTCAAGTCCCACCTAAAACCCCATCCTCTACAGGAAACCTTTTCTAATCTCTTTTACTTCCAGGGCCTTCCCTCTCATGATCATTTTCAGTGTGTCCTGTATACAGCTTGTGTGTACATAGTTGTTTGCATACTGTCTCCCCCACTAGACTGTGAGCTCCTTGATATCAGGGACTAACTTTTGTCTTTTTTTATATCTCTGGGACTTAACAGAGTGCCTGACCAAGAGTAGGCACTTAATAAATGCCTTAATAAATGCCTTATAAATGCCTTAAAAAATCATTGACAGATGAACTGATTGTACCTTTGCAAAGGCTGTCCTGAAATGTACTTCCCAATCACCTCTGTGTCTTAGAAACCCCAGCTTCCTTCAGAGTTCATTTCCAGTGTCACCTTCTGCATGAGTCCTTTCCTTTAAAAAAATTCTGAACTTAAACACCAAATAAAATGAACATATTTATAAATACAACAGAACAGGAAAAAAAGAGTACTATAAATGAAACTGGAAATCTATATAATGGACAGTATGATTTTTTTTAAAGGATATAATGAATTCAACATGTAATTGTCAAAACTGTCCTGCCTATCTTCCTTCTGGCCTACCTTCATTTTTCTTCTACACATTAAAAATGTTTAAACCACTCTCTTTTCTTTCTTTTTGTTTGGCAGCCCTATCTATTCCCAGTCTCCCTCTCCTTCCTACATCACCCTCCTTCCTCCACTGGAAAAACAATAAAACCCTCATAAGCAATATGTATAATCAAGCAAAACAAATTCCTACATTGGTCATGTCCAAAAATGTATGTCTTATTCTTCATCTTGAATCCCTGACCTCTCCCTCTGTAGAAAATAGGTAGTGGGCCCTCTGGAATTGAGGTACATTTTTGCATTCATCAGGGTTCTTAAGAATGAGACTTGTCCTAATGTAACAACAGCTGGTACTTCCACCTTTCCCACCCAAAGCCTGTCTCCCCTCCCCCACCAAAAAAAAATCACCTTGCATCTATTTTATATGTACTTGTACATTACATGTTGTCTACCCTGAAAGAATGTAAGTACCTTGAAATCAGGAATTGTTTCCCTCCTGCCTTTGCTTCCTGAACAGCGTATAGGAGTGGGGAACCTGCAGCCTCAAGGTCATGTGTGGCCCTCTAGGTCCTCAAGTGCAGCCCTTTGACTGAATCCAAACTTCACAGAATAAATCCCCTTAATAAAAGTATTTGTTTTGTAAAACTTGGACTTAGTTAAAAGGCCTCATCCAAGGACCTAGAAAGCCACATGTGGCCCTGCAAGACAGCAGACACCAACTATGCCAATTGTAGGATGGGAGACATAGAAGGAACTTTTCTAGCAGGTTCACACTTGATCTTAGCAGACAAGAAGACAGGAACAGAGACATACTTGTCTTCTCAAAGGGGGTTGCTAATAATGGGCGTACCAACTCTTACAGCATCCCTTAATTACTCTTCTCACAGGGTTAGACAAGAATAGAGTAGGAGCCACAACTCCTACAGGTCCCCTAAGTCTTGAATGGCGGCCAGTGGAGACTAATACACATTAACAAATCACCTCCACCCTTGATGGGAGCTGATCAAGCCTTCTAGCTTGTGCATCCTCCCAAGCCTTGATGGGGACTGGTTGGGGCAAGCACACACACACACACACACACACACACACACACACACACACACACATACACACACACACATTCCCCTTGCGCAGTCCTATTCCCCACTTACTGACCAGTGTCTACCTGATTTTTTAGGGTAACAAAGAAGGCAATTTGCCAGCGATAGCTTCACAAGTTTACATTAACTTTAGCTGTGACTTAGCGCAGCAAAGAGCAGTAGATTATTTACAACTGAACTCAAATGTTTACATTATCTCATTACATCTCACTACGTAGTCACAGTAGAAATTGCTTATAATGTGAAATTCTGAGAACTAGAGATTGCTATGGCCATGGATCCTGGGAACTAATATCTATGATCCTGAAAGCTATTATCTAAAAAAGAATAACAAAATCCACCTTACTTACACTAAAATCAGCCTTACATACCCTAAGATTCCCACTCCTGGTAGCACATTGGAGGCACTTAAATGCCTCTTGATTTATGGAAAAAAGCACCACGTTGAAGCCAGCTGGGTCATCAGCCTCTCCCAAACAAGCTAGACTAGTTGGGTAACAATAGGCAGAAAGGAAAGAGAATATGGATGCAGTAACTGCTGTCCTAACAGAGAATTATGGTCACAGAGTATGTTCATGGAATATCTCTGTCACTGAGTTTGTATTCCAAGCATTTTCATAGATGTTGTAAAAAACTGAGCTCAGTCAATACCTTCCTCCTCCTGCCTCAATAAATCATTAACCGAGGAAACTGAGTAGTTCGAACTAGTCTGAATTTTCACCTTTCCTTTACCCTCCTCTGCTTCCACCCACATAAAAAAAGAGGTGCTAAAGTATATTGAAACTCCCCAAAGCAATGCAATTCATTCCCAAGGGCACAATTCCTATGGTGATATAGCCATAACACCAGCATGCTATATTTTTTGGCCAATTCAAATGCAATCAACATGTCTCACACATACATACTAATATACAAACCTGCCACAAAGAGGAAAGAGCAAGGAACATTTATAATCCTTTCCTGAAAAATCACACTTTATTTTGTTGTAAAATGGGGCAAATAAAAGAACAGATGACAGTTTCACATTGACCCAATCCTCTATTTGGAAGAGAAACAAATTTCTTCATGCCATAACTTGCATCACTCCCATCACATCATGTTACCTGGAATCACAGGATCATAGATCTAAAGCCAAAAAGGATGTCAAAGATCACATAGTCCAATCCCCTCATATTGCAGTTGAGGAAACTGGAGCTTAGAGAGGTTTTGACTTCCACATGGTTATCCAGGTAATAAGTGTTCCTTCCCAGCAAATCCCATGCTCCATGTCCCCTCCTTACCCTTTCACCTACTTAAGGTTTTCAGGGCCAAGTTTTAGTTTGCCTTGTTTGTGAAGTTTTCTCTGACCATATTCAGTGATATAATTTTTTTTTCTCACCTGCTTGCTAGGCATGCACACAATGTTTTTATACAAAGTACAAAGACCCTCTAGTTTCCATTCACTGTTTTGTTTTATTGTGATCTTTGTAGATCCAGATTCTGTCACCAAATGAATTTGTGATTTCTTCTAGCTTCCTTTTATTCACAAATTCAATAAGCATACCATTTACTCTTTCATATGAGTTATTGCTAAAAATGTTGACTGGACTAGCACTAAAGCCCAAACCCTAAGGTATTTCACTAGACTGTGGGCTGATATCAACTTCCTTTTTTTTTTTTTTGCTTTTTTTTTTTTTGGAGGGCAGTTGGGGTTAAGTGACTTGCCCAGGGTCACACGGCTAGTTTTTTGTGTTAAGTGTCTGAGGCCGGATTTGAACTCAGGTACTCCTGACTCCAGGGCCGGTGCTCTACTCACTGCGCCACCTAGCCGCCCCTCTGATATCAACTTTCACATCCTTGGCAAGGAAAACCAAATTCACCTAATTATACTATTCTCCAACCTACATCTTTTCATCTTCTCCATGAAGATATCACAAGAGATTTCAATAAATGCCTTGCTGAAATCCAGATCTACTATATCCAGAGTGCTTCATTAATCCACTAATCTAACAAACCTTTTAGAAAAATGGTTTTACTCTACACTGGATGAACTAACATTTTGAAATTGTATATCTAGAAATGTTTTCAGAAAATCAGTCCAATCCAGTCAACATATGTTGTGCCTACTATGTGGCAGGCACTGTTCTAAGCAATGAAGACACAATTAATTTTAAAAAAATCTTTGCCTTCAAGATGCTCATAACCTAATGGGAGGAGATAACACGCAAAAAAAAAGAAGCAGAAAGGGTGGGGTGGAGGATGGGATATCAGGGAATATCCATTGAGGGAGCATCTTGTTTCATGGAGTTGAAACCAGAAAAAACAGCAATGCAAAGTGGAGTGAGCCAAAAGTCCAGTTTCTGCCCCCCTCTACAGGAGAGCATTGGGAAGAGTTCAGTACTCCAGCCTACAACCTTCCAATCAAAGGGGAAAGGGGGCTGAGGGAGGTGGTGTCACCCAAGGCTTGACTCAGCAACATCTTGAGCTTATCCAGGAGGACATTTTTTTCCCTTGGAGCTGAAACCAGGTAGAGCAGTCTCTTGGTGTGGGCCAAGTTACTCACAATCTCAGTCTGCTACAATATCTCCTATCCAACTGGGGCTTCATCTTTAAGAGAAAGAGTTGAGCTCATTCCAACCTGTCTTTGAAGGACATGACAAAACTTTAAGATTTCTAGGACAGATAAGTGATTGGAAGAAATGAACAAAATTTTCAAGATAAGAATGATAAATTTATTAACAACAATATAGAAAATGATTTCAAAGTGATAATAACAAGAAAAATGTAAATTAAACAACTTGGAGGTATAGTACCCTTCAAAGTGGGAAAGAGATGGATTGTCATCATCTTCGCTAATCTAATAGATATAAGGTAGTGTCTCAGACTTGCTTTAATTTATATTTAAAAAAAAAGATTGGAGTAGTTGATGGCAGAGGGACTATGGAAAGAGAGATCTGTGAATTGGTATAACTATTCTGGAAGACAATTTGGAATTATTAAGAAAAATGACTAAGCTGCCTGAACCAATGATCCCTCTACCAGGTATCAACTCCAAGGAGGTCAAAGATAGAGAGAAAAGAGATATTAAAATGTTCATAGTGACACTTTTGTGGTAGCAAAAAAAACTAGAAACAAAGGAAATACCCATGGTTTTTGGAATATCTGAACAAATTATGGTACATAATATAATCTAATGCAATTGAATATTATTGTGCTGTAAGAAATGACTAATGGAATAAAGAGAAACAAAATTTTATATAAACTGGTAAAGAATAAAGTAAACAGAAGCAAAAAATAGACACAATGACTACAGTAATGTAAATGAAAACACTGAAAGATAGGTTAATTCAGATTGTAATGATCAATCTCAGTCTCAGAAAAGTAATGATAAAACATACCTCTTTCTCTCAGTAGTGACATAAAGGGAATATGGATACAATATACAATGGCAGATAGTCATGAGATGGGGTGGGGAGAGCTTAGGGGAGGAGATTTTAGATGTGGGATGTAGCATAGTTTGTCAAGTATTATCTGTGTCTATTGTTTTACATATATGTGTTTCTTTTGTATCCTACCTTTTGCCACCCTCACAGGTTTCCCTCCCTCTAAAATTTCCAAAATAGTTCTCTAGGCAGCAAAAGGTGAATTATAATTTGTTCTAAGGGAATGGAACTTATTTTTGATGAGAGGGTAGTTTAAGGTAAAATTACTACGGTAGGAAAACAGGTCAACAATAAAACTTTTTTTTAAAAAAGTTTCAAACTGCCTAAGGGAAGGGCAAAGAGAATGCCCTACTTTGAGAGAAATTGCTTTGTGATCCCCTTTTTCTCAAAGGGTTTTCATATTGCCCTTTGAAGGACCATTTCCCCAATACCTAATAATTTTTATATTCTTTAGGTATGTAACTTACCTGGCTAAATTATAAAATTACAAATTACTTTTTCTTTAATAAATACAACCCCCTCCTCCACTTTAAGATGGTTAAGACCTGAAAGGATGGTTTGAGTGGCTTACATATTTGTGAACGAACTTGTTCAAGAAAAAATCCCCAGCTTTAGTATTCCTAAAAACACTTGTTTATAGAGGGGAGTTGGTCTATGGCCATAACCCCCCAGTCCCAAAGCCTAAAATGGAACCAGAAAAAATAAAGATCGGATAATGGGATGCTAAATTCATTATAAAGATGTGACTAGACCTGGTAATCTCTTTACAGAAACTGAACAAGTTTCCTGATTTAATTATAAAGGCAACCTGGCCATTGGCTAGGGAAAAGATTGGTCAGGCCCCTAGGTGGCCCTTAAAAGATAGTTGAACAGTTGGATAGTTGAGGTGAGTAGAGTATCAGTTAAGGTGATTCTGAAAGTAGGAGCAGCTTTGTGGAGTATAAGCCCTGCACTTAGAGCAGAGAAAAGCAAAGGAGAAGGAATTTTTCTCACTCCCCATCACTCTCTTTGGCTATGGCATCTAGCAACAGAGTTGCTCACCCAATAAAATACACTCCATTCAGAAGTTGGAGAATGTGTCCATTTGAGAGAGTTTGAAGCCCAGTTGAAACACACTCTTCAGCCAAACATGGAGGCAGAGAAGCAGTAATTTAGGGAAGGAAGCCATTTCAAGGAGAATGACCTGATCATGAATTCAAAAGCGCATTATCCTTAGCCAATGGAATTTTTCATCAAAAGCATAACCAGGAAGCTCAGGAAAGCAACTTCAGAAATTAAGGAATCCGAGAGGAGAAAATAGACATTGGGCTGCTGAAGTATTGGAGGCTCAACTTTGGTCACATGTTTGTGTCACTGACATTGTACTGTAAATTTGTACTCATTCTTCCCACAGATACTGTATATGTTTGTGAGAGAGTGTACCCCAAGTTTATGAGGGAATGTTTTGCAACTACTGTACTCACTATACCATCTTAGGAAATGCCTTTTCTTTGAGCCAATTGTGAGTTAGGGTTTTAAGGATAGGTACTAATATTTTACTACCTTGAACCTAAGGTATTTGTTACTTTCTAGGGCCCAACCATCAGACAGGAAGCAAGCAGCCCTAGAGGGAAAGTTTACACTTATATAAACACTACATTTTAATCCTGAAGCTTAAGAAAGCTTTGCTGTATCAGAGGCTACCACAACCCCAATTTTGAGAGACATTCCCTACTCATAGTAAAAGAAATGTATACCATTAAGGGAAGTATACCTGTAGAGCTTTGGTTTGACTGACCATATTCCTGAACTTTGCAAAAGGGCCAAAATTAAGAAGCTTTGGAGAGGTTGGAGTAGGGAGGGAGTAGTATTACAGTTATCCCTTCCACATTACAACTTTCCTCATCCCCATCCCCATTTCGACAAATCTTAAGCTGGCATAAAAAATTAAACAGGAATTTGGGGGGAGTTTTGCGAAAGCCCCAGATGACATATGTGAAGTCTAGCAGACCAAACAGAACTTATGACCAAATATTTAACCTACATTTTACAATAATGTAAACATCCTATAAAAGAAAAAGAAAAAATCAGACTTCTCTGGTACAAAGGGAAAGCCAAAAAATTTTACACAAATTTTCCATGTCACAGGGGCACCCCACCTCTAAGCCCTTCCATGTAGAAGGGATAACTGCACATACCTTGGGAGGTGAATTCACTATGAGTTGTTCTTGCTTAACTGTTTTTCTTTGTTACAAGGGAAATTTCAATTGTTTTGGGAGGGGTCATGTGTTGTTGTTGTTTGGGTGGGGCAGTATAATTAGAAATGAGATTTTTAAAGATATCAGTAAAAGCTTACTTTTTTTTTTTGCTTGTTTTTGGAGGGGGGAAGGCAGGGCAATTGGGGTTAAGTGACTTGCCCAATGTCACACAACTGGTAAGTGTTAACTTTCTGAGGCCAGATTTGAACTCAGGTCCTCCTGACTCCAGGGCCAGTGCTCTATTCACTGTGCCACCTAGCCACCCCAAAAGCTTACTTTTTAAAAGAGGTTCTGCAAGGGTCTAGTCCATGTATGTTATATATATGTGCAACAAGTTCCAAGAAGCTATCATAAAGGTCATGATGTACAAAAAGGGATGAGAAGCCCAAAGCAAAGATCTAGAAGTGAGATTAGTACTTCCAAAGAAAACATAAAAAGAACAAAGATGAGTCAGCCAAATTTCACCACTTCCATCTAGACCAGCAATGGGAAACTTGTGGGCTTAATGCCGCAGGTTCTTGTAAAGCCAAGCACCAGCAGATTCCCAAAACAATGCTACTGTGAACGGCTTTTAAGATTCGGATCACACAGTAGTAGTGAACACTCTGTTTATTCCATTACAAATCAAGATTCAGTACAATATTCACAACATAATATTCTCAATATTACTTTTTATTACAGAAAGTCCCAATATAGTGTTCATAACAGCTTAACATTAGACTGGCCACACAGTTTTCACTACAGTAGCCACAATATTTAGAACAAGGAACAAAAGAAAAATCACCTGGTTTCCCTAAGGGGGAAACCCTTTTCACTTAAAGATTCAATCAATCAGTTTACAACATACCAATCTTCCACTCATGGGGCAACCATGAACTTAATCAGTCACTCATCTAGCAGTCAGTCACTAAGCTAGATTCCCAAATACTAAATATCATTAGTCACTAATACAATCCTTAGAAAACCACACAAACTTTCTACCCCTCAGTTTCCAGCAAACCTCAGTTTAGTCCAAGGGGAGACCTTTCCTTCATCTTGACTATGGGAGGTCTCTCTGATTCCCTGGATCCCCTTCCATGGTTCCAGCTCCCTCCTGAATCTGCCAAAGAATGACCTAGATTCAGAAGCAGACAGCTGCCAGGTTCTCATCCAGTCCTCAGAGGTAGACAGCTCCCAGTTCCTTGTCCAGTCCTCAGGGCAATCCCTGGCACACACTGAAGTTCACAGGGTTCAGCACATCTCAAACTCTTCACCACTTCTCTTGCCTGGAACTCAAGGATCAGCCAGGCCATGAATAAACAAAGTCTTCTACTGTTCATGTTTCAGTCAGCTTCCAGATACTGGGAGAGGAACTCTCTCTCTCTCTCTCTCATAGCTGGCTTCAGTTTCCATGAATCTTCCTTCACTGAGGAGCCAATTCCAATTCTCTCTGTCTCTAGAATTCTTCTTTATATATAGCACTGGCTTCCTGTCTCAGCCAATAGCCTTCTTCCAAGTCAACGGGAAGTTCATGCCTTCTCAACAATGGTCAGGGTTCACACCTTCCATACTTATCCCTAAGTTACTAGGTGCTAAGTATCTGATAAACTGATTACTATTACAGTTCTCCACCCTTGATCTAGGCACATTGTTTCATATATCAGCATATACATAGGTCCAGGTAATGTACTGCATGGGCATTAAACAAGAACTGTTTGCATGACTCAGATGGGGAGAAATAAGCCACATATCATCCTTACTGAGCTTGGAATGGGTATACTTCAGTGGTTCTCACCCTTCCTAATGCCGCAACCCTTTAATACTTGTATGTGGGTAGACATGCCTGGAGACGGATAGAGGAACAGTGTCTCAGTTCCTATGCCCATTGAAAATATGTGTTTTCCAATGGTCTTAGGTGACCCTTGTGACCCCTGTGAAAAGGCTGTTCAACCCCTAAAGGGGTCATGACCCACAGGTATACTTGGAGGTTTTCCTGAGTAAAACAGGAACCAAAGATACTCATAAATGTGCTAGCATAAGGGTGCTCAAATTGCTCTTGGAAAAGCCAGTTGTTAAAATTTTCAGTGTAAACATTTTATACTCCAGAAATCTACAAACCTACAGTTCAAGGCTTCATTTAATATCTCATTGATTATGATTTAGACTGGACTTGAGAAAGTGATGGTTAAAATGTTATAATGCACATTAAACTCAAAAGTTTATTGTAGGTATATTTTCCCTCCCCAAAATAGTTGGTAAATATTTACCACCATATACCTTAGAGCGTGTGTGTGATTTTTCCCATAGTGTCATACTGAGCAGATCTTGAAGACAAGAGGGTCTAAATTCACCTTGGCAGAGATGGACACAGCATTTGTTCCCCAGATGCTATAAAATAGACACTCATCATTCCCAAAACATATCCCTTTACAGGAATTCTAATCCATATCAGGAACTTCCCTTTCCTACTTTTTAAAAAAAATTTAAAGGCAGACACACATATATACATATACATACATACATACATGTATATTTGTGTTCACATTTATTTTATTTTTAATTTACCTTTCCCACTTTCTCAGAAGGATAAGATCTTCTCGGCAGGGTATTAGGATCATAGTTTTCGTGCTGAAGGAACTTCAAACAGGTAGTAAACATCAGAGATGAGATGTAAACTCCAGGTCCTCTGACTCCAAAAGTCAGTGCTCTTTCTACTATAATCACTGACATTCACTAAAAGGTCCAAAATCTTGTGCTAGAATTCATTTCGTGTGGGGAATGTTCCCTCTACGTTTTTTTTTTTTTTTTTTGCTTTTTGGAGGGGGGATAGTAGGGCAATTGGGGTTAAGTGACTTGGCCAAGGTCACACAGCTAGTTTTCTTTTGTGTTAAGTGTCTGAGGCCAGATTTGAACTCAGGTCCTCCTGACTCCAGGGCCGGTGCTCTATTCACTGCGCCACCTAGCCACCCTAGTGGAATCATTTTAATTATTTTGTAGTCACAGCTTATATACATGGAGAGAGTTTATTGTTGCAAAAAATAAAATTTTCAAAAATATTAAAATCACATATAATGATAAATAATAGCAAGGTTCTGAACAACATGCTAAATAGTTATAAATGGCATGAATTTCTACACTCAACAATGCACCAAATCAAAAGACAATTTAAAGACAGTAGGTTTGTCTTTAAAAAAAAATATCTTTGGGGACAGCTAGGTGGCTGTGAACAGAGTACTAGCCCTGGAGTCAGGAGTACCTGAGTTCAAATCTAGCCTCAGATACTTGACACTCACTGTGTGACCTTGGGCAAGTCACTTAATTCTACATGCTTTGCCTTCCTTTCCCCTTTGGAAAAAAAAATTTCTTTTCATCCCTAGGAACCAACATAGTACCCCACACATAGCAGCCATTTAGTAAATGTTGAATTTAATTTATTTAGGCCCACTCTTTCTCACACTGGTGAGTTCTTCCTGGGGCCTCTTTTTTTGTGCAGGAGCTAAAACTGACCACTCTTCTGTATCCTTTCTTCTCTGCTCCCAATTTCCCAAATTTAAAACTATGTCCCCACTCTGGCCCAGTGTATTTGTTTCAACCAACTTTTTAGTTCCCTTTTGTCTGTCCTCCCCCCACCCCCAGTAGAATGTAAGCTCTTTGAGGGCAGGGACTCTGTGTGTGTGTATATATATATATATATATATATATATATATATATGGATGGATGGATGTATGTATGTATGTCTACACACACACATACACACACACAAATATAAATGTATGTATATATATCTACATTTCTTATGTTTTTTTTCCCTAGCACCTAGCACAAAGGTTGGCACATAGACTCAGCAACAACAATAGAGAAAATTGCCATTTATACCTAATTAATAAGGTAACCAGTCAAGGAGCGAACTAAAGGTAGGGTTTGGTGTGTTAGTTCCAAGAACTCCTGAGAGATATTGGTCTCACTTTGCATCACACCCTGCAACACACACCTACACCCTCAAACAGATGTTTCACAGCTACATCAACAAAAAGTTTGGTGCAAAATTATTTGTAAATGTTTCCTATCTTTCTTTTAAATTGTAAGTTTTGTGAAGTCAGGTACCTTGTCTTATTTACATTTTGAATCTTCCTTGGTACCTGCCAAGGGCAACAAGGTGGCACAGTGGACAGAGTGCCAGGGCTGGAATCAGGAAGACCTGAGTTCAAATCCAGCTTCAGAAACTTACTAGCTGTGTGACCCTGGGCAAGTCACTTAACCCTGTTTGCCTCAGTTTCCTGATCTCAGTAAAATGGACATTTTACATTTAAAATGTAAATGTAAGATTTACATCTCTGAGTAAAATTGCTCTAAGTAAAAATGAGCTGGAGAAGGAAATGTCAAATCACTCCAATATCTTTGCCAAGAAAACCCCAAAAGAAGTTATGAAGAGTCAGATATGACTGAAAAAGACTAACAACACAAGTTGCATATCTGTGATCTGAGGCATTTGGAGAAATCTTTTGTTCAAGTCCGGGCTTTTTCCCCCAGGAACGCTACAAATGCCTCTTTGTGATTGGATATTCATCTTTTTCTTTTTCTTGAATGGCTAGACTCAGACTTACAGGGTATTTCACCTTTGGTTACATCCGGAGTTCATTTGCTCTTTAAAACACATTCCATTCTCTCCTGATGGGAAGGGGAAAGCCATAAGCATTTATAAAGTGCTAATTACACGCCAGGCACTGTGCTAAGTGTTGTACAAATATTTTCTCATTGAATCTTTATAACAACCCTGTGAGGTAGGTTCTGTTATTACTCCACTTTACAATTGAACAAAGTGAGGCAAACAGAGGTGAGGTGATTGGTCCAGGGTCACACAGCTAGTATGGATCTAAGAATGGATTTGAACTCAGGTCTTCCTGACTCCAGGCCCAGTGCTCTACCCACTGTTCTACCTAGATGAGTCCAGTAGTTTTATGCTATTTCAATTTCTTTTCCTTTATATTTGAAGTTCTTTTTCCTGGTCATTTGCAGAGTTTGTTGTTTTGTCATTGGAATTGTTCAATTTAACCAGCACATTTGCAGCACAGAGTGCTTTTCTGGAGTTTATCTGAGGATTCTTAGTAGAAATAATAATAGGTGGAGACTTGAGTCACTGGTAGAGACCCAAGCCCCATGAAGGGTATCAGAGGACATTGGGAGATAAGTAAAATATAACATGTATGACCCTCAGGCAGTGTATGTGTGTGTGGGGGGGGGTGGTCAGAGGAGTCACAAAGAATACAAAGAATATTATACTCCCATACCGCCACCCCCACCCCACCCCCACTTTACTGTGCTCAAAGATCCTAAAGAGTAGATCTGAAAACCAAGACATCAAGTAAGACTTTATTCTGCCAATAACCATCCTGGAAACCAGGATAAGAAGGGAGCATCTCTGACACATACCAAGCTTGGAAGTTTTCCTACACAAGAAGGGAAAGCATGTAAAACATCTATGGAGCCAACGACAAGTGAGCCTAATATGGGGTCCTGCCATGCCATCACTCTAATCTGGACATAGATTGGGAGATCCATAGTATCCCACTCTTACCTCCAGTTTTCTATAAGGAATATCCTTCAATAAGTCTACTTGGGGTATATAAGTCTTATGTGTAGGTTTACTTCTTTCCCCCCTATCCCCCCCCCCGGCCACTGTCATGGTCTTCTTCGAAATAGGACAAACACAATCTGTGAGTATAACAAGCTGTCTGAATGGGGACCCAGCTAGTTGAGTAACTCAGCTCATCCTCTCCCTCTCTTCTCCACAGTAGGGTAAATTTTAATTTTGATGGCCAGAAGCTGCCTGCTTAACTTGGGGTTTATTGGCTAAATCTTCCTTCCTTCCTTCCTTCCTTCCTTCCTTCCTTCCTCCCTCCCTCCCTCCCTTTCTCTCTCTCTTTCTTTCTTTCTTTCTTCCTTCCTTCCTTTTTATATCTTATACACATACCTTGATGCAACAATACCACTATTAGTCATTTACCCTCAAAGACAATGGGAAATGTGCAAAAATATTTATACACAGCAATTTTTAGTGTGACAAAGAACTAAAAACAAAATGTATACCAATTAATTGGGGATTGGCTGAATAAATTGTGGTATATAAATCTAATGGAATATTATTGAGCATAAAAATGATAAATAATGAAAAATTCAGAGAAACTTGGGTTGAAATCTATGCCTAACTTAAAACCTAGTCCTGACATGATCTCTTACAAAAAGCATCCCCTGAGACTCTCCTCCCAAATTAGTAATAAACAAAACTATTTCAAATTTTATATAGAACTTTTCTCACTTTTCTCTTAAAGCATTTATTCTTTAGGATTACAAATGGAACCCTTCTTACATGGGTAGGTAGCCCTCGCATAGAATGAATATTGTTACCATACCTTTAAAAGATGGAATAGAGTTGTGGACCCAGACAGTTAACTGTCATCTTTAGGAAGATTCCGCTTGAATCAGAAAAAGAAGACTAAAGAGAATTTCTTTCCTGAGATTTGAAAAGTGTGAAGAATATTTGACGTGAAGAAAGAATTTGTAATAGACCATACAGTAAATTGCCAGGAGAGGATAAGTCTGTAGAGGACTTGGACAGTTAATTTAATATATAAGAGAATTCAGAGAGAATTAATTTAATTCTCTTCTGGACCCAGCCAAACTCAGGCCTGTCAAGAACAGGGGTTCGAATATGATGAGATATTCATGTACCACAAAATACAATAAAGTGGCTTTACAAATAACAAAGCATAAAAAGGATACGATTAAAAATAAAAACAAATAGCATACAATTCATACGCATAAAAAGATAATAGTTCAAAAAAAACCCAACAAACCAAATGGCTACTCTCCTCCACCTGCCTTCATCACTGCAACCAGCCACATGAGTCGAGAAGGCCTTAGGAGCTCTACTAAAACTTCCAATGCCAACTCCCTGTAGACTAGACCTTTTATCTCTGTCTAAAAAGGAAGTAAAACCAAGGATGATCCGGAGAATGATCTCCCTGCTCCTTTCAAGAGAAACTAGTCCAACCTACATAAAATACTCCAATCACAAACCCTTTATTCCGTGGAGAAGACATTTTGTAGAGAATTCCTGAGAGACTTTACCCGTCATCCTGAGAGAACAGATTCATTGGACTGTAAGTTCCAGTGTTTTGAAGGAGTCAAAATTCCTAACCACTCATAGTGAGAGAATGTGAGTTGATAACTGCCTATTTCCTCTGCTTTCACAAAGCACAGAGATATCCCTAGATATAACCTTTCTTGCAGTCCATACATTGTTGAAATATTTATCTATGTTGTTAAAGAATTATGTGGCCAGTAATATTGCTGTTTGTTAGCTTAGTCCAGGATTTGAGACAGAGAGAAGAAAAAGGGAACAAGCATTTATTAAGGGCTTACTATATGCCAATTTTCTCATTTGACCCTCAGAACAATGCTGTGAATGTAATATTGTTATTTTTTCCCATTTTACAGTTAATGAAACTGAGGCAGAGAAAGGAGAGAAAAACTTATGTAAGAAAAAGGTTTTCTTGACTTCACTGGGTACTCCAACCTAGTTATTTAATTATCAAGAATGATTTTGTATTTTTTTTGTATGCTATTAGATAACTAGGGCAGCTAGATGGTAAAGTAGATAGATTGCTGGCCCTGTAGTTCTTGCCTCAGAATCTTACTAGCTGTGTGACCCTAGACAAGTCACTTAACTCTGTTTGCCTTGGTTTTCTCATTTGTAAAATGAGCTAGAGAAGGAAACAGTAAACCGCTCCAATATCTTTGCCAAGAAAATCCCAAACGGAGTCACAGGGAGTTGGACATGACTCAACTTGAAAAGAACAAATGTGGTAATTACCATTTATGTCTAATTAATAAGGTAACCCCAGTCAAAGAGCAAGCTAAAAGGTAGGGCTTGGTGTGTTAGCTCCAAGAACTCCTGAGATATCACTCTTACTTTGCATCACATCCTGCAATATTCACCTACTCCCTCAAATAGGGTTTTTACATCTACATCAACAAAGTTTGGTGCAAAATTATTTGTAAATGTTTCCTACCTTATTAAATTGTAAGCTTTATGAAGTCAGGTACCTTGTCTTATATACATTTTGAATCTTTGTCTGCACCTACCACAGGCAGCTAGGTAGCACAGTGGATAGAGTGCCAGGGCTGGAATCAGAAAGACCTGAGTTCAAACCTGACTTCAGATACTTACTAGCTGTGTGACCCTAGGCAAGTCACTTAACCCTGTTTGCCTTGGTTTTCTCATCTATACAATGAGCTGGAGAAGGAAAAGGCAAACCACTCTAGTATCTTCGCCAAGAAACCCCCTAAGGAGATAAAAAAGAATCAGACAAGACTAAACAGTAACTGCTTACCTAATACTCTACAACCAAAGAAGCTGTTAATCCTCTTCTCTCAAGCCAAGCTCCTATCACACAATGCTTAAGCGTAAGGCTTAACTGCCCCCAGATCTAGGGAGAACTAGCTACTGAAGCTCTTTTGCATGCTTGCTGATTTAGCAGTTATCATAATTCCAACCACCTGAAGCCTTCAGTACAATACATCCTGAGGTGTAATTACAATAGTCTTCCTTGGTTAATCTTTAAAGAACTGTCAGTCCATGTCTCTTGACCACACCACCCCACCAGCAACACGGGTGCGGAGTAGCTCTGAGCCATAATTAGGAATCAACTCAGGGAGTAAGCCCTGCCCATTGCATTGTGGGAGAGGGTGGAAGACCACATGCAACTCTATCATTATTTTTTCTACAAGCTATTAATTCTCTTTTCCTAATTTTCTTACTTCACTAACTTTTCTTTTCCTAATTTTTCCTCCACCCTCTTATCTCGGTCTTTAACTCTTCCAAGAATTCCTCCTGAACTTGGGCCTGAGTAGGATTTTCCTTTGAGGCTTTGTAACTGTTTTCACGCTGTGGTCTTTTGAGTTTATATCTTGCTCTCCCCTGCCACTGCAGTAGCTTTTTTGGTCAAATTCTTTGTTGTTGTTGTTGTTTGCCGATTTTTCCAGCCTATTTCTTGACTGAGCTTTATGTTAAATTTGGACTCTGTTCACCTGGGAGTGGTGAGGCACTGTGCTGAGCTTCAGATGTTTTGGAGCTCCTGTTTTCTAAGCTAGTTCTGGGGAAGGGGGAGTGGGGTCTGCATGGTTTTGGTGTTTCCTAGGTGCTGTGATTTTTGGAGAGATAGGTTCAGATCTGGGTTTTGTTCTTTGCCCTAGAAGTCTCTGTTCCCTGATAGCCAGAAGTGCTAGTGTTCTCTCTGCCCCAGAACTATGCGTATGGGCAATAGACATGATCAACAAACAGCTCGTTAGGAGAACTTAGGATGCGTTGCATCCGAACAGTGGCCCTGAGTTAAACAAAGCTGGCAAACAAAGGCTAGCTTACTGCAGCTGGAGCTGGATACACTTTTTGTGGAGTGGTTACACGTGATGGGTAGTACCATAAAGCTAGTGTAGATTTCACAATCAAAACTAATCCAGTCAACAATCTTGTATGTCCCCCAAAAGGAGTGACAGACCCAAAAGGAAAGCACCTTTCATCAAAGCGTGATTGTAAAGAGAAGAGACAGGCAAAATGTGAGTACCAAGGTGATGTGTAGTACCAAGTGCTAGAGTGATCATAAATTTATCCTCTCCAAGCTAAATATTTTCATTCACAAAAGTAGTGGCCCCAAGGCAAGATGACTACAAGAAAACTTAATGTCAGCAGATAAGAATGCTCCTATAAGAGAGAATAGTTGAGACCTTGGAGGAAAAAGCTAAGCCAAGGTGTGGCTAGGTGATGCAGTGAGTAGAGCTCCAGGCATAGAGTCAGGAGGACCTGAGTTTAAATCCTACCCCCAGACACTTAACAGTCACTAGCCATGTGACCTTGGGCAAGTCACTTAATCCCAGTTGCCCTGCCCTCCCACCTCCAAAAAGCAAATAAAATTAAAAATAAATAATAACAATAATAATAATTAATAATAATAATAATAATAAAAACTAAGCCAACTGTAATAGCAAACACACTAGCATACCCAGGGTGGCTACTTGCACAGGTTCATAGATCTGCTTTACTGGGAAAGATAGCTGTTTAAGGGGTCAGCAATAATTTTTTAATTACATTTACTAGTTCAAGGGAAAAGCCAGCACCCTGAACTTTAGAGAAAATACTAGCAGAGAAATAAAGAACAACAGACAAGGTTCTGATTGCCTGAATTAACTGTACACTTTACATGCATCTCTGGATCAAGAGAGCCTTTACATCTGAGCAGTCAGGGAGCTCTGAACATATAGCCACTAAGAATCTCAACTAAGGCATCACAACATCCTTCTCATAAGCAAGCCGCCAAAGCAAGATACCAACTCAGAGTATATATATATACTTCTAAGAGCCAGAGGGCATCACAACCCTTGTGACTCAGCGCCTAATTAGAAATTAGCAAAAGTGGAGAATTCCTTCCTACAAGCAAGGCTTCCTATAAGCAAGACTTCCTACAACCAAGACTTCCTACAAGCAAGCCTCCCCTAAGCAAGCTTCCCTTAATGGGCTCCGCATGAGGCCTATTAATGGGTGGGGAAGAGCTTATATCCCATTAATGGTACATCAAAACAGGTTGGCAACAATGGAGCAGGAGAGGAGTGGGCAGCTTTCAGAGATTGGTGTACTCCTCCAGGTCAGAACACTTGCAAGATTGGTTTGACAAAAATTATGGGGAAATTGAGAAGCTGCTAAAAGACAAATGAGAACTCCACAGGGTTTACCAGCAGGATAGTTAATCCGTCTCTAAGAAAGTAGCATTTAACTCCATCAAAAGTAAAGTTCAAACTTAGAGAAATGCAGGATTCAGTAAGAAGGCAAATGAAACTCAGTTTTACACTAACAGTAACAATTCAAAGTGCTTTTATGATACCATGAAGGCTGTTTATGGGCCAAAGACCTATAGTGCAGCTCAACTACTTGGTTCTGATGGGGCCACACTGATTACTGATAAGGACAATTATCTTGAAGAGATGGACTGAACACTTCTATAGTGTTCTCAACAGACCATCATCAATCAATATTGAAAATATTGACTGTATACATCATGATCACATGGTGGTCACAAGAAGGGATACACTTTCAAGTTCTTTCTGAAGAACTTTAGAATTGATTGTGTGACATGGGAGACATAGTTGAAGCCAATCCCTCTCTAACCAAACTTCCTACTGAAGAAGTTTTGAATGACATTAGGAATGGTCAATATGGTGTTTTCAGCCCAAAAACTTCAGGAGAAATGCTAGGAGTAGAACAGAGGTCTGTACACGTTGTTCATTGATCTTATAAAGGTCTTTTATATGTCAATTGTGAGGGCTTATGGAAAATTATGTCAAAAATTGATTGCCTAGAGAAACTCATCAGCATTGTACATCCATTTCATGATGGTATGCTTGGACACATTCTGGATAATGGACAATGTTCTTGAGTTTTCCTAGTTGCCAATGGAATGAAGCAAGGCTGTGTACTTGCTCCCATGCTTTTTAGCACAATGGTTTCAATGATATCAGGTGCCGTTAATGAGCACAAAAACAGCATCAAGGTCAGCCACTACAATGATGGTAAATCATTTAACTTGAAAAAGTTACAAGTGAAGACTAAAGTGGAGGGGGAAGTGGTGCATGATGTTTTGTTCACAGATGATCATACACTCAAAGCAACCTCTGAAGCTGAGATGCAACAAAATATGGACCAATTCTCTGCTGTTTGTGCTCATTTTGGACTAACACATAACACCAGAAAACACAGGTACTCTGTGAGCCAGAACCACACCATTTATATGTGGAATGATCAGTTAGAGCAAATGAAGACATTTTGAGTCCTGGGGATAAGTTCACTTACCTTGGCAGTATACTTTTCAGGAACATACACATAGAGGATGAAGTTGATATACACATTGCCAGAGTTAACTCTTTGGAAAACTCCAAAGGAAAATGTGGGAAAGAAGTATTAGACTTCCTAACAAACTGAAGGTCTGTAGAGCCGCTGTGCTGACCTCATTGTTGTATGCCTATGGAAGCCTGGACAGTACACCAGTGCCATGTCAGGAAACTGAATCACTTCCATTTGAATTATCTTAAGAAGATTCTGAAGATCACCTGGCAAGATAAGGTGCTAGACACTGAGGTCTTTTCTCAAGCTCTGTTGTAGAGAATGCAACTCTGATGTTTTGCCCACGTTGTTTGAATGCCAAACATACGTTTGCCTAAACAGTTATTTTATGGAGAACCCACAGAAAGGAGGTGCTCACATGGTGGTCAGAAGAAGGGATACAAGGACACTCTCAAGTTCTTTCTGAAGAACTTTGGAATTGATTGTGTGACATGGGAGATACTGGTAAAGGACCACCCAGCATGGTGTGCCTGCATCAAAGAAGGCACTCTGCTCTGTGAGCAAAACAGAATTGCAGGAGCTGAAAAGAAACATGAGATGTGCAAATTTAGAGACACCTCCCCTCCAAATGTCCACATGAACTATTTGTGCCTGACCTGTGGCAGAGTGTTCCCAGATCATATTCGTTTGAAAAGCCACAGTTGGGCATACCGTACCTTGACTCCAACATAATAATGTCATTTGTTCCTTTTTGAGAATGAGGGATAACAACCAACCAAACTGGTCCTTTTCATTTTACGAATGAGAAAAATTGGACTCCAAAAGTTTAAGTGATTTACCTAGGTTCAGACGACCACTTAAATGTCTCAAGTGGGATTTGAATTCAAGTCTTCCTGATATCAAGTCCAACTCTTTTTTCATTATGCCATGACTTCTCAAAGTATGACAGGCAATCAACAATTTTGTGGGATACATAATTTAATGATATACACATTTTTTAAAATTGGAAGACTCTCAAAAGGAGGCTTGCATTTGTAGTTTATCAAAGGTTTTTCTACAATGACTTAAATTCATCTATGATAGTCCTTTTACTGTCTTAATCTGACCTACCCAATTCATTGCACTCCTTAACTATCAGCTTTGATCTCTTCTCTATCATGTCACAAAAAAGAATAAGCACATTCTTGATGGATGGCGATAGTAATGATTACTTTTGGTCTTACAATAGCTATCCAATCAAGTCTGTTCAAAAAAGGGGATGCCAATAGTCATACAAAGCTGTAAGATACCCCAGTCTGCTATTTCCCAGTCATAGAATAGATCCCCAGCAGACATTTATAAAAGTCATAGACTTTTACTCTACTCATATAATGATCTGCTTTCCTGTGTCACAGAATTGTCGCTTTCAATTTAGAATAGACTCTAATTAAGGATCCTTCGGAGTCTTTAGTTTCTGGGTAGATGTTCATTAAGCCTAGGTTCACCATGTTTCTACTGAGGGGCTGAATGGACAAGTCTCCTTTGCCTCCTGTGTTTTATATCTTAGGTAGTAAGTATTGGAATGCTACAAGTTGGACAGGTATTCTTGAAACCCAGGCATGCCTAGAAAAAAGTGGTTTAAAATGTGAGCAGATAATAACTTGAAGCTGTAAAAGGAGCAAAGTAGAGGCATTTTCCTTTCCCCCTAGCAGGCTGCTGTTTGGCACAAAGGGTTGGGGAGGAAACAAAACAAACACACAAAAACAAAATGCTACACAGCCCTGAAGGGATGGGATAGTGAATTACCTAGAAAATGAAAGTCATGCTGCTCAGAAAAGTGTGAACTGCCAAAGAAGCTCTACCTATTTCAAGGGTAGGCTAGCAGGGTTCTTGGGCATGCTCAGATAGATCCTCGGTCTCAGGAGATGATTGATAGCTGTCTGCTTTGCTCAACATTGCCACCTGGTGGCATACAATTTAAAAAAAATCTGCATTAACTGTTTTCTTGAGGATCATTAGCAACAGCCAGCCTAGCCCTGAACTCCACACCTTTTTTTATTTGCTTTGTTTGCTGAGAGCTCCTTCATTAATTTTACCGAAGGCTTTCCACGGCAGCACGATACAGCGGCAAGATAACTGGATTTGGAAACAGTACCAGTATTCAAATCCTGACGCTCCGGCATTACCTCTATGATCTTAGGCAAGTCAAGTCACTTCTCTGGGATAATGGACTAAATAACCTTTAATATTCCTTCTTGCTCTAAATCCATGATCCTGTGACAGCATCCCATGCTCACAGGATGGGTGGAATTTTTAACATTTTAAGCATACAGCAGGCAATTTCTAACCATAGAGGACATTCTTATCCATTTGCTGGGGACTTCCTGAAATGGCTGATGTCAAATGTATTTTTTCCTTCTTTTGACTCACCTAATAGCTTCACTCATTGCTTTGTGGAAATATATGGTCTTTCTGCCATGGTCCAAGCTATTTTTGTGCTATTCCTGTTCACTTCATTCACTATCCAAATATCACCTACTAGGATGATGGAATCAATGATAGACTCAACCCTTAGCAGTTTGTCACTTCATTCACCCAGAGCTTAACACATGGCAAACACTTAAATGCTTTTTTATTCATTCTTTCTTACCTGGGATCTACCAAGATTCCCAAAAGCAGCGGTGGAGATTGATGAATTCCCTTTCACCATTCTAGTCTGAATGATCAATGTGGCTCCAAGTCATCTCTTGTCAGTTTTCTAGAATTAATACTTTATGGTTAGCTCAGATACTAGGGCAGTTGCCTTGTTCCAGTGCTTTCTATTGATCATTCACCATGAGAGAATACTTGATAGGGTAAAGTCTAGCAGTAGCTACTCTCTATCCTCAGTTAATACCCCTTTGTCAATCACTCAAGCACCTAGGCAAGAAGTCAAACACCTGTCACTTTCTCCAGATTAAGTCCTGATTATTCCTGGCAAATGGCATCTAAATAAATTCATTCATTCAATTACTACATGGCTTACTAAATACTTCCTACTAGCCAAGGACTAAGTTAAGAATACAAAGAAGAGTCTCTTCTCCCCAGGTTCCTGTCTTTCCTTTAGCCACTGCCACCACCAAAGAAATGGCAACCACCGAAGTTCTGAAGATTGGTAAGAATCTCTATGAGGGTAAAACAAAAGAAGTCTATAAATTATTGGATAGTCCCGGGAAAGTTCTCCTGCAATCTAAAGACCAGATTACAGCCGGCAATGCAGCTAGAAAAAATCACCTCGATGGAATCTCAAACAAAATTACCAGCTGTATTTTCAAGTTTTTACAGGAAGCAGGTATCAAAACTGCTTTCACTAAAAAATGTGGGGAGACAGCTTTCATTGCACCGCAGTGTGAAATGATTCCAATCGAATGGGTATGTAGAAGAATTGCAACTGGTTCTTTTCTCAAAAGAAATTCTGGTGTCAAGGAAGGATACAAGTTCTACCCACCTAAATGGAATTGTTTTTCAAGGATGATGCTAACAATGATCTACAGTGGTCTGAAGAACAAGGTTATTGCTGCAAAATGGTGTTTTGCTGGGCTCAACCTAAGTCAGACTGAAGTGGATACCATGAGTCATTCCACACAGGCTATTTTTGAAATACTGGAAAAATCCTGGTTACCTCAAAACTGTACACTGGTTGACATGACGATTGAATTTGGTGTTGATGTAACTACAAAAGAAATTGTTCTTGCTGATGTTATTGATAATGATTCCTGGAGGCTCTGGCCATCTGGTGATAGAACCCAACAGAAAGACAGTCATAACAGGACCTGAAGGAAGTGATTCCTGAAGGCCTCCAGATGGTGAAGAAAAACTTTGAATGGGTTGCAGAAAGAGTAGAGTTGCTTCATAAAGTGGAAAGTCCATGCAGAGTTGTGGTACTGATGGGCTCAATTTCTGACCTTGGTCATTGTGAAAAAATTAAGAAGGCTTGTAGAAACTATGGAATTCCTTGTGAACTTTGAGTAACATCTGCCTATAAAGGACCAGAAGAAACTCTAAAGATTAAAGCGGAGTATGAAGGAGATGGTGTTCCTACTGTATTTGTGGCAGTAGCTGGCAGAAGCAATGGTTTGGGACCAGTAATGTCTGGTAACACTGCATATCCAGTAGTTAATTGTCCTCCACTTGATCGGGGAACTCAGGATGTGTGGTCCTCACTTCGAATGCTTAGTGGTCTTTGTTGTTCAACTATATTTTCACCTGAGGGAGCAGCTCAGTTTGCAGACCAGATATTTGGATTAAATAACAATTTGGTGTGGGCTAAACTTTGAGGAAGCATATTAAACACATGGGTTTCCTTGAAGCAGGCAGATAAGAAAATCAGAGAATGCAGTTTATAAGAAGAATGCAATGCATTTTTAAAAGTGGAAAACAAAAAGATTCTAATTTAGCTTTAAAAAGCATTATCAATCAGGCAAGAGAAAAGATCATTCTAAACTAATCATAGAACAATACTAATAAAATTTCTTACTTGAAAAAAAAAGAATACAAAGAAGAAACAGAAACAATCCCAGCCATTGTTTCGAATCCATCCTTGTTGACTTTTTAGGTTGGTGGAGCAAGAGGTTAGGTTTTTGGCACACCTGTAAGCATTATGTCAAGTTCTGACAACCAGGAGCTGGCAGATACGTTCTAAGAACTGCTCTGTAACGAGATGTTACTCTTAGGGCTGAAGTAAACCCAAAGCTCACACTTTTACATGTTCTTGGCTTTATTTGCATTTAATAATACCCAGAAGGACACGTTACACAAAAGGCTAGTTCTGATAACAGTAAGATGCCTTTCCCTTTTCCTCCACTGATGCATGTTTGTTTCACTTCCCCAGGGTAGATGGTCTCCAGACATGTACAGCTGCATGTCAAGGCAAAGCGGAAGTCTCTGTGAACAGAAGTAGGAGTAGTTTGTCTTGACAAACTGCTTAGTGGTTCTCCTTCTATTTCTTTCAGAAAAGATATCTCTACTTTGCTGATCTTGATCTTTGTTTCAGGGTGTTTGGGTTGGTAGAAGCCAGTCTTGCCTGTGGTTGCTTCCTTGTGGCTTGTTTTTGTTTTTAATACTTACTTTAATACTTTAACTTGCACTCCGAACCATTCTGGACATTGGCTACCAGCAACTCGACTCTACCTTGCAGCGAAAACGTGCATTTACAGACCTTCGTATTATTTAGTATAATTTTGGAACCAAGTAAGGTATTATAATGATATTGGACTTATATGAATTGGGTGACATCGAGGAATGTATATTTGCAAAAAAAACCCAATATTTTATTGTTTATAATTTTGTACAGTATGATAAGTTTTGAAACACTCCCCAATATGCATTGCAGGCTGGGTAGTGCACGTTTGACAGTAATAAGTGGTCTGACGCCTGCCACCAGGTGTTTTCCTGTTAGAACATACAATGCAGTCCCGCTTTCTTTGTCCCAATTTAAGGAGGAAACAATACCTCGAAGCGTATTGATCCGCACCATCCACACCACCCATATTTGCCGTATATTCTGACACCATTTCAGGCTTACTGACTGTTACGATATGTCCACCGCGTAATGTTCTCTGGGTAGATTGTAGGTTTGTGTTATAATAATTGGTGAGCATGGTAATAATTCTTTTATCTTTCCACGCAAGAAGCGTAGTATTATTCTTTCTGTATGCAACTGTTTTAGTGCTTGAGAGGGGACA
>CM053600.1:89152591-89178688 GCA_028646575.1 Pseudocheirus occidentalis
TCTGCAGTTCCGTGGATTTTGGAGCTGTAAAATTTATTGATTTTATGTGTATTTAAGGTGGCCGTGCAGGAGCTGCTGATCCTTGCTCCTTCTATGCCGCCATCTTGGCTCCTCCCCCCGTGCAATCAGATTATCTTTCTAACAAGATTTACCATTTGTTAGAGGACATTTCAAGTGATAAACTATGAAAAACGATTCAAAGTTATATGAATGTAAATGCTAATGTGGGGAGGGGGAGAGAAGTATAGCTTTTTATATAGGACCAACACAAGTAGTATTCAAGTGGACACATATTTCACACCTTTGTGTAAATGTATGTAGTGTTCCCACAAGAATGCATTTATGCGAACCCTCTCACCCTCAAGCAAGAGGGAAAATTGACCTCATAAGAACTTGGTATCTGTTAAGTGAAAACAACATATGTATTCACACCAAAACAGAGAAAGAGAAAGTCTTTGACTCAAGGGTTCACTGCCTAAGTTAGGTAAACTCATTCATCACATGATTATCTAGGAACTATTGAGAAGAAAATAAGTTCGTTTGTGCTCTTATCTACTGATTAAAACCCTTTTAATGAAAAATAAGTATGCTTTATTTCATCTGTAAGAATTTTTCATTTTGTTATGTTTCAAAGCCTAAAGAAAATAGAGAGTGTAAAAGTAGTATTATACCTCTCAAGTTAGTAAAGCCCCATTATTTGTGCATTGGTTCCTACACTCCAGGTCCTTCCGGATGTTACAGAGCCACATGATATCCCCAAGTCATGGATTTTGCTGTTTGATCTCTGATTCAGCTTGAAGATATTTGAAGGCTCCAGAAGTCAAGCAGTTCTCTCACTGTACTGAGTACACATACATATGAAGCAGCTCAAATGTACAAGTACCCCCATCAACACTCACTTCAAAGGTCATTAATAACTTACAGGTGTGAGGGGGCAAGCTGCCCTCTGAACTCCCTTGCTCCTTCATGAACTCGGGTTACTCTCTCTGGGCCACTTTTGTAATGATGCATTCTTGGTTAAAAGAGAAGACAAAACTTCTTACCCTTATTTCTCCTTCTCCCTGCCCTTATTCTTGTGTGTCTGAGATGACATTCCAAACCCTCCTAGGAGACACAAAAGCAGACATCAGTCATGTTCTCTTTTGAGAGAGAGAGAGAGAGAGAGAGAGAGAGAGAGAGAGAGAAAGAGAGAGAGAGAGAGAAAGAAAAAGAGAGAGAGAGAGAGAGAGAGAGTGTTTGTGTTTAGAGTGTGGAAGAGGAGGCAGAAGTAATCTATTTATCTCTCTTTGGAAAGATCTCTAAAAAGGAAACAGAAAGACAGAACAGGTGGGTAGTAAAAAGCTGCCTGTTTTGGAAGATGGGAAAATTCTGATGGACTATAACATCTGTTTACTTGAAACTATGCACTGGAGATTTAACTGTGGACCTGGGGCTTCTGTGTTTATTCTAATAGTTAATTGGATTTGGAGGGAGAAGCATTTATCCCAAATTTGTGTATTAGTATCGTCTGAATCTTAAAAAAAAACTACAACCCTCACAACAAATACATCAGGCACAACAACTGTTTATAAGCATTTACTATGTGCCAGGCATTGGCGAAATAAAGAAAGGCAAAAATGGTCCCTGCCCTCAAAAGACTCATATTCTAATGGAAAAGACAATGATCAAATAGCTAAATACATATACGATCATACAGGTAATCTAAAAAAAAAGGTACTAGCAGCTGGGGGAACTAGGAAAGGCTTCCTGCAGATTTTGAGCTTTGAGATGAATCTTACAGAAAACCAAGGAAACTCAACCATGAGGGAACAGAGCACACTAGGCATAGGGGACAGCCAAATTTACCCAAATCAGGAATTTGATATGAACAAACATCTACCAAGTTCACTTCATAATTGGGTGATCATGGGAAAATGACTTCAATTTTCAAGTCCTTAGTTTATTCATATATAAAATAGAAATAGAAATACCTTATGGACTTCCCACAGTTCTTGTGAGAAGAGAGCTTTGTAAACCTTATAGAATTATGGCATTATAGAAATGTGAACAGTTGGTGTTATTTTTGTTGTTGTTCTTATTATTACTACTACTCCTTAGGAAAATACTTTGGAAACCTTTTGTGACTATGAGCATTTAAAGAAAACTTGCTTATATTTGTCTTCTGAAAGACAGCAACAGCTCATGAAACCCAGGGGCTCCACTCAGGCTAAGGCACCAGGTTTGGGTTATAAATCAGCCTCGAGCTGACTCAGAAAAGAGAAAGCTACCCAACTGAAGAATGGTCATTATATCTATTTTCTCTATTTCCTAGGGTTTTTTCACAATATCTAGGTAAACAACATATTTCTATACTACATAGTTTTTCCTTTAATATTCCTCTAGTAAGATGTAACCTTTTTAAGGACAAACAGCATCTTGCTTTTGTATTGCATCCCGTAGTGTTAGAATATAGTAGGTGCTTAATAAATACTTGCTGACTAATTAATCACTGACATTGACTTTAAGCATCTTATACATATCTCATTCTATCCTCACAACAATTCTGTGGGTCAAATATTGTTGTTCAATCCTTCGGTTGAGTCCAACTCGTCCAATTCTTTATGACCCCATGAACCATAGAACACTAAGCCTTTCTATCCTGCACTAACTCTCAAAGTCTCCAAATGCATATTTATTTTTTCCATTGATGCTATCTATCCATCTCATTTTCTGCTCTCCCTTTCTCCTTTTGCTTTCAATCTTTCCCAACATCAGGGACTTTTCCAGTGAATTCTATCTTCTTGGTATGTGGGCAAAGCATTAAAGCTTCATCTTCAGTATTTGACCTTCCAGTGAATAGTCTGAATTAATTTCTTTAACTATTGACTGATTTGATCTCCTCGCTGTCCAAGAGACTCTCAAGAGTCTTCTCCAGCACCACAATTCAAAATTGTTGATTCTGTAGCACCCAGCTTTCCTTATAGTCCAAATCTCACAGCCATACATTGCTACTGGAAAAACCATAGCTTTGAATATACATACCTTTGAATAAGGTGATGTCTCTGCTTTTTAGTATTCTGTCCAAATCTGCCATAGCTTTCCTTCCAAGGAGCAACCATCTAAAAATTATAGATATTATTATCTCCACTAAAAAAAATATCAAAATTGAAAAAGGTTCTGAATGCAAATCTCTCTTGACTACACATCCAATGGTCTATCTACTACACCAGAGGTCTCTAGACTTTTTCATCATGTAACACTACCAGTAAAATGTCTGAGCATTCAACCTCAGTGTGTGCGCGTTTGTTCATTTATAAATTATATAACATATTACTGCATTAGTAAATAATATATGTTATTTATATATACATAAAATAGGAAATTGTAAAGGAATGAAAATAACAATATTTAAAATTATTTTTATTTTTTCTTGCTACAAAAGCATTTTGCTCTTACTAAAATACTATTAATAGTATTAATGTTATAATGATCACAATGTAATTTTAATCTTTTTTAATCAATCATAATGTGATTGAATATGCTTCATTACTTTTGGAAACATTGGTCTAACACTTTTAGCCTTTCAAAGTTCTAGTTCTAAGTTTCGTTTATTTCACACTTAGTTCCAATGGCAATGACAGCTGGAAAAGATAGCTCACAGAGATATATTTATCCATATGGAAGAATTGGAGTAGCTAGGTGATACTGAAGATAGAGCACTGGGCCTGGAATTAGGAAGACCTGAGTCCAAATCCAGTATTAGACATGTACTAACTATGTGACCCTGTACAAGTCAACCCTGTTTGCCTCAGTTTCATGCAGAATGAGCCAGACAAGGAAATAGCACACCCCTCCAGTATCTCAGTCAAGAAAATCTCAAATGGGGTCATGAAGAGTTGGAAACAACTGAAAAACATCAACAATGGAAAAAAGCATATTGCTGGCTGAGGTCACTAAATCTTGATGCTCAATTTTCAATCCCACCCACTAATTATGCAAAAGTTTTTGTTGAAATTCAATGAGGAGGGGCGGCTAGGTGGTGCAGTGAATAGAGCACTGGCCCTGGAGTCTGGAGGACCTGAGTTCAAATTTGACCTCAGACACTTAACACTAGCTGCGTGACCTTGGGCAAATCACTTACCCCCAATTGCCCTGCCCTCCCCACTATAAAAAGCAAAAAATAAAAATACTACTAATAAAAAAAACTACAAAAAAAAAGGAAATTCAATGAGGAAATTTCCATCTAGAGGTAGTAAGGTGTTACAGTAGATGACTGGCCATTGAGTCAGTACAATTCTAGTCATAGATACTTATTAACTGTGTCATCCTGGGCAAATCATTTTTGACTGCCTCAGTTTCCTCTCCTATAAAATGGAGATATAGCATCTATCTCACAGGATTATTGTGAGGATCGTATGACATAATGTTTGTAAAGTGCTTAGCTGTCATAGAGTAGGCTCTTTATAAATGCTTTAATAAAAATCTTCATTGATGTCAGTTCTTAAAAATAAATCAAAAGCATGTTTATATTTTGTTGTTGTTTACTTGTTTTCAGGCATGTCTGACTCTTTGTGACCCCTTTTTGGGGTTTTCTTTGCAAAGATATTGGAGTGGTTTAGCATTTCCTTCTTCATTTCATTTTACAAATGAGGAACTGATGAGTGAGAAGAGCAGAACCACAAGAAATTTGTACACAGTCACAGACACAATATATGTGTGACGACTAAACTTTAATAGACTGGGCTCCTCACAGCAACGCAAGATTATAAGACAACTCCAAAAGACTCATGATGGAAAGAGACATCCACATCCAGAGCAAGAACTATAGAGTCTGAATGCAGATTGAAGTAAATTACCTGCTCTCTTTCTTTTTCTTGCTTTGTTTTGTTTCCTCTTTCCCATTGTTCATTCCATTGGTTATACTCCTTCTTTACAACCTGATTAATGTTTAATGTGAAGGCATTTGTAGATCCTATATTTGATTACATGCTGGGGGAAGCAGTGAGGGAGAGGGAGAAAATTTGAAACTCAAGGGATTGTGGAACTGAATGTTGTAAACTAAAGGCAAATAAGTAAATAAATATTTAAAAAAAGAAAAAATGAGGAACTGAGGCCAACAGAGTTAAGTGACTTGCCCAGAGTCACATAGCTCGTAAGTATCTGAGGCTGGATTTGAACTCAGGGAGACATCTTCCTAAGTCTAAGCCTAGTGTACTAACCACTGTACCACCCAGCATAGATAGATAGTTAGATACAGATATTTTAAATAAATAGACTTAAGATCCAATGTAACTTTTCATTTGGAAGATTTTTAAACATGTGAGAAGCGTTTTCTAAATTTTTTTAACCACAAAGATGAAAAGTTTTTTTCAGATGAAAAACTCTATCAACAAAAGGTTAGTTATTAAATCTCTTGCTAATTGTGATGCCATTAGCTAACACCCCAGGTACAATATACATTTAGAATGGGGCTCATCATTAATGATAGCAAGATGTAAATCCCTATTTCAAATAATCTTGGTGGAGGGCTGACCTTGGCAGATCTGATTAGACCATCATTCCTTTTATATCATAAGATGGTTGACAAAGATCAAAGAGGAGGAGAAGTATAAAATTCTGCCATTTATATAATTAATATATAATTAATATTGTTTTCAATCCCAAGTTTTTTCTACTGTCATTATTTTAAACTACTTGTTCATTTTTTGAGGGTGTTAAAGCCAAGTAACATAATTTGTAAATCCACTTAGCCAGACTACATCACAATATGATGAAAGCAAAAGAACAAATGAAAGTGTCATAGTTAATACCTCCATTGCAGAACTCCCTCAAGTCAGTGTTAATATATTGGAGACTGGTTCTCCTTCTCTTCTTCAGGCTGGAAGTACACTAGCCACTCATGGGCCAATTCATGATTGCTTTTAGGCCTACTGCAATCCAGAACCACAGAATTCAAGTGATCTACCAGCCTCAGCATCCCCAGCAACAGAGGACCACCATGTTAGACTAGCTTTAATATGAATACGAAATTTTAGTGTGACCTGGTTAATTCTAGTCCTCTCTCCTAAAAGCTAGGCTGACTTTATCATTCCAAGGTACCCTGAGGTGTTTGTGGAAATATCTATGTTATCAACTGGAGTCCCTGTCTATTGTATTCTCCTCCTCCACATCTTAGCAAACTGATGTGGCCTACACATGCACCAGAACTCCATTACATTATCAAATTTTAATCTATTTTTTAAAATATATAAAATAAATAGAAATAGAAATCCTAACATTTTTTCCCCTCATTTCAGTGGTCTATTGTGTATACCCCACTTTGAAGATCAGTGCTGTAATGCCTAAAGATATGCAAAGATACACATAAACAATTGTGCTGGGCATCATTTTTATTTACTCTTAGACTCTGCATGGGGTGGGGAAGCTAGAAAAGGTTATGGCCTAAAATTTGAAAAACGACTTCAACATCCATTCTAAAGTTTGATATGATGAATCAAATGTCGCCAGATAGTTTCTAATTTGTAACCTATTTCCATAATTTCCACCTAAATAAAAGGAATTAAGTACCTCTTTGGGAACTTATTTATCATGTTTAATTTGAAAAAAAACCAACCCTAGTAACTTAAAAATAGCAAAGTTTTACCTACTATATTCAAGGCAGTGGAATAAACAAAAGTTCTTGCCCTCAAAAAAACTCAAAAGGCAACAGAAGCTGATAAAGTTGTCCATTTCATCACAAAGATAAAAATAGAAGGCTAGGCTGGTAACAAGGGACAAGTTGGTTTACACTGGTCTTCCCATCAAGGACTAGAAGTAAGCAAAGAAACTAAGATGAAAGTGACAAATTATGGACCAGATTGGAGGTGACTTCCCAAATCAAAAGGGTTAAAGGTTAAGTGTTATGATTGAATTAAAGCATTCTTGATGGAAGGAAGCGGCCACTTGGATTTTAGCTAAACTGGAGGTTGGAGGGAGCAAAAGACAGAGGCATTAAAAGGTAAAGGGGAAGTCCTTTCAGATGTAAAGGAAGCACTCTATCTAAGGCACTCAACACCTAGCCAAGGGTTTGAGCCTTGAATACCTCAATTGCATATTTAAAGACTCATGGAGACAATGAACTTGCTCCTCGGGTATCCAATGTTTTCTAACTTTTGTCTCCAGCTATTCATCTGCATAAGAACTAAACAGGAATTCGGGAAGCTGCCTGGCTGAAAACCATAAGTAAGGATGGGCTTCCTCCCTGAAGATACCTGTTTGAACCAGGAAGAATCATTAAACTCAAGAAGCTAGACCTCACCTACTTCCTTGAGTTGACATAGATGTTTCTGTGTCACTTCTCTGGTCTTGGTGGGAGGCTATCGACTTGTTTACTTGTTCTGGTACAGTTTTTTTTTTTCTTTATGAAACCATTTCCTATTTCCAGTGGGCTTCTGGTTGACTTTTTGTCCAGTTCTGGGGTGGCATAAGACCCTTACTGTACTTTCTCATTGGATTTTTTTATCACTATTTGGTCTGGTATGAATTTTAGGTTTTTGCTGAAATAGGTATGGAATTATTGCATGACCAACTTCTATTTAGGTGGCTAGCTATTTTCCCCAAAAGAACCAGGGCTTGATTAATGAAGCGATTGGCGTCTCTGTTTGGCAGGGTTTATCTGTTTCTGGATTGGGTCCTCACTGGGCTAGGAAGCTGTTAGCAGCTTGGATCTTTCAGTGCGTCTAGAAGCTTTTGAGCTGAGCCAGGTAGTTCCCTTGGCTACTGGACGTTGCTGCTGAGCTACTAATCTTAGCAAGGCCTATGGCTGCCCAGACTGAAAGCACTCAACTCTTTGCAGGGTGTGATGCTTCTTGTAGGTGGCTTTGTCTTTGATGGGAGGCTAAAAGTCTTCACCAGGTCCAGCCTCTGTCTAAGATTGGATGTTGCGGTGTTCTTTTCAGGTGGAGCGTTCCAGTATTCTTTTCAGCAAGGGCAACAATCCTTAATTTAGGATTAGTAAAATTGGCTCCTTCAAGAATAAAACCAAAAGATTCAAAAGAAGAAAATAACTACATGAAATGACATGAAATACTAGAATAAAATTTAAAGTATGGGAAAAATAGAAGAAAATCTATCTGACCTTGAAAACAGGTGAAGGAGAAAACTTAAGAATCATCAGATTCTCTGAAAACTGTAATTAAAAAATATATACACTATATTTCAATAAAACATAAATGAAAATTTAACGTATCTACTAGAACCAGAGCATAAAGGGAAGACAAAAAGAATCCATTTAGCATCCCCACGAAGAAAACCCCAAAGGAAATTTTCATTCTAATAACGTTAAAGCCAAAATCAAGAACTTTCAGTTACATGAGAGAAAAAAATTTGACAAGCAACCAGAAAGAAAAGCAGTTTATGTGCTAAGAAACCATAGTCAGGATCACATGAAACTTGGAAGGTTCTGCTACAAGCCAGAGCTTTTTGAATACAGTATTCCAAAAGGTAACAGAGATAGGCTTACAACCAAGAATAGTTTACCCAGAAAATAACTGAGTAAAATCCTCATGGGGGGAAATTTTGATTTTTTAAAAATTTCTCTCTCTCTTTTATTTACTTTTAGTTTACAACATTCAGTTCCACAGTCCCTTGAGTTTCAGATTTTCTCCGCCTCCCCCCTATCGTGGTGGCATGCACTCAGATACAGGATCTACAAATATCTTCCCAATGATCATTAGTCAGGTTGTAAAGAAGGATTGTAACTGATGGAATGATCAGTGGGAGAAAGGCAACAAAACAAGAAAAAGAAACAGAGCAAGTAGTTTGTTTCAATCTGCACTGAGACTCCACCTCTCCTCTGGACATGGATATGTTGGAAAATTTGATTTTTAATAGAATAGAAGACTTCCGAGAATTTCTGATGTTAAGACCAGAATAGGAACTTTGAAATCAAACATTGGAGTGAAGTAATCTTACTTTGCCAGAAAGGTAAATTTATTTGAGCAATTGAAGGAACTGTGTGATGTAGCATTAACTTTCTAAAACAGAAGAAACAATTGGCCTTTCAGAACCTTAATTTCTTTAGACAGGAAATATGAGGAAAGGAGGGAATTAAATAAGAAAAATTGAGTGGAGGGGGGATTGGTTCTGTTCTGAGAGTCTGAAAAGGGTAAAGATGAGAACGAGTAAAAGGAATAGAGTAATGTAGAAAAGAAGAGCTATATAATTTTTCATTTCTTATAATTGGGGTGAATGAGAAGAGTATAGACAAACATGAAGGAAGGGGTGAGAGAAATGTGCATCAGAAGAATCTTGCTGATTATAAGACAACTCCAAAAGACTCATGATAGAAAGAGATATCTACTTCCAGAGAAAGAACTATAGAGTTTGAATGCAGGTTGAAGCAAACTACCTGCTCTCTTTTTCTTGTTTTGCTTCTTCTTTGCCATTGTTCCTTCCATCCATTGGTTATAAGCCTTTACAACCTGACTAATGTTTAATGTGAAGGAAGGTATTTGCAGATTGTATATTTGATTATATGCCACCATGCGGGAGCGGGGGAGAGAAAATTTGAAACTCCAGGGATTGTGGAGCTGAGTCTTGTATACTAAAAGTAAACAAATAGATTAATTTAAAAAAAAAGAAGAATCTTGCTCTTATCTGAAATGTTCAAAGGAGAATCCAACACAGTTTGATGTAGAAATATGTGAAACTTGATTGGATAGCCAGAAGGGTCTAGGATTGAACATTGTGTTAAGGGAGGATAAAACCAGGGAAGGAATAACTGCAAGTGAAACAAATTTCCTAATACTGAAAGGAAGATTAAAAATTGGGGGGGGGGAGAGAAGAACTAGAATCTAATGGAGCAATGGACTATCTGAACAGACTGTGATACACAAATGTAATGAAATACTATTGCTCCATAAGAAATGACAAGAGTCAATTGCAGAGAAACCTGAGAATAGTATGAATTAATGCAGAGTGACATAAGCAGAACTAAGAAAATAACTTATATGTGGACAAAAACATCATTAAAAAAAAGAACTTTGGGGATAAACCCTAAAAAATTTGATAAATGCAATGACCAATCATGTCTTCAGAGAGTCTACAATGAAGGATGTTATACATATCCTGTCACAGAAATGACAAAAATAGAGAAAGACAAAGTAGAGAGAAAAACACACATTTTTGGACCTGTTACTAAGTGGATTGGTTTTGTTTGACTATGATTATTTGTTAAAAGGTTATTTTTTCCTTTTTTTTATTGATGGAGAATACTGAGAGGGAGGAATAGAGAAACCAAAAATAGACCATTAACACTTTTTACAAATGCACAGAGAATAAAAGTTCAGTAGAACTGAAAAGAAGAGAAGTTTTTGTTGTTGTTGTTGTTTTGCAGGAAGGAGGGCAGGGCAATTGGGGTTAAGTAACTTGCCCAAGGTCACACGGCTAGTAAGTGTTAAGTGTATGAGGCTGGATTTGAACTCAGGACCTCTTGAGTCCAGGGATGGTTCACTGCACTGATGAGGTGTAGGCTCTGGGACTCCTCCCCCCCCCTTTTTGAGTTCTCCTTGATTCTTTGAGGTACAGGCTCTGAGAAAGTAAACCTTCCCAGGGAAGACATTTGCCTGAGGTCACGAACCTTAAGTTGTGGCTCTGCCCAAGTCTTTTGCACTCATTACTTGAGTCTGATCTCATCTTGACTCCTGAAGACCCTCCCTACTAGAGTCTGACCTCATCTGACTCCTCCTGAAGACCCTCCCCAATCTCCTCCTCTGGACCACCCCTAGATTCCTCCCACAGCCTTTCTGTATATAGAATCCCCATCTTCCCTCCATGTGGTGTGAGAGCGCCATGGGATAGCTTAGCAGATACTTGCTCTGGGTGAGAGCGCCATGGGATAGCTTAGCACGGACTTACTCTGTGTGAAAGCACCATGGAATAGCTTGGCACAGACTTGCTCTGTGTAAGAGCGCCTTAGACTAGCTTAGTAGAGACTTGCTCTGTGAGAGCACTGTGAAATGGCCTAGCACCCCACATGGCGAACTTGAACTTTCAATAAACTTTACTCTTTCTTTGGCTGAGAAGACTGGAGTGGAATTTTTTCCGCAGGACCCCGCATGTTGGTATTTTGGGGTCTCAGGCAGCCCTAGCCCTCTTTGGGTACCCTCTTCAGCACCACCTAGTTGCTCCAACAAGACAAGTTTTTAGAGTAATGTATGATAATAGCAAAATTCATCTAGAAGAATAAAAGGTCCAGAATATCAAGGGACTTAATGAAAAAAAATGTAAGGGAAGGTGACCTAGCTGTCCAGATCTTAAATTGAATTAGAAATCATCAATCTCCAAAACTATTTGGTACTGTATAAGAAATAGAGTGGTGGATTAGTGGGATAGGTTAAATATGAAAGACACAAACAGTCAATGACTAGACTAACCTCCTATTAGATAAATACAAAGACCACAGCTTCTGGGATAAGAACTCACTATTGAACAAATCTGCTGGGAAAACTTGAAAACAGTATGGCAAAAACTAAGCATAGACCAGCGTCTTATACCCTATACCAAGATAAAGTCAAAATGGGTGCATGATTTATATATAAAGACAGATGCTATAAGCAAACCAGGACAGCAAGGAATAGTTTACCTGTCAGATCTATAGAGAAGAATTTATGACCAAATAAGAAATAGAGAACATTATGAAATGCAAAATGGATGCTTTTGATTACATTAAATTGAAAAGTTTGGGCACAAACAAAGCCAATGCAACCAAGATTAGAAGGGAAGCAGAGAGCTGGGAAACAATTTTTACAACCACTGTCTCTCATAAAGGCCTCATTTCTAAACTATACAGAGAACTGAGTCAAATTTATAAGAATACAAGTCATTCCCCAATTGACTCTCCATACTGCTTTACCTCTTCATCAGCTGCCTTCTTTGCCCCTGTCATAAACATCAATCTTTGGAATAAAAAAAGAAGCAAAAGACAGTCCCTACCCTCAAGGAGCTTTTGCTCTTACTTTTTCCCTTCCTTCCCTCTCAGTTACTTTCTTCTTACTTTCTAATTAATTCCCTTTAAGTTTTGCCTTCTTATAGAATGTAAGCCATTTGAGAATATAAAGATTATTTTGTTTTTGTATGAGATGTAGGCTCTGTACTGAATATAATGCCTGATGCCTTTTGTTCAGTCATGATTTTTTTTTCCAGTTGTGTATGACACTTTGTCACCCCACTTGAGTTTTTCTTGGCAAAGATACTAGAGTGGTTTGTTGTTTCCTCCTCCAGCTCATTTTATAGATGAGGAAACTTAGGGAAACAGTTAAGTGACTTTCCCAGGTTCACAAAGATAGTAAGTATCTGAGGACAGATTTGAACTCAGGAAGAGTAGTCTTCCTGACTCTAGGCCTCTTGCTCTATCCACTGTACCACCTAGCTGCTCCTGCCTGATATATAGTATTTAACAAATGTTCTACCTACCTTTTTACCTCTCTCTCTCCCTCTCTCTCTCTCTCTCTCTCTCTCTCTCTCTCTCTCTCTCTTTCTCTCTCTCCTCCTTTATCTATCTGTATATGGAAAACTCTTCTGGTATTTAAGTTTTTAAAAATGTTGTCTATTGGTTGATTGTTAAGAAGAAGCATGTGGATGGGATTCTTGAGTCATAATTATAAGAAAATAGTCACCTACAGGCTTACTCTAATACCTGAGTTAGCACCTGTCCCTGTGAGGATCCAAACCTACCAGTTCAACTTGGGAGGGGTACAAAAGGTGGAAACAGGAAAATCTATATTCATGTTCAGGTTACATAATTGTCAAAACAAACTTAATTATATGGTCATGAAATGAAGAATAACATAACAATTTAAAATGTACAAAGTACTTTTTATACATTATCTTACTTTATTCTAACAATAACCCATGAAGTAGGTGCTCTTACTATCCCATTTAATAGACTGGTTAAATTGAGGCTCAGAGATGTTAAGTGATTTACTTAGCCTACATCAAGTAAATTTTCATGATAGGACTTAAGCTAGTGTCTTCCTGACTTCAAGTGCAGATCAAATTAATTTTAGTTATGAAGAAAGTTGAAAATATTTTATCTACCACATGGTCTCATAGGATTTAAAGTTGAGAAGAGACCTTCCAAAATATTTATAGCAGCTCTTTTTGTGGTGGTAAAGAATTGGAAACCGAAGGGATGCCCGTCAATTAGAGAATAGCTGAATATATGGCATATGATTTTGATGGAATACTATTGTCTTGTAAGAAATGGTGAAGGGGATGGTTTCAGAAAAACCTGGGAAGATATCTATGAGCTGGTACAAAGTGAAGTGAGCAGAACCAGGAGAATGTAGTCATAGCAACGTTGCTACAAAAATCAACCATGAAAGACTTAGCTCCTCTGATCAATACAATAATCCGCAATAGTTACAGAAGATTCATAAAAAAATGTTATTCACCTTCAGAGAGAGAACTAAGAATTGTCCATGCAGACTATAGCATATTTTCTCTCTCTCTCTCTCTCTCTCTCTCTCTCTCTCTCTCTCTCTCTCTCTTTCTCTCTGTCTCTCTCTCTTTATTTTTATCTCTTTTGTTTTCTTTTGCAACATAGCTCATGTAGAAATGTGTTAGCACATTGACACATGAATGATAGAGGACTTCATATTTCTTGGGAGGGGTAAGAGTAAAAGAGAGAATTCAGAGCTGAAAATTTTTAAAATGTTATTTGTTTTTTTAAGATAAAGTCTCAATTTTTTTCTTTTTTTGGTTTTTTCTTTTGGAGGAAGGAAGGGCAATTGGGGCGAAGTGACTTGCCCAAGGTCACATGGCTAGTAAGTGTTAAGTATCTGAGGCCAGATTTGAAGTCAGGTCCTCCTGACTCCAGGCCTGATGCTCTATTCACTGCAAAACCTCGCCACCCCCTGTTATTTGTTTTTTTTTAAACAACTTAGAAGAGACATGAGAGTTATCTAGTTCAACCACCTCATTTTAGGGTTGAAGTAGGTGATAAGGAGTAGAACTGAAATTTGAGCAGAGAATAGAAATAGTAGATAGAAGAGAAATAGAAAAAAATCTATCTTAAAACAATATACTTTCTATTATACAATACTTTGTGTCACAGTAGCTCTTAGACTGTGATCCCCAAATTCTACTGCCTTCCTTGTCATAGTATTTTGTTTCTTTACTTCTCAGTGTGGTCATCTCTAGCCTCCTCTATAGACTCATATAAGCAGGGGAATAAAAGACAACAATTTGTTTCCCTGAAATACAAGATAATTGTACTCATTGTTTGACAGTTGAACATATTGTGACAAGTACCTACAGACTAACAATATATTCCAGAGTATTTTAAGAATGTCAGAAGTACAATTATTTTCATGAAAGAGGTTTTAAAAAGAATTTTAGGAGGCTTTATATTTAGCATTTTTAAGATGGTAAATTATTTTAACTATTTATTTTGATAATTACTTTTAGAAAAGCAATGTGGCATGGATGAAAGAGAACTATTTAGAGGATTAACAATTTTCAAAGGAAGAATTGCAGAATACCAACAGCCATATGAAAAGACTCTAAAATAGGAATAAGGAAATAAAAATTTTCAAAAACTTTGAGGTTTCACTATATACACAGTTAATTGGAAAAGATAATAAGAAACAGAAACAATAAATGGTGAAGGTATTGTGGGAAATCAGGAACATGAATACACTGTTGGAGAAGCTGTGAATTGATCAAACCCCAAACCTTTTGAAATTATGAGAGAAAGGTTGCTAAACCATTACTAGTTTTTGATTCAGTGACCACACAACTGAGAGTATATTCCAAGGAGATCAGAGAAAGAAAGTGCCCATATGAACCAAAACAGTCACAATAGCACTTTCTGCAATAGCAAAGAACTAGAAACAAAGTGGGTTTTTGTGGATTGAAGAATACCTGAACAAACTGATATATTAATGTAACAGAATCTCATTGTGCTAGAAGAAACATTGCATATGAATTCACAAGAACATGGGAAGATTTAGAGCAACTGATGCAGGAGGAAATAAGTAGAATTTGGAAAAATAATGTATATCATGATGGCCTTGTCCTTAGAGCAGGTATAATAGATTGACAGTTGTTGGTCCATAGGGAAGTTTGCTTCAAGAAAAGCAGGAGAGGCAGATGCCTTCTCCACTTCAGAGTAGACATAGGCATTCTGATTGTTTGACAATAGACACACATCCTTGTGTCTATTCTATTCTAGACTTAAATGAATGTGGATAAGAAATAGATTGGGTGAGGTTTTGAAGTGAGAAATAGCTGAGCTCTGGGGACCTCTCCTGCTATACAGTAGAGATTGGAAGTGAGTCCAGACCTATCCGTTACAACTGTAATAGTATAAATTTATCTGAGTAACTGTAATAATAAGTTTGACTCCCAGACAGAAAATAATGAAGCTTGCCTCCTTTTTCTTGGCAAAGACAAGCATCTATGGCAAAGGCAGAATTGTCAAGATGTCACTGTATCAGAGGTTTTGCTTCTCTTTCTTTGTTTTAAGAGAAGGTTCAATTCAGGGAGATGTAGGGAAAGCTGAGAGTGAATTTCAGGTCCAGAAATGACTGTTACGTGTGTGTGTATGCATGTGTAAACATGTGTGCATATTATGTGTATATATACATATGTAAAATATGTCTGTATATGTGTACATATATATGTAAAATGTATTTTTTAAAAATAATACTATATTCTGATTCAGAAGACATGAGTTCTGGTCCTTGTTCTGCCTTTTACAAGCTCTATGATCTTAGGAAAGTCACTTTATTTCTCTAGATCTCAATTTCTTCACCTATAAAAAGAAGCCAACAATAATTTAACTGCTGAATTTAAATGATTCTCCTGAGAAGATAATGCATATAAATTACTTTATAAGCTACAATATGTCATAAAAATAAGCTAATATTTTAAAGATGTTCTCAATATTGTTTCAGTCATTCAATACATATGTTCATAAATTAATTTCTTTTTATCTTAGCACTCTAAAAAAAGCAATGACTGTTAACAAAATGTATTATTAAAATAATACAAATTAAGTAAACAAAATAGTTAACAAAATAAACTATTAGTTTTATTGCATTATTTGCTATGTTTAATACACATTTTAAAGTTAAATTTACTATAAGTCAAAAACAACCATTTTTTTAAACTAAAAGTCAATGGCAATTATTTCTACATGTGCCTCCCATCTCAAATATTTTGACATTAAAATGTTCAGTTCTTAGAAATTTCAATTGAAAGGTTTTGTTCTCTTAACAGTAGAAAAATGAGTTACCTTGGCTTTCTGGTTCTTGGAATTTTATTCAATTTCTTGGTGCTTTATTCTAAGAAAACCCAATTATTATTAAATATTTTGTTGTTACTATAAATTGAAGGTAGTCACTTTTCAAAAAAGAACATCAGTATGACATTCTTTTAAAAATCAGTGGGGGGTGAGGAAAAAATTTACAAATGAAAATGAAAAAATTTAAAAATCAGTTGGAAAGCTGATTGCATTGTCTATATGGGAATTTTGTGAGAATAATTAATTCCTTATTATCTTTATTACATTTTAGTCTGCTGGATCACAAACTTAGCATCTGAACACCTGCAGGTAAGTAGAGGATTTAACCAAATGCCTTTTGCTACATAATAACCTATAAGAAACCAGACATCCCTTTAGATTGTGTACCTTTTAGGGCGGCTAGGTGGTGCAGTGAATAGAGTACCAGCCCTGGAGTCAGGAGTACCTGAGTTCAAATCCAGCCTCAGACACTTAACACAAAAACCTAGCCGTGTGACCTTGGGCAAGTCACTTAATCCCAACTGCCCTCCAAAAAAAAAAAAAGCAAAAAAGATTGTGCACCTTTTAGATACAAAATCAGAAAGACCCGGTTTCATGTCCTTCATCTTATGCTTATTAGCTATGTGACAGTAGGTAATCTTTCTGAGTCTATTCCTTCATCTCTAAGTTGTTCTTAGTTAACAGTCTTGTGAATATGAAATGGGATAATTTATGTAAAGCACTTTGCAAAATTTCCAAAGCTAAACTAATTTAGTTATAGCTGAAATGGTTCTTACTTTTTGTATTCAGCTTGGTTCTTTCCTTATTCTTGCTGATTGGGGTAAATGGGTTGTCATAAAGGTGCTACACCCTCTCAGCTCTTAACTTTCTTGATACTTCCTTGCTTTGCCTCTGAAATAATGTGTTCCTGGCCCAACCTACTCCCCATTTTACAGATAAAGAAAGTGAAGTAGACAGAAATTAAGTGAATTGCCCAGGGTCACACAGCTATTAAGTGTCTGAGTCTGGATTTGAACTCAGGATTGAATCCAAGCCCAATGTTCTGTCCACTGCATCACCTAGATATCCTTACTAAACTGTGGTACTGGAACAGAATCCAACATTCCACATATAGTCTGACTAGGACATAGTATAGAGGTACTATAATCTTACTGTTCTTGGAAGCTAATTAAGCCCCTAATGCAACTCAAATCATAGTAGCTTTTTAGACTGTCACATCACATTATTAGCTTATATCGATCATGCAGTTGGCTAAAAACCTGAGATCTTTTTCAGAAACATTAGAATGTAGCCATGCCTTCCCAATGCTACACTTGAGAAGATGATTTCTTTCAACCTACAAGTAAAATTTATATTTATCCCCATGGAAATTCATTTTATCAGAATCAGCCCAATCTTCTAGCCTGTCAAGATCTTTTGGGATCCTGATGGTTTTTAGCTTTGCATCACCTGCAAATTTTATAAGCATGCCATCTATACCTTTATCCAAACTACTGATAAAAGTGTTACTCAAATATAGATCCCTAGGGTGTATCACTTGGGTCTTCTTGCCATTTTGATGGCAACCTACTCCAAGTCTAGCCATCCAACAAGTTGAAAATTCATATAATTGGTTTACTTTTATTATTAGTTCATCCACATTTCTCTATCTTCTCTAAAAGAATGGTTGGTACAAGTTACTTTATCAAATGCTTTGCTGAAATAAGGTAAATAATATACCTAAAAAGTAGGTAGGCTATATCTACTGCATTCCCCCAATCTATACAAGTTTAGTTAACAAATTTAAAAAAGTAAAATAAGGTTTCTTGTTTTTGATGAAGTCATGCTTTTTCTAACCACAACTTCCCTTTCTAGATATTCACTAATAATTTCATTAATGATCTGTTTTGCAGTTTTCTTGAGAATCAGTCAAGCTCGCTGGACTATAATTTACAGACTCTGTTCTCTTACCATTTTTGTTCTTAAAAAAAATCAGGACATCTGACTTTTTTCCATCTTATACTATCTCACCCTCTTTCCAAATTTTTCCAATATTACTGATGGTGCTCCAGGATTCACTGGGCCCAGTGACTGCATTCATCAAGGTGAGCTAAGGGCTTCCTCACTATCACATACACCTTCCTCACTAACACTAGATAGCAGTTCCACGTTAGTCATTTTTGGTTTTGCCATTTCCAGTATAAAAGTCATTCTCCTTTGCAAATACAAACAAAAACCAGAAACAAAAGAAGTGAGTAGTTTTCCCTACTTACTGTTTGTCATTGTCCCATCTACCCAATCCCTCCCCTTTTGATCATCCTAATTTAACTTAAAAAAAAAACCTTACTAGTCACATGACTTTGGGCAAGTCACTTAACCCCAATTACCCTGACCTCCCCCCTCCAAAAAAAAAACAACCCAACAACAACCTCCTTTGGATGTCCTTACCTTCCTTTCACCTGCTTAGCTCCTTATGAGCTGAGCACATTAGATGTCTTTTTAAAAAATACTTTATTTTATTGTTTTATTCTAAACTTACCAAAGGCTTAACATTCCTACATACCAAGTAGAATAGAATAGAGAGAAATTATTTGTGAAACAGTCAGTCTCTATTATATTATTGCTTATTTTAGTGATCTATAATAAATTCAACTTTTACTTTCAACACTGAGCAGCTTGTCTGTGATTTCTTCTGGACTTTGGTTTTCATTTGTCCTTTTATTGCTTTAAAAGCAAGCAAACAAACATTCTTTTCTGTTTTTCTTTGGCAACATTATTTCCCTGCTCTGATTCCCAATGAAAAAGAAAAAAGAAAAACAAAATCCTTGTAAAATAATATTTTTAGGGGCAGCTAGGTGGCACAGTGAGTAGAGCACCAGCCCTGGAGTCAGGAGGACCTTAGTTCAAATACAGCCTCAGACACTTAACACTTACTATCGGTGTGACCTTGGGCAAGTCACTTAACCCCAACTGCCCTGCTTTTCCCCCTCCAAAAAGCAGAAAAAAACCCAAAAAACAACCCCCTCCCAATATTTATAGTCAAGCTATATGTTTCATTCTATACTTTGAGGAGGTGGGTATCATGCTTCATAGTCAGTCCAGAAGAGCTGTGGTCAGCAACAAAGTTGGCCAGAGTTCTTAAATCTTTCAAAGTAATTTAAAAATAATATTTATTTTATTTTCCCCCAACTAAATGTAAAAAACTATTTTTAACATTCATATTTTAAAATTTTGAGTTCCACATTCTCTCCCTCCTTCCTGAGAGAGTAAGCAATTTGATCTGTTATACACATGCAATTATGCAGAACATATTATTAGTCATGTTGTGAAAGAAAACACAGATTCTCCCTTTCCTCCCCCCAAAAAACTACCACAAAAAATGAAAAAAAAAGTTTCAATCTATATTCAGATGTCACCAATTCTTTCTCTGGAGCTCATAAGTCCATTGGAATTGTCTAGGATCATTACATTACTGAGAATAGCTAAGTCATTCATAGTCAGTTGATCATCATACAATATTGCTGTTGTTATATACAATGTTCTCTTGGTTCTGTTTTACTTCATCAGCTTGTATCAGTTCATATAAATCTTTCCAAATTTTTCTGAAATCATCCTGCTTGTCATTTCTTATAGCTCAATAATATTTCATTACAATCATGTACTATAATTTGTTCAGCCATTCTCCAATTGATGGGCATCCCCTCAATTTCCAATTCTTTGCTACCATAAAAAGGGGTGCTATAAATGTTTTTATACAAATAGTCCCCCCCTTTCTTCCTCTTCCCCCCTTTTAAAAATCTCTTTGGGATACAGACCTAGTAGTAGTATTGCTAGATCAAAGGGTAGGCACTGTTTTACAGCCCTCAATTTTTAAAAAAATGTATTGGTTGAGTTGGGTAATAACTCATATTGTAGAGTCTCATACCTTTCACACAAGCCCCAATCTGGGCTTGCTTGTTCATTCTACCTGCTTTCACCCTGGCAAGTCTAGATTCCCATAAAAGGACCACCATGTAGTTACATCCTAGGAATAACCTTGTTGAGCAGGGATGCATACTCCCATCTACCACTCTAGTTCTCAAGATCCCATTGATATATTTCCTTCTAAACAATCCAGTCATTCATAATGTTAACACTTTTAGATAATAAACACAACTATTTATTTAACAATAAGGTAAAATAAAGAATGACATCTAATGTACTCATACAGTAAAGCAAACAAAGAAACGCTAAGTATTTTCACAATTTACACATAAACCTGGAGCATATTCTTTCAACAAGTAACTGTAGAGTTATTTATATATTAATATAATATAATAATAAATGTAATGTAATGTTATATGTATCTATCTATCTATCTGTGGAGAGAGAGGGAGAGAGAGAGAGAGAGAGAGAGAGAGAAACCTGACAAGGAGTCACAAGAGAGTACCTCACACCTCTGGAACTGTAAACTTAAAGTGTCTTCCTTCTGTTTCAGGAACTGTCCAGAAAAGTTTCTTAATGACCTTAGCTTCTGTATTGAACAAATCCTTTCAATACTAAGCTAATTTGATCCACCCCACATCTGACTTTTACCTCACTAGCTACAACATCTAAGTCAAACTGGCTGATCTGTTCAGTGACTTCTCAGATTCTTTCCCTCTGAGCTGTTCCTCTGCTCATCTGGACTCAACAGCAACTTATATTTTCAAGTTTTAGCTGATGCTATTCTGAAATCTGTACTTTCTTCTCTCTCTTTCTACCTATTTTTTTCTGAATTCACACTCCTCTTTGCAAAGTTTTCACCAAAAAACAAAGAAACAAACAGCAACACTCCCCCCAAAGTATTACACTGTAACATAGTTAATAATACAATTCTCATTTTCTATCTATAATTAGATAAATTACCTTTGTCCCCTCAATCAAATGTTGGTTTCCCTGTCTTTCAGTATACAACAATTGTCACACTTTAAAAGCAACTCTTACAAAATTCTGAGTTGAGTAACTATTCCTCTAATTCATCAACAAACTACTTCATATGAAAGGGCAGTTAAGGGAACAATACCTTACACTTAATGCTGCAGCTGTATAAACTGTTCTCATTCTGCTTACTTCCCTCTCTATCATTGCATATGGGTCTTTCCAGGTTTCTATGAAACTGTCTCATCCTTTCTTACAGTGCAATAATATTTCATTCTGTTCATATACTGCAATTTCTTCAGCCATTCCTCAACTACAACCTTTGTGTTCAATTCTTTGCTACAACAAAAAAGAATTACTTTACACTATTTTCACAGGACTCTTATGTTCATCCTCAGAGACCAGCAGGCAGTACGGTGGATAGAGCACTAAGTTTGGAGACAAGACCTGTGTTCAAATCTAGTGACCTGTGACTTGTGGCTCTCGGCAAATCATTTCATCTTTCTAAATCTCCATTTCCCATCAGAAAAAGGGGGAAAATAACATTGTTGTTCATTCTTTTTTCAAAGAGGACCAATGATATTGTGGGATGATGTGTTTTTTTTTATTTTTGGAGGGGGAAAGGTAGGGCAATTGGGGTTAAGTGACTTGCCCAAGGTCACACAGCTAGTAAGTGTTAAGTGTCTGAGACTTTATATATACAATTTGTATATTGCATTGTATATTGTATATACAATATTGTATATTATAATACAATATGCAATATTGTATATACAATATACAATGCAATATACTATATCATGTCCCCCTGGGGTGATGCCATGATGCACATGAATTGAATTTAAGTGAGACAGAGTCATGCAAAGTCGCTACCCTCACTCTTTCTTCCTGAGTCATCAAAGCACAGTAGCAAGATAAAAGTCAGGACCACTGGCAATGACCCAGCATGCAGTGGATGACCTTGGCATCTTCAATGTCTGACCAAGCTCTAAGTGCTCCACAGTATCCACTTCAGTCACCTTCAACTTGTTCTCATCCACCCATTCTGGCAGGGTAAGTCTTCACATGCTTGGGGTAGACATCACCCTAACTCATCAATGGGTCTGAGGCCTCTCAGTTATCCTCAAACTAGTTTAATCTGTCTGCTGAGTTGGTCTTAGCAGGATGTGACCACTGCATATGCTACAGCTTCTTGAAGCCACAGGTGAGAGAATTGGGTGACAGGTGGACCCCAAAGGTGAATGAGCAGCCCTGAAAAGGGCTTGGCAAGCCCCCATACTAGAGGCGCCAGTCCTCCCTGAACAACCCATACACCTTGGGAAAATAATAGCATCTCCTTGACAGGGTCCACTACAAATTAATGCTACAGAACCTCGTCTGAGTCTTCAGTGCTGCTAGGTAAGCCTTCTACACCTCCCTTATCCACTTACTATTCTACTCTCCACAGCAGCTCTTCTAAATTTTTTCATCCCTCCTTCAACCTCCACCCTCTCAGCTGAAAATTTTGCCATTTTATAGGGAAAAAAGTGAAACCATATGCTGTGGACTCTCTCTTCTCCCTTCTTCCTCATCTTGTATCACTCCAAAAAGCCTTCTGCCACTATCTCCTTCACTTCCATCTCATGTGAAGTGGTAGCCCTTCTTGCCAAGGTAAATCTTTTTGTATACGCAATTGATCCCATTTCATCCCATCTCCTCCAACAGACTTTCCTCTCTGTCACCCTTTGTCACCCTCACTCTTTAATCTCTCCTTGTCTGCTGGGTCCTTCTCTACATCTCTACATCCTACAAATCATCCTACAAATCTACTCACATTTCTCCCATCCTCTTCTCTTCCTACCAGCTATCATCCTATATTTCTTCTGCCTTTTATGGCTAAACTCCATCATGTTAGCCATCTATAACTGGTGCCTCCACTTTCTCTCTTCTTACTCTCTTCTGAAACCCCTATGATCTAACTTCTAACCTCATCATTCCACCAAAAACTGCTCTCTCCAAAGTGATCACTGGTCTGTTAGTTGCCAAATCCAATAGCCTTTTGTCATTCCTCACTCTTCATACAGAGGGACAAAATGGTGATGGTGGATCCCCATATTTGCTATCTTTTTAAAAGTAGAATGAATTTATGACCAAATTTTTTTATTTCCTCCAACTTTTAGGATAAGACCTCACTCTTTGACCAAAACTGCTGGAAAAACTGGAAAATGATAAGACACAAATTAGGCCAACATTTCATACCATATATACCAAGATAAAGTCAAAATGGGTGCATGATTTAGATATAAAGGGTGATATGATAAGCAAAGTAGAAGAGCAAAGAATAGTCTACCTCTCAGATCTATGGGGGGCGGGGAGGAAATACACGACCAAACAAGAGAGAGTATTACCAAGTGTAAAATAGATAAGTTTGACTATATTAAATTAAAATTTTGTACAAACAAAACCAGTGAAACCAAGATTAGAGGGAAAGCAGAAAGCTGGGAAACAAACTTTACAGCAAGTGTCTCTGATAAAGCTCTCATTTCTCAAATATTTAGAGAACTGCATCATATTTATAAGAATACAAACCAATACCCCACTGATAGATGGTCAAAGGATATGAACAGGCAGTTTTCAGATGAAGAAATCAAAACTATCTATAGGCATTTGAAGAAGTGCTCTAAGTCACTTTTAATTAGAGAAATGCAAATTAAAACAACTTTGCCATACCACTTCACATCAAAGAAAATGATAAATGTTGGAGATGAGGGGGGAAAACCAGGACACTGATATACTGTTGGTGGAGTTATGAACTGATCCACCTGTTCTGGAGAGCAATTTGGAACTATACCCAAAAGGCTATAAAACTGTGCAAACCCTTTGATCCAGCAATACCTCTACTAGGTCTGAATCCCAAAGAGATCATTAAAAAAGGGAAAGGGACCTACATGTGCAAAAATATTTATAGCAGCCCTATTCATGGTGGCAAAATATTGGAAAGTGAAGGGATGCCCATCAGTTGAGGAATGACTGAACAAGTTATGGTATATGAATATAATGTAATACTATTGTGCAATAAGAAGTGATGAACAGGCAGACTTCAGAAAATCCTGGAAAGAGTTGTAGGAACTGATGCAAAATGAAATGAGCAGAACCAGAAGAATATTGTACACAGCATCAGCAATATTCTGTGATAATCAACTATGAATGAATCAGTTCTTCTCAGCAACACAATGATTCAAGACAAATACAAAGGAATCACAAAGGAAAATGCTATCGCTATCCAGATAAAGAACTGATGGACTCTGAATACAGATTAAAGCATTTTTTCCCCATTTATTTTATTCTTTCTCAAGACTTTTTTTCCCCTTTTGATCTGTTTTTTTCTTTCACAACTGTGACTAATATGGACATATTTTACATGATAGCTCATGTATAAACTATATCAAACTCCCTATCATTTTCAAAAGAGGGGAGGAAGTAAAGGAGAAAAAAAATTGAACTCAAAATCTTGTAAAAACTAAATGCTAAAAATTTTCTTGACTGGGGAAAAATAAAATGCTATTGAACTTCTAAAAATTAATTATTTCCTCAAGTTCTGAATTCTGTACTTGTATGTTCATCTATATTTTGAAAATTTTTTATTAAAGAATTAAAAACTTGAGCCTACTTTAAACATTCTCCTTCTGTCCAGGCAATGTTTCTAAAAAGCTAAAAATAACACTTGTGCAAGCTCTCTCTGTCTCTCTCTGTCTCTCTGTCTTCGTCTCTGTCTGTCTGTCTCTCACAAACACACACACACACACACACACACATTTTGGCTGCCAAGTTACATGAAAAATTCATTCAAAGAGTTCATTTTAACTTCACTTACTTCAAAGTAAGATCCTAGAACCAAAATGCTACCTTATTTCCCAGTTCTATTGTATTTTCATATTAAAGTAACACGTTGCACTTACTCTCACCATATTCTAAAAAAAGCTCTGTAAAACACTCACCACCAACAAGTTTATATGCCATTGGTAAGAGAATAAAAAACAGCATTTTAAGACTTGCCTGTCTGGATTTAAAAACAAAATCCCAAACTTGAGACTCTTAAGGCCCTTTTCAGTTGAGAGACCATTATCTTAGAGGTGAGGAGAAGTCACAGGGCAAAGCAGAAAGTGCTGCCAGAGCACAAGAGATAAGAGGAAGGGGAAAAGAGAAAGGGGGGGGGGGTAAGAAATCTACAAAAAGGAAACATCATTTTAATCCTAGAGTCACACGCCGACCATTTGAATTTCGTGAATTCCTGCAAAACCATACACCTGGTATTTTAGGGTGAGTTAAGAATAGGTTAATGAAAAAAGAGATTAATGAATAAAAATGAAAAGCAATGGAAAGCATTCCTTGAGGTAATTTTTCCTCCAAAAGACTTACTTTCTTAGTAGAAGTAGCAACCATAGTATTAACATTGTATCTTGTCTATCATTTTAAAATGAGCAATTTCTTTGTTACCATTCGACAAAAACTAAAACCTCATCTTCCAGCAAACCTAACAATACCTACACATCAGGTGCAAGAAGTATTTCATCCTCTCCTCTCTGAATTTCTAGTATTTTTCAGACATCTTCTTTTGTTTAGATACTAACATAGATAGCTTCTCAGTCTCTGGAAATATTAGCTTGTTTGTTTCAAGAAAAAAACATACAGTTAACAAATGTTGATATTTTTACAACATTCTTTAAAACCTGAAAAGTCTCTTCACATACCCAGAACAGCTTAAATAATTACTCTTTACACCTGCAGCCACAAAGCTGGAGTCCCCTCCACCATTCCCTGCCTTCCACCATCTTCCATTTCATAACCAGTCTCTAAAACAATAATGAACAAGAAGTTGGAAACTGAGATGGAATCCTCAGTATAAGGCTATTTTATATATATATATATATATATATATATGTAGGAGAGGTAGGGACCTTAAAGTTCATCTA
>CM053600.1:89178788-89239798 GCA_028646575.1 Pseudocheirus occidentalis
GCATACCAAGTATACCTGCTCCTTCTGTGGCAAGACCAAAATGAAGAGACGGTCTGTGGGTATCTGGCATTGCGGATCCTATATGAAAACAGTAGCTGGTGGTGCATGGACCTACAATACCACCTCTGCAGTCACAGTCAAATCTGCCATCAGAAGACTGAAGGAATTGAAAGACCAGTAAAATCTTATCAAATCTCTGTAGCCCACAGTCCAACAATAAATGGGTTAATTTATGGAATAAAAAAAAAAGAAAAGAATTTTACAGATAAGGAAACTGAAACCCAGATAGAATCTGCCTATAGGATCTTAAAAGGTCATGGGGAAGATCTGGGATTTGAACCTAGAGTATCTCTCTCTCCAAATCCAGCACTTTCTTGAGAACCAGCAGCTTTTCATTACCTGGAGTCTGTAACATTATCCCCTGGGAGTTAAGACTTGTACTGAGTGAATAGTGTCTAGCCACAGACTAAAGTCCTAAGGGAAGTGTTTGGGAAACAGAAAGTTTATTTCCCCAGCAAGGTTCCTGGACAAGCATCCCACGCTCAAGGTCACTGAGAGAAGCTCTAGTTGCCTCTAGGGAGCAGAAAGCTAGCTAAGAGAAAAACCTTTCGGGTTCTCTTTCTTGTACTCAAGGGTTAAGAACTTATTTAGAGCGTGGGAGGAAAGAGAACTTCCACCCCCCCCCCCCCACACACAATTAAAATGTAGGCTAAGGGGGTGAGGTTAGAGAGGCAAATTAGGAGAAGGAGGCCTGTTGTACCTGAGAGGTTAGGCAGTAGCTGAAAATGGAAGTAGAGACAAAAAAGTGTGTGTGTGTGTGTGTGTGTGTGTGTGTGTGTGTGTGTGTGTGTGTGTGTGTTTGGAGGAGGAGGTAGAATGGAGAAGAAAGACAGCACAGGTGGAGCCTCTCTATTCTTGGCAACTCCCCTTTGAAACCGAGGGAAGGTGTAGTCCTAGACAAGGGATGGGGAACCTGCGGCCTCGAGGCCACATGTGACTCTCTAAATCCTCAAGTGCGGTCTTTGACCGATCAAAGGGCTGCACTTGAGGATTTAGAGAGCCACATGTACCCTCAAGGCCGCAGGTTCCCCACTCCTGTCTAGACTCTGCTGACTGAAGCCGTTGCCTTTCCTTCCTCCTAGTTTTCTCCAAGAGGAGTATTTCTTTCGTGCAGAGGAAATTAATCAGCCCTGGGAGAGTGTTGGAGAGGTGGGAAAATGTATACCCTTCACCTGTCCTCTTTTGCCAAATAGAGTGGGCACAGTTCACCTCCTCTTTCTTACTGAGACACACAGAACACGCGTTCAGAGGGTGTCTGTGTGTGTGTGCCCCTGTGGAAGCGTGGGCGCGTTGCTGGTGCTCGGTGCTGACATTTGGAGAGTAAAGCTGGGGCTACTTTGAGGTGTGGCCGGTCGTGCGGCTGTGCCAAGTCCAGGGCTCTTTGGAGGGTAGGTGGCTGCTGTTATCGGAATCTTTCACTTGCCCCAAACTCTAGGTCCGAAGACTTGTAATCTAGTTTCAAGACAGTGTTTCCTTCCTTTTCCTGAAAGCCGAGGAGTTTGTTTGTGACTCTGGGTTCCCCAGGGTCAGAAACCAGGGTGTCAATCTGCAGAGTGAGGACGTAGGGTCAAGGTCTATCGAAGCTCTTCTGGAAGCGGAGTTGTTGCTGCAGGGAAAGTGAGATATGAAGGGGGGGGGGGATCTTAAAAGCGAGAGGCCGAAAGGAGCCTCGGAGGCAGAAGACAAACACCTGCTCTGAGCCCACTCTGACCCCAAAGCGGTCGGTCACACTGCCACCGCCCCTTTGAGCCTGATCTCTAGACCTGAGGCTCAGCGGGACGCTCCCACCCGTGTGGTCCCCAAGGGGGGTAAAGCCTGGCCGGGTGCACTGCGGGAGATGCAACCCGTTGCCCTAAAGTGCCGCCCGGCCAGAGCACGTCTGAGGGACTCCCTAGAAACCTCAGGTAAAGGGAAATCAGGAGTTGTCCCGAAAAGAAGAAAAAGAAGAAAATTTGTTTGGGAAGTTAGAAAGGAAAAATTCTTTCTTTCTCCCGTTTCCATAGTTGAAACTGCGCGAGAAACCCGATTTCTGCAGTCAAGGAGGAGCTGTCGGGCTCGGGTAGGAAAGCGGGAGACACACACACACACACACACACACACACACACACACACACTCAACTTTCCTCCCATCACTGCCAAACCTTAGTATTCCGCGCATGCAGTTTTCAACAACTTGCTTGACACAATAACAAAGACATTTAAATGCCAGGACGCAGATTTCACTTTCAAAGCTTCCCCACAGCGAGTAAACTGACAAAAAATATGGGGTGCACTTATAAATTAAACACCTTATCCTCCAGCAAAATTGCGTTAATCAGGTTTCTAAGGCAATAGCCATCTCTGTCTTTTCCCATTCACCCAAATAATGCCCCAAGAAGGAACCCCTGAGCACAAGAGAAAGAGGGAGGTGTGTGGGGGGGAGATGAGGAGAATCATACCCATTGCTAGTAAAATCATCTTAAATCAATAGAGCACCACTTGAACTTGAGTTTCCATTGTTTCACTGAATCATCAATGTTTTTAATTAAACAGAGCTACCCTTCCTGTTAAAACATTACATAAAAGGGTTAGGTTTCTACTTTTGTTGAGGCAGCTGGCGTTTGTTGGCCGTTGTGTTTGAGCAACAGACTGTTCAATAGAAGCGAGAAATAGCTCAACGCGCTCTTAATAGACCTGTTTCAACAATGCACCTTGAAAAGGAATACATTGTGTTATTGTGTTAGTTTGCTACAAACCTATTAAAAGAAAAATAGCATCCATCAGGTCGAACAAAACGCATTTGTATGGTACATACTTATCTTCTTCAAATACACTTCTTGGCACAATGTCCAAAATCCAACTAGATCATCAAGAGCTGAGCAGAACATATACCAGATAGGTAATGATCTCCGAGCCAAAAATAATCAGAAACGAAGGGGGAAGCACACGGAAATAGTTACTTTTTTTTAGGTTTGTGAGGGGCTCAAGCAGTTGATTTCTGAACAAAATATTCTGCGGAAACGTGGGACTCCTAGGAAACATTAGTACTTTTTTTTCTTTAAGCCTTTTTTTAGAAAAAGTAATTCGTGTCCCGAATTTGGGTCGAATCTGGTACATTTTTCGGTAGCAGTTTGTTATAGGGAAGTGTTCATCGCAAAAGAAAAGATTTTCCAAAACATAATTAAACATCACATGCAGCTCTATTCTTTAGGGAAGCGCCTTAAACAAACAAATCGAAAGCGAGAGTCCGAGCCAAGGCTTAAAGGAGAGACGCTGCCTGAGAGCTGGAATGGAAGCGCTTATTAAACTGACTTGCTTAAAAACGATTCCGTGAACTTATTTTATTCAATTTCACCCGAATTCGAAAGGACAGGCATTAAGCTTGATGCAAAGCAACAAGCGACTTTTCCTCTGTTCCGAGGCCAGTTACCATATTGCAGGGAAGAGTTGCCACTTGGATCACAAACCTGGGAGAAAACATAGTTGCAAATTATAAGGCTAATTGAACTCTGAGTTCCACTTGGGCAGAAAGGATACCCAAAGCATCATCTGTCAGAGTGCAGCGTCTTTCTTTATATGCCAGGCAAAAGATCCAGGACTGGGTTTCTATCCTCGTGGTCTCCCACTTTGCAGTGTTTGCTTTGGAAATGAAAGATCATTAGATTCCCACGCGAAATGATTGAATGCCTACAAGTGCACACAAATGACTGGGGGAAAGAAGTTAAATAAATGATAACAAAAGTTGGCAGCAGATATCTGTGTTCGAAAATAAATAGTATACTTTAAAAAAAAAGAAGAAGCTTTACATTATTTCCGACGATTTTTTATTTGTGGGTTATCATACAATTGACATGTAAACCATTTCCAGAAATCACAAATATCATGGAAACTGGGAGTAGTGATAATAATTTGCCTTTACCAACAAAATGCAGCAGTACCATCTTAAAGTGTACCTTTCAGGCATTTCAAGAGGTAAAAAGTTGATTTGAATACTCTGGTTGATTGTGTCTTCTCTTGTGGCTTCTTTATGCAGGGGAAGGATGGGTCGGCGTCCGATTTTTTAAAAAAATTAAGCATTTTTATTGACAATATCTTTTTTACGTTTCCAAGGATTCATTGTCTTCTTTTTAAAGAGCCAGAACGGTAATATAAAGCCAAAATTGCACATAGTAAAGTTGGTTCTTTAAAACTGTACAAGTTCATTGAAGAAAAAAAAAATCACAATTAAATTTTTTCAGTGTAAAAAAGAAGGTGCCGGGGATTAGTGAAAGGACACAACAAATCTGTAGAGTCAATAGATAAAATTATGTTACTGTTGCTTTTATTAAAGTCTTTGACTTTCTTCCAAAACTTAAAAGAAGTTCAAGTTTCCACGTTGGAAGTTAGTTAACTTTACTGAGGAGGAAATGTTCGATCTTTCATGTGTAGAGATTGTTCAAATAAACAAAGAGTCTCTAACGGAATCATTGGAAAACGCAATAGAAAAAGAAATCTATTTTTGTGGTAGACTGTAATCTGATTCCTTGTTTTGCACTTGAGTTTGAAAATTCTTGATTCTGAACTTCTGCTAGAAATACACGAAAACTTGTTGAAAGCTGTGCACTTCCATTAATTTCAAAGGATTTTTTCTAAAAGGAAAAAAAAACTTTATAAGTGAAAACTATGATTGGATTCTCCTTAAAGAAAAAGCAATAAAGAACTACGTACATCATAGGTGATACAAGACAATCCCCTCCTCTTCACCCCCATCTCTCATCTCTGTAAAGTAACCCTTGGGCTGTTCATCCATTACTTCCAGGATCTAGAACCAACAGTTTTAATCAACCAAATTACAAAAATCTTTTTGACCCCTGACCCTCAGAAACACATCATTTAAAATGTTCTGAAAAGGCTTTTTTTTTTTCAAAAGCATACAGCCCCACTCGGGTTTCTTGGTCTGCCTTCACAGGGAAACGATTATCTTTTTGGTTTTCCTTTTGATTTCTATTTTAGTCCAGAAGTATGTGAAGTAACAAAGGTTAATAAGTTTGAAAACATCTCTACTACTCTAAATGATTTAAATGCCACTCTCTAGTGTTGTGTCTGAAGAATTGGTGACTGAGACGGGAGCACGCAGCGCCAGACGTGAGGACAGAGTCCACCTCCGGGCAAGAGACATCAGGGGGAAAAGAGCAAGCTTCAAAAGTTTATTAAAAACAGCCCAACGGTTTCTCCTCCGTTAAAAAAAAAACGGTGTCGTTTGAAAGGCTAAGAGTAAATTACCTCCAAGACAAGAGAGGTAGATAGAGTCTACGGTCCTTGCAATATAGAAGTAGATTGAAACACACCGAGGAAAGCAAGCTTTCCTGGTACATTAAGCAGTTAGTCATTCTGGAATGCTTTTAAAAACCCTACAAGTTGCAGGTTTTAAGTGACTCTAACTTGTAACTTTTCACCTTCATCAGGAGGCAGAAAGGAAACACGTATAACACACCCAGAGGAGGCAACCGCAAGGTTGGGAAAGGGTGTCTTGTTTCTGAATAATGAGATATGTCGCGAATCATTTTACCTTCCATTTGGCAAATTCTTCCAGTTTCCTACCTCCCCCTTTGAGTTACATTCTGGAGAACTTAATAAAATAACTAAATAGACAGGAACAGGATTAGGATGGAATATGGAGAAGTGAGGACAGAGAAGCTGAGGACATTGTTTTAACTACCGCTATTTCCTCAGTCTCTTCGTTGGCTTCTTTCCTTGGCTATAACCTCAGAGTAATATCGAAAAGTAAATCACAGGAATCCAAAACATGAAGACATAGGGATTCATAGCTTACGTGTTTCAATATCGTAATGGAAAGTTTCGGGTTCCAAGATTTCATTTCAGAGAGTTGTTCAGTTAGTAGTGGAGGGATGGGGGAACTGGGGTTCATGAGCAGAAGAAATGATGCATTTGTTTTTCTTGTAGGTCTGTGTTTAGTTTTAATTTTCCTGTATTTTAAAATAAATACATTGACTGAAGCATGTTTGATCTCTGCTAGAAGGAAGTAGACATTGTAAAGGAATGTGCAGTGGTTTGGGTATGAAAATGGAGTTGTGACTCACAGCTGCAGGCAGAAAAAAAAAAAAGGCGTTGTAGTGTCAGCCAGAGGTGTTCAGTCTAATAATTCACGCTGTAAACTGTATCCCCTAAAATTACTTACATAATAAATCATCCTGCAAATAAAAAAAAAAGTTTAGGCTGAAAAGTGTGAGTGAAGCTGGGGTCTTTAAGGGACTTATCTGCTTGGATCTGTTTGCAGTGATGTGAATTATGGGCTTATTTTGCCCAACCTTTTATGTATTCGAATAATATTGGAAATTATTCTAACACAACTGATTTCCCCCCCTGTGGTTTCAACACATTTCTGTGTAGCTGTAGAACCTGGCTCACGTATACTTCTCCCACCCTCCCACCACCCTCCCATTCCCTTCCCCTCCACCCCCTCCACACACACACACACACACACACACACACACACACACACTGGTTCCGGCTCAAATCGATTTACCGGATTTACAGTTCATTTATACAGTTTCAAGAGAAACCTCAACGTTAGGATTACTTTATTTGTTAAAAATTAATTGGTTATTAGCTAAACAGTCTAATGCATAAAGAAGAGTAAAAAGTACAAGTCTTCTTGAAAATTCATTTCTCTTCTTGTTTCATATTTCTGGGTTTCTTAGAAGACATGGAGGTAAAGACCAAATTAATCTTCAATGCTTAATTACCTAGAGCATGAATTAATTGTGATTTTGAAACAGTCATAGATTGGGGTCTGCAAACCAAGCCCTAGTAGCCTTTGAACAAAAATAAGTCCTTTATATTTCAGTCTGGAGTTGATCGGACATCAGTCCAGGGCAGAGAGAGAAAAGATGCAATCGTCTGGAGGATATTTAAAGCCCAAGGACAAGAAGAAGCCGATTAAACAATGCATGTCAGGAAATGGTGAAGTTGAATCCCGGCTGCCACATTGAAACTATTTATTTTATGGGATCTTGTGCATGGCCAGAATGAGTGTGTGCAGCTAAGGTGGCATGCTGGGAGCTGTGGTAGTGAAATATACTGAGGCGATGGTGGGCTCTCCGAAGTTATATAGACACTAGGAGGGGAAGGGAGGAAAAAAAATCAAGTTGACACGGACATCTTTCGCCAGGGTATTTCAAATGAATATATAAGGCGGAGGAGGAGATTGCTTGGTGATGGGGAGGTGGGCTTGGGAAAAAAGGAGGGGAGAAAAGATTGACCCCACGGTAGTTTGCAGTAAATGTTTACTGGGAAAAGGAAGTCAACACCAATTAAAATTCGAACCCCACTTTCATTAGTATTCATGACATAGCATCTAGCTTTTATGTTTATCTTTCTCCACGGATCAATATCGGAGCAGCATGGGCCTGGAATGAGCAGAAATCTGGCCACGGCATGCAGCTGACCTTTCGCTCTCTCCCTACAGGTCAGATCATCTTCATAAGTATCACCACCTAATGCAGAGCTAGCAATCTCTCTCATTAAAACTGTTATTGAAACTGCTAACCAGGACCGAGGGGGTGAAGGGGAAGAGGAAAGAAATGAAGGGAAATGAGAGATGGTGGGAGCAATGTTGCTATTCTACCCAACTAGCTTCAAAATATTCAAAAACTTTTAGCAGATAAAAGACATTTAAAGCCAGCAACTCTGAGCCTTATATGAAAGAGTAAACAATTTTTTTTAAAGCGAGGGGGAAAACCCCCAAAATAAACCCATTTACTATAGGGAGTTCTACAGAACCAAAGAAGGGGCCCAGATTTTGGGGAGTTGAATTCAGATCCCAGGCAGCAAAGGGAGCTAAGTATAGAGACAGCTTCTGATCATGGGCTTTAAAAAAAGTAAGGATTGGTTTAGAGGGAGGAGGAAGGTAGGCTAGAAAAGGCAGTATCCCTCCCATAAGCAAAGAGGAAAGTAACCCACCCAGGCTAGGGCAGAGTGAAGTTTGTAGCCTCTGACCTATACCTGGCCAAAATAAAAGTCTAAATTGTATGAAGTAGATTCATATGAAAGAGAATTCCCTAATAATCTTCTCAAGCTAAACTTTCCAGGAGTCAGTTCAAATAATAGAAAGAGAGCAAAGGCTTATTCACACAGCTGACTAGAATAAACACATCTAGTATAATGGAATATGTAGGGATTTGAGGAGGAAAGAGAGGGGTAGAGTACCTTATTGAAGATTCTTTGACCCTCAGTTGCACTGGTTCAGAAAACATGGATACTAGTTCTGGTTTTACCTTTTACTATCTATGGCTGTCATTTAGACTCTCCAAGTCTCACAGGATCATGTGATCACATACAGAGGGCTGGAGAGACCATCTAGCCCTTTGATGGGGTAACTGAGGCACAGAGAAGTTAAGTGATTTCCCCAAGGTCATGTTGGTATTTGTATTAAGTATTAGAATGGAAATTTGAACTCAAGTCCTCTGAATCCAGTGCCATGCTCTTTGCATATATGATGCTACCTCTGTTTCCTCACTTGTAAAATGAAGATAATAGATGTCCAGAGTTTTCTAAGGAAAGCAGTTAATAAACCTCAAAATGTTATAATAAGGTAGAAATGCCAGCAATAGAGTGGCAGTAATGCTAGGTTGTTATTATTATTAAATAAGATTAAATGAGAAATGAGCAGAGTGGAACAGTCTAGTTTCAAAAGCTGTGGAGCCTAAACCCTGATCAAAATGAGTTTTAGAGGAGAGGAAGGAATGTTCTGGTTGTCATTGTTATTAAAAAGGCATCCCCACATGCTTTTAAAAGTTCTGGGTCTCTGCTTAAAAAGCAAGGTAGTTCTCCATTCTAAGAGGAATACCTGCCCCACCCTCCTCCAAGATGGATGAATTAAGGGCCAGGGTCTTAAGGAGAATTAAGCCCTGGGGGAGTTTAGGACTATACTATTTACTACCAGTCTCCACTGCTTTGAGAAGACCCTTGCCCAGTACAAAGGTTCCTGAGAGGGACTGAAGAAGGCCTGTGGTTCTGGGGTTCTCATTCTTAAACTAGCTCTAGGCACTGAAGTGAAAGTGACATAGGGAACGTGAGCAGCTTCCACTGCAGATGCTGACCCTGACATATGCCCTCACAGGCCCTTTTGCTAGCTTACACATTGCCACAGGCCCTTTCATAAGCATCCAAATGCTTGCATTGCTCCCCTTCCCCCTTTCTCTGGCCCCCAAGGACTTTTTTTTAAAGCAGTCTCTACATCAGCATCTAAAACCCCGAGGGACTTGGGCACCCACAGTGGGGTAGGAATGGAGATACTGATAGATTTATTAATTTCCTTTTTTCTGCTCAGGGTTTCAGCTTCTGAGATCTAAGACTGAGCTTTCCTCACCCTCTCATCTGTAGATGGGAATGGGAAGATAAGATGGAGGGGATGCAGAAGAATGCAAAGGGTTTGTGCACAGATTAGGGTGTAGCAAGGCAGAGGAAATGAAGTGAATTGACTTCTCATAGCTTCATATTTCGGAGGAAAAGGGCTTCAGGCCCCCGAAGGAAAAAAAGAGAGGGAAACTTCAAAGGGGAGCGTTAGTGTTAGTATTAGTAGTTAGTTCGATTTAGAGAAGACAGTGTTGAGTTCCAGAGCTGGACAACGCCGATGTGCAGTTGTACGCTGCTGCAGTTCCTTCCGTTGTCTTCTTCATCCATCTTGCTGTGGGTGAACCCAGTCAGACCTTGCCTGGAGATGCGGGGGGATCTGGGGAGAAAGGGCAGCTGGGGACGCGGGAAAAGTAAAGATAAGCAGGGTCCCTAGAATCCTCGAAACCTTGGCCATGACACCTGGAAGAATTCTATCCGCCTCTGGCTGCCCTATTTATTTATTTTTTTAATGGAACTTCTCGTAAAACTCCGTTTAAATGGCCAAGTGTTTTCTTTCTTTCTCTCTGCCTCCAATCCACCTCCCAGCAATTGTGGCACTACGAAAAGACAGAGTAAGGGCAGCATTTTTTATGCACAGCCACGGTCTGCAATCAGTACACACCAGCGCAGCGGTCTTGGAAGGGGTGGGGTGGAATGGAGGGAGTAGGTCTGTACTTGAAGGTTTGGGGGTCTATTTTTCCCTATTAAACAATGTGCTTGCCTTGTGCTTTTGTCGATGGAGAGGGTGGCATTTTACAGGACAATGTTATGATAGGATCCAGTTAAAAAGAGAAACCCGTTCGCTCTGGTCTGCAGAAGTTATCTTTTATCGAGTGGGAAAATGGGATCCAGCTTAGGCTGGAGTCAAAGCGATATCAAAAACTATAAGCAACTCATTAACTAGTATTTATTATGCGTCCACCCTGCAGCCAGGCACCAGATTTTCAATGGAATTTACCCAGTTATTGTCTCAGTTTAGGTAGCAACACATCAAAAGCTTAAAATATTTGATGTGGTGAGATAGTTAGAACGAGACTTTCTCCCCTTTCTTTTATGTGAAATTCGTTCTCATGACTCCACTCCCAGGACTGTGATTGTATATTTGCATGGGCCTATCTTTCAGCATGCTCCCGTGGGTCTCCGGGTGTGGAAGAGTATGAATATGTGCTTTCTGGAGGAGTTATTGCGGTTGCTCTCCGCATTTTCTGCAGCCTTCTGGTAGCCCTGAGTTGTGCTGGTTTGTCAGAAAGAGAATAGGGCTCTTTCTCTCAACTCTTCCAGTACGTGAGAAAGGCATCGAGCTCAGGATGGCCAGGGGCATTCCTGGTCTTGCCCAGAATCTGCCCCTGGTTTGTTGCAGGCAATAAAAACACGGGAAGTCTGAAAACAGCAGCCTGAAAGGTAGACAAAAGGGAACAGGGGGTGGGGAGGCGATTGACGGAAAATAATAGAAAGGAGAGGGAGTAGGGGCTTCTGAGCTTCCAAGCAGAGAATCAGTCAATTCCTCTGACCTGTTTCCTTTTGCTTCCACCACCTCCCCTTCTTCCCTCCCTCCCTCTACCTTTCCTCTTATTATAGCCTTCAACACTCACAAAATACAAGCATGTATTCTATGTCGGTAAAGGTATATAATGTGAGTCCAGTGATTTGGAGGAAATCGTTAACCGGGAAGACATATGAAACAGATTTCGGTTATCATTTTTCTTATTCTCTTTATTAATGGTAATAGTATTGACAATAATAAAGCATATCCCAAGCAACGCTCCATCTGTTTCCTAGTAAAGACAGGAGGAAAGATAGTTTTGTGGGGGTTTATTTTGATGAGGAGAGCGAGGAATGCAGAGAGGATGCTTTATGTTAGGCTATGGGCTAGCGCAGTCAAATTGAAGTTCAAGTTCATTGCCAGTCAGCCTGGGGATGGGGGGGGCGGGGGCGGGAAAAGCCAATCTCTCCTCCACCGTAGTCTCCCCTTTCCCCCAGGCCATGAATGAAAAGGCAGCTTTGTTAGGCAGCCTGGGAAGACCTGTTTTACTTTGCTGTATCTGGAGCTCTAAAATAATGGCGAATAAGAATTCAGTTCCGCAGGGGCAAGGTTGGGTTCTCCCCCCAAACACCCTCCCCAGTCAATCCTGTTCATTCCCGTTTGGAACCGTCTCCTGTATGTATGGTTATTTTAAAGGACTCGAAATTAAAATATCCGTTTTTAAAAGAAATACAAGTCTCTCTAACCCCCCAAGAATTTTCATCTTAAGAGGGAAAATAGAAGGGACTAAGGATAGCCTTTCGAAAACCAGCGCTAAGTTCTCTGTGTTGTTTCGTTTAAGAACCGGGTAACAAAACTGAGGCGAAGCTGGAAGCCTTTGTGCTTGAGAGGCTTTGGCCAAGAGGTAACAGTGGTCTGTACAAAGAGGCCCAAGGCTCCCCTCCCAGAGAACTCTCCCTATTCCTGCTGCCCTCAATACCGTTGGCCCACCTAATTCTGGGGCAGACGTTTAGATGAACTGCAAGGACTCCCTTCTCTACACTCCATTCTGTTTCTCCCACATCCTTCCTCCACCCCCTCTCCCACCCCCCCACCCCAACCCCCCACAGTTTATTTCCCTCTTCCACCCCGGGGCCCAACTATCCTGAGTTCAGAAGGGGACTCAACACAGTCGTTCCTTTTAAGTTTAGACCTTGAAAATAAATCGGTGATTATTGTATTCTTATAAATACATATATTCTCACACACGCACACATACGCACACATAAAACACAGCTAGCATCTTACTGGGAGAAAATGTCCCTAAGACTCTTTATGTGACTCAAGTTGTCTGGTGGAAGTTCCTTTCTTCCACTAAGAATGACCTAAGGTTCAAAACCACTGACATTTAAAAATCGTTATCAGAAATTAGTCGTTTAAAAAACCAAATCTGTAATAAATAGCTTAACTTCATTACATTCTCCCTTCTCCCCACCACTAACAAAATACAGAGGGGAAGGAAAAAGGAGATATAGGAGGATGGCAAAAACCTGAGGCTTTTCCTCCCCATAGTTGTAATTTCTGTCAAAGTCTCCTAAGACTTAGTAACACATGCCAATTATTTTAAATAATTTCGCTTAATATTATTATAGGTTATAAATTGGATTTTAATAGCGGCCTAATTACTTTAGGAACTGATGTTTCAAAGCTACAAGGCAGCTGAGAGTGAAGAAATTCCATCGTTTGGACACACACACACACACACACTCCCCCCCCCACTCTGAAATGGACTCTAAACTTTGTCCCTGAAGATGTATCACCCCTTAGACCTTTTACTAAAGTAAAAGTATCTCTTTAAGTATCTTCCACTCCCATCCTCCGTCCTCTTTCCCTTCACAACTAGTTTATGTTTGTCCATGACTGTCGACTGAACAGGTAGCAGCTCTGTTGTTCTAAGCAAACAAGAGTGGTAGTTGCTGGAGCTGAGTTACCCATGTTTGCCTGTTTTTTCCAGCCATCAAAGGTAAAATAAGTGAGAGGATTGGATATAGATTGGAGACCTCGAGAAAGCAAGCACCATTACCACAAAAAGCTCCAGTTGTTGGCTGAGATTTAAAGAAGCCAGTAGCTTTGCACAGGTTTTGGTAGAAAGCAGCTTAGCCACTGCAGGGAGCTAGGGGTTGTGTGCAAATCAGGCTTTGCTTGTTACTGCCCCTATAGTTGGCATAGCCCAGTCCCTTCAGCCTGTCTCTACTACCTACAGAAGACTAGAAATGGGGCTAAGCAGTAGTCTTAAATTTCCAGAAGACAGAGATGTCTTGATTATTCCCTGACTGTCAGTATTTTCACTATCCCATTTCTTTCCCCTTCTCTATTTTTAATTACCTTCTGTCTTCTTGCTAAGTCTTATGGTTTGACAGCTCTTTAAAACTATTTCTACTGGCTTGCATCATCACCATAAAAGTCCAACCAGTTATTGATGTCACAGAGAGGTTCCCCCCACTCCAATTATTTGTCTTTAATTTTGTTTTTATTTTAGTTTGCTTGATACAATCTTCTCTGTATGGGGAACATTTTTGGTTGTTTTTTGGGGGGTGCCCCCACCCAACAGCAAGAGTTGATGTTTTAATTTTCTAAATTAAATTTAAAGTCTTGTATTTATTATTTCTTTTTTTGGGTAATTATGCTAATCAAAACTATTGCAAATGGTTTATGTAGTCAGTGCTTTGCTTAAGACATCAAGAAAAAAATGAATGCCTATTGGTAAACTCAGATTATTAAATAATCATAATTTAGTCGAGTTCAAAATCAAAGTGCTACCACTTGGCTGTAAGTTTACAAATAAGTTAGCTAATTTTGCTTTTCAGGGAGAGGAAGAAAAAAGGGAAAAAAGCAAAAAGGGCTTCTTATAGTCTAAATTCATTTCAAATAGCTGAAAAAATGTTCTCTTATAATCCATTAAGGTTCTGAAGGTTTCTGACTTTAGGTCTCCCAGAAGTTTCCAAAATATTTGTTCATTCTCAGCCACTAGCAGTATGTGTAGAAGGCTATTTAGAAAGTATCTCTCTAAGGAAATGTTGGCTAAGTCTACAAATATCTTCCTACACATGAACTCTTGTCATCTTCCACATTGAGAAATATATCTCTCATGCTCTGGAAACCTCTTTCTTGTTTCAAGAAAACCCTTGATAAAAGAAGAGTATGTTCATGCAGTTTCAACACATTTTTATTATATTTCTGTATGCATTACTCTTAAAACATCACAAGAAATGATGAAACCACTTAAACCTTCAAATAAAAATTCTGAAACAGTTTATGCCCACAATTGTACATATTTATAGTTAAGAAACATTCTTTATAAATATTGTTTCCTCTGTAGCAAGTTAATACCATAATTTAATTACAAATGGATAAATATGGTAATGGATATTTACAGAAGGAAGGGTGTTATTACGGAAAAAGCTAACGGCACAACGTTTATTTTTCCCCACAATCTTCCGTACAGGAACTAACAAATTGAACTTGCAAAAGCACTAAAACATCACATGTAAACCCAGCTAACAGAAAAATACATTCACAAGCGTTGGTGGTGATGGTGGTGTGTTTGTGTGAGTGTGTGTGTGTGTGTGTGTGTGTGTGCTGTATAGAATTGTGTTGGAAAAACAGAATGGAGACTTTGGCACGGTTTTTTCTTCCAGTCTATAGTTGCACGAAGATTACAATCAAGTTGCCTTATAAAAGGAACACAATATTCAATACCACAATATAAAAGAAACCATTTTCTTCCACATTACTTAAAAATAAACCGGGGAACTAAAAAAGAAAAAAGAAAAGTCCATCACTTTGGGCAAGGAAGGGGGGAGGGGAGGAAACTCAACCGTCGTTTTACAAATGGACAAACTTCTATACACCAAGAATCCATTAAAACTTCGTTACCACCTCAGAGAAGGAAGGAGGAGTCCACTATGTACACAGTTTGTCAGGAGACGAGTAACTAGACTGGGAAGAGGGAGTGGAAGAAGAGCCAAGAAGAGGGAAGCAAGAGAGTTTGGTTTGGGTTTTTTGTTGTTGTTGTTGGGTGTTCTTGCTGTTTTTTGTTGCTTTTTTTTTTTTTTTTAGTTTCAGAGACTCTGGAAGGGAAATATTTTCTCTTCGAGATTAGATCCTTTGTTTTAACTTTTCAAATCCTTTTGCTGGTATGAACAAAAATAATTGAAACATCCACTATCACTAACTGTTCTCTTCCACTTCTCTGCAGAAGGGTGGAGGATGAGGGCTGGTTGGACTCGGGGAAAACTGGGGAGGGGGTTGGGAGAAGGAGATTGGCCCCCTCCTTTAGACGTACCATTCGTTGAAGTTGGAGGAGAGGCCACTGTGACCCCCGCCGGTCCCACCGCCCCCGCCGGTGCTGCTGCTGCTACCGCCCCCTCCACCGCCGCCACCGGCACCCCCGCTGCCTCCCCCGCCGCTGCCGCCGCCTCCGCCACCACCTCCAGCTCCGCTGCTCCTGTGCACGGCGGACACCGCAGCGGCCGCAGCCGCCGCAGCCGCCGCTGCCGCCGCCGCCGCCGCAGCTGCCGGAGAGAGATTGGTGGTACTCTGGGGCTCGGCGCTAGGGGACACTAGCCCGGGTGGGGTGGAGGACTCATAGCCCGAGCTGGCAGCTGGGGAGGATTCCGAGCCCTGTGGGGAAGACTCATGGACCTGAAAGACAAAAGGAAGGGGGAAGGACAAGAGGGGACTAGGTGTGAGTGCAGCTGCTGTGGGGCCGAACCAGGAGAGCAGGGTTCCTCACAAGACCCGGCTCCTAAGAGCTCGCATCTCAGAGGACTGGAGGCCTAGGCCGAAACTGCAACCCCGCCCCTCTTCCCCCTTCCAATTAGTGAAGGAATTTCTCCACCAACATTACCCCATTCCCAGACTCTAACCCATAAGCTAGATTCCGAAATAAAAAGGGGAGAAAAAGAGACCATCTTCTCCCCAGGATGCCCCACTTTGTCCAAGTACCTTCATGTGCTTCCTCAGGGAGCTGGGATGAGTGTAAGATTTGTCACACATCTTACAAAGATAGGGCTTATCCGAAGTATGGACGTGCATGTGCTTCTTCCTATCGCTGCTGTTGGCAAAGCGTCTGTCACAGCCTTCGAATTCACACTGGAACGGCTTCTCTCCTGGAAAGCATAAACAAGCAGGGCTTGATGATAGTAAACAAATAACTTGGACTTGTAATCCACTCCACAGCGGATGCCTATTTAGGGGAGGGTGAAGGAGCTTGGGGCTGTTAACTGTGGTCTTCCGTAGGGACTATGATCCACTTTAAGATTTTGTGTATTCCTATTTCAAGGAAAGAGGAACATGGCGATTATGTATGATTTTTTAAAAAGTTCGTTCCAGCCTGGTGTCCATTTGCGGGGGAGGGGGCGCGCGCTAGCTTAATGAATATTATTTGGCGTCGCCCAGACTGAGGACTTTTTTTTTTAAACAGTGATGAATTGATCTGTAGCTTCTAATAAGTTTGCCTCAACACTAATAAGCTGTTATTATGACAAAATATTTGTAGTATTTTTTAAAAAACCACACAGGCTGTTGGGCTTAGTTTATTTCTATCTGAGGCCAGTAGACTATTAAATTTAGGGTTGTTGTGTGTGTTTTGGGACGGTGGCACAGATGGGTGACTATCCCATTATTTTTCAGCCAACAATCTGCAAAAAGAGTTGCTGTGATTTTTGCCATCACGCCATTTCTTTTCCTTTTTTTTTTTTTAAAGTAAAGCTTGGGAAAGAGTTACTATCTAGATATTCCAGGGAGGCGCAGATCCGGTAGAAACTAAACTCCTTCCAATCTCTCCCTTCAGTCCCCATTTAATTTTCATACGGTTTTTACGCCCTATTGCCAGAATTCCAAATGCTTGGAGTTATTTAGAGGTGTGATAACTCAAACATCCCCCTAGTTGGAAAGGGAACCGTGTAACATTAAATTCCATTAGCACCTAAATTGTTTTTTAAAGACATCCGTTCAGACACAGTGACTTTAATGCGGGCATTTCATGCAAATAAATTTCTCAAATTTTAAACCTTGTTAAAAGCTTGTCTAGCACCTAGTATCCCTCCTAACACAGAAGAGAACAATAGGCCTACCGTTCGTCCGGTTTTCAAGTAAATATTGATGTGGAAGTTGCTAAAATATTTGGCTTTCTATTATAAAATAGTCTGGCACAATTTTGGCTGGGACCTTGTAATAGATGAATAATATATGAAGCTGGGAGACGTGTTTATTTTGCGACTCTCTCTTCTCACGCGATTCCACCATCAGGAGCCGCTTTGCCCTGCTCTTAGCTCACCAGGTTTTTTGCTCAAGTTTTAGGAATCGCAAATCCTCCGTTGCCCATTACGTACTTTAACAAACTGTTACAAAAACCACTGTAAACCCCCTCAAATAACTTCGAGTATGACTTTAAAAACACTTTTAAAATGAAAAATGTTTTATTGCCCAAGCTCACACCAGTTAAATTTAATAGGAAGCAGTCTCAGACAGGGACTTTTCGAACCTTAAACAAGGCACATGAAAACTCACACATATGAGATAGAAAATACAAACTGGCAAAATAATCTCCAAGCTCTACTCATGTTCACCAAATTAATAGACGTTATTTTTTTGTGTGCCATAAATTCACATCAATATTTTTAGAGGGTCTTGGAAAATTAAATATTCTTACTGTGAAAAGGCAGGGTGTGTTTTTGTCATTTACAAATGCATTTTCCCAAAGGGATGCCACAGATAACATTCAAACAATAACAAAGCAACCCTCTCTCTTCCCCTTTCTAAACACGCACACACACACACACACGCGCGCACACACACACACACACACACGCAGTTTACAGGGTCCGAGAATCAAGGCCCCTCTCTAATAAAAGGAGATGCTTTTTCTTTTCCGCTTCAACCTGAAGGAGAAGCCCCACATTTTAGCACATCTTCTATTACCCTCTATACAGCAGACTCAGCATTTACCTGTGTGGGTCCTTTTATGTATCTTCAGATTTTCCGAACGGGCGAAAACTTTCCCGCAGCCGGGAAAGGGGCAAGGAAACGGCTTCTCTCCGGTGTGCACACGTATGTGGTTGACCAGTTTGTATTTGGCCTTGAAGGGCTTGCCCTCTCGGGGACATTCCTCCCAGAAACAGATGTGGTTACTCTGCTCGGGGCCCCCGACGTGCTCCACCGAGACGTGGGTGACTAGCTCGTGCATGGTGCTGAAAGTTTTGTTGCAACTCTTCTTGGGATTGCTCAGTTGTTCCGGGTCGATCCACTTGCAGATGAGCTCCTGTTTGATGCACTGTTGCCTCATGTAGCGGAAAAAGGCACCTGGGTGGTGGTGGTGGTGGTGATGGTGGGCGGCGGCCGCTGCCATGTTCATGCCCATGTTCATATTCATGGGGCCATACTGGTTGTGGAGCTGGGCCGCCGAGTAAGGGTCAGTCCGGGGGCTGGACACTTGGCGATACTGGTCCGAGCGACCGAACACCTCCCCCGGCAGCCCCAGCCGCATCTGCCCGTTCAGCACATTCTGAGAGCCGTGGGGGCCGTGCTGCTCATGGATCCCTGGGAACAGAAGGTGGCTTTGGGCATCCGTATGCGGGTGGTGTAGGCTTCCCGCCCCTGGCCCAAATAGCCCGTGCTGCCCACCGGCCGGAGCCGAGTCCCCAAAACCCCGGCTGCGGAACAGAAAGTCCCGGGTGGAGTTAAAGGGTGCTCCCGAATAAGAGCCTACATGGGCGGCGTGGGGCCCCAGAGCGGCGGCGGCTGCTGCAGCAGCCGCAGAACCCGGGTAGCCCCCGGGCCCTTGCGAGGTAAAAGCCGAGCTCTGGCCAGGGGACAGATCGTGGGCCCCGGGGTTGAGCTTGAAAGCGCCCATGTGCGCGGCGGCCGAGTCCACGAAGCCGTTCTGTGCCGCCGCCAGACTTAGTTCGCGGTCTTGCATCTCAGCGGCCGCCGCCGCCGCGGCGGCCGAATGGTGGTGGTGTCGGGCGAAACTGCCCACCCCGATGGCCGGGAACTGCGGCCCCGCGTCCAGCAGCATGGTCAGCCCGCTCCGCTCCGGCTGCCGCTCCCGTTCGGCTTCGGGCTGCTACCCCCGGAGGAGGCGCTGGCGTCTGCCCCGGCTGCTCGCGCAACTCCCGGCGGCTCCTCCTTCTCGCTCAGCTCCCGGCTGCTCCAGGCGGTGGCGGCTCCTCAAATTGCAGCAGCCGCAGCAGCGGCAGCGGCAGCTTCAGCCTCCGCAGCCGCGGGCTCCTCCGAGCCCAGCTACTCTGCTAGCCTCCGCCGCCGCGCCGTTGCCGCCGCTGCTCCCGCAGCCCGGAGCTGCAGCTTCGAGCTGCTTGGGTTGTGAAGCAAAGCCGGAGAGAGGAGGAGGAGGAAGAGGAGGAGGAGGAGGAGGAGAAGAAGAGTCCAAAGCCAGGCGGAGAACCAAAGTGTATTAAAGGAGCTGTGGCGGGGGCGGGCGGGCAGGGGAGGGAAAGGGAGGGAAGGAGGGAGGGAGGGGGGAGAGTAGATGAGAGGGGGGTTGCAGGGGGGCGAGCGCTGTGCCTTTTACTGCACACACAGCCCCCCCCCACCCCCTAACACACGCACACGCGCGCGCGCACGCACACACACACACACACACACACACCGCCTCTGAGATCCGTGTCACTATCACAGAAATCACCACTCCTCCCCCAAATTAAACATTAAAATTAAATCAGATTTAAAAAATTCAAACTGCACAGCAGACAGAGGAAGCAGACCTGGAGAAGATGTGCAACCCGCCGCACTGGCCCCTCTGCTAGTTCCCCCTTCTCCACCTGATCTTGGTGGGGAACAGGGGGTGGGAATGGGGGGTGGCCCTGGAGGAGGACGGGGCAATCCACTCCCCTTCCTGCTCCTCTAGCTGCCGGCTTTGGGATTTTCTTTCCCCCTTCCCCGCTCCTCTCCTCTCCGCTATGGGTATTGTTATGATTCAGGGTTTGGGGTTTGTTTTTTATCCCTCTTCTTCTTCTTTCGTGCTTGGCATTGGATGTATCTCACGTAGTAAACTTGCAGCAGCAATGAATTCCCACAGATGAAGGAATCAGACGCTCCTGTCTTTCTTTAAGTTGTGTTGGAGGAGGAGGAGGTTGTGGCGACAGTGATGGAGCTGGCAGTGGGAGGGGAAAGAAGAGAAGGGGGAGGGGAAAAGAGGGAGGAGGGAGAAGGAAAGGGAGGAGGATTAAAAACAATAACAAGTAAAAAAAAGGGATCTTTTTTTCTCTCTCTTTCCGTGTTTCTGTCTCTCTCTGTGCCCAGGCAGGGAGCCGGAGATCAGCAGCAGCAACAGCGGTGGCAGCAGCAACAGGAACAGCAGCAGCCCATGAGGATGGAGTATTCTCTCTGGAGCTAGCAAGTGCGGGGAATCCAAAGCTGAAACCTCTTTTCCCCTTTCTCCTGGCGTTGGGGTTTATTTGCCGCTGCCACCACCACCTCTCCCTCTTTCTCCTCCCTCCGGTTTATATCGGGGGGCGCTGCTATGGTCTCCGGTTTTTATTTTTTATTTTTTGTTTTCTCTTTTTCCTCTCTCCCCTTCCCCCACCCCCTTTCTTCTCCTCCTCCCCTTCTCTAGTCTCCCTCCCTCCCCTCTCTGTCTGGACTGGCAGCTCCTCTTCCACCTCCCCCTTTAACAACCGCACGGTCACTCTAGCCGCGCTAGCTCATTGGTCACCGAAGACCAGTCAATCCACACTTTCCCCTTTCTCGGCCCCTCCCTCTCCCCCTCCCCTCTGCCAACACTACCTCCCAGTCGGCTAATCGCCGCTATCTGGGCCCCTAAGTCCTACCCGCCTCCCCATAGCTTCTATTCTAGTTTCCATCCCTCTTTCTCTCCACCCTGTCCCCTCCCCCGTCCCCCAATCCCTTCGCCTAGTTGGGTCCAAGAGGCTGAAGCAGCAGAAGCAGCTGTAGCCGCTGGAGCTACCGCGGCTACATCCAGGAACCTTACGCCCCCAGCGCCAGCACCCACCGCTGCCATTGGAAGAGGCTCTGGAGAGAGCTGGGGTGGCGGTGGCGGTCGCACGAGGCGAAAGGCGCCGCTGCACTGGGCTCAGGGCGAGTGGGTCTGAGGGTCACAGGTTTGTCAGCGCAGTATTAGAATGGGGAGGGGGCTAGGAAGGTAGGGAAAGGCGGCCCTCATATCCCAGGATTTTTGGAAAAGGTCATTGGCTTCTGGCAACTGCAGCAGCAGCTACGGCCACCATCACTACAAATACCACAAAGACAGACACAAAAAGAGAATTTTAGTCCCTGCTACCATTATGTAAAAAAAAAAAACAAAACCCAACAGCAAAAATGGTTGAGGCAAAAGGGACCCTGAGAAATTGCGGGTGAAGAGGGGACGAATTCTAATAAACGCACTAGAGGCTGCAAGTCTGTGCTAAGTAAGAGCTTTCTGGATTGGGAATGGGGACAAGGGAGAATGGGGAAATGGAATGCAAGGAGAAGTGAGTCCTTTTCAGGTTTTTTTTTTCTGTGTCCTGTCCCCTTCTTTAATTTTACTTTTTAAAAAATTTCTCGTGGTGTGGAAGCTTTGAAGAGACGGAACTAAGGAAAGAGAAAAAGAAACGCGTCTTTCCCCAGCGCGCGCACACGTACACACACACACACACACACACACACACACACACACACAAATACCACCCCCACCCTCACTGTGGGCCCCCAAACAACAGTCAACCTCTCCTTGTTGTTCTCTTCAGCCGAAGTCTTCTTACCGTAAATGTTTACTCGGCCCTGACCTCTACTTGGGGCTTGTTTTGAAGTTGCTTACATACAGTGTAACTATTTGGGGTCAATGTCCAAATCAGCAAGGTTTGGGAGTGGTTGTTGTTACCTTTGTGGGTGTTTTAAAGCTAATGCACCCCTAGAATTTGTATGTGAGTCAGCATCATGTTCTCGCCAGAGACCAAGCCAGATATACACGGTTTTATGTTTTATTTCCAAGGTTTAAACACATTGTTGTTATTAATCATCATCATCATTACCATCATCATCATCACTACCATCTGCACGGAGTGAAATATTTTCACTGTCAAAAGACCAACGTGCCTTTTTCTCTTAGCTCTCTTGTCCACGGCACAAGTCCCCACATCCGCAGACCAGAAGAAGGACCTGGCACTCTTGGGATAACTTGAAACGTCTGAGAGGTTTTGGTAATTTCCTGTTCAACAATAAAATGATAGAACTAAACAGTTAAAGAAGAACGAAGAATCCGGGGTCTGCTGAGGTGTGAATTAAAGACACTGTGCCAGTCACAGACTTCCTTCTCCTGATTCACGGAAATCAGGCTTTTTGTTTACCGGTTTTTGTGAGTATGAGTCAAGGTAAAAAGGAAATCAAACACGTCTGCCTCTAAACCGGTTAGAGCTCGGGAATATCGGTTTGTCTAACTTTCTCCTTCAAAAGCCGTTTTTGTTTCTCTAGGTTTCAAGAAGATCCCAGAAAATCAGCTGTTCCGCACCCCTCCTCCCCAGCGACCCTCTAGGCTTGCCCCAACTCGCCTCTTTTGGCTTTCCCCAGCTCTTAAACCTGCAACCCAGCTTCCACTCACGGTCGTTGTCCTTCTGGGCAGTGACACCTCCTCCAGAAGCCGAGTTCTTTCCGCCGAGTTCTTGGAAGTCTGAACCTTTCTCTCTGAAGTCAGGGAGATTTCCTTTTTCACTTATCTGCCTAAGCGTTTAAGAAAGTGGTAAACCACGATTGCCCCCCCACCTTAAAGTAAAAAAGGGAAAGATAAAGAGACAGAGACAGAGAGACAGAGAGAGACAGAGATTCTACCCCATTACTTCACCTTGGTCCAAAATATTCATACATACTATTATTAACTCATTCATGTTGGTTTTTAGGATGAAGAAAGAATGACTGAAAATGTCTTGGTACCAAATAGTTCCGAAAGAAAATATTTTCTTCCATTTTGATTGTAAGAATTGTTTATATTTGATTGTAAGAATTATTTATACACCAAATAGCCAAATCCATTATGAACGCTCCTCTCCTCTCCTCTCCTCTCCTCTCCTCTCCTCTCCTCTCCTCTCCTCTCCTCTTCTCTCCTCTTCTCTTCTCTTCTCTTCTCTTCTCTTCTCTTCTCTTCTCTTCTCTTCTCTTCTCTTCTCTTCTCTTCTCTTCTTTTCTCTTTTCCCTTTCCTCTTTCTTACCTTCTTTTTCTCTCTTGACTTCTCCCTGTTTCCCTTGCCCTTTCTCCTATTCTCTAATTTTTCTTTGATTTTTCTTTTTCTCATTACCATTCTCATACTAAGATCACCCTGCTGAATTCTGGCTCTGTGGCTTCAGGAGACTGCATTGGGGTAGTTTGTAGGGAATTCGTTAATTCCAGTCGGAGACCCCGCAGGCTGGACTCTCTTTGCTATTCTTTCAGGGCTCCAGTTCTACTCTCTCTGCAGGAAACAGAGGAGCTGATCCAAGTTCAAAGTCACGTCGCCGTCCCCTCTAAGAAGTGCTTTATTTCTCTACAAACTGCAAAACCTCTTTCCCTCCTGTCACTGGGTGAAAAAGGAAGGGAAGAGGAGAGAGAGAAAAAGAGCGAGATCGATCGAAAGGGAGTTGAGAAAGAGAAACTGCAAATGCTTTGAGAACTATTGCTACAAATATAGACTTTAACTTGTTCTCTGAAGAAAACAATCGACCCAACTACGCTGTAAACTGTTATATTGAAATAAGTTTTTCAACAGGTTTCTGGAAGTGCCCGTTTTGCAGCACAACAAACGACTGCCTCAACTGGGCAAACATTTCCCTCTTTGTAAGTTTTCCAAAATTGTTCTTTTTAAATCGCACTGGAGCTTACTACGGGTTCCTTGAGCATGGGGACGGTGGGGTTGGTGAGGACTGGAGAGTTTGCATTAGGCTGAATTGTGCTTTTTGTTTTCCTCTTTTGAGTTCTTTCCTTTATGGGGGGAGGCATATACGTCGTGTATAGGGGGTGGGGGGTGGGAGAACAATGATAACCAAAACTCAAGAAACTTAAACCCAATGTACTTTAAATGGTAGATGTTTCTCATTGTGCATTTCTGGGCTGAAAAGTTTATATTGACTTTCCTCTGTAGAATAGATACACGTATATTCCTATCTGGAAGGAGAGGAAAACAGAAAGGAAATCTGACCTCTTTAAATTGAAGATAAGATGCGTCTGTCACTATGTCCTTCAAACTTTTTTTTTTCTTTTCCCCTTAAGGAAAGGGAATGGGGGTGGCAATGGGGGAGGTGAGGACTTGGGAATAGTGGAGAGATGATGCTGTCTATTTAACCTGAAAAGAACAGACCGATTTAACAGAATCACTTGCACCGTTGTCTGTATCATAGACACTCATAAATTCAACAAGATCATCAACAGGATATTAAGTTGCAGGTTACCTTTGATTCTGCCGATCTTAGCCACTTCTAGGCCGTTCGACCTCTGACCCGTGAAAGACCACATGTGTGGCGGTGTAGCCTCCCTCTGTAAAACACACTTCGGAACAAAAGTTCTTTGTCAGTTTAACAGAAGTGTAATGTAAAAGAAAAGGGAAATAATGAAAATCTCAGCCAAAGTAGTAACTTTTAAATGCCTTTTTTTTTCTTTTTTAAAGAACGGGTAGAGTGGGCCGCTGCCCTCTCCAATGTCTGAGAAATCTGCTAAATCCTTTACCTTTTCTCCTCCCCCCCATTAACATTTATTGTTCTGTAGCTGTGCTTATAAAAAAAATAGTTGCTATATAAAAATGTGCTCGCCAGCGATTTGGGGATACCGCGATCACACCGTTTGTCTAGAAGAAGAACGGGAGAAATGCAAGCAGACCACTAGTCACTGTCTGTTGGGACTGGGGAATCGGGATTGTGCTCTTACATAAGGAAGGAGGACTTTATTGTCTCACTGCGTCCCCTGTTTCCTTAGGGGAGTATTTTTACTCCAGCAAACAATAAAAACAAAGCCTGAGGCATTAGCTTACATGAGAATGTTTCATTATTCCAATATTTTCCTTTGGGGTCCTAGGTGAAATACAAACAGGGAGGTTGAATACTAGTGACAGCGGAGCAGCTTTCCAATAAACTGCAGCATTATAGCAATAGACTTTGTAATACAAGTTATGCTGTCATTCATAAATAACAATGCCATATGTTAACCATATTGCTTACACAAGTAAACCCGTCAATGTGTCACTATTTGATTTATCTCAACAGCTTCTTCAAATATTGAAGTATAGATCTGGGGAGGGGGAGGTGGGAGCAGGGGGTAACAATACAGCAAAAAAATTTTTTTTTAAATTACAGAACTGCTGTCCAAATGGAAAAGAGCTAGGGGAAAATTTAAAAAATAAAAAAGAGCACAAAATACTATATGATTGTAATAACTGTACTTATTAGGAACTGTACTTATTAGGAAATACTTAGTTTTTAGTTTTTATATTTGTATTTTTTCCAATTGTGTTTATCTCTCCTCAAGGTGTTTCTACGAAATTATACATCTTAATGGCTAAAAGATTTATCAGTGTCCAGATCTCTACAAACTCCCAATAGTTAGTATGAAAATAGTCCATAATCAACTCAAAGTAGAAAAATAATTGGATAGTTTTATTCAGCTCCCGCCATTCTTTAAGTAAGGAAAAATGAAGAGAGGAAATGGGTCTTATTGTTAACTGCTAATGTTGGAGCATCATTGTGGAAGAGATACAATCCAAAACTGTCAGAATGTTAGCAGAAATAATAAGCAGAAAATCAACACTCTCCCCAACATGGGAGATCAGGAAATGTCTGTTTTCTTTTTCCACACCTATCCCCACAATCTTTGATTAAGAAGGTGGTGTTACACACAACTCACCCAGTTAGTGCTAAACAATGACTCCTACATCTGTATATAAGGGTTTTGCCTAAGGAACGAAAAAGGTATTTCCTCCCTTCAGACACTTGCAAGACACACTTCTTGGATTAAAATCAAAACTGAACAGTTTAGAGCAAATCAACCAGAATATTCACACCTTGATCAACCTGCAGAACTCATCCCAGTAGCTCAAGAAAGGAATATGTATCTGTCTGTGTTGGGGCTGGGGAGAGGGGGGGAGAGGGAGAGAGCAGAATAGCTTTATTCCAGCAGACAAAGAGGCAAACCTTTGCAGCCTAAAATGAGAACAGAATAGGCAGGATGCGTAAGGGAACCCAGAGTAGTTGCCAAGGAGCAGTGGAGCATCTCTCAACCATAGGTGACTATGCTTCATTTTAAATTTAACTTGCAATTTTAAAGATAATTATGACAAACCCTGGAACCTAGAGTTTCTCCTTTAGTAAAATAGCTAAACTGCATCTTTTTTCATTCTCTGTTCCACCTTGCTCTGTTTGGAAAGTAATGAGGATCTCAAGAACTTCATATGAAAGTATTCTGTCTAGGTCTTCCAACAGACAAGAATTTTGTGCCTGTTTTAGTAACCAAAATGATAATTGGAGGATTTCACTTTCACACCCACTCAGAGGAGGATGACAAATAATGCCTACTGGAACTGGAACTCAGTTCTTGATCCTATACACTCCAGAACACAACTATCTCAACTCCTAAGACAACGAACCTGGCAGAAAACATTCAGAACTGAGCACAAAGTAATTTAGAGCACAACAAAAGGTCCATTTTCCATCCATGTCTTTCTCCACTCCCTTTCTCTTCTCCCCCACTACCAGTGCTTCCTCACCATCCTTCCCTTCTTCCCTCCCTCCCTCCCTTCCACCCCTCGGGGTCAAAACCATAGACAAAGGCTCAAAAGCGAGGAAATGTCCAATTCACTCCTCTTATAGTTTATTAATTACCCACCCCCATCGAAAAGAAACTTGTATCTGTTCAATAATTAAGCCAGGGCAATCAAGCGTGCGCTGGAGGCTGTGTGAATGCAGCCTTACAAGGCGTGAGGTAATGGAGCAGCGGATCTCTTCCAAGGGCCCAGCGAGCCAAGGTGGGCTGTGCTAGCGCAAGTCCATGGTTTTCCCTTCAGAACCTGTAGCGACCTGCAGCACCTTGGAGGTTCGGTTGCCAGACAGCTAGCTATATAGTGCATTGCACTTTCTTTTTCTTTTCCCCCTCTCCCTCCTCCTCTTTCTTTTGTCTGGTGCGGTACAGGGTGAGGATAGCTTTGTGAATCATATAACCCTCAAATTGAATATTTCCTGCCTCTCCGATATTTTATTTCTTTCCCAGAAACTCAGCTTAAATTTTTTTGGAAGGGGGCAATTATAATAGTAATCAAACCCAAGGCAGTACATTCCTCTCCTTATCCCTTTATGGGGGGAGGGGGACATTAAAGATAGCACCTATATCCTATGCCTATGATCATATTTGGAAATGCAATAACTAGATCAGGGATTCATTGAATAGTTTTTAAAAACTCTTGTCAATTATTTTATGCTTATTTAATACTGCATAATGCAATTGACTTTTTCATAGGCTCCTTGGATTTTAGAGATCTTTATTTAATTTCAGATGAGGTTAAAAAAAGACATTATTCTCTGGGACAGGATGGTCATAACAATAGTATGAAGAAAGTAAACAAAATGAAAATGCATTTTTGAACTGACAACTCCAGGAAGTTGATTATCAATCCTTTTTGCCTAAAATCTAGGCCTATCAAGAGTTATTTGATGAGGGTTATTAGCCTGTTATTGTTGTTGATTCAGAGTTTTCATGTGTGTGTTTTTAAATATCCTCTGAGGGACAGAACTCACAAATTAGCATCCAAATGTACTTGCCTGAGTCAATAATCATTTTGCTATATGTATTAAATCAAAAATTATGGAATACTCATAAACCAACATATAAATACTTTTCTTACCAATAAGAATGAACCCGCATATTACTTTCTTTGAGATTTTTTTCTTTTTTCTTTTTCAGGGTTTCCATAAGGAAATTGATCAGTGAGGTATGTTTGAATTAAGACATATTAAATCAATGACAGATACATATCATGCTGTGTTTAACAAGAGTCGTACAAGGAGGCGTGTACAAGATTCCACACAGCACTACAGCACTATTATTCTCCATTTACAACTTTTCCTTCATGCATTTGCCCATTAACCATTAAATTTCAGTAATTCAATAAAACAGAGCAGTTATAATTTTGAGGAAAAGCTATTTTGAAGGGGAGAGGCAAGTCCTCATTTTATAGCACAATAAAAATACTCAACAGCCCATTTTAAAGGGCAGCATGTGTTTATTTTGATTCTTTACCTATAACCAGTAGTACTGAATTCAAAGCTATACTAGTCCAAGCACTAAAGTTGGAATAAATAGCTGAATAAATTCAAATGAAGGAAATTCTTCCCTAGAACTTCAAGATGAACCAAACAAATAATGAGAAAAGTTAAGGTAGTATAGCTTTGAATTTAAGATTATTCCTATAAGTCATGACTAAGTGTAGATAAAGAAATGGCAGGAAAGTCTGTCATACTTGGTTTTCTTTGTGAAAAGACTGTGAAACTCAGACCTATATTTAGGCAATAAAGGCAAGCATCTCTCCCTCTCCACCCTACCTCCCAGTGATATTTCCTAAGATAATTTTCGTTTGACTTCACCTCAGGCTTTACTTATTTTTCCTATTCAAACTTTTTCAAAGGTTGTATTATATTCTTTGCTTAGACACTAGATTTAGAAAAGACATCTCATTTCTAAGGTCATAGTGGGGTAAAGGGTGGGTTTTCAAATTGCTGTAATTAATGCCGATTTTAATGACATCGCCTCTTTAGCTCTTTATATAATACTGCACCACAATTGCTTTGTCTAGGAAGGTTTCTTTGCTGCTTTTGGTAAAATAATCCATTTTGACTTTGCTAACAAACAATTCAACTGGTAAGGCCTTGTCTATATTTCTAAATAGAAAATTGACATTTAGCTTCAAGTTTCACACTCTGTCTTAACTGTTGGGGAAAAAATTGGCTACACTGACAACTCTCCCCCCCACAAAAAAGGTGAGCTTGACTTCTGAGTCTCCTTGTATATAATGGGGGGGGGGAAGCCTTCTTGTCCAAAATTTGAAAGACACCTCAAAAGAAAAAGTAACCTTACTCAGTCTTACTTTGCTAAACAAAAAAAATGAAGCCTGGTGTACACATGTTCTCCACCAAGACTGAAGTGAGAGAAAATAATGGAAAATTTTCCTTTGAAAGCAGTTGAGGTACATGGTCCTTATAGTTCTGAAGCAAGGTATCTATCAGAGATGTTCGTAAGAAGAAAAAAAAAACCAAGGTAAAAGATGACATATTAGATGCTAAATTACGTGGATATGTTTTCATGATGTTAGAACATTTCTAATCTACAACAAATTTGAAGAACCAGGTACAAATGTATTGAATGACTTTGACCAGAAGGAGAATTTCTTCTAAAAATGATTCTAGCTATATTCATTAGCTCGGAGAGATGCCACAAGGCCAGATCTGGGACTTTCTCTTCAAAAGGTAAGAGGTTTTTTTTTTTTTTTTTTTTTTTTTTTTTTTTTTTTTTAGGATTTGTTCTTGCACATCTAATTGGAAGTGTCAGATTTGGAACTCCAACGCAGCAGAGATTACACTTCTATCGTCTTAAACAGTCTTGAAAAGGAGTCCATGAACTAAAAAGTTGAGGTAAAATTTTTCCGTGTCCCGAATTTACAGTGTCAAATCACTCAGGTTATCCCGAAATCAACTAGTAGGTGTTTTGATCTCCAAAAATACCCACGTCTACTGCCATTTAACTGTAACCTTGGTCTTTCCATTGGGGAATATTCGTTTCTTCCCTCGAACAAAAAGTTTCGAGAGGCATTAATTCAGGTGAGGTTAAGTGAATAAACCTATCCACCTCCCAATAACAGCTCTTGAGGGTTGAAAAGAGAAGGGAGGGAAAAGGAGGGCGGAAGGGCGGTTGGGGTTCAGGAGAGGGAGCTTTTGCTTTGACCAATAGCGGGACAGTGGTTACGTTAGAAGTTGGGAAATCTTCCTAGTCACGGTTGTGAACATCTCTCTTCAATTCCCAGCAGAAGGGCCGGCTAGCTAAATTTCAGCCTGATTAGAGGGGGTGTGCTAGATCCTTAAGCTTGGTGTTTGCAAGGTGCATCAACATCACTGAGCCTCAGTGACTGAGGCACTCAGCTCCGCACTCGCGCGTCGAAAACTTTCTACAAGTACAACTTTTCGACAGGAAGGGGGGGGGACTGGGGGCACGTAGGGAGGAGGGGGCGTGAGGCAAGTGGGGATAGAAGCGAAACCAAAGATTGAGGCTAGCATGAGGGCGGATGCCCGCTGAGCCGCGGGCCTGAAAGGGAGCCAATCGGGCAGCCCCGACTGCTGCCAATCAGACGACTCCCTCCAATCCCACCCGTGCCATTTCCAAAATCTCGATCCCACTGTGCAGCTCAAATGTGGTGTTCTTTCTGCCAATCGCTGGAGGACAGAGTGGGGAAAGGAATAAGCGGAGTTAGGAGACAAGGACAAAAGAAGTTAAAGAGCGCTTAATATATACATGTTTTTGAAGTCAGACAGAGGGGAAAAAATAACAACAGTGAGGGTATATGGTTCTGATTGTGTAGTATTGATGGAGCCCCCTTTGAGCAAGAGGAATCCGCCGGCGCTGAGATTAGCAGATTTGGCAGCGGCTCAGCCCCATCCTCATCAGAGTATGACAGGCTTCCCCGGATTGGGGAATCAACCCGCTCACTCCCACCACCACGCTGCAGCAGCCGCAGCCGCCGCTGCAGCTGCAGCTCACCTCCACCCCCGGGATCTGGGGAGTGACCCTGGAGTGGCCCTCACTTCGTTCGGACCCGAGCACATGGCTCAGGCGAACGCGCTCAAACTCAGCCCTCCCTCCCAGACGCCTCCAGCGCACCCTGAAGCCCAGGCGGTTGCCTCTGCCACTGCCGCGTTCGCCTTGAAGTCCGGCGCGGGCAACTACCCCAGTGGTGGGGGCAGTGCAGCGCAGTCTGCACCTCCTCCCCCGGCCCCTCCCCTTTCCTCCTCCTCTTCCCCCTCTCCCCCTCCCCCTCCCCCCCCTCCTCCTCCACCTCCTTCTGCCCTCGCGGGCTACACCGCCACCAACAGTGGTGGTGGCGGCGGCTGCGGCGGCAGTGGCAGCATTAGCGGCAGCAGCAAGACCAACAACAGGGACTTCATCCTCAGGAGAGACCTTTCCACCACGGCCCCTGCTGCTGCCATGCACGGGGCGCTTGGAGGGGAGCAGCATTCCCGGGCAGGCTCCCCCCAGCACCCACCCCCGCCTCCCCACTCTGGCAGCATGTTCATCTCCTCGACTGGAGCCTATGCGGCCCCGGATGGGTCTGGAGGCGGCGGCGGCGGTGGTCCCGCGCTGTTCCCAGGGTTGCACGAGCCGTCTGGGGGCCCAGGGAGCCACCCCCACCCGCTGAACGGCCAGATGCGTCTGGGTCTGGCTGCGGCGGCCGCGGCGGCCGCGGAACTGTATGGCCGTGCGGAGCCGCCCTTTGGACCCCGCTCTGGAGACTCGCATTACGGGGCAGCAGCGGCCGCCGCCGCCGCCGCTGCTGCAGCTGCAGCTTCCCTGCACAGCTACGGCTCCTTGAACTTAAACCTGAACCTGGCAGCGGCGGCGGCGGCGGCGGCAGCTGGGCACGGGCATCACCATCATCACCACCATCCTCCACCTCCCGCTCCTCCACCACCTCCGCCTCCTCCGCCTCCTCCTGCTCACCACCCCCACCATCACCACCCCCACCACCCCGGGTCGGCGGCGGCGGCGGCGGCCGCTGCTGCAGGGGCCTTCCTCCGGTACATGCGGCAGCCAATCAAGCAGGAGCTGATCTGCAAGTGGATCGACCAGGAAGAGCTGCAGCTGCAGCCGCAGCCGCAGCAGCAACAGCAGCAGCAGCAGCACCCGCCGCCCCCTGCCTCGAAGCCTTGCTCCAAAACTTTCAGCACCATGCACGAGCTGGTGAACCATGTCACGGTGGAGCACGTGGGGGGCCCAGAGCAGAGCAGCCACGTCTGCTACTGGGAGGACTGTCCCCGAGAAGGCAAACCCTTCAAGGCCAAGTACAAGCTCATTAATCATATCCGTGTGCACACCGGAGAGAAGCCGTTCCCCTGCCCCTTTCCCGGCTGCGGGAAAGTCTTCGCCCGCTCAGAGAACCTCAAGATTCACAAGCGCACTCATACAGGTGGGTATCTCTTCCTAGGCTGTTGCTGCAATAGCAGCAGCCGCCGCCGCCACCGCCGCCGCCGCCGCCGTCGCCACCACTGCAGTCTCCCGCCTCCCTCCTCCGCCACCGCCGCCGCTTCTGCTGCTGCTGCTTCTTCTTCTATCCAGATTACCCCCCCCCCTGCTGTTTTTCTTCGCATACGTATAACCCGGACATGTGACTTCTTTTTTTTTTCTCTTTTTTCCCCTTTTTTTTCCATGAATAAGTAATTCGGTAACATACTCAGGACTCACAGCGCTGTGTTTTCAACACGGCGAAAAGTCTCCAGTCTACCCTCCAGCCCCACTGCCCGGAACAGGCAAACAGCTCCACCAACACCAAACCATCACCACAGCACAAGCGGCAGCAGCCCAGGAAGGAGGAGGAGAAGTGGAAAGGAGCTACGAGGACGGTCTGCAGTCCCCCACCCCCACCCTATACCCCCTTTCCTTCGCTTTTTTTCTCCCGGAATTGGCGGGAGGCGGGAGAGGGGGAGGGGGCGTAAAAGGGGGGGAGGTTATCAAGGGTGACTGACTTCAGTTTTCACCCACTTTCCCAAAGCCCCTGTGACCAGAGTGTATCACTACTCAGAAGTTTTGTTGTTGTTGGGGGGAGGGGAGGATGTTTTCCTCTGAAATTCCAGACTGTTGGAAAAGACCTGCGGTGAAGGGGAGGGCTCAAGAACCTCTCCTCCCCTCCCCCCATAATAATTATGGGGGAGGCGAGAGAACTTTAAAGTGTGAAATCCCTCTCGTACCCAGGGGATGTGATGGAGAAATTGGTCTCTGGCCTCTTTTAGAATGTTTCTATAGTCTGAAGAATTAATAGAGAAGGAATAAACTCCAAACTCAGTTCTGTCTTGGTCATCCAAATAGTACTTCGGGGAGGGTGAAAATAAGGAGGCAGCATGATTCAGTAGGGAAGCTACTACGGGAAACTTCTTAGACTGGGATCTTTGGGGGTTTATTTAAAAGGCTGTCGCTAAATTGTGATGGTTGTATCAGAGGTCTCTCCACCCTATCTCCCCCCAGTCCCCTCCATAGAGGGCAGATGCGTGAGGGTAGAAGCTCTGATAAGATTGAACTGAGCTGGGATTTATAGTGACAGACAAATATTAGCCCTCGGAGGATACTTAAGGAACTGGAGTTTACATAATTACTTTCCTGATTTATCGGGTGTTTCTGTGGAGAGGAAGGCAGATTACGTAGGACTGGAGTCCAAATGTTAGGGCAAATGGCCCGTGGTTGAAGGGATTATAGATTTTATCTGCAGAATTTGTTTTAGGAGTCCCATTTTGTTTCTGGAAAGAAGTGAAGTAATCCAGTCACTTTTCAGCTCTGAGTCTTCTCTCCTAAACTGACACATTTAAAGCCCCATTCTCCTTAGTGCTGTGGACACGGTTTAGCACTACTTGGAGAGAGGGCATTCTTGGAGAAGTCTGGTTTCCCAATTCTTTTCAAATCTAGATGTCTCTGTCTTAATAATTTTGGAAAACAAAAATCCCAACAGGATGTCCTTGCTCCTGCCTCACAATTAATCCACTCCTGAGTAGGAGAGAGGGTGCATGACTGGGAGAAGTACTTCTCCTGCAACTACTTCAGCCTTCCTTTCTATCCATTCTCCTATCTCACGCCCTTAAAAAAAAAAGAAGTCCAATATTGTTTGAAGCTTGGAAGCTTTCTGAATTTGAGTCCTATGGAATGGGAGGTTAAGTTAACCCCTTCTCTGGGAAGACGCTAGGGACAGCAAAAGGCTGTTTTCCAACCAAAGGTCTAGATTAGTTTCCACTCTGAAAAGCACAGAGACTTCTGATTTACAGCTCCCGAAGTCTGACTCTTTCTGGGTAATGCTCTCAAACTTATTTCTTGCCACTTCTCTGAACTTGAGGTCTTCCTCTGTCTTTTTTGCTGTTTGGCAGACCTTTGGGAGCTCCTACTTTCCAGAGTTTCCTCTTTCAGTTTGATTCCCTATTAGGCTGCAGGGGTACCATCGATCAATGCTTGGAGCATTTTAAAATTTTATTTTCTTGCTGAGGTGCTCTGATGCAGATACAGGCCTAGAAAGGCCCAAGCCCAGGTGCTAACCCCAACAATCAGAAGAGCCTACCTAGGGGCTTACAAAAGTTTCATGATGACCTCTTTTTGAAAGACACAAGCCCAGGTAAGGCAGGGTTCACCCAGGGTACATAACATACCAAGGTGAGGCCTTGTAGACAAGCAGAAGCCTAGAACCTTCAAGGACCAGGCCCAAAGATCAGGCTCCTATGCTGATGAGGGTTCTGGATTTTTTTTCTCCCCTATTCCTGAATAATTTATTTTCTTTCTTTCTTTCTCATTCTCTCCTTTCACCCCACCCCCCAGAATAACTGAAAGAGAATATCTTAAGCAATTCTCTCATCTTGAGCATAAGTGAGCATTATTTCCAAGAAAGGCTGCTGTGATGTGGGAATAAGAAGACAGCACATTGTCTGCCATAGAACTGCTATGGTCTCCTTCCTCCCAAGCCAGAGAGGGCCTTAGAACTTTGGGAAGCACCCCAGAGTTCCCACAGATTCTGCTACCCGGCTGGAGTGAGAGGGGAGTGGGCGGGAAAGCTGGGGGTGGGGGAAAGAAACGTATTTACAGTTAAAAAGAAACAAACCTTTGCATGTAAATACCTCTAATTGCCTGGACCAGTGGTTGTACTTCCCCCTGGGTAACTGAACCCTCGCACACAATGTGAGAGGGGAAACCAGCCATTTCAAATTCAAACTCTCTTACTCAGGGCTTTTATTTGTCATCTTTGGAAAGCTTAGCTATGGCTTTGTGTGTTCTTTGCCTACAGCCGCTTTCCCAGGGGAGCTACCTCTGTTTATCCGGTGTTTGCAGCTTTTCACTCCTCAGTTCCACTTTTACCCCTCCCACTCCTCAACTTCTTCCATTTTTTCGGGCTGATTTGGACTTCTTGGGAAAAGTTCTCTCTTCGACTTAAGGTTTTTCTCGGTCTTTCTAAAGCAAGTAATTCACACACCCCCTCCAAAAGACCAGTTTCAGAACTTGAATGGCTGCGGGAGTTGTTTATAGCAGGCTTCTGCTGAAAGATGAATGGGCTTGATATCAGCAACTGGGCAATCGAGACTCAAGCTTCTGTAGAGTTCCCGTTTGGACTTGGGAGACCACAGGAGAGGCGTTGTGCCTGCCTCGGAACCAGTTCCTCTTGGAACATAGTTTAAACCAGTTAAATTGTGACCCCAGTAGTCCATCTAGAGTATAATACCTACATAAGAATCTTTCAGGGTGTCTCTCTGGCTCCAGTAAGCAATCTGAAGGAAATAGCCGGTCTCTATCTCAGGTTTCTTCCGGTAACTGTCCTTTAAAATTTTCTTAACTCTTACCCGTAATCACTCCCACCCCACTTTTTCGCTGTTCAACCTATCCATTTCTCCTGGGTCTTTTTTCCAGTACCAATTCCTGTTTCCCCCGTGCCTTACAGGAACCAGTTTTCTTTCCTTGCTCATCTCAATTATAGCTTGTGGAAAACTATATAAGCTTAGTGAAACCTGATATGGATATATCAAAATCCTGACAGGCTTTGAAAAAGAACTGGCAAGTTTTTTTTTTCAGTATCTAATCTGAAGAGTTTTAAAGGATGTAATTCTGGTTATGGATGCTGGTGGGTTTTTTCCCATATGTATATTTCTGTATGCATAGGTACAGTATATTTGAAATGTCTACTTAAATTTTCTTCATATTTTCAGGTAGAGTAATTTATTTTCTGAATATCTGAATATGTTTCCTTGAGCACTCAGGAATTTGGACATTTTTCGACCTTAAAAACAACAACAAATCAAAATCTCATGAAAAAATAGAAAACATCTTAATTTGGCTAAGACAAGATACTCAGATATTTCAACATTGAAAAAGACCTATTGTGGAGAGATTTCTTAAGAATGAAGTGGTACAAAAAAAAAGTTCAGACAAAGCAGTGGCTTTCTGTCATGGAGAATAGTTGAACTCCCATCTCAGGGACTCTAGTCTCACTTCAACCCCCACTCTCAGCACGCTTTAAATTTCTGAAACTTGTTGGAGAGATGGTGTTGGGAAGTAAATGTTCCATACTATGGAATGGAATTTCTGGGTTTTTTTTAAAGGTCACTTTTCCAGCCATGGATTTTTAAAGTTACCTAGGAAGTATGGGGAAAAAAAGAAAAACCAAGTTTTTAATAGCTTCTGCCACAAAAGTGTGACTAGATCCTCATTTTCTAGTATTAAGGAGTATTTGCACTTGCAGAATAGATTTTTCTGGAGTGGAATCTTATGTACAATTCATGCATGAAGAAGCCACAGAATTGCATTCCTGGAGTAGTGAGAACAGGCAGAAGGAAATTTGTACCCCAAACCTGGCAAACATTCTTCTGTGTCTTTTAACTTTGAAGCAATGTAGAAAGCTATTAAATTAAACCTGCTTGCACACTTTTCAGTGGCATGTCACCTCAAGGTAAATGGATGAGGCTGTACACAGCTGCACACCTCTACCACTTTCTTTATATCGGTGCATGTTGCCATTCTATTATGTCATGCTCTGTATCACACTGCAAGTTGTGAAGAAAGCTGGTAGATGGCAGAGACCAGTAGTGCAAGAATGGCCCAGTTAGGCTTGTAAAAACTCAGTGGTGAGAGAGATTGTGTTTTACAGGTGCTGTTTTTTTTTTTTTAGGAGAAAGATTGTTTTATTTCCTTCTTCCCTCCCCCACTCAACATTCTCCTTGATTTCCTTCCATTAGTGAAATTAGGGAACAGGGGAAGGGTACAATCTGAGACCAAAAAACACAACTATTTTCTTTATAATTTGTCTACATCTCCATTTGAATTTTAATGTGGTATATTTATTTCTTTTCCTACTGTGGCTTTGAAAGTGTGGTGTCATTCATTGGTGTTCTTAGGGGAGGGGATCTCCAGCTTTCTGAAAATGTTTTTGTTTTCTTGTGTGTCTGGAGTCGGATATATTTTGTGTGGAAAGGGTGCAAGAATGTGAGCAATGTATATTTCATGAATGTGCCTCTTGATTCACATATATGTATATATACACACATTAAGGTGTATGTATGTATATATAAAACAGTTTAAAATATATGAATAATTCCTATTTCTATGAAGCTTTACAAGATCATATTGCTATGATGCTTCTTTTGCTACAATCTGACTACATTATTATGTACTCTATACCATTATTTCTATTTTTTTGTGCTCTAGGGAGAACTCATATGCCAATAAACTCCATGGGCTCATCCTAGTTTGCAACCTGCAAAAAAGGATCAGACTAATTTCTTGGGTTGGTTGTAAATTGTAAAGGGAAATGAACCTTCATTTATTCTTCAGGATTTCAAAATCAAACTGGAGACTTCTAGAAAACAATTGCTAACCTTATCTATTCTCTGTTTCAGGGGAGAAGCCCTTTAAATGTGAATTCGATGGATGTGACAGAAAGTTTGCCAATAGTAGTGACCGAAAGAAACATTCCCACGTCCATACCAGCGATAAACCCTACTACTGTAAGATTCGAGGCTGCGACAAATCCTATACACACCCTAGCTCCTTGAGGAAACATATGAAGATCCATTGCAAGTCTCCTCCACCTTCTCCAGGTGCCCTTGGTTACCCATCAATGGGGACCCCAATAGGAGCCCCCTTGTCTCCTGTCCTGGACCCAGCCAGGAACCGTTCTGCCACTCTTTCCCCTCAGGTCACCAATCTCAATGAATGGTATGTTTGTCAGGCCAGTGGAGCCCCAAACCACCTCCATACACCTTCCAGCAATGGAACCACTTCAGAATCAGAAGATGAAGAAATTTATGGGAACTCTGATGCTGCAAGAACTATTCACTAGAAATAATAATGCTAATCAAAATAATAAAGGTTTTCAATATGGAAGTCTTTGGACTATTTCCTGAACTGAGACAATGTAGAGCCTGATGCAAACCGATGGCTCAGACCTGCCACCTGGTTTAACTAGTCCTATTTATTCTGTATGAAACCCTATGGTGTTTGTATACTTAATTTAATTAAGATACTTGGAACTTTTTTTTTTCTTTTAAAAAAAGATTTACCAAGCTGGACTAACTCAGTGAACTAAGTTGTTTGTTGCAGGGGGACAGGGGGTGGGGGCTAATATGCCCAGGGAAATGAATGGACAGACAGATCAGTTTGTGGAGATTCATACTGCCAGTGTCAATGCACTAGTCCTTGTAAGGGAGGAAAAAAAAAGTATTAAGGAAGGACTGAGACTACAAGCTAAGAAGGCCCTCTGCATTTCCTGGAGTGCCTCTCAAAAACCTTTGACACCATTCTGTGGGCTGCTTTTTAGCCTAGTTAGGCCCTGATTCTGCAGTGGCCTCTTGATTGTAAACTACCAACTGCTGCATTGCCAACAGAGTTTGGACTGCATGAGTCCAAAAAAATTTGTAAAAACCCTTTTTTCAGTTCTGAGAGTTTGTAATCTTTTATTTTCTACTCTTATGTCATTGGCCTCTCCATAACATGGTATTTTTATATGGGATTATTTCCTTGCTCCCTAAATTGTATGATTTTTTTTTAATGCAGCAATCTTAGTCTATCTCCGTATTTTATACTACTGTGATCATTCAAGCAAATCTGGAGAGAAAGCTGCTGCTATTTGACAACTGTGATACTGTGATATTTTATAAAATTTAAGAAATTCAAGTGCTTTCTTTTCATTTTGCTAAGTCTTTTTTTTAAACCTGGAAAATCAGATGCTGCCTCTTTAACGTGTCCAAACCACTTGTGTAATAAATAGAATATGTTGTTATGTCATCAGTTCTTGGAGATGCCAAGGTAACAGTCAAGTCTAAGAAGCTGTGATGCTGGTGTTATGCCTTTTTTTTTCTCCTGAAAGTTGTTTTTAAACAGACCAACTCCTCTTTTATACTGTTGTGTATCAACCCTTTAAAATGCTTTATTTTTCCAATGCTTAAATCACTGTTTGTATTTTTTCCACCTGAACACTGAGCACACAAAACTCATGCCATTTGAAAATGACAGTGTGTAGTGTGTGATTTACATTAAGGGGAGGGAGGGTTGTTATAAATATTAAAAAATTTAAAAGGTTTATAGTTACAGCCAAACAGTGATGAATGTGTGGCCTTTGCCATAGCTGTCAAGCTAGGAAATAAAAGGTCAAGGACCTAGGACAATAACTCTTAGTCAATTTATTTTCGGTTGGTACAACACATCTCATGTGCAAAATGTTAGTCCATCATAAACATCCTACAGATACACTAAAGAGCACTAATTTATCCTCAGAGACCCTGAAGACACCCCCTCCCCAGGGTTTATAAAAATTTGTTTTGTGTGCTGTGAGTGGTTGATGTAGTCTTGTCGTTGTTAATAACTTGTATGTGAACACTATTATTTTGTACAGTTGAATTAATTTATTTTCAGACACCATCTTCCCCCTACCCCCATCCCTATCCCTACCCTCATCCTGGAAGAGTACAAAGCACACCAAAGAATTATATTATAAATTTTGGTGAAAGATTGTCATTTATGATTCCATGGTTTGTATAAAAAAAGAAAAGAAAGTGAAAATATATTTTTAAGCTTACTTGAATGAATAGCAGAATGTGAAAAGCAAGACTCTTCCTGCATGTCTCCCTTGCATTGTGTTGGTTATGAAATAATATATATATAGTTTATAGATATATTATATTACTAGTACAGTGCATGGTACTGTTACTTTGGAAGCCTTTAAACATTGTCTACAGATTGTTATGGTGAATATAAAAGCTATAATCCCTGCTTTTAGAAGAAAAAAGACAAGACTTCAATACAAAATAACACTTGCAAAGTTTATTTGATTTGCATATTCTCACATCCCTTCCAAATAAGAGTAAGGTGTGGAGTTTTGGAGGCTAATTTATGTTTCATAAAACTTAATAGGATAAAATATTTTTATTTATAATGTTTTATTTATAATTTTTCAACAATAGTTTGCACTATACTTTATTATTCTACAGAATTATTTATTATGAAATGAAGGACTGTGTTACTATTTTATGTACTTTTCATACATAGGATTACTAATTTTCCTACAAATTTATCAGTCCATGAGACATCCCCGAATAAAGAATCTGTACCTCCAATAGAAATCAAGCAAGAGTGATAAGGTTTAACAAAAACCTAAATAAAAGAGTATTATGTATTGCCTATGTTTTACATAGCTGCATATCTGTGTCTAGCAAAACTTCTGTTAACTAATGCAGTATATTGGGCAGGTTTCTCACCTACAATACCATATAGGCTCACAATTGAAAAAGATTTATAATTTGGTTTTACTTAATTTGCTATTTGTCTTGAGATAATAGGTGTTGCAGAAATCCTGAATGCTGTCTTAAGGTTAAATAATGTTGAATTCATGGTGTGTATGTAATATGTATTATGGCTAATCTTGCTTTTAAAAACAACTTGAAGATGAAATCTAAATGTATAGCATTTCTTTAGAGTTTAATTTTTTTTTTTAAAGGAAGAAATAAAGGAAGAGGTGAAAAAAAGGGAGAGCCTCCCAAAAGGGACAGGAATATCCAGAGCAAAACCTAGAGCGAATGAGTTAAAGATACTGAATCCAAGATACCACGGAGGCAACAAAATAGCTAGCTTCTCCAATATCTGATTACTTGGGGAGGGGTGTATGTGGGTGTCAGCATAGATAAAAGATGACCATTTTGATTTGTAAATTCTGAGGCTAAATTAGGTTCTTCTGTAATGGTGAAATATCAAACTGGATTAAATTGTATATGATAACTACAAATTTGAAAATTCAGTCATAAAATTTCAAGTGTAAGAATGGCATAAAATTTTAAAACAACAGATGTCAACAGTTTCTTCAAAAAGGTTATAGTGTTTTTTAAAGTCAGTTTTGCTAAATGTAGTAAAGGTGAAACAGATTGTAAAGAGTTGTTGCTAGCAAAATGACAATAACCAGCATAGGAAGGAGAAAAACACTCATAAATGAGAGCTCCAATCAATGGGAAAACTTATAGCTCTCTAATGAAGTTTCTTTTGAAAAGGAGGGCTACACAAAGCCACCGAGACATGAATCATTCATGGCAAATATAAAAGATATCTGACAATGAGCAGAACCTTGTATAGAGTGTATAAAACAAGTTTCCCCTTCTTATTTTCTGCTTTAAAACGCACAATCTCCCACTCCCAGTGTTCTCTGTCCAGTCTATAGAGTTAAAATTGACCACTACACGTCCTGCGCCACTTCAAAGTAATTTAGTCCAGAACGGAAGGCTTGGCGCTCGGACAATCTTCATGGTGTGTTAAGATTTCTATGGCAATTGGCAACCAAGACGTTCCCATCTGAATATGTCTCAAAGAAAGCCACTTATTGACACTGCGTTGGCCATCATCAAAGACTTCATCTTTCCTAGGCAAACGTGCCCCTTACAAACACTGTTTAAATCATCTACCTTTGTACTCCGTCCGGGCTAAGAGACATCTCAAAACATGATTATTTATAGTTTTTTAGTTCAAGGTGGTTAAAGCCAGTATGTCTAAACTTTAGCATACTTTCAAAAAGCTTGAGTGTGGGAATTGTATACTCTTAAGGAAAATGGGAGGTTCCAAGCACACTATGGTCTTATTGGCAACAGGAAATGTTGACTCACATACAAGTACTTACCACACACTTCAGCAATATTCAGGCACATCTATTGGTAGTCATTATAGTTACGCTGCAGACACATCTTTTGTATCCCATGTATATAGAAGCTAGTGGAGGGAAATACTTTGTATTTCCTTAAAAAAAAAAACTGAGATGTCTAGCAGAGGAGGCTTTCCGTCCCAGTTTATGGCGTGTTTTTTTTTTTTTTTAATATTCCTTACCTATGGGAAAGGTCAAAAAATGCTTTTCTCAACTAAAGATTGAATAACCAGGCTACAGCAAAGGCTGTATCTTGGAGGGAAAAGAGAGAAAGAGGCACACATAAATATAGATAAGATACTCCATACCCTTACACAGTTCCCCTACCCAGCTAGATCTATATCTCATGACCCCCCAAACAACACTTACTTGGTAGAAATCATCCCACCCCCACTTCCAAGGATCTATAAGAAAAGTCACCTCTTCACCCACCAGGGATCTAACACACACGTACCCCACTTACATAAACACACATACCCACATGAACACACATAGACACACAAAAACACTCCCATCCACACATTCACACACTACGCCAGTGCCTAATCAGGCAGGGAGAAGTTCAAAGGCACGTTCTTTGAAATTCAAACTACTGCTTTTATGGTACATCAACATGGAGCGTTAGGATTGCTATGGCAATGAGCACAGCAGAAGCAAGACGCATTCAAAACAGTCCACCTCGATTCGAGACACATCTATTAAGATACAGTTGCATTGACCTTTACTTTCATGCCATGTTAGTTCAGTCAATTTTCACCTCATCAGAACCTCTCATATTCTTTTTTTCATTCCATTCCCCCCCCTTTTTAAAAAAAAATATTCTCAGAATCGGCGCCAACTTTAAAAGGGATGTGGGGGGGGGGCAACACAGAGATGAGAGATAGAATGAAGAAGAGAAAGGGAGAGAAAACGTACTGATGTGTATACGTGTGTGTGCGTGCGTGCGTGTGTGCGGGGGAGGGGAATGATGTTAGAAAGAGAGGGGGAAAAAGAACCAGATCCCCAATTCCTCTTCCTTCTCTCCCCACCTAAGTACTTTTATTTGCAGAGCGATTGTTCTTTGTTTATTTAATACAAGTACTGTGTGAATGGTGAAAAATAAACACGATGAAAAATAACCAAACAGATGATTCCTCCAAGTGAAAAAGCCCGGACTTAATAAAAGTGCGAAGCAGTCTCCGCTGAATGAGAAGCCCTTTGAAGTGGAACTTATTATCGCAGGAATACTTTAGGGTTGCCCTAACGACGCCGCTGAATTGAAGGCGCTCCCCTTTGTCAGCGATTTGTTCTCCTTTGCTGGGATGCCCGTAGAAATTACTTACATGGGCTGCCTTAACATGCAGCCTGCAAATCAGTAACTTTGCAGCTCAGACTTGCAGACGCCACTCTGCTAAGGACAAAAAGAAGTCAGGAGGAAAACACACGAACCTTTCACTCAGATTCCCTTGTGATAGGGTAGAGTTGTGGGGGTGTTGTGGGGGGGAAGGATAAGAAGTTGTATTACAACTCGCTCCCCCCTCCTTACCCAACCCCCATTCCCCAGCTCTCTCCCATAGACATTATAGGCATTACAACGTCTCATCTTTCTGACTCCTCCAGCCCCTCAATCTTTCCCTTCATAATTAAGGGAGAAGACTCCGGGGGCTACTCCCCATGTAACTCCCAGCTCAGGGCACTATTTGGGCGAGTTGGCCAGTTGAAAGATTTTCCCAGCAGCCTGGGCCATATTTAATAAGGGTCGTTTATCACTGAGGCTCTCTGAAGGGTCGCCTCCAGCCCTGTGCCCATTAGAAAGGCGGAGGTGACATTTAAACTCCGTTTTCAAGGATCGCGGGGGTATTTCAATGAAAAGGCAACTCGTTTGTCTTATGAGCCTGGAAACAACCTCCTTCTCTCTCCTTTTGACCACATGGCATAACTCAAAAACAATAGTTCAAAAGTGAAATGGCATCGTGGTGTTCACTCCGAGACAGGCCCCCATCTAGCACCAGAGAAAGGGAGTAGTCCACAACACAATGTGCTTTTTGTGTCCGCCTCTGTCACAAGGATTTTGTTGTTTGCTTTGGGGGCTGCGCCTGTTATACTTTCCTGAAAGTGCTTGTGTTAAACAAGAGTTATAAGTCATCCAAAACAACAAACATTTTGATTTTCTTTGCCTAAAGGGCTTTCCCTGGCCATGGGCACCGTGAAAAATAATGTACTTGCTGAGAAAGGAACACCAGTAGTAGCATTACAAGCGGGGTGCATTAAATATTGAATGACACGAGGAAAAAGGAGCTTGTCGAAGGGCACTCAGCCTTAAAGTCTTTCTTCAACTTTGTCTTCAGTGCCTGTTGGACTATTTAAGATGGTGTTAATTAAGGCTGCTTCTGATTCCGCTAGACTCCAGCTTTGTCTCTTGGCCGTGTTCTTGTCAATACCCCTCTGTACCCAAAGCTTTCCCCACACGTTGGTTTAGTGAAGGGCATGTGTCACTTCTTATTTGGAAGCTGAAGAGAAGCCCCTATCTTATATTAAGGGCAGCGGGAATGTAGTAATCAGCCGGCATTAGAGGGATATGAAGGGGCTCGGAATGAGGGGAGTGCAAGGAAAAGAGAGGCGGGCATGCGGGAACAGTTGCAGATGGGCTGAGATGGAGGAGAGAATCCCGGTGCGCACCGCTGTTGGCACATTTTGGAGAGCGTTGTTTAGCAAACAAGGGACACGCGGGATTCACCGGTTTTGAACACCCTCATTTCTCGGCCCTCCCTTGCATTTCGAAAATTTAAATCTTATCACAGAAAAACAACAAAAACAAAACCATTAGCCATGGCAGGGTGTTGTTTTATGGAGTCAATGCACTGATTATAAGACTCACTTCCTTAGAGGAGGAGCTCCAAGAGAGGTGGAATCAAGCATCTTTTCTGGATTAAAAGAAATAAAACAAAAGGATTTATAAAATGGCCCACCATTGGCCAATGAAAGATACTGGCAACTTCCTCTACTCCATTTGCATTTCCCTTCCTCCAGCAAGATACCCATAAACAAAACAATAAAGCCCCAAACTTGAAACAACAGCATATAAAAAAAAAAAGATGGTGAAATAAATGGGTTAGTAGGATGTAGAAAAGATTTATGTCAATTTCCTCCCCTCACCCCCAAGAAACCAAGGACCACGACCCAGGTAAGGGTATTGGTCTTCCTTTAGTAAAGGGCTGTTAATTCCTAACACAAAAAATAAATTATTTGATATTGCAACCTGTTTCACTGTGGGATCCTCTGTGCAGAATTTATAGAAGGAAACGGATAAGAAGTACTTAGAATATTAAGACACAGATTGGTTACCATTTGTATGAATGGATTAAGCACCCAAGTGGGTGAGGTTATGCTTCCACTGAAATATGCCAGCCTAGTGGGAAAGGAATATGCATTTATATATAGACTACTATGTGCCAGTCACTGAGCTAAGACCTTCACAAATATTAGTTTATTTGATCCTCACAACAACCCTCTGAGGTAGGTACTGTTATTCCCATTTTACAGCTAAGAAAACTAAATCAAACAGAAGTTAAGTGACTTGCCCAAGGTTACACAGCTATTAAGTGTCTAAGGCCAAATTTGAATTCAGATCTTCCTAAATTCAGGCCTAGATCCACTGTGTCACCTAGCTGCCTACTGCTACTGGATATATCTCAAATGAATAAAATACATCACAAATCCATCAAGTCAGTCTTATCATGAATTGAAACAACCAAGAATTATATGAAAGCCTTTGTTCAGAAGCACAACATATACATACTGTCTTAGAATGGCCTCATAGACTTGCCAGTGATGAGAGACCCTAAGGAACAAATGGTCCAAATTTTATTATTTCACAGATGAAGAAATTAAGGATTAGGGTCTTGCTGGGGGTCATACATGAAGTTAATAGCAGAGTTTACACTCTGAAAGACTCCTTACTCCCTTTCTAAGGATTTTTCTAACTTTAGACAGAGGTGCCTCATACTCCAACTAGAACTATACAATCTCCCTTGAGCTCCTGGGGACCTATGTTAAGTGGGACCTTATTTTCCTTCCAGATAGCTCCAGCTTGACACTATGTCCTCTTCATCTATTAAAGAGTTTGGCATAGGAAGGCAACTAGGTCCTGCCTGCAAGTGGCTTATAGAGGCATCTCTGAAGCAGAGGAAGGGAGAAGGGGGTGTTATTTCAGACCATAAGGTTTTATGTTTTGAAATTGGTTCTTACCTGCAGTCCTCTAATTCTCCACCAGGGCTAGATCTTACCAAGTATGGCATCATCTTCACTTGGGGCTTCTTTGAATCCTCCTCCATTCATTCCTACTCTTTGAGCTAGACCAAGCCTCCTGAAGTACTATTTTTTCTTTTTCTTTTTTAAAATAAAAAAAAAATTGGAGGGGAAAGGCAAGACAATTGGAGTTAAGTGACTTGCCCAAGGTCACAAAACTAGTATGGTGTGTCAAGTGTCTGAGGCTGGATTTGAACTCAAGTTTTCCTGACTCCAGGGCTGGTGCTCTATTCACTGTACCACCCAGCTGCCCCAGTCCTACTTTTTCTACAGGGGCTCAGCACGACAGGAGAAACAGTTGAATCTCCAAATGACTTATCCTAAACTTTCCTTATGACTACTGTCCAGTGACTAGCTCAACCTCTAAGGACTCAGAACCTCCAACTTTCCAGGGCCAAGATTTTCCTTCACACCCCTCCTCCAAACTAAATGGAAACCTAGAGCTGACCTGCTTAGGAAAGTATTTTTTTTATTCTTTTTGGAGGGGAAAAGGCAGGACAATTGAGGTTAAATGACTTGCCCAAGGTCACACAGCTAAGTGTCTGTGTCAAGTGTCTGAGGCTGGATTTGAACTCAGGTCCTCCTGACTCCAGGGCCTGTGCTCTATTCATTGTGTCACCTAGCTGCCCCAAGAAAGTATTTATTATGTGTGTGACTTTGGGCAAGTCATTTACCCCTCTAGACCTTAGGTTTCCTTGGCAGTGAAATGATGGGTTGAGCTAGATGGCTTCTATATACAAATGCTATAACTTTCTATTTAATTCCATTTAGCCAAGTGTAGGGAGTGTGAGTGGGCAGGGGAGGATAGAGGGAGTGAGGCTCAAGAAAAGTTTCCTGTCATATGAAGATATTGGTTTGCCACATGAAGGTTGGTAATAAGATCATTTGATCTTCGATTTAGAGCTAGAAAGGACCTGAGGGAACATATGGGCAGCTAGGTGGCAAAGTGGATAGAATGCTGGAGTCAGGCTGACATCAGTTCAAATTAGGCCTCACACACTTACTAGTTCTGTGATCCTGGGTGAGTCACTTAACCCTGTTTACCTCAGTTTCCTCATCTGTAGGATGAACTGGAGAAGGAAATGGCAAACCAGTCCAGTATCTTTGCTAAGAAAACCTCAAATGGGGTCACAAAGAGTCACCAGAGAGAGGGGACCTCTAGGGTAGAACATGTAGTAAGTAGCAGACCCAGGATCAACGTGTGGGTTCTCTAACTCCAGGTCCAGTGCTCATTTCATTCCACTGTTCTGAAGATTGGTGGGAGGCAATCCAGCATCCTTGTTCAGACTCTTCCCAACTTTACCCTGTGGGCTCAGTAGACAGCCCAAGGAAGCCAACTTGGCAAACTGATGGGTGGACATGGAATTCAGCTTTTTCTCAATGAAACCACTGCCCCGTTTTATCCTTTTCAATATTTCAGTAGCCTCCTTCTTTGCCTTGCCAATCCTTTTCTTCTCTCCTTGTTTTTCCTTCTCCTTTTCTCTTCTCTCTTCTTTGCAAGGACTGAATAGGCAGTCAGGCTAGTGTAGGAGCTGCAAGAAAAAGTGGCTTTTCATAAAGGCACACACACACACACACACACACACACACACACACACACACCACATAAGCCTCCAAAGCCCTAGGCTAAGAACTGGGCACACACTCAGGCTCCAGGCACCTTGCCAAAACAGCGCAAGCACCCTACCTGGCACACTGGCTTAAGTTTCTGCAAGAAGTGTTGGGGGTGGGGAGGGGGTATAATAGGGAGAGGGTGGGTTGACGGTTGGGGGGGAGGGTGGACTGGAGACGACTTGTAGTGGTAGAGACAAGTTCATTGCACTACTTTCCCCCTCTTTAACTAGATCTAGGATCCCTTGGCTGTCGCCCTCAGGAGAGCCGGCTGCGGGGTTGAAGGCTGCTGTGAGTAGCTGGCTCGCAAGGTCGGAGCTAGGACTAGGGGGACGGAACGGGGCCCAGAGGCTGTTCAGAAGTGGGAGGGAAGGGTGGGAACGCGGCAGGGAGAAGGGGGAAGACCCGCCTGATGAGAAGGGGGAAAGGAGGGTATCCCCTGTGGCCTGGACCGCTCAGGGAGGACTGGGGCGGTGGGGACGCTTTGAGAAGTCAGCCCTGGCGCAGCTGTGACTTCACCTATTAGCTTCGACGTCTTTCCGAGGAGATTGGTGGAGTTAAACATCGCACAATGGGCGCTCTGGGGCGCCTCCGGCCTGACCTCCACCCGGGTTTAATAGTTTCATAGGAACTTCATTAAATCAATTACTTAGTGAGCACATCATCATTTATTTGTAATTAGCACTGAGGAGCGGTTTTTTTTTCTTCCAGCAGCCCGCAGCCCGGGTCCCAGCGGGGTTGGCGGTGTGTACTACTAACACTTTTGTTTGCTCTGAGTGTTGACTCGGGGTATTATTCGGCCGCTACAATCACAGTGTAATCTTTACATCTCAATCTAGTATTCAGGGGGCAAGGGGAAAACAAACAGGCGAAGGCGATCCTTGTTCCCATACCATGATCCCCAACATATATTTCCCTCCCCCTGCCCCCAGCATCCCTGCGCTCTGGATTCCCTCCCCAGTCCTCAGGCTGGTGACGGCCATAGGAGCTTCTCCTTCCTTCGCCTCCCTCTGCCCTCTGTGCTGCTGCTTTAACCGCGGCTGCCCGGCGCCTCTTAGCGAAGAGAGAGAGTGGAGAAGGGCTGTGGGTTATTGTGAGGGGAGGGAGAAGAAGGGGGAAGGGATTCTGGAGAGCCTCAGAGGGGCAAGAGGAGTGAGAGGAAGGGGAGGAGAAGTGAGAAAAGGGGGAGGGAAGGAGGAGGAGAGTCAGGATAGGAATAGGAGGAAAGGGAAATAAGAGAGGGAGAGAATGGAGGGTAGGGAGAAAGAGAAGGAAGAATGAGGAGGGAATAAAAGGTGGGGGGAGGAGATCAGGAGACTGGGGAAGCATGTTATTAAAGCTTCTCACAAAAGAAAAACGATTGGGTTGGGAGGGAGGGGGCGGAGAGCATGGTGCTAGTGTGCTGTGCTAGTGAGGGAGGGGAAGAATGTGTGAGTGCATAGGGGTGGGGGTGGGGAAGAAGTCTGTGTGTGCCCTAGGAAGGGAGAGAACGTGTGTGCTCGTATGTGTGAGGGGGGGGGGGAGGCGCGGTTTGAGGTTACGGTAACTATTAAAACTTCCAGGAAGCCTTCAGGAGAGCTGGGGTGGGAGTGGGGGGCGGAGAGAAAGGGAGCACTAAGTAGGGGTAGGGAAGGAGACCTAGGAGACCTAGACCGAATAACCTAAGTGTACTGGAGATTTTTTAAGTGAGCAAATTTTCTAAGAGCTTGAATTTCCAAGCCGTAGCCATTGATTGGGAGACGGTGAAGCTCAAGATAGTCCTTCCACAGACAGAATAAAAGGATCGGAGGGGAGCAGAAGGGAGGCTGAGGCTGAGGCTGAGTATGAAAACATCACCAGAACTTGCTCATAAGGAGAGAAACAGTAATGGGTCCTTCAGGAACTGGGATTCCAGTCTTTCCCTACGTATTAAAACTAGAAAACATCATAGCACTTTTTAAGGAGATTTTTGTCTCGTGTTAAAAATGGACTGACCTCCTCCTAGAACTTCTTTCTATCCAAACTAGATTTCTACTCTAAAAGTTAGTAAAGTCACTCAGCTCAGGAACACAGAATTTCCTAAATGAACCTGAGCTCTTAGGAAATGGCTCCAGGAGAGGAGGGAAAGTAACGACGATGATGTTGCCCGGTTGTTAAAAGATCTGCGTATCTTCTGTCTGTGCCCATGTAAGGATAACAGTTTAATAGTTAGAAAAAAGGGTAGCCACCTTATTGTCTGGTTCACTCCCCGCAACTCCTCACCACCCCACCCCCACCCCCATCCCGGCCCTGACAGTGCTTTTCTTAACAAAAGAAAGTAGGTGGTACTGAGAGCTGTAAAGGCCTATCTCTTCGAATTTAGTGAAACCTGGCATGAAATAGCCAGGGATTGAGTACTGGTGTAAAGACTGATTGACTGAATTGTAGGTATATGTTAGAAGCCACAAGGGTGTGTTTGTGTGTTAAGGCATTTGTACTAAGAAGGGATTCTGGGAGGGGAATATAAATGTGTTTTGTGGGCTTGTGACAGTTACATGTCAGGAATGTATTTGGGTTTAGAGAAAAGGGCAAGAAAGGGTTAAAGAATGTGCTGGGCTCATGACAGAAGGCATATATGTGTCTTTAGAAGGAATCTATAAGTGCAATTTGCATATAGGAGTGTGGGGGCCTGGAGGTGTAGAGGCAGTAGTGGCATTCTTCCTGTTTTCTACCTCTGCTGACCAGAACTACTTTGTAGGCTTTTTATATCTGTGCTATGGGCCTGGACATGAAGTTGGTTTATTTCAACTTGTTCAATCTGTGACCAAAAAAAGATGCTTCAAACTGAGGGTCTCCACTGGACCAGACTCCTGGTGGACCAGAATCCACTGGAAGTTATATGAGTTCTTGAGGATGCACCATTCTCTTTACTTCCTTTCTCCGTGTTTTTCTTCCATCCATTTTTCAGTCTTCCTTATCTTTTCCACTATGTCCCCTATCAAACTATATTCCCCCCTAAAGCTTGCTTGCTTACTTACAGGTTCCCTTCCTTATGTGTGTATGTATATATATATATATATATATATATATATATATATATATATATGTATGTATGTATGTATGTATTTTTTAAAAGGCTTTCAGTACAATGCCTGGCACATAGTAGATAATATATAAATTCTTACTCCCCTCCTTTCCTATTTCATATCCTTCTTCCGAGTCATTTTGCAACTCTACATTTCAGTTTTTTCATCTGTGAAATAGGGTTAATAATACTGATAGTGCCTATATCAGATGGTAGTTGTAAAGATCTGAGATACAATACGTCAAACATTTTGTAAAATGTGAGGTTTTAAATATATATAATTGTCCCTTATTACTAGTAATAATAAAAAGAAAAGGGTCTTGAGATTGCAGTTTTCCTTCCCCTGCTTATTCTTCTTGTACCCATAGTACAGCCATTGTACTGGCTGGTATCTAGGTCTTGGGAGGTCATAATTGTTGTTGTTTTTAATTTTTGTTTAGTTGGTTTTCAGTCATGCCCTACTCTTTGGGACTATATTTGGGGTTTTCTTGGCAAAAGATACTGGAGTGATTTGCCATTTTCTTTTCCAACTGATTTTACAGATGAGGAAATTAAGAACAAGCAGAGTTAGGTGACTTGCCCAGGGTCACACAGCTAGCAAGTCTCCAAGGGCAAATTTCAGCTCAGAAAAATGAGTTTCCAGGCCTAGCATTCTATTGGGTTCCACACCTAGCTGCCCCAGGTCAAAATTACCTACATTCAAAGTAATCTCCAGTCTTTTGGTCTAGACGGATCATGCTTCTTTTTTAGACACAATCTGCAAATCAGTTCAAGAAGAAATGCCTATTGGTTACTTATATGAAATCATGAAGTCTAACCAAATCTTGACTTTCACTAAATATCAGCAAAAAAAAATGTATTTTTCTAACACCTTAAGGTTTATATAGGATTCTTTTACAAGAACACTGAGGGTGTTAGGGCAGATGTTATTCCTGTTCTACAGATCAGTAAACAGGATCAATTGGGCTAAGTAGCTTGCTCAGAGCTTCTCACAATTAGTCTGTGCTCAAGTAAGGACAACAGTTTAATAGTTAGAAAAAAGGGTAGCCACCCTATTGTCTGATCCACTCCCTGCAACTCCTCACTGACAAATCTATACCATAAAGGGGGAGATCAAGAATCATAGAAACTGAGATCTGGAAGTGCTTCATCAGCCTTCTAGTCTAACTCATACATGAAAGAAGAAATCGTTACTAAAAAATTAAAAAGAAAGAAGAAATCCACATATTCAAACACACAGTTTTCTAGTCTCTGAAAACTTCTAAGGAGAAAACCATCTCTTGAGGCAGCCTATTCCATCTTTGGACAGCATGAAATGTCAGAAAACTTTTCCTGACATCCAGTCTAAATTCACCTCAAAATTGTTTGGAAAACTGCATCTTTTGATCACCCATCCATGGAGGAATGACTATTGGTCACCAGGCAAGTGTTTGTATTAGTTCCCTGTATATCATTGCTATCAGATCCTTATTGGGGATGTTTGGTGCAAATATTTTTTTCTTTACCCTAGTTGCATTGATTTTGTTTGTGCAAAACTTTTTCATTTTTCTTCTTTTGTTAAAAGAGACAGATGTCAGAACCCAGATTCAAACCCAATTCTTCTGATATTAGGATTAATGACCTTTCTTGGCCCTGGACAGCAGACCTGATTGTCTCTGTAATTTTACGGTAGATATATTTGACTAGTTTGCACTGTATATGTCTGCAATTTACTGAACAGAATGCATTGTATAAACACATACCTTGAAGTCAGATGGCCCACATATTCAAGACTTTATGAAAATAATTTAACCCTGATAAGGCTTAGCTTTCTTATCTTAAAAAAGTCTACTTGTACCACCTATCTCTGAAGGGTTTTGTGAAGGAAATATACAATAAACCTTTAAGCACTACTTTCTACTTTTTTTTTGCTACTAGCATATATATGTGAATATTAAATATTTATTTTGACATATGCTTGGGGTTTATAACTACATCCTAAATTCAACAATACACATCAGATGCTTGCAGATTTAAGATTAAAGAGAAATTAGGTCAGACATGAAAGACACAATTAAAATTAAATAAAAGTAATCACTGGATAGTTTATAGTGTAGTGGAAAGGATACTTGGGTTATAGATTCAAATTCAGACTCTGGTCCTTTAATGACTGTGGGCCTCAGTTTGCTCATCTATAAGATGGAAATAAGAATACCAGAATAGTTTACCTCACAGGGTTGTTAGGTGAAGAGTGCTATGAAAACTCTAAAATGCTTGACTGGGTAAATACTATGGTCTTATTATTACTTCTTCTTTGCCCCTCCCTCCAAAGTCTTCATTATTACAGTATCATCAACTGATACATATTCCCTTAGTGGTGTAGAGATTGTGCATTATCACATATCAGAACCCCATCTCATTGTAATTTCTGACCCAGTAACTAAAATTCAGCAAGTCTTCCTTTTGGAAGGAATGAGTTCTGACTCAGCTTTTTTAGGAGAAACTTTCCTGAGATCAGTACCACTTTTGACCCTTTCCATCCTGTTCGCCTCCCTCCTTTGCTGCTTTCTTCCCCTCTTCCCTCTTTCCCTCTCTCCTCCATCCTTTCTTTCCCCCTCCCCATCCTCGGGGCTCCTAGTTCTTGCCCAGGCTCCGCCCAGCTCTAGCCCTCTGCAACCAGACCCAACCTTTCTGAACTTCCCCTGGCTGGTAGTCCTGGCCAAAGGGCCCTTGATCCTAAAAGTACAAATCAAAATGTCCTCGAAGGTCTGAATGGGCGGTTTCCTGTGACCCTCAGAGCCTCTTGTGTCACTTCCCCACTCAGGAAACAAGAATAATGTTTGGAATTGTGGCATGTTCTAGAATAGAAAGGTAGGCTCCTAGGCCCTGGAGACTGTGGGGAGAGAATAGGGAAACAAAATGTGGGGGTGACTTGCAGAGATCAGGAATTCTCTGCTGGTGACTTGGGTTGGTGATGTGTCAAGAAAATGAGGAGTGGGTTAAGGAGACAGTTTAGGACTAGAAGGAATATTTAACATGGATTTGGGGCTGCATCAGGAACACCCGTGAACCCAAAGCTACATTGCCAAATCTATACCGTAAAGGGGGAGATTAAGGATTAAGTACAACTGCACAGGTCCACTGCCTTCAAACAGCAGGGATAGGGGTTCCTCCACTCTCGTGTGTGCCTGTGTGTCAGAAAGAGTGTATATGAAAACACACCGTGGCAGTTTTTAGGAAAGGAGGGATTGAAGTTGAAGAGTCAGTTCCTCTAAAAATACTAGCTTTTGTACACTATTTTTAGAAACATGTTTGTCTGGCTCTGTCTTCGTCCTGGTAAGAAGAAAGCCACACTACAACCTCTCCCTATCCCAAGTCTACACTTATTTCTAGATTGCTGCCCTTTGGATCTCTCCACATCTCTCCATTCCAAATCTTAACTCCGCCCCATGACTCAGAGAGCTGGGGGCCAGTCAAAGGCAGTGTAGCTCCTCTATAGGACTTTAGTCTCCCTGGTTGTTCAAGAGAAACGATACCCCAGTCCGGGCTACTGGGAGGCTAAAAAAACCGAAATCCTTACATTAAACACTCTACTCCCTGGGCCTCTCCACTATCCCCTCCTTCTTTCCCAGCGCCGGGAAACTGTGAGCTCCGGACCTTTTCCCGTGAAGGTCCTCGGAGTCTGCTTTTGAGACCTGGGCTGTGTTTTTTTGGGAAGCTCTTCTCAGGTCGCTGGCGTCTGGAATAAGCCAGAGCGCCAAAGGAGGCTTGCAAACACAAAATTTCCCTCCTCCTTTGAAGGAATACTTTACTTTCTTGGGAGAGCAGTCCGAGCTTAGAACTTGTACTATTTCCACAACTCTGGGAGGGACCCAGCTGAATTTGGAGTATTGATTTTTGCAAGACCAGTACAGAGGCCCGGGCCATAAGGAAAGGTGGGCATATCTTTCTATCTATCCCCTAGTGGTGAGAATGACCTTTTCCAAAAGTGGAAGGTGATAGAAAAGCCCAGCGACTTCCCATGGATATCTATGAACATGTGTACCAATATATGTATAAGTACACACATATGTATATATACACACACACATGATTTGTACTTTTGTGGTGACGGAACTCAAAGGACTAATTATTAGCTGCACAATAATAAAAGCTTGGACTTCAGCTAAGATTCCGGGTATCGCATTTCTCTTGGCAAGTCAGCTACGTCGTGGATACAATGTGTATTTGGACGTTTTAGGACCATTGAACAACCTCTTTCCCTCCAGACCCAACCAAACCCCACCTTTGCCCGTCGGTTGGTCCTTCTCTGTGGGTGTGCCCAGCCCTACCAATGCCTACTCTTTCTGCGGAACTATTAACACATTAATATTATCAATAGCAGGCCGCGCATGTGCCATCGGGGATTTATTAAAACATCTGAAGCAAGTCGTTTCAAAGTACTGATTTGTTTTATAGTCAGTATTACATTTTATGACAGGCACATTTGCCAGGAAAGGGAGCGCACACGCACAGGCACTATTCCAGCTTATCCAAACTTTTTTCCGCACCGCTTTGCAAATTTATGAATTCCAAATTCTTTGGAGGAAAACCGAACTGACCTTTGCTGATTTGCCCATTTCGGGAAGCATAATATTTGGTGCACCCCTTAAATTGCTAGAGGCAGCCATAACAAACCTGTTGGTTTTCGAATTGTTCTTCCTCTTCCTCGAAGGCATGGCATTTATGTGTAAGAAAAGTAGAGCAGAATACTGGACGTTTTCCTGCCTCTTAATCTGCACGAAGGCACTGGGTATTGTTCTGCTATTCAGACATCCTGCCCGAATTAGCATAGGAGCTAGCTTCCTTGCAGCCCTGGGGATTGTAATCTAAAACCCGGGAGAAGACAGTGGTGCTGATGGAAGAAATGAATCTCTCACGTAGAGGCGGTGTTTGTTTCCTGGCAACATTACCAGCCGTTTCACCCCCTCTACTCAAAACAAAAACTAACCTTCCCCTCCCATCCCACCTCCTCAAACAACCCCCCAAAAAAGGAATGGAAGGAATCCAAATTTCCGGGGGGGTGGGGTGGAGGTGGGAGTTGGGAGAATGGAAGAAAGGAACCACAACTCACCCCACACCACCAGCACCACTACCACCACTACCACCACTACCGTCTTAGTTTGTCTTCTAATCCAGGCTGTAATTTTTGTGCTCTCTCCCAGGCTCTCAGCGCTCTGGGAAGGGAGATAGCGCTTCAAAGTCCCTCCTGAATGTTCCCAGGGAGCGGGTTTGTAATATTTTACAGCAGCTGTTTAACATTTCCCTACCTAGTTATTAAACACGAAAGGGAGTAAATTAAAACGGCAAAATAAAATGAAATAAAAGGCGTCTTTTCTTTCTGTAAAGAGACAACACCCAATTAAGGAATATTTGAATCCCACAAAAATGCAGACTCTCCGGGGTGACATAAAACTTCTCCTTTTAAATCAGGAACAAACCCCGGAAAATTAGGGGCAGACCCAAGAGGGCAGTTCTTTAAAACAAAAAACTCCAGACTCTTGAGACTTTGGGTTTCTCTCTCCTCCCCCTCCACAGTCCTGAGGGAGCATTAAAATCAAGCAAGTTCTTTCAGTAAGTTTTTTTGGGCTGTATTCAGCCAAGCCCACCAGCCTGTCTCTTCGCCTACAGTACCTCCTGGCTCTAGCCTAGGAGGTCTGTTTTTCTTCTCTCCACCCCCAGCATCACCTCTTTCTCTTAACCCACATCATCCTTCCAGTCTTTGCTTTCTTTTTGTCTCTTTCTCCTTCACTCCCCTTTCTCCTTCACTCCCCTAAATTCCTGACTCTCCCAGGTTATTTTACTCCATCTCCAATCCCAGTTTTCCCCCAGCTCCCTGGGCGTGGAGGTCGCCTTTTTCATCCTCCTAGTGCACTCTAGGGTCATTGCTTGGACCCGGGGAAGTGAAGCATCCTCTCGGAACTCCCTTGCTTTGTCCTTCTTCTAGTCTTATATCTCAGAAGTTTTCCTTCACAAAATAAAGGGCTTTCTTGCATTAACCTTTATCTGAATAGTTTGGACATCTCGACAATGATGTAACTAGACAGGTGTAAGGGGTACTCTCTACCCTCTGAGAAGACCAAAACCAGCTTCGACTTGGGTATTTTTCACATTTTCTTACTTGATATTTCCGGAAAAACTGCCGTTTTGACCTCCTCTAGTGCAGAATTTATGTCTTAGTTATTTGCCCCTCTCATGCTTGGTAAAATGCTCTTCACATAGTAGGTGTTCAAAGAATGAAAGTTACAAGTTGGGTTGTTTTTATTTCCTTATTCTCTGTAGGGGTATCGTTCTCCTCTCCTTTGGTTCTATTAATTGGGGCAGGGGGAAGGGTGTAGAGCAGAGAGAGGATAAGGAAGAGGAAGTGGGAGGGGATGGGGGGATTTGCATTTCTTGAAACTTCCATTGGGCACAGAGATTCCTAATTAATGCGTCTACCCCTGGCTGCCTTTCCTGACTTTGATGCTATGAAAATCCTGCACAATTTCCCCCAACATTGGGAGTTATCTAGGATAGGAGCCAAAAGGTTTGAGTTTAGTGCTCATTATACTACATGATGAAAAGAAATTTATTTTGTTTTCTTTTAAAAAAACAAGGACAGGCCATTTTGTTGTTATTTGAAGTGTGGGACAATCTTGTTTATGACTATGCCCTTAAAACTTTAAAATAATTCAGCAATCATACATATATTTATTTGTGCTGGGGAAGGGAGACAGGGAAAAGAAGAGGAGAAGGAAGAAAAGAAGAGAGAAAAAGAGACAGAAAGGGAGAGAGAGACACACACATAGAAAAGGTCTAATTGTGAGCATTTGATTTTACTAGCCCACTAAACCTGAGAGGCCATTCTTAGGTCTTTTTCACCCATGCACACATGACCATCACAGCCTTTCTATCTTATTTAATGGCTGCATTCACATTTTCTAATATGCTTGAGGACATTAATGGATAAAAATAGGGACAACTCCTAGCAGTAAGTTAATCTCTGGGCCAAACTATCTTTGTTATAAAAATACGAATGAAACCTTATAAATGGATTTATCTGTTCCTTTTCTTTGGGAGGACAGCTCCTTTTCCACCACATGTATAGACAGGCATTTCCTTCTCTTTCATCTCTAGTATCACTATTCTAATAGTCTTATAGAACTTTCCTTTCTTAACCATACCTGTCAACCTATACCAGTAATCTAAGCCAGGGAATACTTGAGTAGGCATCTATACTATGGGATACAAAGATAAAATCATACCTTCTTGGCCTCAAGAAATTTACAGTCTAATGAAAGGGAGGGGAAGAATAAAACAGCTACACAAATAATGATGATGTAGAATGGAGTTGTAAACAGGTAGTCTAGGAAAAGTACTCTGAGTCATAGAAAGAAAGAAGAGATTTGCTTCAGCTAGGGGTTGAGGATTAAGTAAAATTTACTGGGAAGAGTGGCACCAAAGTTAGGTCTTAAAGAAAGGGCAAAATTTGAATAGGCTTAGATAGAGGTAGGGTGGGAGTTAGATAGAGGTAGGGTGGGAGTCCACCCAGACCCATGGTCAAGGAAGAGTAAAGGCAGTAGAAACAGAAAAGGTCAGGGAGGATTGGGGGAACAGCAACGAATACAGTGTGTCTAAAACACAAAATATGTGAAATGGAGGAGATAGTATGAGATTAGGGTGCAAAAGTAGGGCTTTACACTAGGTTGTGGAGGGCCTTGAATGACAGGATAACTTATTATCTATTTAGTAGGCAATATGGAGCTACTGATGTTCCCCCCCACAATTAACAAACAATTATTTTCTATCCCATACTCCCATACCAAAAAAAAAACACAACCTGGCAGTTTCTCATATAAAGGGGTGGCATTGGATCATAGACCAGCAGCAAAGGCCATTAGAAGCCATCTGCTCATTTTTCATACGAGTAAACAGAAGACTAGAGAATAAAAAATGACTTACCCAAGATGATACAAATAGTAAATGGCAGAGTTGAGATTTGAACCCCAGTACTCTGACTTTAGAGTACTCCTAAGGCAAATGCTATTGCATAACCATGCATGAAATGTATAGCACTGCTCTGTATGTTTTGAGGTAACATAATTTGGAAATTTTATGAAATCTTATGTTAGATCATCAGTAAGTAGACCAAGAAATTCTATTTTTCTTTCGTAGCTGTGATGGGATATACAGATTCTTCCTGATTCCTGCAGGTGATATCAGACAAGAAAAGAAATAATAATTTTTTAAATTAATAATTATCCTTGTTACTTACTCTTTACAGTAATACAAAATCCTGCATTAACAGAAAGACCTCTAATGACCATTTGAGTCATCTAATATCACCTTCTCCTTTATTCTGTAGGCCTGAAAAAAACATGATGGGTCCCCAGAATTCATATACTGCACCTAATTAGGTAAGAGAAGAGGCATATGGTGTTTTATATGAGAAAAGAGGTACGTTTTCTATGAATAGCATAGATATGTGAACAGACAGGCTGACAGATGATTTCAATTTATCGGATCACACAATATGGGCATCCACAGTGTGTGAAAACCCCCAAAGCTGTATAAACTTACGAGCGTCCTGCCTGGTTTCTACATTCTCTTTCCTCCCTTTTCCTTTCCAAAATTGTAGAGTGAAGGTGGGAAGGATCTTGCTCAAATGCTGTGGGCTCCCTATGCTGGAATTCCTCTTGGGGTTCCCTTTCTGTGATTTTCTAAGCTGTACTATTTTTGTAATTTTGATCAAATTCTCTGGCACTAAAAATTCCATTGTCTTTTCTGGGAATTATACTTGCCTATTTCTCCTATAGAAGCCTGATATATTCCTGCAGGATGCACTAGGAAAAATTTTATTCAAGACTTCATATATTTAAAGGCAACAGTATTTTTTTTGTTTGTTTGTTTGCTGTTTTCATCACCATGAGGAAAGTAGAAATGTCTAAGGCATACGGGCTTTGATTTTCTTTAAGAGGAGAAGCCCAAGCCAATTGTATTTTGGACAGAAATGGTACTTCTTGTTTACTTACTTGCTTTATGTGCTTATTTTCAGATGGATTTATTTTGCCAACTCTTACTTGGCCTATTCCCTCATAGAATACATGGGTTATCAAAGTAACAATGTTTGAAATGATTCCAAATAGAGCAACCATTAATACTCTTTGGAAATCTGCATATCAAGCTTGAAATAAAAACTTCCTATTGTGAATTTTGTCTTTCTTCCCTCAAAATAGTTTTTCTATAACATTCACATTATATTATATAATTATTATACTATATAATTATATATACATATATACAACACAATATATATTATATTATAGATATAAGATAGATATATTATGTATAGCCTGTTTTTGACATCTGGACAAGTTAATCCTTACATTCTACAGTCTAATTTGAGGGAGGGGAGGGACGAATGATCAGGAAAATCAGGAAATTTTAAAAACTTCTTTTCCTCAACAGAAAAATGTTTTAAACTAATATAATCAGTAAGAGCATGGTAAATAAGGACATACTTTTAAAAATAGATATGTGATCTTATTTGTATTCAGTGTACCATTGCAGATCAAAATTCCCCCATATCTGCACCATGTCTTTCCATAAATGCTCCAAAAATATCTACTCAATGGAAGGGAATCTTTCCTCTGTTTCTTTTCATGTTTCAGGAATAACAGTGCAAGCTTCAAATTGTCCATCTGCTATTCTTTGATCTCACTACATGACTGACCCCACTTCCTTTTCTTGTTATTTATATTCCTGATCATGCCTATTCCACCATTTCTAATGGCAATTATCAGTATGCTTCAATCTGCTTGCACTCACCACATAGAATTCCATTCTCATTCTATCTCTTCTGAGATCATGATTTTCCATGATTTGCAGCATGCTGTAGTAGACAGAGAAAAGACTGCAGGATTAGAAATGCCTGGGTTCATATCCTTTCTGACAAGTATTGACTCTGTAATCCTGGGCAAATCACTTAACTTCCTAATGCTGTAGATGACTCATTAAGACTATAAGCTTCATAGAAGGTGTCAAAACTCTCACTTGATCCTCCCAGCCCCTGTTAATTCTCACTCCTATATCTCTTGTGACCTATGTAGTTAAAAAGGTCATTTGTAATAGGTGCCTTCACTTTCTGTTGATTTTCTTCTTAGCCCCTGTATCAATAATGAGATATTCACAACACCCATGATGGTTATGAATATGCTGGTATAGTTTTGGATCACAAAATGTAGCAAACTCTCCACAT
>CM053600.1:89240298-89409771 GCA_028646575.1 Pseudocheirus occidentalis
TTTAGCTCTGTGAAACTCTGCTTCCAGTGGGGAAAGCTCTGTTCCAAATTGCTGGGGTTTTCCCAGCTGCTGGAGCTATTGGGGGGTGTTGCAGCCCCTCCCCAGCTTTGGCTAGCTGAAAGCACACCCCAGGACCACTACCCAAGACCACGATCTGGATCCAGGCCGCTCAGCGCAAGAGCACTTGGCCCTGATCAATCGACTCAGCCCTCCTGTGGGGTCCACAGGCCAGGGGCTCTGAAGCAGCCCAGTGGGGGGAGCCTCCGGTTACAGCAGTTCCTGCCCTTCCCCCACTGCTTCCTTGCCCTGGGGGCAGATTGACCAAACTGCTTTTCCTCCCTCAAATTAAGTTTCAAAGTTTCACTTTCACTGAACGTCTCTAATCCTGGTTTGCTAGATGTGAAGATCCCCTCAGGTGCAGTAGATCTTCTCTGAAGTAGACTCATGCTGCGGCTTGGGAGGCTCAGCTTCTCCTGACCACCCTGGGGCCTGGCCTGGCCGCATTTCTGTTTCAGGCTGGGCTGGTCTCGGCTCCCGGCCTGCTGCGATGAGCCCCTGCTGCCGACCTGCCTTCGGCAAGAGTTGTGTTTTCTGTATTTTTGTGAGTCTGAGAGTCCTAGATTTTGTCTGGGGTCTTATTTTATGGGTGTTTAGGGTGGTTGTGTGGGAGCTGTGGAACCTTGCTGCTTCTACACAGCCATCTTGGCTCCACCCCCCATACATTTCTTATTTCCAGGATAGATTTGATTGATTTCTTTGCATATTTACATTTCTCAGTAAGGAAGCATTGTAGTTTCTGAGGTTCACTCCATATAATTAGCAAAAGCCATTTGTGAATAGAAGCATTGGAGGTCTTCACTTTCTATGAGAAATCCTATTTAAACTGGGTACAGGACATCCTTCATGACATTGGTGAATATCTTAGGTGTATATATACTTCTCTGGTTTTTTTTTTAAGAAGACAATATTTTAACAATATGGGAAGAAGGAAAGGAACATTTTCTCCATATTGTTTAGTAAAATATCTGTAAATATCTAAACTTAATATAGATTCTCACATGAAGTACAAAATTCTGGTTCACAGAATGTAGACCACACACTTATTCTTTTTTTTATTTTTTATTGACTTGTTTGTTTACTTTTAGTTTACAGTACTAAGTTCCAGAATCACAAGAGTTTCAGATTTTTCTCCCCTTCCTCCCCACCCTCCACGCCTGCCATGGTGGTATACAATCACGTACAGGATCTGCAAACTTTTTCACATTGTACAATAGTCTGATTGTATAGGTGTTATAGCCAATGGAGTGAACAATGAGAAAACAGAAACAAAAACCAAACATAGAAAAGAGTGATAGCGTGCATTGCTTCAGTCTCCATTTAACCTCTGGTCTTTCTGGATCTTTCTCTGAATGTAGACATCTTCTTCCGTCCTGAGACTTGTAGAGTTGTCTTTTTACTGTGCGTTGCTGAGAGGAGTCCAGTTTTTCAAAGTTGGTTGTCACATATATGATGTATCTGTGACTGTGTACAAATTTTTCCTGGTTCTGCTCCTCTCACTTAGCATCAAGTCGTATAAGCCTCTCCAGGTAATTATGGAGTCCGTCTCCTTCCCATTTCTTATCACACAATAATATTCCATCACATTCATATACCATAACTAGTTCAGCCATTCTCCAATTGATGGGCATCCCTTAAATTTCCATTATTCTCAAGCTTTCTTGTGTTTCTGCTTAAATTATTTAGAAACTAGTCTACCTGTTTTGACTCCAATGTGGATGTCAGTCCTTAAGACAGTCCTTGGAACTAACAAATTGTCCTGAGGGCACTATAACTTTAACTGCTGTTTAGAAAAATTAACAAATTTTTGGCAATTCTACACATAGAGAAACTGAGTTGGACTGATGACTAATCACTGTGTTTAAAGGAGACATACTTGAGAAACTGAAACTTCTATGAATTTTATGACTGGTTTACAGAGCTCAAAGTGAAATAGAGAGCTGGCAATTGCCCAGTGAATTCAAGTAGTGTATATAGCTAACTGGATTGTGAGAGGAATGTCTTTGGAACATGATGCATATAGACCGACATTGATCTCAGAATAGGACTGGGGTGGGGTGCCTTAATTATGAGGCAAATACATGTAATCTATGTAAGCCATTGAATGTGTGCACATAGATATAGTAATATATGTCTATCTGGTTGTGAATGCATGCATATCTAATGGGAATATTGATTTTTTAAAATGGAAAACTAGATAAGACATAAAAGAGCTAGAACTGTAAATCGAACAAAAAAGCAACACTTTGGGGGCACCTTTCTCCTTTACTTCATAAGCATCCAAGAGACTTAGATATAAAGAGAGACAAGTGATGGAAAGCTACTAAACATGGCTTGAAAGCAAATTTTTCTCCTTGGAGATTTTTAATACAGAATACTGAAGAACTGTCAGGGAGATAACAGAAATAAGAGACTTTTGATATTTAGTTTGAAACAAAGCACAGAGACATGAGAGTCAAACATAACTGAGAGAGGAATATCAAAAAGGAAAGTGGGCCACACTTATGGTCCCCACTTTCTCTTTTCGAACAAAACCTCAATTAAATAATCACCACTGCTTTGCTGTTACAGTGGCAGGCAAGGGTAGGTGACCATTTCCAACTAACCTTTTAGTTCCTCACTGGCAAAAGTTGAGCTCTGAAGTCATTAGCTTAGCTAAAGTCTTTGAGGCTGAAATCAATCTAGTCTAGTGTGTAATGTTCTAAAGGCATTCTTCCCACTCACAGATTGTATATGTATATGCAAAAAAGTGATTTATGACATTAGATTAGTCTGTCAGATATACTACGACAGATAATTTGGCTATGCTTTTAAATAAATGTGAACAATAACAAATCAATCTATTCTGATTTGTTGGAAAATTTTAAGTACTGCATCACTTTAGCATTCTGAGTTGCCTGGCTTGGAAATGAAAATACCCTGTCCTCCTGGGCAATATAATAGAATTTAAAAGTGGAAAGGGCATTAGAGATTGTCACAATCAGAAATAAAGTCTCCTTGAGGACAGAGATTCCAATTTTTTTGCCTAAGTATGGTGCTTTGTACAAAATAGGTAAAGACATACATATACATAGAATGTGAGTCAGGTGATCCAGTGTAACCCAACATTCATTTCTGACTTGTATACTGTATAAAGCTGTGGGATATATGCTGCATGATGAAGGGGAAACTGATACCCACAGAGGGGAAATGACCCACCCAAGGTTACATTGCTAGTAGCTGCTCCAAGATTCATATCAAGGTCCTTAGACTCCAAACCTAGTGCTCTTTCAACTGTTCCATAGCTTCTAGCCACTCGCAACCTCTGGAATCCCGGGTGATTCAAAGCACGTATACTTTGACAAAGGAATAATAGTTGTCAGCATGTCTATAAGCACTTTAGATCATCTTACCTTTTTGGCTTGTCACAGCTACTCTTTGAAGCAGGTTCCATTATTATTATTATTTCTAGAGGTAAAATGACATTTTCTAGGTGACACAAGTGCCCTGAGGCAGGGCTCGAACCCAGCTCTCCCCGATTCTTAGTTAATTCAATTTACTCTACTGTGCTATTTTTCTAAACAGGACTGGGGTTTTGGGGTAGAGGGCATAGAAGAGGGCAGCGAGGTGGCAGTGGATAGAGTGCTGGGCTTGGGTGCATCTTCAGATGAATTCAAAATCTGAGTTCAAATTTGGTCCTAGATACTTACTGGCTATATGACCCTGGGCAAGTCACGTCACCCTGCATCCCTCAGCTTTCTCATATGTAAAATGAGCTGGAGAAGGATGTGACAAACCATTCCAATATCTTTGACAAGAAAACCCCAAATGGAGTCACCAAGGGTGGGACACAACTGAACAACAACAACAACAATCACTATCACAACCACAATCATAACGAGGGCAGCTAGGTGGTCTGGTGTATAGAGTGTTGGCCTGGAATCAGAAAGACCTGAGTTCAAAACCAGCCTCTGACATTAGCTGTGTGATCCTGGGAAAGTCATTTAATCCTATTTATCTCAGTTTCCTCATCTGTAAAATGAACTGGAGGACATAACAAACCACTCCAGTGTCTTTGCCAAGAAAACCCCCAAAGGGGTCCCAGAGTGGGCACAACTGAACGGCGGCACTACCAACCCAGAAGAACTGGTTTAGGTCTGACACACTTTCCATTGCAGCTCTGCCCTCCCAGGCATCACCCCAGTTTTGACCCTAATTGCCAGGGCTTTCTCCAAGACTAACAAATTGCTTAAGGGTCCCAAAGCTTAGAAATGCACCATTTACAGAGACCTCAGGAGAAAGACTGGGTTTTTTGTTTCCATTTGCATGTTGTGTTACAATAGATTTAAGGCAGAAAGGGGAACTTAGACACTTATCGAGTCCAAACTCCCTGTTTTTCTGAAGAGGAAAATGAAATATGAAATGGAGTGATTTTTCCAAGGACTCTGTAAGAAAATGGAGGAAATAGGACTTGGAACTAGGTCTTCTTTTTTTGTTCTTGTCTTTGGGTTTTTTTTTTTGCTTTTTTGGAGGAGGAAGGCAGGGCAACTGGGATTAAGTGACTTGCCCAAGGTCACACAGCTCGCATGCATTAAGTGTTTGAGGTTGGCTTTGAACTCAGGTCCTCCTGACTCCAGGGCTGGTGCTTTATTTACTGTGCCACCTAGCTGCCCCAGGAAATAGGTCTTCTGACCCTCATCAAAGATCTCTTTGTCAATGAACAATGAAAAATATATATTTACATTATTTTTCTGTTTCAGCCACATAATGATCTTGTGGGGACTTTTTCTAGTTACCTAATCGGGAGAGTTATTCTCAGAACTGGAGGATTTTAAAACTTTAAGGAGCCTATGAAATCATGGATGCAGACCCCTCCTTTTGCAGACAAAAGAAAGGAGGCTGAAAAAAATTTCATGACTTGTTTCATGTTTTATGGAAGATACTTCTAGTCAATTTTACTAGCTAGATTGCACAAGCACTGGCTTTTTTAAAAACAGGATTAGAAAATCATGGTTTATCAAAACTTTGGTTAATTGGGATATTCAATGAATGGTGCATTTAGGTTAGCCAATTAATCAGAAAATCTTTCGTTATTTTTGTTTTAGTCCTTTTAAAAATTGTTCAGTGTTTTCAATGACTATAATCTCCTTCAAAGAAAACCCCCATTTAAAAAATACTAGTATTATCCTAGTAATGGCGTATTTGTGGAATACTATATTATAATTAGAGGAGTAGGAGGCAATAAAGGGAGTTCCTGGGATTACACAGAGTCAGTTTCAATCCTGGAGTACTTGATCCAAAAAAGGGATCAGTTTTTCTCCCTGACTCTACCCAATCCCAAAATAGCTGGGTAAATCTCTGAAATGAGCTTTAGATATGGCTTTTGTTTAGGTTCTCCTCAGGTTGTGGTTATCAGAATCTCTTCTAGGAAAGATATTCTCTATAAATATATTTTAAAAATTTACTTACTTTTAATTTACAACATTCAGTTCTACAAGTTTTTGACTTCCAAATTTTCTCCTGCTCCTTTACTCCCCCCGTCCTCTGCTACCCCCAGCCCTCCATGGCGGCATGCAATCCGATATAGGTTCTACATATACCTTCACATTAAGCAGTAGTCAAGTTGTAAAGAATTGTAGCCAATGGAGTGAACAACGGGGAAAAAGAAACAAAACAGAACAAAAGAAAACAAAAAAGAGAGAGAGCAGGTAGTTTGCTTCAGTCTGCATGGAGACTCTGTAAATCTTTCTCTGAATGTGGACACATCTCTTTCCATCGTGAGTCCTTTAGAGTTGTCTTATAACATTGTATTGCTGGGAAGAGCCTGGTCTATCAAAATCAGTCATCACAGATATGATGTGACTGTAACTCTGTATAGATTTCTCCTGGTTCTGCTCTCCTCACTCAGCATCAGCATATATAAGTCTCTCCAGGTTATCATGAAGTCTGTCTACTCCTCATTTCTTATATCACAGTAGTATTCCACGGCATTCATATACCACAACTTGTTCAGTCATTCCCCAATTGAAGGACATCTTGATTTCCAATTCTTTGCCAACACAAAAAGAATTGCTATAAAATGTTTTGTATGTACAATCCTTTCCCCATTTTTATGATCTCTTTGTGATATAGCTCTACCTATAAATATTTTTAAGTCATGTATAAGAAAGCTTTTTATTTCTTCATTTATTTCTCTTATTTTTTCTTTCTCATAGAGGGGCATATAGGTAGTTCAACGGATAGTGTGCTAGGCCTGAAGTCAGGAAGTTCATTGTTGCTGGTAAGTCAGTTTAGTTGTGTCTGACCCTTCATGACCCCATTTGGAGTTTTCTTGGCAAGGATATTAGAGTGGTTTGCCATTTCCTTCTTCAGTTCATTTTACAGAAGAAGAAACTGAGGCAAAGACAGTTAAATGACTTGGCCAGGGTCACAGAGCTAATAAGCATCTAAGACTGAATTTAAACTCTGGTCTTCCTGATTCTGGACTCAGTACTTTATCTACTGTACCACTTAGCTGTCTGAAATTGGAAAGATCTGAATTCATATGTGACCTCAGATACTTACTAGCTGTGTGATCCTGATCAAGTCACTTATCCTTGTTTGACTTGATTTCCTCATCTGTAAAATGAGGTAGAGAAGGAAATGGCAAATTACTCCAGTATCTTTGCCAAGAAAACCCTAAATGGGATCAGAAAGAATTGGACACAACTGAAAAATGACTCAACAATTTTATTTCTTCCATTACAGAAACTTATGTAACTGTTGAATTGACCTATAGGGTCATCTCGGGGAATACATACCTAGAGATCCTCTGGATACTTCTAGGGATGCCATGGTGACTCAGCAGTTGGGAACCTCAGAACTGATGAGCTCTTTGAATGTTTCTAACCATGTGGTGACCCAGTGCTAAAGGACTTGAGCTTTTGGAGTGACGTGGTAAACCCTGAGTACTCCCTGTTATCCTCCCCTCCGATCCATGCCAGCAGTAGAAAAATAATGAAAAAACAACCTGCTTTTTTCCCCTTTGACCCTCTGGGTAGCATCATGTAATTCTAAAACTTCCAGTGAATGAGAGGCAAGGGCTGTCTCTTTTAAACCCCAGCATCATGGTGACCAAGCCTAAATGTCAGCTAGAGCAGAGGACTCAACTGATTTAGCTTGTTTCTGGGCTCTGGCTTCCTCTTTTCTTTCCTGACATTAGCTAAATGATATACATGTCCAGAACTAGAGATGACTTTTTGAGTTGGAGAGGTCCAATGAATGGAGTCTAATGAATGGAGTTGTTTACTGGCAGAGGAAGATTCTGTGTTAGAGAAAATAACCACTACCAAGAGGATTGGCACAAGATGGCTTTTTAGCAGCAAACCTGTACTAAGAGATGTTTGAACAGTACAAAGCCAAGGTGAAATGTAAAATGCCCAGTCAACAATCCTACAAACTGCCTTATGGTTAGATGGTTATAAGTATCAACATTCCAGCCAAACATAACAACTTGCTTAGTTTAAATCTTACTGCCAATGTGTACTTCTGAGAATGTCCTGGGTTCCCCCCTCCCCCCTCAGCATTTCTTTTGTGTGAGTGAAATAAATACTGTACCTGGATTATACCTGATCATATTTTTCAAAGTGTGCCTTTTTAACCTCCCCTTCTGAGGAAACTTTAATCCAAACTTTAAATAACTTGTTGCTGAGGTGCTGAGATGAAGGTTTAATGAGCTGGAGTGAGAAAAAGAGGCCAGGGCTTCTCCAGGAATGAACCCAGTTCAGACTACTTTCATCAGAAATGGAATAAGGGCCCCTTCATGTAAAAAGGAGTGGGTGAAGTATCATTCCTGGTGGGCCAAGCAGCAGTTTCTTAATGTTAGACTGTATAAAAATTTTAAAACTCGCAGGCATGTGCTAACTAATGCACAAAATGTACAACATCTCAAATGGCCCATTATATTCATTATATTTCCTCAAAAGTAAAGACAACATTGTGGAATTGTTGAAAAGATATATTTCATTAACCTCAGACATGCACTAGTAAACATTTCACAAGGTTTGATCTCCTGATCAGTCTGGACTTGGCCTTATTACAGGATGATCATTTCCTTCTCCAAAAATCATGCTATTTCAGAAACCTTCCTCTTTACTCAACTGATGCCCTAATCTGGAACTTGGAAACTTTTCACACATGAGGTTGCCACCAAGGTTTGTTTTTTTTAAGTCCATTCATAATGAAGGAAAACAAAAATCATGTCTGTATCTTCTTCCATTAACTAAAAAGCAGGTCCCTGTTCAATAAACTCCTGTGGTTGCCAATTACTTCTAGGATCAAATGCAAATGTTAATGGCAACTGCTTTGGCCCCCAAAGGCCAGCTAGGTTTCATTTCACTCCTCCTTCAGGGTCTATCCTTAAAGGGACTTAGGGTTGTTCAATCTCTCTGCCACTGACTGGTTCAAGCTACTATCTGTAAACTTCCCCTAATTTTAAGGGTCTCCTATACCCCAGTTCCATTGGACCACTTACCAGTCAGATCAGCTTTTACAGAAGAATATTTACTCCAAATGCGTATACAAACATGCTTCCCAATACCTGGGTGGCATAATTTCTCCTTATATCACCTCAGCCCTTGGGGAGAGGAGGGAGATAAGGTTCATTGATTAACTAAATTCCTATATAGCAAAGTGCTACCAAGTTCCAAATCCAAACTCTTTTGGCTTGACTCCCAGCACCCTGGCATCTCAGGGCTTCCCTGCTCAGCTGCCAGCAACATCTGGCCTGTAATATGGTCTCCAAAGTTGCCATGGCTCCAGCTCTGGAGTCCACAGATTCTACTGCCTGCACCTAAAACTGAAAAGGACAAACAACAGTCCCAAACCTCAAGCCCATTTCCCAGGGCCACAGAACCTAAAAGGTGGTGTGGGAGGGACAGAGAGAGTCCTTTTCCCTGCTCAGTTCATGGTGTCTGTGTTGTGGGTGAACAAGGCATTCATCTCCTGAATGATACTGCAAAGAGAGAGACTATTCCAGTCTGGCAGTTTTAAAAGACACAGTCTGTTCTGGCTATGCAGTCAATAAAAAGAGGTTGCTTCCACCCATGTGGTAGAGAAACTCAAGATGCCTTCACCCAGAAGCACATTTCTGCCATCTCTTACATGGATGCTTCTGTCTTATATGATGTGGGGACCACAAGTCAGGCAACGTGTACGTTGACCCTAACCTAGTAATGTCATTTTGGTCTTTGAAAATAAGGACAACTGATCCGTGGATGTACAACAAAACTCCACGCCTACTCCCAACCCCCACATATTCTGCAGTCCAGTGATATTGCTGGCTTGACTCCAAGTGTTTTCACTGCCTGTCCCTCTTTCTTGGAATGGTCTTTCTCACTTTTGCCTTCAGGCTTTCCCAGTCATCTTCAGTCATGTCCAACTCTTCATGACCCTGTTTGGGGTTTTCTTGGTGAACATAATGGAATAGTGTGTTATTTCCTTCTCCAGATCATTTTTACAGATGAGGAAACTGAGGCAAACAGGGTTAAGCGACTCGTCCAGGGTCACACAGCTAGTGAGTGTCTGAGGGTAGATTTTAAGGCAGGAAGATGAGTCTTTCTGGTCCAGGTCAGGCACTCTATCCACTGCACCACCTAGCGGCCCACTTGGCACATAGTAGGTCCTTAATAATTGCTTGTTGACTTGATTAAATTTCCAGCATGTGAAACAAAAATGAGTTTGAAAGGGAAAAAATGGAAAATTTTACTTCTGTTAGATTTCTGACAATTTTTTTTACCTTATACGTTTGATTGCATTGGTTTATGGAGTTCTTCATAAGAAGCCAACACATTTCACGGATTGTCATACCACTTGGTGAGCTGCCTGGTATATTGAACGGTAATGTGCTTGCCCAGAGTCACACAGCCAGGGCATGTTAGTGTCAGGGCTAGAATCTAACTTATATTGACTCCAAGGTCAAGTTTTCTATCCAACATTTCTTTTTGGTAGTCAGGTTTTGGTTAATGGAGATCTGATTGCGCAGAAGTCTGTAGGAACCTTTTGGATCTGATGCCTCAGTCGCACACTTGTGACCCAGCACATTTGTTTATGAAATGGTTTATCTCACATTCCCTGGGGATAGAAGTCTTACCTATAGCTGACTTTCTTAAGTTGTAATTCTTGGTGACTTTGCTGGCGTTCCTGTTTCCTGCTACAGACAAGAAAGCAGAAAGAAGTTTGTATTTATTTACTTGTTGTTGAGTCATTTAGTTGTGTCGGGCTCTTTGTCAGCCTGTGGACCATACTGGCTGTGGAGTTTTTTTGGCAAAGATACTGGAGTGGTTTGCCATTTCCTTTTTGGTGGATTAAGGCAAACAGGTTAAGTGACTTGCCCAGGGTCACACAGCTAATATGCATCTGATGCAAATTTGAACTCATGTCTTCCTGACTCCAGGCCCAACACTCTATTCACTGAGACATCTAGCTGCCCCTGTTTATTTCTTTCAGCACAGAAAAGAAATGCATGGATCCATATAATGCTGAGGATGCATATGTATGTGTTATTCAATTGTTTATTTTTAGTAGCATTGCTAGGGATGGCAATTTCTTTTTTTTTTTTTTTTGCTTTTTGTTTTTTGGACAGGAGAGGGCAGAGAAATTGATGTTAAGTGACTTGCCCAAGGTCACACAGTTAGTAAGTGTTAAGTGTCTGAGGCTGGATTTGGACTCAGGTCCTCCTGACTCCAGGACCAGTGCTCTAGTTGCCGTGGCAATTTCTGTATGAAGAATCAGTGAACACTGCTTGTGTACTTCTTAAGGTTCTGTTAACAAAACCTTAGGGTCTTTATAACTCTCAGCTTAGAGGTCAGTGAAGCAGCTTAGCTTATTTTCTTTTCTTTTTCTTTTTGGAGGACAGTTGGGGGTTAAGTGCCTTTCCCAAGGTCACAGGCTAGTTTTTGTGTTACGTGTCTAAGGTCAAATTTGAACTTAGGTCCTCCCGACTCCAGGGCCGGTGCTCTACTCACTGCGCCACCTATTTTATTTTCTATATCTATCTTCACCCTGAGAATTGCCATGATACTTTCTGTGGAGAGAGACCAGGAACCACTTTACTGGAACTCTTGAGAACAGAGATGGTAGAGACCCTAGAGATCCCTGAGTCCAGCCTTCCAATTATATAGATTAGCAGATCAGGGCCTAGAGTTGCAAAGTGAGCTGTCCAAGGACACACAGGTAGTAAATGGTAGAGCCCAGGTGCTCTGACTAAAAATGGGGTGTTCTTGTTGTATTGTGCTTCAGATAGCAGGAAATATCTTTTCCTATGAGTCGAGCATGACACCATCCTTTTTTGGAGATTTCTTTGGGAATTTAATTGGCTTGCTGAAAAAATTCTATATTCAGTAATCATGAGAAAGGTTCCATATTATTTCATTTTAAAAACACCCAGAAGAAAGAAAAATCATCAACATTAGTGATTTTTAAAACACAATCTCCCTCCCCCACAAAACTACCCTGCTTGTTAGCTGATCGATGCCAGTAATGCTTCCTTTGAGCATTCATGATGATGAAAGGGTCTCAAAGAACTAGAAAAACCACTTCTTTTTCACAAGTCTCCTGAACTGTAGATTAGTGGTGGTTATTATTTTATCACCATCACACAGATGGGGAGGCTGAGAGTTTATGGTCCATAGAATGGGTCTGGTAGATCTAAGACAAAAACAATCTTAAATATGAAGTGTTGACTTTGTTCAGTCTCTGAGAAATAAAATGTCCTTCAGGTATAAAATGGAATGAAACTACTTTCTATTTGATATAGTACTCAAGTCCTTTGGGGGAAATGAAACTAGTAGCTCTTTTAGTAATTGATCTCCATATATATGAAGGAATTCAAAAAGTCTAATCAAGAAAATATTTAATTAATATTGGCTAGCTCATAGATAAGTAAATGAGTGTTAGAGCCAAGGGGACTATATTTCACATTTTGCAAATCAGAAATCAACTTGTCATCAGGTGAATGGTTCTATGCAATCCATAAAACGTCCGCAATGAAATTTCACCTTTCCTAAATATATTGTGTGAGAAAATAGAAATAAGCCCACTACAAATGAATAGCCTTAAAAGAAGCCTAGCGTATCTTGTAACCTAGTGTCTTTTAAAGTAATAGGCATTGTATATGCTTTACTTGTGAACTGTCAGACAGCAAGATGTCTTTTTTATTTTCCCTCTTGCAATTTTTGGTAATGAGGTTTCTGCTGATTTCACACCCTAAAATATATTGTCTTCTTCCATGTATGACTTTTGAGGTGCTTTGTTGGCCATGACAAACAGCCTCAACATTCTGGTTTCCCAGTGTTCTTTTCAGTAATAACACATCCCTGCCTTTGGCTTGCATCACTGGGCCCATATCCAAAAGATAAGAATCAGCTTTCCTTTGTAGTATATTTCTCTTTATTTATTTATTTTTTTGGTGGGGAGGGAGATCTGAGAATTATATTTTTCTTTCTGTTGGTGGGCTCTTATTCTTGTAGACTTTTAAGATTTTTCTGGATCTCACACCCTAATCTTTGGCTTCATTCCCAAGAAAACCTCCTCCTCCTCTGCCAATTCTCTGCTCCTTTTTTTTTTTTCCTTTACAAGACTTCCTAGAATTTGCTCTTGGTTCTATTGTGACTCCAATCTTGTACCTTATTTCTGCTGTACCTTTCCTTTCTATTAAGCTTATCCTCATACTTCATTGTTTTCCAATTCATTAGGCCTAAAATGAATACATCTTTTGTTTCTTCATTTCAGCAACTGTGGTAGTGCTACAGAAGTGGACCTGGGCCATTAGTAGAACCTCTTTATTTCTTTAGGGATTTATAAGCATTTAAACTTTTATCTCCTATTTAACAATTTGGAGGCAACATGTAGTATCAGAAGAGTATTGGAAAAGGGTACTGCATTTAAGAGTTAGGAGACCTGAGTGGGAGTCTGGTTCTGTCATTTCCTAATGAAGGGATGATGGTGGAGTGGGAAAGGGAAAGAAAGACTGAAGGAGAAGATGACTAATTAGAGAATATAAAGGTGTAAAGAAAGAAAGAACTGCTTATGGGAAGAGTGGTTGGAGTGCTTCCCTCAATGTGCCCAATTCAACAAACATTCATCAAGTGCCCAAGGTACAGTGTGAAGACAAAGACAGAAATGAATCAGTCCTTGCCCTCAGGGAGATGAAATTCTATGCGAGGGATATTACATTTACACAAATAAATAGAGAAGTTGAAGAGGGAGTGGGAGGGAGTTAAGATGGAAGGAGGTAAGGGATAATGGAAGGAGAGAACACCACAGCTGAGCCTAGAAGGAAATTTGGAGGGTGGAAATGCAAGTTGGATATGGGGCTTGTGAGAACAGAAGTAAGTAAAGGATGTAGTATTGAGTTTGAAGAACAGTTGGTAGTCCAGTGTGGCTGGAATATGGAGTTTGTAAAGAAGAGTAGTATGAAATAAAATTGGAAAGATTGCTCTGATTCATGTTCTGGAGAGCTTTAAACTCCAAGCTAAAGAGTTTGTATTTTATTCCAAAGGCAATTTGGATTCATCCATTTTTTGAGCTAGGGAGCAATGTTGTCGAATCTAAGCCTTAAGAAGATTATTTTGGCAGTTTCTTGGAGAATAGATGAAGGAAGAGAGTGCCCTTTCAAGGCAAAATACCATGGGGACCTAGAATAGGGTAGAGGTCATGTTAATGGAGAGAAGGGAACAGGTTTGAGAGAGGTGGGATCAATTAAGTCTTGGCTATTATATGGGTTGGAGGGAAATAAAAAGAGGGGGAAGAGTCAAAGATGATTTTGAAGCTATGAAACTGGATGACTGGGAAAATGACAGTGCAAATCAACAGAGGGAGAGAAATTTGGAGGAAGGGTAGATTTAAGAAGAGAGAACATGAGTTTGGGGTTGGATATGCTGAATTTGAGATGCAGATGTCCTGCAAACATTTGATATGTGACTAAAATTTGGAAGAAAATTAGGTTTGGATACATGGTCTCACCTGGATTACTGCAATAGCTCTAAATTGATTTTCCTGTTTGAATCCCCTACCCTTTCCAATCCATCTTTACAATACTGCCAAAGTAATATTTCTTTAAATTTTGATAAATTTTTAATTAATATATTTTGGCTTTGTATTGCCTACATTTCCCACTATATCTCTCTTTCCTTTGGAGCCAGTTTTATTTTTCATAATTTAGCAGCATTCTCTGTTTTGACTATGTTCATCATTTCTTTTTTTAACTTTTTTTTTACAAATACATTTTTGTTGATATATTCTGTTTTTATATCACCTAAATTCTCTCATCTTTCTGCCTCCCAACACCCAGAAGCTTATCTTATATGCTAAAGTTTGTTGTTTTTGTGGTTTTTTTTAAGAACAAAGGAGGGGGGAGAGGAAAAATCAACAACTAATCAATGGGTAAGAAAAAAATCTGACAACATAAGCAATATTCTACATCTGTGGCCTTCTTTACCTCTAGAAAAGAGTAGGAGGAAGTGTCTTCTCATATTTCTTCTTAGTAATGTAGTGACATTCATTTTCCATTTTTGCATTTTCTTGTGGTTGTAGTTTTTTCCATTGTTTCAATAATTGCGTGTATTTTTTTCCTGGCTCTGCTTGCCTCACTTTGCATCAGTTCATATAAATCTTTTCATGCTTCTTCACATCCATCATACTAATTATTTTTTTTAGAGCACAGTAATATTCCATTAAATTAATATACCACACTTTCTTTAGCTATTCCCAAATTAATGAATACTTTATTTCTACTTTTTGCCACTACAAAAAGTGTTGCTATAAATGTTTTGGTGATTATTGAGGGTTTACATTTATCAGTGACCTCTGACCTAGTAGTGAAATCTCTAGATCAAGGGATAGGGGCATTTTAATAATTTTATTTACATAATTGCAAATTGTTTTCTAGAATGGTTATATCAATTCATAGCTTCACCAGTAATGCCAAACTCTGTCTGTAATAACTCAATAACTCCTCCAACACTGACTTTTTCATAACCTTGACTTGTCAACAACTCCTGATAACATTGACATTCAAATGACTTTTGTCAAGTTTGTTTGTTGTCTTTTGGATGTAAGTTGAAATTTTAGAGTTATTTTAATTTACATTTCATTTACTTCCTGTGATTCTGAACCATACCATATGGCTGTTAATACTCTGGTATTCTTTTAGGGATTGTTTGTTTATAATCTTTGACCACTTATCTATCAGGAACACAATGATATAGCTGACGCATAACTCTTTTGCTCAGTAAATTCCAGTGGCTCCCTATTTCCTTTAGCATCAAATACAAACTTCCCTGTTTGCCACTTAAATTCCTTCACAACTCAGCTCCAATCTGCCTTTCCAGTCTTATTTGACATTATTCATTTTCATCTTCTATCTACATATTCATATGTTCTATATTCTAGGCAAAGTGACTTTCTTGCTATTTCTCATATACAACATTCCAATTCCTGTCTTTGCTTTTGACTGTCTTCATCCTTGAAATGTATTCTCCCTTTACCTATACTTCTTAGAATCCAACTTCCCTTCAAAACTCAGTTCAAATGACACCTCTCTTGATTTTCCAAGAGCTAGTCCTTCCTCCCCATCAAATTAAATAATATTTATTTTTATACACTTGTATTAGTTAATATTGTATCACTTCATGAAATATAAACTTCTTGAAGGAAGGAAATGTTTCATTTTTTGTACCTCCAGTGCATGGGTATGTACCAGCAGTGTTGGGCATGGAATAGGTTCTTAATGAATGTTTGTTGATTGGTGGATCTAGGAATCATTTGTATAGAGAGTATATTTGAACAATGAGCTAAGGAAATCTCAGTGAAGAGAGTAGATACAGAAAGGAAGAGAAGTAAACAGGAGACTATCCAGAAAATGAGTCTGAGAAGGAACAGACAAACAGGTAAACTAGGAGAATGTTGTCATGGAAGTCAAGGGAGGAGAGAATGTTGATGAGGAGCTGGTAGTCACAATATATCAAAAGTTATAATTTAAGGAGATTTTGAGGAGGATGAAGAAAGAAAAGGCCATCAGACTGAGCAGTTAAGAGATCATTGGTAACCTCAGAGGAAGCATTTACAGTCAAACTGTGGGGAAGAAAGCCAGATTGCAAAAGTTTGAGATGTTAGTAAGTGGTGAGGAAGTAGGAACATTAAGGTCAGAGGGTTTTGGGTTTGGAACGGCCTTCACGGTGAGTGGGATAGAGTATCAGCCTCAGAAGAATACAAGTTTTATACAGTGGCAGTGAGGACCCATTTGAGATAACATAAATTAATAGTGAACTCACTCGTTATGGTGCGGTTACATCTTCCAAGAGTGTTCAGCAGCTCAGCAATTCAAGAAGAGAAGATGGACAGGACAAGAGAGATGTGTATGTGTGTGTGTGTATGTGTGTGTGTGTGTGTAGGTATATGTATATATGTGTATATATGTATATATACATACATATGTGTTTATGTATATGTGTTATACATATATATTCACATACATACACACAAGTGTATAGTCAGTAATGTAAGGAGAGGGAGGTGAGGTCAGAACTGTAGTGATAGACTCAAAAATAGGGATAAAAAGCCTGAATGAGGATAAAGAACTGAGAAAGAGAGAGAAATGGAAGAAAGGAGCATTACGACAAGAGAAGCTAATTTCTGAGCCCCAAATCATTCAGGTGGCAGCTATGGATGATGATGAGGTTCTAAGGTTATGTCCCATTGCTTTGAGTGGCAGGGGTAGACTAAAGTTGTAGGTCATGGGAATTTAGTAGATACTGAAAAAATTGTGTTAGAAAGAGCTATAAGGGAGAGAAAAACCTGGAGGTCAGAAGATGATAACAACAGATCCTTGGCACTACAGTTGGAAGGAACCTCAAAAGAGAAGAGGTTGCTGAGTGATGGTGGCAGAGAAAAGGTCTGGAAGTGGCAGGAGGAGGCAAGGAGTATTTCAGTTCCTCTTGGTCCTCTGTGTTAGGGAACATGAGAAAAGGAGCAAGCAGCACTGGAAAGGGTGGCTAGGAGTGTTCTGGCAGTAGCCAGTTTGCCATAAGTACAAAAGGATGGAAAGTATTAAAAGAAGAGACTGAAGATGAAGGGAAGTTTGTTAAGAACAGAGGGAAGCTTTCAGAAGGCCCATTGCAAAGGGTATAGAACAGAGGAAGAAAGGGCCTGGGGAAGGGTGAGATTCAGTTGGACAGGGATAGGAGAGTGGGAGGAGATAATAGGAGAAGGGAGCTTTTTCTTCCTGGATATAATACCTCTGAGTCATTAGGGTTCAGGGAGTAAGAGATGAAAATTTGCTAGTTATAAGAACCAATGAGTTGTTTTCTCTATTTTTCAGGGTCCTTTGATAATGATGGGTGGTGATGGTGATGCAGTACTGACTTCTTTCTAAACAGTGGCAGGAAATTAGGACTGGAAGTATGGATTGTGTATTCAATCATTACTATATATTGAATACTATATTTCCTGACTTGGCTATACAGGTTTGGATACTTAATTCAAGGGATCTACTATCTTACTAGTACAGGCAAGTTGCAGGTCATAATTCTTCTAACCCTCCTCCCCTCATCTTCTCACCAAGATCACTTCATTGAAACCAAGGGTTCTTGTTTTTTTGTGGGGGTTTTTTGGAGGGGCAGTTTGGGTTAAGTGACTTGCCCAAGGTCACAGGGCTAGTAAGTGTTAAGTGTTTGAGGCCGAATTTGAACTCAGGTCCTCCTGACTCCAGGGCCGGTGCTCTTTTCACTGTGCCACCTAGCCACTCCGAAACCAAGGGTTCTTAATCTCTTTCATGTCCTGGACACCACTAGCAATCTGGTGAAATCTAATACTAATGCATTATTATTTTCTGGTTGCTTTTGTTCTTTCGCTTATATTCATAATTGAAGAAAGTGCTAAATTTCAGTTAGAGGTTAGTAAAAATAAAAATGTAATTTTTTTTCCCCACTAAAGTTTAGGGATGACCCAAAATCCATGGACTCCAGGGTAAGAACCCTCAATCTAAAGCAAATAGCAAGATCAAGGCCATTGTCAATGTCGTTTTACTTCTCCTGCAAAAGTAATTTAGTTGTTTTTACCTGTAAAACTCTTGAGTGTTTCCTCATCATTTGTATGTCAAGATGTAACCAGACTTTCAAGTATTCTAGCAGCTGCAGAGATAAGAGCACACGGTCTTCACGTGGTTGGAGTGAAGTAAACTCAGAACAAAGCTAGAAGACCACGGAATTCTTTTCTGAGACTTTCTTCCCAGTATTCCCAGGGGGTTTGCCTTGAAGTCCAACCTCTCTATCATCATAGCCAGAGGGAGGAAGGAGAACATGGTTAAGCCTGCCTGGAGTAGCACATATATGGTGAGAGCCAGAGCCTAAACAAGTATCCCATCTGAGGTGCGGAACTTTTCCAGCCTCCACACAGTCCATACGTATAACATGTTTGAAATAACACTAGGCTATGAGCAAAGGAGCCTATCTACACTTATGCAGCAGGTAGGTCCACTTGCACCTATATAATTCAAGTTAAAACAGCCGCCTCCCAGTTAGGGAGACAGAATGAGAGTGCTGGTGGAGTCCAACATCCAGAAGGATTCTTCTTTCAGTGGCCATCGACAACTTTGTGTGCAACACCTATGGGAGACTGCAAACTACCATTAAGTGGTACTGCACTTAGGCAGCTATCAAATCCCAAATTAAACACCTAGGTGCTGCCAAGATGCTGGAATGGCAGATGAGCCATACTGATATGTGTTTGGGAGAGACAAGTATTTGATTTTGCACCATATTCTTATATCGAAACCCTCCCAAAAAGGCTTTCCCTAAGGGTACAAATTAGATGGTAAGACTTTTGAAGATTGCAGGCCAGAGAAGCTGTCATTTAAATACAAACAATGATCCTGTTACACATTTAGCTATTTGTACAGCTAGTTTCAGGATTTCTGAGTGCATCTTAAAAGCTTGTTATTGAGGAGTTTTTCTTATTATTTTCTTAAAGAGCATCAGGTCTCTTGATTCTATTTAGATTTGTGAAATCTCTCGTTTGGAGAGATTTTAGAGACAGGTAATTGTTTCCTTCTGAACAGTAACCACACCATTGTTGAGGGGGAAAAACCAAGGCAGTTTGATTCAGGATTTAACTCAACGACAAAATAATTCGACAAACATTTATTAAGCCCATAAAGCAACTCACTCATTTAAAATGCTATCTGGAGACTATGCTAAAAGCCACGCCACTCTCTCAAATAACTTCTTTTACAACTCTTCATAGGCCTTTTAAAATAAAGTTGGGTAGAAAGGGCAAGCCCTCATCATTCAACATGATTCAATGAGTCAAAGATGTGTGTGTGTGTGTGTGTGTGTGTGTGTGTGTGTGTGTGCAGGGTAAAACTAGCCAGTAGTTTAATTTCATTTAGGTCTATTTAGGTCTTAAAAATCTCCAGGGCCAGACCTTTTCAGAGATGCAGTTAGTTATAGGCTATGGAAGGGGTTCTTAACTTCTTTTTTTAACATCATAGAGCCTTTTGGCAGAAACTTATGGACCCCTTCTCAGAACAATGTTTTTAAATAATTGAAGGAAATGCTAAATTTTAGTGATTAGTGAAAATAAAGATGTGATTTTCAAGTTCATAGACCCAGTGAAATTATCTGATAGACAGACCCCTTGAGGGTTTGTGGAACTGAAATTAAAGACACTTATCTTTAAAGACTCAGTTGCTTGGACATCCAGTGCATACATATCAGAAGTAGGATTTAAACCCAACTCTTCTTGAGTCCTTGATCGATTACCTTCCCACATGGTGCATTGCCTTTCTTACTGAAAAATGATGGTAATTTTCTTTTGTATATTATTTTATGGTTCAGAGAATGCTTTTCTATACATTATCTCACTTAATCCTTAAATTCTTTGAGGTAAACAAAGATATGCATTAGTATTAGGTAATACTAGGTTGCACAGTGGTTAGCATATTGGATCTGGAGGCAAGAAATCCTGAGTTCAAATCTGTGTCCAGACACTTACTAGGTTTGTAACTCTGGGAAAGTTACTGAACCTCTGCTTCAGCTTCTTCATTTGTAAAATACAGATAATAACACCTCTCTTCTAGGACTGGTGTGAGGACTAAATGAAATAATATTTGCAAAGTACTTTACAAACCTTAAAGTTCTATTATTACCTCTCACCATTTCATTAAAAATATATTTTTTTTCTTTTTGGAGGGCAATTGGGGTTAAGTGACTTGCCCAAGGTCACACAGCTAGTAAGTGTGTCAAGTGTCTGAGGTTGGATTTGAACTCAGGTCCTCCTGACTCCAGCGCCAGTGCTCTACTCACTACACCACCCGGCAGCCCCCCTCACCATTTCATAAATGAAGAAATTGAATCTCGTTGATGTGAGCAACTTGCTGAAGTGACACAGAGAGCAAATTGTTTTTGATTTTAGGCTATGAGACCCTAGGAACTACGTGAACAGAGGCCTGAGATCCAGAATAACAGAAATGACCATCATGCTGCCCTACCCTGCCCTGGTCAGACGACAGTGCCGGGGAGACAGAGACAAACTGAGGACACCAGTGAGCATTATCTTACACAGTCTGGTTAAAGGACCTGGATTGCTCAGCCTAGAAAGGAGAAGACATTGATGAGATGTGACGGCTGTCTTCAAGTGTTTGGAAGGCTGTCCGTGTGCAGGGAATCTGATTTGTTCTGCTATGTCAGAATTGGGAGCGATTGGTGAAAGTTTCAGAGAAGGAGCCTTTGAGCCTAGTGGTAAAGGGAAACTTGCCTTTCTTTTTTATATTCTTTTAAAAATAGAAAGTGACATAACACAGCAATCAAATGATAGGCTGTAACAGTGTCCACTAAAGCTTTTCAGCATGAATCAGTGTATTGTTGTATGTGATACATACTATAAAAACCACAATGCAAAGTGAATTGTTTCTTATTTTGACTTGGTGAAAAGTTTTCTGTGTCAAGCTATTCTGGTTTTTTTACGTGGTTCTGCTTAAAGGATGGTATTAGACAGTCAGTTAGCATTTATTCAGTGCCTATTATGTGTCAAGTACTGTGCTAAGCATTGAGGATACAAAGAAAGGCAAAAAACTTCAAAACAACTCCCTGCTCTCAGGGAGCTTACAGTCTAATGGGTATTAGTATCATTGTTTAGTTTCCAATTCATGGTCAGTTATTTTAGTTGTATTTTTTTTTTTTTTTTGCTTTTTGGAGAGCAATTGGGGTTAAGTGATTTGTCCAAAGTCACAAGGTTAGTAAGTGTGTTGAGTGCCAAGTGTCTGAGGCTGGATTTGAACTCAGGTTGTCCTGACTCCAGGGTTGGTATTCTATTCACTTCAACACCTAGCCACTCCTGTTGTATTTTTTTTTAAGAAATTATTTTCAAATGAACAAAACCCAATTTCCCCCTCCCACAATTCCCACACACACTGAAAAAAAAACCCTTGTAACAAATGTGCTCAGTCAAGCAAAACCAACTCCTAAATTGGCCGTGTCCAAATCACCTATGTCTCATTTGGCACCCTGAGTAAAAGAACATTTTATAAGAACTAAAGCTGTCCCAAAGTGGAATATGCTACCTGTGGGGATAATTAGCTCCTCTTCCTCACTGGAAGTGACTGATGAGAGACTATGCCCCCACCTTTCAAGGATGTTGTAGAGGCAATTTTTGTTAAGGACAGGTTAGACTGTGCCTATTGATGTCCCTTCCAACTCTAATGGTCTGTGATATTTCTGCATTCTAATCCATCTTCCACCTAGCTCTCAAGATGATTTTTTAAAAGCTTGGATCTGCCCATTTCTTGCTCTCTCACTTTCTCTCTCTCTCTCTCTCTCTCTCTCTCTCTCTCTCTCTCACACACACACACACACACACACACACTCTCTCTCTCTCTCTCTCACACACACACTCACACATACACACACTCTCTCTCTCTCTCTCACACACACACACATACACACACTCTCACACACGCACTCTCTCATACATACTTTCTCTCTCTCACACGCACCCCTCCTCAGCTCAATAAACTCCTGTAACTCCTTGTTACAGTCAGGATTTTTTGAATATAGTAAATGAAAATAGTTTCAATACAATGTATAGGAAAATAGGACGTACTATTTGCAGACTCTGGGGCAAAAAAGAAAAAAAAAGGTGGTGACAGGGAGTGAGCATTAGGCCTGAAATCAGGAAGATTTCTCTTCCTGAGCTCAGATCTGACCTCAGACACTTACTAGCTATATGATTCTAGGCAAGTCATTGAACTCTGTTTGCCTCAGTTTCCTCATCTGTAAAATGAACTGGAGAAGGAAATGACAAGCCACTACAGCATCTTTGCCAAGAAAACCCCAAATGGCGTCATGGAGAGTCAGACTAACATCACTGAACAACAACACAATCTGCACACTATTTTAGCTGGGGCATTGCAGTATAAACAAAAGATAGATTTTTAAAACAAAGTGAAATCATTCTAAAGATTAGTAAAAAGATTTTCGGAAGAGTTTTTGAATAGCCCTGGCATTTTCCTATGTGAAATCTAGGTGGTGCGCTGAATAGAGCATCTCATCTGGAGTCAGGAAGACATCTTCCTGAGCTTAAATCTGCACTCAGACAATAGTTGTGTGACTCTAGGCAAGTCACTTAACCCTTTTGCCTCAGTTTCCTCATCTGTAAAATGAGCTGGAGAAGGAAGAGGCAAATAACTCCAGTATTTTGCCAAGAAAATCCCAAAATGGGTTGATGAGTCAGACATGACTGAAATGATTGAGGAAAACCAAACTAAAAAAAGCAGTTTCCTATACATCAGAAATAAAAGGGAAATACTTCTTATTGAAAGCAAAACTGGGTACAAGTGCTTTCTACATTTCTCATGTCTAAATACCACCCAGTACATGCAGTATTCCTTCTATTCTGAATCCTGTACTTAAAACTCTTTAGAACTCAGACCCTTCCTGCTTTTGCAATTTTCTTACACATTACTCCCCTACAAAGCTCCTTGCACACAGAACTCCATCTCCATGCCTTTGGACTGGCTGTTCCCCATGTTTGGACTGTTCTCCTTTTTCATTTCTGCCTCTCAGTTTTCTTGGTTTCCTTCAAATCTCAGCTCAAGTCTCGCCTTCTGAAAGATGCCTTTCTCTGTGCTGCCTGGTGCCAATTCATTCTTCTTGCAGATCACCTTCATCTTTTCCTGGATCTTCTAAGTACCCCGATTGCTTGTTTCCCCATTAGAATGTGTGCTCCTTGAGGACAGGGCTTTTATTTTTATTTTTGCTTTCCTTTGTAATCCCAATGTTTAGCACAGTGCCTGAGATTGGTAAGTGCCTAATAAAGTTTGTTTATTTTGATTGATTGATTCTGTAAAGGAGTCTGGATTTCTGTTTGTCTTCTGATGCTAACTCGACTATTCTGTTCATTAGAGTGTGCTTTCTTTCTTATACTGTCTATCTACTCTATTCCTTTCTGTGTAGCTCTAGGTTCATTATTCACTCTATCTTATTGAACATTCTAATAGTTTTTCCAGCACAATGGATCTGGAATCAGAGATTGTGGGTTCAGATATTGGCTTTGCTACCTACTACCTTGGAATAAGGGAAAGAACCATAGATTTGCCCTGGGCTGGAACTCCTAGGCAAGTAGACCATACAATAAAGTGCAACTTCTGGAGTTAGGAAGACCTGAGTTCCAATTCAGCTCTAGATAATAACTATGTGACCCTGGGAAAATCACAACCTTTGACTGCCTCAGTTTCTTCAAATGTAAAATGGGATAAAAATAGCACCTTACCTCACAGGGTTACTGTGAGGATCAGATGTGATAATATTTTAAAAACATGTTAAAACACTATGTCTGAGACATAGTAGGCTATATATAAATTCATGTCTTTTCCCCTTCCCCACCACACCAGCTCCTTAACTTAATACCTTTGTTTTTCAGAGTGATTCATCAAATTCCCTGGACCTCAGTTTCTTTTTTTCTTTTTTTTCTTTTTGGAGGATGGAAGGCAGGGCAATTGGGATTAAGTGATTTGCCTAAGGTCACCCAGCTAGTTTTTGTGTTAAGTGTCTGAGGCAAGATTTGAACTCAGGTCCTCCTGACTTCAGGGCCGGTGCTCTATTCACTGGGCCACCTAGCTGCCCCTACCTCAGTTTCTTTATTTGTGTAATGAAGTGGTTGTACTACTAGATTAGAGATGTCCAACTCTGGGTTGCCCACAAAACTCCTGAATTTTGTTGAAACCATGTTAAAATGTAAATGCGAAATGTTTAACAAAATAAATTAGAAAAACAGTAAAACATAAATGGCTACCCGGCTACCCTCAGAGTTCTCTTCTAGCTCTGAATCTATGACCCAGAGTTTTCCTGAATATAAGCCTTTAGGGCAATTCTCCTTTTTCTCTCCTTCCCTTTGTTCCCTCCTATTCCTTTCTTCCATAGTCCACATGCTTTAACTAGGTAGTAAGACACACTTGTGCACTCACTGTTCTTTGCATTAATTCTTTTTGGTCATTTTTTTTTAGTAAATATCCTAAAATATATCACAGAATTCAGATCTAGAAAGATCCTTATAGTCCCTCTTTTTATGCATAAAGATGACTTCCAAAGTGTATGTTTTGGCTGGAGAGTAACTTGGAGCTTATGGTATTTAGAGAACCTGGGCTTCATTTGCCGCATATTCTCATCTGGGCCAAGTCCCTGAAAATAACTGTAATCTTTTTTTCTCTTACCCTGGAGCTTACCCCCAGTGCTGTCTTCAGCATCTAAGCTTAGGGGTTCATGTTTTAGGTAAGACATTTTTATAGGGATATCTTTCCTGTACTAGTTAGAACCTATGTGGTTAAATAACTAAAACCCATTAGTTGTGGTCCTAGACAGGTCTGTATTATGCTAAACCCTTTTCTTATTTGCCAGTCAGAATGTAATTGTCTTACTTGCTCACTCACAAGGCTATGGGAGTGAACAGCACACTCAGGTTTAAGAGAGCACTGAGATCCTTGTGTGGGAAACTTGTCACTAAGACCATGTACACAACAGCTTTCATTTACTTTACTAGGCAAGAGAGGAATTGGACATTTTAAAAAGTTTAATTGAACTCTTTTAGATACCATGAAAAATAAAAAGCAAAGAACAGGCAAACTTTGCTTAAACAACAACAAACCAAACCACCACTGAGCTATAAAGGACAAAAGAACAGATGTATCTACCGTGATGTTGGGTTTGTCACTCCTTACATCAAAGTAAACAATTGTCAGTATCTCAGGTACAACCAAAAGGACTGGATATGCAAATCAAGTTGAATCTCATATAATATTTCTTCTATAAAACAGTAAGACAGTTTTTATCCTGTGGCATATATAAGCTAGTCTCATACCTGTATAGCTATAATCTATATTGGTTTGTAGAGTTTTTGGTGTGTGTGTGTGTGTGTGTGTGTGTGATTTCTTTGTTATAGGTAACTCCAAGTGTGGAAAACCCCTTCACTGATGCAAACACACAACTCTTAGTAGTCTTATAGAGTAATCCCAGGCAGTGAGAATTAAGTGACTTTTCCCTGTAGATTGTGTCAGAGGCTGGCCTTTGTCCCCAAGTCCTAGACCTCCTTTCCTTGGCACCAAGGCTGAGCCCTATCGACTATGCCTGTAGATGAATGTATTTCTTATTTTTTAGATTTATTTATTCTAGATTTTTCTTATATGTGGTAGATAATTCTTTATTTCCCAGAATCAATCTGGATACTATATATGACAAAGTTATGATAAAGTACTAAAAAATCTAAGAAAGGGGAGTTCCCCAGGGGGAACCTCTGATTCCATTTGTATAGGAAAGCCCTTGATGATAGAACTCTATTTACCAATGTTGTTGGAATTTCTCTGCAATCTACAGTCTTAGAGAGTTGCCCAGAGCAGGGAGAGGTTGTGATAGCTTGCATAGGGTCACACAGCCAAATAGGAAAGCCAGAATTTGAATCCAGGTTTTCCTAGATTGTTAAATAACTTTCACGGAGTGCGTCTCCCTCTTGAATAAAGAAAAAAAACCCCACAAATTAAAAACTCAGGTTTTAATTTTAGCAGAATGTATTTTCTTAGCTTAAAATGTACATTTAGAAAATATATATATATTTTCCTAATACAAGGCATGCTTTAAAGAGGTTTTAAACTGTTACCACATGAAACAAAACACATGTTTTACATGTTATACTTATATTCAAAAAATAAAGGCATGATAGTATTTTCATATTTTTCATTCTTGAGGGCTCATAGTACAGTTTTTGTCCATTTAGAATTTTGTCTGTGGGAAGGGGAAAAAGGGATTAAGATGCCATTGGTATTTGTTAGGTATTTGGTCAAATACTTTCACCCAAGAAGAAGCTTCATAAAAGTAAGGAGAGGGATGTTACTGCTTTCTTATAGGATTAATCAGAGATTATCCTCTTCACACAAAGTATTTCTGAATTTGGTCCAGTCTTCTCTTTCAGTTGGAAGGAAGTGATAGACCTCAGTAGAAATATTCCTAAAGCAACATACTATATTACATAAAGTGGCACTTGTGGAGAGACTCTAGAGGGAGGTGGGGGTGGAGGGGAGAGAGAGGGTTCTAACTGAAATTGGAAATATTTTAAGAATAACTAATTTGTTGGCTTAGAGTTAATGGGAGAAGGTATTACTAAAAAGACTTCTTTATGGGATTGTGGTTTTGCTTCGGGTGGTTGAGTGAAGTCTGTAAACCCCAGGAGCTCTGTGATTTTGTCAGGCTTGGCAGACTTTCCCATTGCTCATGGAACATGAGGTCAATACATGTATTCATGTGTCCTTTATTATATTTAGTACAGTCCAGTCACTAATAGTAGGCAAATCAGTGCACGTTTAAAAACATACTTTGTATTTCCAGTTCATTGCAAATTGGGGGCAGTTTTCCCTTAGAGAGGAGGATTGCTTTTTTGTAATAGTAAGCTAGTTGGAAAGCCTTTGGTCAAGTATCCATCTAGGCTTCTGGAGGTTAGTATGGAGAACTTATGGTAGTGTCTTGATGATGGCAGAAACTCTTTCTGTGACATTGGACTGGAGAGTTAGGTAAGTATATAGGTATACTTTCTAATAAAAATGCAGATAATATACTTTATTTTCTAATAAAAATAAAATATGTATTTTACAGGAAATACGTAGTACAAATTCAAATAATGTTACTATATCATAGGATTGAACTATTTGCACTATTATTTTAATTTTTAAGTGAATAGTTAAAGTTGTAGAACATTCAAAATGAAAAGTAATAGAAAAGCAATAATACTACTGTCTGGAATAGTGTTAGCCTACTACTTTGGTCTGATGTTGTAGGAATTTACCTACTGTACTTTGCTTGAAAGAGTCTGAGACATTATTTTGGTTGTATTAAACAAATGTAGTAAACAAATGAAACATTGTGATGTAGTAAATGATTTGAAGTTATCTTCATTTATTTATTTGTAAAAAGAATTGGCAAATATAAGTGCTTGAGCATATAAACAAAAACAAAAGAAAAATATAAAAATGAACAAAGCCAAAAAAGATCATAAAAGATAGTACATATGGTAATGTTTAAAAAGTTTGAGAGACAAAATATTTCTGGGTAGTCATTTTATTAATAAGGTTAGTATGTGATTCTCTGGAATGCCAAAGACCCTTCATGATGATGGACTTATAATTTATATGCTCTTGGAAGAGTGTGTATTCCTGAGAGTGGTGATCAACTCTGATTGGTTAACGATCAATGAGAAAATGAATATTATAATGAGAGGCTGATTATATTATAACAAGGGTCTTAAGGTCTGTGAGTTGGATTATCCAAGTCTTGGTCAAAGAAATTTATGAATTTCCATATTGCCTGTCTGACAAAAGGGAAGATTCCCATCTTCCTGGACCTGTTTGGGTAAACACAATGAGCAGGAGTTCTCCTATTAACCTAAACTTAGAATTTCTTTTACGGTTTGATTAAATCTTGGTCTGGTTAAATCTCTGTCTAAGATTTCCCACACTGGTTGATTTCTGGATGTAGTAAGCAGTAAGGGGAAACCGCCTTGGTCCCAATACAATTAGTTATTAATACATGGGAGAAATAATTATTATGTTCATAAATGTCTTTTTAACTGATTTTTAAAAATACATATGCATTTACAAAGAATAGGAGCCAAATCGTCTTGTTTGTTTCTGTGGTCTCATTACTATGAACATTTCTATACACCTCACCCCTGTTCCCATGTCTATTTGTTGTTTGAATTGTTTAAGTTATCTTTAGGTGAACTTTAGTGGTCATACTCAATATGTCTGGTAAATTCTCCTTCAAAATTTTTAACCTGGCACTTAAGGCCTTAATAAGACTACATTTCTGGCCTTACTGGGTTCAACTGCTCTCCATATATATATACATATATATATGAATATATTATATAAATAATATTATATCATTAATAATAGTTAATAATTATAATAATAAATAATATATAATATATACACACCATATTGAAGCTAAATTAGCCTACTTATTGTTGTCTACTCATACCCCAGTTATAGTGTTTTGCTCTTTTGCTTTTGTTTGCACCCTTCCCCATGTCTCAGATGCCCTTCTCTTCCCATCTTTTTCTTGCTGAAATCCTATCTAGTCTTTAAGGCCCAGGTCAAATTCCATCCATCCATGAATTCCCTGATCCTACCTCCTTACTACCTCTTCCCTTTTTCCTCAGATCACACAAAACATTTAGTTTATGTCTCTCCTGTGCATCAATTGTGAATAATTTTGTATTATACATATTTATGTCTGCATTATACTACCCTGTTAGACTGTAAGCTCCATGAAGGCAAAGACCCATAGGAGTTATTTAACCCTTACATCTTTCCAAATGTCTAACATAGGGTTCTGATTATTATTGATACTTAGGATAGAGTTGGACACTGAGCTTGTGATTTAATTGGAATCAGAAACTCCCAGGTGAAGAAGCTCTCTGTGCCAATGAAGGTTGGCACCTTCTCTGAAAATGATAGTCTTAGAGAGGTGCTTAGGGCACTGAGAGGCTCAGTGCTTGCCCAGAGTCACACAGCTCATGTCAGAAGTGATATTTGAAGCTAGGTCTTCCCAAGTCCAAGGGCAGCTCTCTATTAAACTACTTGACCTCAGTGGTACTTAATATTTAGTAATCATCTTATTTGATATTTACAGGATGCTTTATAGTTTACAAAGTACATTACTCATAATGTTTTCTTTGTTCCTCTCAACAGCCCAGCGAGGCAAAACGTATTATTATCTATTATTATCTTCATTTTACCCATGAGGAAACAGGCTCAGAGGTGTAAAGCAATGGGCCCAGGGTCACCCAGCAGAGTGGCCAAGGTGGGCTTCACAATCTGGTCTTCTGGGCTACACATTTATTTCTATCTCTATCACACCATGCGTCTGCCTCTTTCAGTTGAAGTCGAAGTTAAAGGTACTTGGTATGTGAAGGATTGCTGCAGAGTTGGCATCTGTGGCACGAGTCCAGTCAATAGGCTTATTATGGCCACGTTGTTTGGATCATGGCCATTAAAAAAACAAAAACAGGGCTGAAGTTGAGAGATCGTTTGGTGAATAAGAGGCAGGAGGCTGTTCTAAACATGCAGAAGAAAAAAATCCCTATTCTCCAGGGGTTTGATGGGAGAAAAGGAAGCATAGGTTGTAGGATGAATTTGTGAACTAGATTCAATGGTTTTGACAAAATTGCCTAGAGAAAAAGTCCCATGGTGTCGGGCTGCTAGTTAGAGCTTTTCAGGAATAGAATGCCATTATAGCTCTCTATCTCTCTCTTACAGCTAGATAGCCTGGCCAGTAATGCTCAGCTTGGGTTAATTAAGAACATAACAATGAAAGAAATGAAATTGGCAGAGGGAGAAGCATATCTGTATTTTGAGGGGTGTGTCTGTGTGTTGTGTGTGTGGGGAGAGTTGAAGTTGAGGGTACTCACTACACAGCCACAAGGATAAGAAGAACAAAAGACAGAGGCTAAGCTATAAGAGTGGGGCAGTGAGGTGGCTCAGCAGATAGAGTGCCAGTCCTGGAGTCGGGAGGACCCAAGTTCAAATCCAGCCTCAGACACTTAGTAGCTGTGTGACCCAGGGCAAGACACTTAACCCTCTTTGCCTCAGTTTCCTCATATGTAAAATGAACTAGAGAAGGAAATGGCCAACCACTCCAGCATCCTTGCCAAGAAAACCAAAGAGAGTCACAGAGAATTGGACTGACAAAACAACAATAACAAGGCTATGAGAATCATTGTGTTGCCATGTAAGAATAAAATATCATTTGTAAAGTACTTAGCAAAAATGTAAGGTGCTATACAAATATTAGTGATTATTATTATTGTTATTTTGCTACTATATGCCCATTTTACAAGTGTACCTTCAATGTCCTAATGCTGTTTATATATAAATATATATGAAATATATATATATATAAAATCTGTTTTATATATAAGTATGTATGTATATAAAATAAACAGAAGAGATTCAAGTCAAGTCTATGTGACAGATCACTTCTGATGGAACAGATTTAAAATGAATAATCTAGTTTCACTATCTTTACTTTTTTGTATTTGTGTCCCCAGAACTTAGCTCATTGGTTAGTTCACATTAATCAGTTAATAAATGCTTTAAAAAAAACTCATTCATTCTTTATCTGGGCTTTAAAAGAATTATACTTGATTTCAGTCATCAACAAGACATGATTAGAATGCATGTTTGACAAACGAGCTGTTTAGTAGCATAAGTTTAAATCTGGATTCCCAAGAAATATACTTTATTATTTTCATGTGGTATTTTATTTTTCCCTAGTTACAAGTAAAAATAATTTTTACCATTCATTTCTAAAATTTTGAGTTCCAAATTCCTTCCCTTCCTCCTCCTCCCCTGTCACTGCGCAAGCAATTTGATATAGGTTATACATATGTAGCCATGTAAAACGTATTTCCATATTAGTCATGTTGTAAAAAAAGCATAGACCTCCCCCCACCAAAACCCCAAGAAAATAAAGAAAATTTAAAAAAGTGTGCTTTGATCTGTATTCACATTCTCTCAGTTCTTTCTCTGGGAATGGATAGTATTTTTCATCATAAGCCCTTCAGGATTTTCTTGGATCATTGTATTGCATAGAATAGCTAAGTCATTCACAATTGATCATGTTACAAAAACACTGTTACTGTGTACACTGTTCTCCTGGTTCTACTCATTTCACTTTGCATCAGTTCATGTGAGTCTTTCCAGGTTTAAGAAATATATTTTTAAAGGTGCTCCCTAATGATTTGCAGAACCAGAAACAGAATCAATATGCATATTTAGGGGTTCCTTTTCTCGTGAGTTCCCAGAATTGGCCAGGGCTGTATTACCAATTGTTATTCCTATGGTTGCATTATTTGGATCATGACTGATTGAGATGAACATTACATCAATTGCTTGTATTACCTTAGTTTCATATCCCCAAACATGTTCTTGTCAAAATAATTCTATTGGTGAAATGACATAAACCAAGAAGATATTTTGTGGTGAAAAGCAGTGTGGTATGGTAGAATGTCACTGGCTTTGGAGTTTAAGCAGGACTAGGCTCAAATCCTGCCTACAATTCTTACTTGCTGAGCACTATGTCACCTTCAGTAAGCCAGCTCTCTCTCCTGGTTGGGTTTTAGTTTGTTCATTTATAAAATGAGGATGAACTGCCCTCTAGTTCTTTCTAGTTTTCCTCTAGATCTATGGTCCTTTGATCATTGGTGACACTCCCATTAAGATGAAAATCTGAAAGGAGAATCACTATACATGAGAGAAAGGATAGTATATCAGTCTTACCTTAGAAATGCATGGTTTCTATCTATTGATCTGAGGTCCTATATCATGGGAAAGTACTGTTTTATGATAAATACAGCCAGAAGGAAAATTTTGCCAGTGTTGCAATCTAGTGAGTTAATATGCATTTAAACGGTTTCATAACAGATTATTTACCAACTGGAACAGAACACTTTGGCACAGAATGCTTTGGAGAGGGCTATTCCATGATGGCTAATTCCCCAATTAAAAAATTGTTGTTTAATGAGAATGTCCTCTTAAATCCTTCCCTCTACTGGTGGAATAAGGTAACTGTCAAGTATCTGAAATTATTCTGCGCTCTAGTGGTTGCAGAATGAAAATTTGAATCAGAATTGAGGAAGCGGATGATGAGAAGGTGAAATTAAGGCAGAAAAAAGGGGCTGAAAAATAAAGTGAATGGCATGCATCAAGAGAAAGAGGGAAAGGAGAAGGGGAAGGCAAGGGAAGAAAAAGGAAGAAGACAGAAGTTTCCTGCTACTTATACTTGGTAGTAGGGCTCTCTACTATCTAGTATATAAGAAGAATTTTAGTTGTACCTTCAATGTTATTTTCCCCGCTTTATTAGGTGTTTGCTTTGTGTAAATGGAACATGTGTATAATACAGCTAATAAATTAGGATGATAATTGTGATGATGATAAAAAACTTGCATTTTTATACCACTTTATGGTTTACATGGGTAGCTGGGTGGTACAGTGGATAGAGCATTGGATTGAAATCAGGAAGACTCATCTTCATGAGCTCAAATCCGGCCTCAGACACTTCCTAGTTGTTTGCCCCTGGACAAATTGTTTAACCTTGTTTGCCTTAGTTTCCCTACCTGTAAAATGAGATAGAGAAGAAAGAGGCAAATTGCTTCAGTATTTTTGCTAAGAAAACCTCCAAAAAGGGTCATTAAGAGTTGTATAGGGGGTGGCTAGGTGGTGCAGTGAATAGAGCACTGGCCTTGGGGTCAGGAGGACCTGAGTTCAAATGTGACCTCAGACACTTGACACACCAAAAAAACCCAAACCTAGCCGTGTGACCTTGGGCAAATTACTTAAACCCAATTGTCCTGCTTTCCCCCTCCAAAAAAAAGCACACACACTCAAAAAGAGTTGGACAGGACTGAAACAACTCAACAACAAAAATGATTTACATGTCACTACAGTTGGTGCTGTTGGTAGCTTTGCTGTATTCTATTGTTCCCTAGAAAGAAGTCATTTCCCAGGCTCTATTCACCAGCATGCATGAAATAGATAGATAGATCCTGAATGTACTCCTGTAGCACAGAAACATATTCAGACAAAGCCAAGTGATACAGCAACTGCTTGTGATAGTCATTCCACACCCATGGTTCTCACCTATTAGGTAGAAAGTGTATTTCTTTACTGGTTTTTCAGGACTGAGGTTGTTCTTTACAATCATTATTTTGACTATTTCCTATTAGGTGATCATAATAAGATCACATGATTCAATAATCACGTAATTACACATTGTGATTGAATCACGATGGTTCAACCATTACATGATTTTAAAATCAACATGTATATTGTTCTATTGATTTTCTTCCTCATTCTGCATAAATTCATTTAAATCATCCCATGTTTCTCCAATTTTCCATATTTTTCTTTTCTTGGAAAATAAAATTCTATTATGTTTACATACTAAAAATTGTTTAATTATTGCTAGCCAATACCATTTTCTTCCAAATATTTTTGTTATCTGTAGGAATGCTATTAGGAATATTCATATATTGTTCATTATATATAAATTATATACTATATACATTGTATTATAATATGTAAATATTATTAAATTGCATTATTATATTATAGATACATATATTATCATATAGTAATTACATGTGTGTATATATACATATATGTGTGTGTATATACATATATATGTATATATATAATAATTATTATTTTGCTCCTATATGCCCATTTTACAAGTGTATCTTCAATGTCCTAATGCTGTTGTAACCAAACAGAAGAGATTCAAGCCACATCTATGTGAGAGATTACTTCTAACTGAACAGATTTAAAATTAATAATCTAGTTTCACTATCTTTACTTTTTTGTATTTGTGGGTCAAAAGATAGTTTAGTAACTTTTACAGTATGATTCCAAATTGCTTTATAGGATTTTGGAACAACTCATAGTTCCACTAACAGTTAATGCACCTTTTCCCTGTTCTTCCTATTCCAGCGATCATTTCCATTTAAAAAAAGCATATTGATCAATTAGAATAGTGGGAGGCAAAACCTTAGAGCCCTTATATATGCTTGCCACTTTCTAGCAATGTGACCCCAAACAAGTTAATTTACTCTTCTGAACCTAATAAGCCGCATCTGTGAACTAGGGGTACTTCTACAACCAACACTCCCAGGTTATTGTTGGCATATTACTACAAAGAATGTTGACCAGGTGTGCCAGCACACCCTAAGCAAATATTGCCATTGGCTCTTTGCTTCCCCTCAAAATGAGGGTTAATGGGAGTGCTCCCCAGGGATAAGAGGGAATGCTAGACTCACTTCCTATGCGTGCTTATGACTGCAGTAAAGCACTTTGCAAACTATAAAGCATTATAGAAACTAGAACTATTTTTGACTGTTGCCTGGAAGTTTGGCAGTCTCAAGCTATTTTCTAAAATTATTATCTCACAGCTTAAGGTAGATGAGAAGAGCTCACACTTAATGATACAGAGTGCTAGATTTGGAGTCAAAGGACTTGAATTCCAATTCTGAAGCTGCCAATTGCTAAGTGTGTAACCTTGGTCAAGTTAGTTAGTTTCTCAGGACCTCTGTGTCCTCACATATAAAATAAGGCCATCAGAAGTCTCTTCCATCTCTAATTTAATAGACTATAATTTATGAGCCTTTCAATAACTTTGCAAGGTAAGACTTAGATCTTTTTCAGAAGAGAAAACAGACACCAAAAGATTTAAGTCCAGTCAAAAGCCACCAGGAAAAAACACAATAAACATAGGACACAGCTAGAGGTTGAAGCCCAGTTTTCTTGATTCTGAATTTTAAATACTTAAAATAATAACCTGAAAGTGTCTATTTCCTACCCTTCTCTATCCTGTAAGATATCCCTTTTAACAAATAATAAAAAAGAAAGAGGAAAAAAAGTGATTCAGCAAAATGAATAGATCCATCAGTCAAATCTGACAGCATTTGCTGTATTCTATAGTCCTAGTCCCAAATTCCGCAAAGTAGAAAGGGAAGTACACTTTTTCTTCTCTTCATGGATAAGCTTGACCACTATAATTGCACAGGATTTGGCTTCTTTACTTTTCTTTCCCATTTGCAGTATTGTAGTTATGGTACATATTGTTTTTACAATTCTGTTTACTCTGTATCAGTTTATACAAGTCTTCCCATACTTCTCAGAATTCCTTGTATTAATCATTTCTGACGGTACAATAATATTTAATTGCATCAGTTACCACAGTTTGTTCAGAAATTGTTCAAAAATCAATGGGTATTCACTTTATTCCAGTTCTTTGCTACTATAAAAGTGCTGCCATGAATATTTGAAAAGGGGACAGGAAAGTGTATGTGCCAGAGAAGCATAGGGGGGTGTGTGTGTAAATGTGTGTATGCATATATATAAGTTTATATGTGTATATACATATACATACAAATGCATGTTTATAATGTATGTATATCTTTATATAACTATACAACTCTTTCACTCTCCCCCATATATATCTATATCTACATATAAAACTTAAATTGTTTTTTTTCTTAAGGAGTCTGTTTAGCCATGGGATCCCTGTGTTTATTGTAGACAGAGATTGCTAAAGCTTGCTATCTGCCAAGCACTGTGCTAATCTCTGGGGATTCAAATAAAAGTAATCAAAATAGAGCCTGTCCTGAAAGAACTAACATTTCACTGGGGGGAAAATAATATACATGAACTAGAGGGTGGAATAGTGGCAGGATTTGGATATGATTGGAAAGGGTGGGGAGGAGGAGACCTGGATCTGGGGCAAGATAAGATGAAAGTTCACCTTTGAGAGCCCAGGGCGGTGCCAGGGTAGAGAAAACAGAAGGCATGTTTTGGAGATGTTTGAGAACAAGTTTTTTTTAATGTACCTATTGGATGTAGGTTCTGTGGCTCACGGAAATTGAAAATCTTCAAGAATTGTAGAATAATAGGCTTTTACATTAAACCACCAAGGAAACTTGGGTCTGTGATTTGTACTATGTTAATTTAAATTTAATTATATTGCCCTTTGTAAACATTTTTCCTAGCTTCCCATGTGTTGTTATTGTTTTCCTTATCCTATTTAGATTGTCAGATCCTCACAGGAAAGGACTTCCTCTTCCATCACCTGTAATGAAAACTCAGTGAACACTGCTGGCTGACTGTTTTCCTAATTCAGCCCTCCGATTAATGAATAGCTACTTAGAGGAAGTACTATCAGCCTGGGATAGATAGTTAAGTGTACATACACATACAAACATATCTTGGAGATATTGAGGGTTCCTTCTGGACCACCATAATAAAGTGAATATTTCAATAAAGAGAGTCACAAGAACTTTTTAGTTTCCTAGTGTGTATAAAAATGATGTTTACACTATAACTGTAGTCTATTAAGTGAGCAATAGTGATTATGTCTAAACCCCCCCAATATATATATACCTTAATTAAAAAATACTTTATTGCTAAAAATGCTAACCATCATCTGAGTCTTCAGTGAGTCATAATCTTTTTCCTGGTGGAGGGTCTTGTCTTGGTGTTAATAGCTGCTGACTGATTGGGGTGCTGAAGCTTGGAATGGCTGTTGCAATTTCTTAAAATAAGACAATTATGAAATTTGCCACGTGATTTGACTCATTTTTTCCCTCAAACACTTAAGAGGCCATTGTAGGGTTATTAATTGGTCTAATTTCAATATTGTTGTGTCTCAGGGAGTAGGGAGGCTGAAGAAGAGGGAGAGAGATGGGGGAAGAGCCAGTGGAGCAGTCAGAACACACACAACTTTCATTGATTAAGTTCTTCATCTTATATGGGCTTGGTTCATGGAGCCATAAAACAATTACAGTATTAACATCAAAGATCACAGGTCACAGATCACCATAACCAATATAATAATAATAATAATGAGAAAGCTTGAAATATTGTGAGAATTACTAAATGTGACACAGAGACATGATGTGAGCACATGCTGTTGGAAAAATGGCACCGATAGGACTGTATAAACCTTCAATTTGTAAAAAACACAAAATCGACCAAGTGAAATAAAGCAAAGTGCAATAAAATGAGTTATGCCTGTACATTGTTTCTTAGTTGGAAGAGAATTTTAGAATGTGATTTGTTGGTATATTTTTAGCAGTGGTATTCCTGGGTTCAACACAGATAGAGACTGGTAAAAATTATAAGGTACCAGTCACTGTGTACTCTCTGGGGTTGGTTACAAATATAAGTAAGCAAGACCAAGCCTGATGTGAGGGACAGAAACGCACACAGGAAAAAAGAAAACAATTTTTTTTGAGGGGGTAAAGTGATAGGAGTGACGACATGTGGTATAGGGAAGGGAAATGCAGTCTCTGGGTTGGCAGAAGAAAAGTCAGAACTGAGTTTCTTTTCCATTGTCTCTATAGCACTCCTCACACACACCCCTCCCCCCCAATCAACTGATATGAATTTCTTATGCTCATCTTCAGGTCAAAAGCTCCCAGAGGTTTGGCAAGCAAAGTCTCTGGCTGAGAAAAGAAGGTTATATAGGGAGAGTTGGAAAATAGACTCTGGTGTTTGTTTCAGGCTGGGGAGATATGTGGGAAGTAAAGTGTGAGGTGGAGCATACATGAATAGAGCCTATCTCTTATTCTTCTGCTTTTCTTTCCAGGGAGTGTGTGGGAGTAGTGAATGTAAGTAAAGACTGGTTGGGGGTTAGGGTTCCAGAGATGAGAAAAAGGGGACTGGAAAGTGTATGTGCCAGAAAAGCATAGAGGGGAAAATGTAATGTTAAAAGGACAACTTTAAAAGATAGCTAAAAAAGATTTGCATAAGTTATTTAGATTTATTCAAATCATTATGCAATTGAAACTGAAAGGAATAGGATATTGGTGGTACCCCAAGACTCTCATTCTTGGCAGCAGTAGAGCTGTTACTTGGCAGGGGGAGGAGGAGGAAGGAGAGGGAAGAGAGAAAAAGGGCTTGGGCTTTCCATTGGCCAACTACACAATATGCAGCTTCCACCTCTTTCTTCTAAAGATTTTTATACAGGTAAAAAAATAAACAACACCATCAACCTGGAAACCAGGAAAGAAGACACAAAAGGCCAATCTGTGTAGTGCATTGAAGCTTGGACAGGGCAGTCCTATGTTATCTGCTTGGTGATGGAATCAGAGGCAGATTATACATTTATGAGTCCCAGGTTTCAGGTTTTTTTTTTAATTTCAAAATTTTAGTGCCAGAAGACTGAGCAACCTCCTTTTTCTTTGTCTTCCCCAAAGCAGGAGTCTAGGAACTTCTTTGCAATATTCACAGAATGACCCAACCCATCAGTTTTGGGCTTTCTTTTGAAAAAGACTGAGAGCTGAATGTGGGGCCACATGCCTATGGAAAGCTAAGGCTGGTGGATCACTTGAGTTCAGAAGTTCTGAAGCTGAAGCTAGGAAGGCTAAAGCCAAACCAGTGCCTATACTAATTCCAGTAGCAAAATGATAAACCCTGACAAGGGCTATGGGGCTGCCTAGATAGGGTCAAGTTGGCCCAAGTCTGAAATGTAGAGCAGGTTAAAGCTTCTATGCTTTTTAGTTTGGAGTTTTGGTCCACAAATGTCCACTGTACTTCTAGCCTAAGTGAGAAGAAAAAACAAAGAAAAAAGAAAAAGATTGAGACTAGTTTAGACTACTCTAGAAACTGACTACTTTTTGCTTAATTTTATATTTTAAAATATGAATATGAAACAGCATGGCTCAAAACTGAGACTACTATTCTTGCTCTCGTTTACTATTTCTTTCACTCCTTTTTTGAAAGTCGAAAGTATTTGTGTTATCAGGCAACAAAACAGTTTACAGAGTGACAAGAGACAATCTTGCCTAATGGTTTGGAGGCAATAAAAAACCAGATTTATGTGCTGTTGTCTGAAGCAGGATTTTGGAAAGAGCAAACCTGAGAACTGAAAGCTGTGAAAAAATGAAAAGATGAAAAGCTGGTCCTCTTTGGCTTCCAACTCTGAGTGAATACTTTCTTGGAAAAATCATCCCCCTCTGCTCTCATCCCCCTCTGACTTTGAAAAATGAAGTTAATGATCTAGAACTACCTGTAAAGCTGAAGTGAGTTGTGGTTTGTTTTTTTTTTGTTCTGTTTTGTTTTTTACTAACCTGTTTTCTCTGATCTGGAATTGGAGGTTGATGGGTGGGAGAGGTGGGAGAGGAAGAAGGTTGGACATAGGTCTGGTAAATCCATTCAAAGGAGCCTTGTATGGGTTTATATTGGGGTAGGAGAATTTGAACTCTTCTCTTGCTCTTTATCTATAACCTCCTCCAAATATCAAGGATAGTCCTAGAAAGAGAAATTCCTACCATCCTCTGAAAACTGTCAACATTTCTCTTTTTAAAAACAGTAGAAAGTTACATTTATTTTTCCGTATCTCCTGCTGGTATTGGCTACCTTGCTGAAACGTGACCACACATGCTTGTGGCTGGTAGCAGTGATATTGGGGATGTTGTTAGTGTCAGATTGTAAACCTCCTTCCACCCTGCTTTATGAGTCAGTATTGGAGCTTTGCTGGTAATATTTGTGCAGAATATGCAATGTTTGCAAAATAAAGCTCTCCATATTTTTAAGCAGTAGGAGTGGAGTCAGCTCACAATCCATGATAACAGGTTTCCCTCGATGCCATTCCCACAAATAGTATCTTATTTCAGCAAAATGGTGGCAGCCAGCAGGAGGCCCAACAATGGAGATTTTAATCAGAAAATTTAATTTTATATACAATTCACAGTTTGTGCATGGTGAGAAATGTTTTTCACTGCATGAACTTTCAGGACTCTGCTCTGAGCAAAAGGAGTTTCAATTTATATAACGCCTTTCTCAGCAAACAATGCCCCAGAGCACCTCGCCATAATATGGAGCGTGCATTTCATCAGTTGATACTGTGTAAGTATAGACAAAAAGTCTGTCTTAAAACCACCCAAGATATTTATTGGTAGCAATTAGAACAAGAGGCTGCATTTCAAACAAATTAGTTTTTAATGTAGACACTAAATTGGCCAGGATTTTAATGGTTCTATTCTCTCCCCCTTCTCCTGCCTTGACCCACCCCCCCAAAAAAAGAGCCCCACAGGGGCACAGTGGGTTCCTCACATGGGTTTGCCATCATACTTAAGACCTTGCAAAGCAAGTTTCTGTCTGGAAAGATTCTCCCCCTATCCCCCTACCTCTATGAGTCATAAATTCTCAGAATAGAAGCATATAATGTACATGTTGACAGAGCCTTTTACACTAATGTCACCGTATGCAGTGCCCTATAGACATGTAGCTGAATCACAGATTTTACTCAGGAAGAGTGGCATGGTGTGATTTTTTTACAGTAGTGTCACTTTAACCGTAGATAAAAGTCAGTTCTACATCTACTAATGTCAGGAAGAGTGGAGATTCATGCTACTTTCCTCTAAATGACAGCTAAAATCCAGCTGTTTATTAATTTGCCTCACTTTAACATGAGTAGGAGCGGAAGAGCACAGGTCTGTTTCCTCTTGAAGTGTGGGTAGATACTCCTGTTAATATGGGCAGGCACTCCTGTTAGCACTGGTCTGAACCTCATTTATCTATTCCTAGCAGGAAAGGCTTGGGTTCAAGAGAAGTAGCAATGGGAACAAGCAGCAGCCACAGTAGGGTTCTCTAGGGAACAATTGTCCTAGTTAAAGAGGTGACAGGAGCTCATAATTTAGAAGCACACATCCTGATGTCCAGTTCGATAGAGGGTAATGAGGGTAACTCCAAGAGCAGGAAGTCCCCTGTTAAATCAGCACTGAGAAGAGAACAGCTCAAGATCACAGACCTGATGGGCAAAGCCTGCCTTGTTTTGTCACCAGTCGATGCCAGGATGAGACAGAGAAGCCTTTGTTGTCTGGCCTTCATAACAGAATGTGCCTCACCTCCTCCTTCCCCAGTCATTCTCACAGTTTCTGGGTTTGACCTAAAGTGAATTAAGTGACTTCTGCCTGGGTTCCCTGATTGCTGATTACCATGGATCTGATTTGGGTGACCCTGAAAAGCTAGGCAACAACCGAGAAGGCTGAATTCTCTTGTTTTATTTTGTTAAATTATCTTTGTTTTTCAAACAAAAATTTGCTTCTTCTCCTTTTCACATCCCCAGTTCCACCCTGCCTTTCCAATGACAAAGGAAGAAAAATAAATTTCCTCTTACAGATGAGTATAATCAAATGAAACTAATGTCTACGTATCCATGTTCCAAACAATCTGCATTCTGAGTCCATTACCTTTCTATCAGGGGGTGGGCAGCTTGTCTCATCACGAGTCCTCTATAATCAGTGTTGGTCCTTGTGTCAATCAAAGTTCCTAAGACTTCCAGAATGGGTTGTCTTTAGAACATTGTTATTGTAGACATTGTTCTTCTGGTTCCGCTCCTTTCATTCTGTATCAGTTTGTACTCATTTTCCCAGAATTCTTCGAAACCTTTGCCTTTATCATTTTGTACAGCACAGTATTATTCTATCACATTCATATATCATAACTTGTTCAGTCATTTGCTGGTTGATGTCCCCCCACACCAATGTCCAATTCTTTGACACTGTAAAAAGAGAGTTGCTCTAAATATAGGTCCTTTTCCTCTTCTTTTGATCTCTTCGGGATTTAGACATCCAGAGAACATTGAAAAGGTGACCAGACTCCACATGAAGTTTGGCCTTCTATGAAGATTGGTTCCTTCAACCTGTTTTCTTGGTGTCCTTTCCAACACCAATGGCTCTTTGGAGACACTGGGCTAGGTGCTTGATATAGGAATGTACAGTGCACTGTTACATAAAAGGCTTAATAGGAAGAAGAATTATAAGTAAGCATTGATGGATTGTACCGTGGGAGTAGAATAGAGTCTAATTTGCTCTGGGTATGTATACTCTAGGAGTGGTGGGGTAAAATGAGGTTGCACAATTGAACATCAGAAAGATGAGACAAGAGACATAGTAAGTGTCTGATCTCAGTGTCCTTAGCAGTTGTTGAGATTACACAAAGAATAAAATCCCTCTCAGAAGAGATTAAGAAACAGGGCAGCAGATTATCCTACTTCTTTTGAATAGTTTTAGGGAAATAGATTCCTCTGGCCTCTGTATGGTCAGTCAGTCAATCAGCAAGCATTTATTTAAATGCCTACTATGTGCCAGGCAATATATTAAGGGCTGTGGGGATAGAAAGGAAATAAAGAGTCCATGTGCTCATGGAGCTCACAGTCTAATGGAGAAACAACGTGTAAACAACTATGTACCAACAAAATATACAGGATAATCTACAGAAGAAGAGCACTAACAAGGAGGGGGATTTAGAAGGGCTTCCTGTAGTAGGTGGGATTTCAGCTGGGATTTAAAGGGATCTAAGGAAGCTAGGAGGCAGAAATGAGAGGGGAGAGAATTTCTGGCATAGGGTTAGCCAGCAAAAATGTATAGAATCAGGAGATGATAGATTTTTCCAGGAACAGCATGAAGGCCAGTGCTTCTGGATCACACAATACATGTGTAGGATGACTGTTAAGAAAATTAGAAAGTTGTGTGTGTGTGTGTGTGTGTGTGTGTGTGTGTGTGTGTGTGGTCATGTTGTAAAGGATTTTGAATGCCAAATAGAGGGCTCATATTAGGTCCTGGAGGTGATAGGAAGCTACTGAAGTTTATTGAATAGGGGAGTGATGTGATCAGACCGACATTTTAGGAAGATCATTTTGATAGCTAAGTGGAGGATAGACCAGAGTGGGGAGAGACTTGAGGTGGAGGAGACTCCACCAGGCACAAGGTAATATGGGCCTGTACCAGGGTGATGGCAGTGTTGGAGGAGAAAAGGAATTTTATAGGAGAGATATTTTAAAGATAAAATCAATAGGGCTTGGCAGCAAATTGGATTTGGATGGTTATTTTTTGTTTTTTGCTTTTTGGAGGTGGGGAAGGCAGGGCAATTGGGGTTAAGTGACTTGCCCAAGGTCATGCGACTAGTTTTTGTGTTGTGTCTGAGGTCAGATTTGAACTCATGTCCTCCTGACTCTTGGGCCAGTGCTCTATTCACTGTGCCACCTAGCTGCCCCCAGGATAGTATTTTTAAAAAAGATTAGCTCAGGGTGAAATAAAAGTGTTTCCCAAAGGTCCAGGAATTTTTATATGTGTTAATTATACATAAGCATGCACACACACACACACATGCACACACATATATCTACATCTCTCTATGGATGGCACAATGGATTGGGTGCTAGGCCCAGAGTTAGGAAGACTCATCTTCCCGAGTTCATATCTGGCCTGAGACAATTAAGAGTTGTGTGACCCTGGGCAAGTCACTTAACCCTGTCTGCCTCAGGTTCCTTATCTACAAAATGAGTTAGAAGAAATGGCAGTATCTTTGCTGAGAAAACTCCAAATGGAGTCATGAAGAGTTGGATACAACTGAAATCACTAAGCAACAACAACGTGTGTGTGTGTGTGTATTCTTCCAAACACCCTATATCAGTTGGATCTGAACCTCTCAGTTCACAAACACCATTTGAGAAGCCTTTAAGAGGTTTAATTAACAGCACAAAAAGTTTAGTTAACTATAAGTACCCAAGTATTCATATGGTATCACTATGTGTTTGGGTGTCTAAACAGCGGTGGTTGAATCATATTTTTTTTGGAGGGGGGAAAGCAAGGCAGTTGGGGTTAAGTGACTTGCCCAAGGTCACACAGCTAGTAAGTGTCAAATGTCTGAGACTAGATTAGAACTCAGGTCCTTCTGACTTTAGGGCCAGTGCTCTGTTTACTACATTACATAGCTGCCTCTCAGTTGTGGTTGAAAATGCAGAGCTGAGACAAAACATTTTCATGCTCCAGGTAAAGTTGACAAGTTGTATACTCCCCTTCCATTTGAAAACTTCTTTTCTCTGTGTTAGTGTTGACAGAAATCTTTGAGCTTTTACTCATACTCATGTAATTTGACTAATCACAAAATGAATACTTATATGCCATGGAAAAAAACCTGACATTCAAAAGTTGTGCATTTACAAAAAGTTATATAAAAAAGTCCCTCATTGCACCTCACTGTGTGTTATGTCCTAGATAGCTGTCTACCTTGCCTAGCCCTGTTACTGGCTCAGTTGAAAACTGGCACAGGAGGAGCCAACTTGTGTGTATCACTCAAGAGTTCCTGAAGAGAATGTAGAATTCTTGGCAGACAAAGTGATTCCAGGGTTGTAGAGGCAGCAGCTAAAAATAGGGATAGAAGGAGGAGTTTCTACCTTGTAGAGTAAGGTTTTAGTAGGAAGGTTTGGGTATTTTTTTCCCTTCATTATTCTATGATTCATGTTTTAAACCAAATAGCATGTTTCATTTTGGGTTCATGAGTCTAGAGACCTAGTGTAGTGATATGAAATAAATACTAGACTCTAAGTCAAAGGAACTTTGTTCAAAGTCCTGGTTCTGTTTCTTATAGGTTGTATAAACATGGGTAAGTAATTTTATTTTGCTGATTTTCAGTTTTCTCATCTGTAAAAATTGGATAACAAGATATAATCCTTGTAAGTCAGAGTCCCTCCTAACACAAAGGATTTGGGATTACATACACACATATACATCTGTGTATATATAGGAGAGGGGAACTCATATAGATCTGGCTTATTTGCTCCCATGCAAGGACGACTGGAAGTTCCAGTATCTGGGTCATTTATTCTCATTGAAACAGTGATTAGCTCTTCATATAAGCTCACAGGTTCACAAGGCATCAAATTTAGGACAGGTTTTATTGATGTGGTAAAGAACACAGAAAAGACTTGCAAGCCTGGATAGAGTTAAGAGATCTCTGTCACCTTTACAGTGGCCATCCTCAAAGGCACTTATTCATTCCAGTGAGTTATAGGACCTACCTGGGTGGGGCCTCCAACAATGGAAGCAAAATCAGGGCTCATTCTACAACAGTAGGACTCTGTGCTTTGTTGTTCTTTTGTAGACGTCTTGTATGGTCGCTAAAATCTATTGCAGTTCTCCCTTTAATAGCTCTTCCTCAGGTGCCTGTGGGATTCCGCTTCATTGTTCTTATATCTTCTTCTTTTCTGGTACTCCACAAATCCTTTGCTGCTGCCATATGTCATGTTCAGTTTTCCTACCAAAGACATTCTACTATCCCACTGCCTCTATCCTCCATTCCTGGCATCTTGGGTGTAGCTGCTGTCCTCAGCTCCTGATTAGACAACTAGACCAGTTGGACCCAATGTTGGGTGGTCTTCCTTGATGATGCTGCACTCCCTCGATGTGGTTTCCCCACTGCTATGCCTTACTGATTTGCCTCTCCGCCCCCTAGAATTATGGTGCCAGCTCTTGGGTCCTAATAGCTTTTTCCTGTTCAGGGTCAGAACATCTCTAGATTAATGAAAACTTTCTGCTTTTGATACCTAGGTGCATCAGCCTGACCCTGCCATTCAAAGGAAAAAAAAATACTTGACAAGAATCAGGGACACTTGTGACTCATAGTAGGTGAAAGCAACTCCTTGGTCAAAATATTTGTAATTCCTACCTCAAAGGTGTATTGTGAGGCAGGCCCTTTATAAATGTATGTGATAGTTAAATGTGAGCTGGGACAGTGCAGTGTAGTAAATATGCATTTATTTAACAAACTGTTTCACCTTGAAGGCAGATCACTTTGAGAGGTGATATAAAGTTAAAATAAACTATAATCCTTACCCTTTATGAAACTTAGATGTTATTAGAGAAAGGAAAACTATAATCCATGACATTAATCAAGCAAAAAGCATTTATTAAGCATTTTCTATGTGAAAGACACTGTTCTAAGTACTGGCCTCAGGGGGCTTACATTTGAATGGGGGAGATAATACGTATAAATCAGAACATAGAAGACAAATACAGAGTAAGTGGAAGGTAGCTTTAGAGGAAAAGTCACTAGAAGTGGTGGTGGTGGATTAACTGGAAAAGGCCATCTGGAGGAAGTGGCCCTTTTACTGTTGTCATTTATCCTTGGTTCTGGAAGAGGACTTAAAGGAAGCCAGTGATTCGGAGAGTGGAGATGCCATAATTCAGTAATGTACATTAGTGAATTGCCAGACAAAGGTCCTTATACTGGCTGAGACTTACCTATGGGGGCAGTGCATGAAAACAGGTATAGTTCCACCAGTTTGGGCAAATGGAAACCCTCCAGCACATTTTCATTTACATCAATGAAGAACTCTGAACCCTCTTTGGAAAAGAGAATAGTGCCCTCAAGAGTATTGAAGAACATGCTAAAATTGGAGGCCTGAGACTAAGTGTCAGTATCCTCTGGAATGAGCCTGGAAACTACTGTTACAACAGGGATTTTTTTCCTCTTCCTCCTCCAGCCTTCAAGGGCTACCTCAAATGACATTTCCTGAAAGATACTGTCCCTTAGAGTCAAAGCTTAAAAGACACAATAGCCTCCTTCCTCTAGGGCAATGGTTCTCAATTTTCCTAATACCACGACCCTTTAATACAGTTCTTCATGTAGTAGTGACCCCCAACCATAAGATTATCTTCGTTGCTACTTCATAACTGTAATTTTGCTACTGTTATGAATCTGTCTGATATGCAGGATATATTTTTGTTGTTACAACTTGAACATAACCCACAGGTTGAGAACCGCTGCTCTAGGATATTACTTTGTATCTCATTGCTTGTACTTTCACATTTTATCTTGTATTATAATTATCTGTGCACATGTGAACTTTTTGTTTAGTTTAGTTTTGTCCAGACATGTATTTCTTTCCCCCGTCTGAAAGATAAGGAATATTGCACATGACCACATAACCAGTATAGGTCTGTGTTGGAACTTCTTTCCAGGTTTCCTGAGTCCAGATAAAATGAAAACCCTCTTTCCAATATATCAAAACTTCATGATTCTCTGTTTCTTTCCCTACCTCTAAATAATGATGCTTGTACATCACAGTTGCTCACTAAGTATTTGGTGAATGAGTGAAGCAGGTGCTAGTCCTCATAAATAAGACTCATAAAACAGGCTTTACTAAGCATAGACTCATAATACTGAAATGAAGCCTGCCAGATAGGCTCTTCATCAGCTTTAACATCTTGTTAGTTTTATGGCAAATTCACATTGATAATCAATAACCTAAGGAAGAAAGTATTTATGGTTAGGGGAGATAATCTATTTTAACTAAAATTTTTGTTCTCCCTCCCAGATTAAAAAAAAAATAACATTTTTAGATTTCCTTCTTTTTCCATCTACTTTTATGTAGATTGCTCCAGGACTCCTAACCTGTGATACCATGCATGATTATTCTAAAGCAGGGGTGGGTACAGAACAAATCCTTTTATTAAGGGGATTTGCTCTCTGAAGTTTGGATTCAGTCAAAGGGTTGCACTTTCGGGCCTAGAGTGCTACATGTGGCCTCAAGGTTGCTGGTTCCCCACCCCTGTTCTGAAGGAGGCCTGCATGACATACACCCCCAATCTGCTTGTGGCCCACCAAAGGATTTTGGGTGGCCCATGAAAAACATAGAGTATGTAAAGAAAGTAGATACAACAAGTGCTTTGTCCATGCCCTGCCTTCCACTAGTCACCATTGTGTCAGTCATGTAACTTGGCTGGTGAGTTGCAACTATGCACTCTCTCTGGTTTGTCACATGACCCATGGTGACCAACCATCATCACTCGGTCTCTAAAAACCTGTCTGTTGCCCCAAGAAGTTTAGCCTATTTTAAATTTGGTCCCTAGCTACTGTCAAGTTGTGCAGGTCTCTTCTAAAGGATAGTGGAAAGAGAATGGAGATTTACGTCCCCATGTCTTCATGCCAACTGCTATAATCTCCTTGTAGAATGTGTTCAACATTTTCTAATCTGAAATGCTTGCTCAGCTTTGCTGGTAAGTTCTCCAAAGTATTTTCTGAATGAATGAATGAATGTGCCCTACATAACATACTAGACTATTGACTGTGTTTTCCAAATTACCCCCTCTCTTCATAATAGTTCCATATTTTTTAAGATTTAAAATTCACTTTGTGATCACTTAGATTAAGGCTTTATTATTATTCTGGTAGAATGGCTACTCTATCAGAGGGAAGCCATATAGCCCAAGACCAAAGTCAAAAATTACAAATCCAGAGCTTAAGAGGACCCTCCAAGATATCTAGTCCAATGCTTAAATTTTTTATTTTTTAAATTTTTTGCTTTTTGGAGGGCAATCGGAGTTAGGTGACTTGCCCAAAGTCACACGACTAGTAAGTGTCAAGTGTCTGAGGCTGGATTTGAACTCAGGTCCTCTTGACTCTAGGGCCAGTGCTCTATTCACTGTGCTACCTAGCCACCCCCAAGGCTTAAATTTTACAAGTGAGGAAACTGAGACCCAAGAGGTTATGTGACTTGTCCAAAGACACAGGGATAATAACTAACAGATCCAGGATTCAAACTCAAATGTTGTGATTCCAAGTTCAGTGCCCTTTCTGTTAAGCCACACTGCTTCCTGTTTTAGTTTGCTTCATTATGAGGTTCTGCCTCTAGGATCATGGTCCTAAGAGATACCAAGGAAATAATCTGTGATTTATCATTTTGAGTAGAAATTCATTTTAGAGACAAATTCTGCTGGAATACATTTGCTGTAAAAACAAGGGATACCACAAGTGCCCAGTACAATCCTAGTAATTAATTACCTAATTCTTCTGAAGTAGTCTTTGTTAGGGATTTGTGATAATTTCTATCGATCTGACATTAAAATGTTACTAAATTGAGTTTGAATGAATTTAGAAGTAAAATAATTTATTGCTTTTAATTGTTAAGATGCATGAAAAAATTGATTTACATAGCCATCAAGCAAAAACCTGCTGTAGTGATATGGAACCAGTAGGCTGTGTCGGCTTCTACTTTGGAGCCCAAAACTGCTCCTTCTTCTCAGATTGAGTTTGCTTGTTTTGGGTTACTGGTTGTTTGTGTTATTTGGTCTTGTCCAGGGATTAGAGGTTATGTGTGTGGCTAGTCAACAGGGGAATTCATCTAAGAAATAAACCTGTTAAGATAAAGCCTGGGTTATGGCCTGAATACCAAGCTGTGGGAAAGTTAAGGGAGCCAGAAACGATAAGCAGCACTGAACACAAGGCCAGAATTAATAAATCAGCGGATTAAGCCAACAGACTGTGTTGGATGTTCAGAAACATCAGGTTGAGAACCTGAGGATCATAAAAGAACACTACAAAGATGTAGCTTTGGCACAAGAGCTCTTTGAGTTGAAAGGTTCTGGGTTTGGGGAATTTGGAAAACTTAGATTTGCCATTATAAGCCATTGCAGGCTTATAATTATACAACTCATCATCTTAGAGAGTTAACCTTTTAGGTTCAATGACTCAGGTTGAGGCAATGATTTTATTTGTTTAAGGTTTAATGAAATAAGATATTTGTATCATCACCATATTCATCATCAATTTGCCTTGCACATAGTAGGCATTTAATAAATGCTTGTTCCTCATCCCCCTTTCCTAGCTCATGTGGTATCTTTTTTGAGGGGGAGGGGTGAGTGCCAACACAACCATTTAATTGAAGGTGATGCAGCTGTGGGTTTAAACACAATTTCAGAAAACATTTATGTATAGCAATTTTAATCATAAGGACTTTTTAACTGCAAAGAAGTAGAAGAAAAAACTTCCTATGTCCACCAGGCTAGATGCCATATACCATATAAAGTAGCTAAGGTAAAAGAAGAAAAAGAGCAGTAGTAATATGTAGAAATTCATGAGACTAAAATCCAAGAAAGGAATCTATATCTATACTTGGAAAGGACCTCAGAGGCCATTTTCTCCAAACTTTTAATTTTATGGAGGAGGAAATGAGGTTCAGAGAAGTTAAGGGATTTGACCAGCATCACACAGATAATAAATGACAAAATTTGGATTTGAACCAAGGACTTTTGGTCCCAGTTTTTTCTGCTGTTCCTTTCTATACTTTCCCATTCACCTAATTGACAGGCCTTAAATCCATCGGTGAGTTAGTCTACTCCAAGTGTGTGAAGACTTTCCCTGGGTGGAATGGGCAGATGAGAACAATTTGTTCAAACCGCCCCAAAGGTGGCTGAAGCAGGCATTGTAGAGTGCTTAGAGCTTGGTCAGATGTTAAAGATGCCATCACCAGTCATCTTGACTTTTGTCCTGTCACTGGACTTTGATGACTCAGGGATAGAGAGTGACACTTTGCACAACTCTGTCTCACTTAAATCCAATTCATGAGCAAGTCAAGACAGCACATTGTGATGTCACTGGTCCTCTTTGAAAACAAAGGACAAACACTCTCCCAGAGTAGAGGCCCCACTTATTCCTTACCCTCTCATACCATTTGGCTATATTGTAATCTCTATTATACTAATGGTATAATAATGCACTAATGGTGCATGTGGAAAATATGGAGTTACAACTACTGGGACCAGCCAGTTAAGCAAAGCCCTTCGAGGTATCCTTCTCTTGAGAAGATTCAACATTGGAAGGCCCATTTTAGAAAGCAGTTCATTTTAGATTAAAATGTATATTTAAATAATTTAAATTAGATTAAATATACATTATAATTTAAATCAGATAAAAAGTTTGGATCTCTTTCTAAAGGCAGAGACCATCCAGACTAGTTGATCACGCTGATATACACATGTGGTCCCAACTAAAATCGCATCTTTTACTAGAAGCCTTCCCCAACCCCTCTTAATTCAAGTGCTATCCCTCTGTTACTTCCTATTTATCCTGTATATAGTTTGCTTTGTATATATTTCTTTGTATGTTGTTTTCCCCTTTAACTTGTAAGCTCCTTGAGGGCATCTCTTTCTTCTTTTTGCATCCCTAGTGCTTAGCACAGTACCTGTCATATTAGGTGCTTACTAAATGTTTAGTGATTGATTGATTGTAGGATCCTAGCTCCAGAGCTGGAAGGTGATTGATTACTCCTCTAGTCCAGCTTCTTTCCTTTAGAGGTCAATAAACGGAAGCTTTGGAACTCTTGTGACTGACTTCACACATCTAAGTAAGCATTAAGAATGGGATTTGAGGTTTTATCCAGTGCTGATGTCTAATCTTGTAAAAGTAAAGAAGTAGAACATTTAATGTTTATTTGACTGGATTAACTCATCCCTATTACCTATATTTAAAGGCTTGTCTTTTTTTCAGTTGGATTAAAAAAGTGTAACTTAGGCATATGGATAAACAAGTTGTTAAGTAACGCTATAATGGAAAAGTTATTTCTGACATTCTGAATGTATTTAAGTTACTTAAATATATGCATGATTTTAGATTTCTAACAATAGGTACAACACACTATAATTAAATTAAATCCAGCAGTTTAAATTCCCCATAAAAAAAGAGAAGTCAGAGTAATGCCCAATGGGGAATGTTAGATTTAAGAGAAAGGTTTTATACCATGTCCTAAGGTCAGCAAATCAGAATGCTATGGAGATTACATAAAAATCCTTAAAGGGACTGTTCTTTCTTTGTTTCATGGAAAGAAAAGAATGAAGAAAGGTAAAGTTTTAAAATGAAGGTACTGGCCCCCAAATCATCACTGACCTTATTAATGTTGCAGTGGGGCCTGTGTGAAAGAAGCTATCATTTCTAAAGACTGATCTAATACCCGTGTACTTTGAGGAGTGAGGAAAAAAGACCATTTGGTGCCTTTTGAACTATCTACCTTTTAAATGTCTCTTTCCAGCTAAGTGCATGTATAATTAGTGACTGGCTCACTTGGTACCCATTTTGAAAGTATTTTATCTTGAATATCTTCAGAAATAGTTTCCATTTTGAAATTTCGCATAGTTAAAATGTTTATGAGAAATGCATATCTCATTATATTCTCTAAAATGTCCAAATAAAGGCTTATTAAACCTTTCAAAATAAAAATTTTCTCTTTTTTTGGATTCATGGAGAGTTTTCTGAATACTAGCAATCTAAGAAGACTAAAAATAAATTAGAAAGAATAAATTCTTAACCCTAAAGTCTATTTATTACTACATGTTAGTTTTTCAGTCAATTAGCATTTATTAAGCACCTATTATATGCTAGATATTATACTAAGAATTGGATTTATTCAGTATATTTCCACAGATATCTTACATTCTCCCAAATAATCTAACTTCTCCATATTAAATTATCCATCACGAGGATAGAAATTAAATTTAATAAATTAATCACCCCTATCTCATTCTGTACATTCCAATGGAAAAATTCTTATTTGATAGAACTAAAATATTAATTACCTTTACATCAAGGCAACATAACCAAATGTGTACCAATTAGGAAAAGAAAAAGTGATTTTTATAATATTTTGCTTATTGAATAATTAGCAGTATAATTGGCATTTTGATACATAAGTATTATATTAGATGTGTGAAGCATCATGTCGCTTCATCTTATAAAGGGCTTAATAAATTCCTAACGTCATATCTGCAGTAAATTAGGTGTTATGAAGCAGCCTCAGGCTGATTACAACCTAATAATAGTAATTCATTTATATAGCACTGTAAGACTTTGAGATCCCTTTCCTTGAAACAACCCTGTGGACTAAGCAGTGTAGGTATTAACCCCAGTTTACAGGAACAAAGACAGGAAACTTGAGCATAGAGAAGTTAATGTGATTTCCCCAGGTAGGCGTTGAACCTTAGACACCTGATCTTCTGATTACAGTGAATTTTACACTATCCCATGGACTCAGATAATAAGGACACACAAATGGGAAGGCGATTTAAAAATATTTATTTATTTATTTTTAGTTTTCAATATTTACTTCCATAAGATTTTGAGTTTTAAAATTTCTCCCCCTCCTTCTCCACCTCCCTCCTCAAGATGGTATGCAATCTGATACAGGCTCTAAATATATATCCATATTAAACATATTTTCACATTAGTCATATTTTAAAGAAGAATTAGGACCAATGGGAGAAACCACAAGAAAGAAGTAACAACAACAACAACAGCAACAACAACAACAAAAAAGCAAAGTGTATGCTTCAATCTGCATTCAGACTCCATAGTGTTTTCTCTGGATGTGGACAGCATTTTCCATCATGAGTCTTCTGGAGTTATATTCTTGTATTGCTTAGAAGAGCTAAGTCTATCAAAGTTAGTCATCTCAAAATGTTGCTGTTACTATGTACAATGTTCTCCTGGTTCTACTTGCTTCACTCAGCTTCAGTTGATGTAAGTCTTTCCAGGTTTTTCTGAAGTCTGCCTGCTCATCCCTTCTTATGCAACAAGAATATTCCATTATGTTCATATACCAATGGCTGAACAGGGTTATTGAGTTTTGATAATGAAAAGTTTTATGCATTTTCCCTACCTGTTGTTTTTGTTGATTTTATTTTTTTAAAATCTATTTTCCCATTCTCCTACCTCATCCTCCCCATGGTAGGGAAAAAGAAAACATTTGTTAACAAATATGCAAAGTCAAACAAAACAAATTCCTGAATTGGTAATATCTAAAAGTAGACACATTTCTCATCTTGCACTCTGAATGTTGTATCACCTCTCTGTCAGGAGGTGGGTTATCATGATTTTTTGTTTGCTTGTGTTTTGGAGGGGGGAAGGCAGGGCATTTGGGGTTAAGTGACTTGTCCAAGGTCACACGGCTAGTATTAAGTGTCTGAGGTCAGATTTGAACTCAGGTCCTCCTGACTCTGGGGCTGGTGCTCTATTTACTGCACCACCTAGCCACCCCCAGCATGCTTTTTTATCAGTCCTCTTGAATGATGTTTAGGGATTACATTAATCAAAATTCTCAAGTTTTTCAAAATTGTTTTTGTTTTAATTTTTGTTTTCAATTCCAAATTTTCTCTCTCCCTCCACCCACTTGTCCACCTATTGAGAAGAGAAAAAATATGATATACATTAGACATATAAAGACCTGCAAATCATATTTCCACATTATCTATGTTGCAAGAAAGCAAGAAAAATAAAGAAAGTGAAAAAATATACTTCAATCTTTACTCAGAGTTTATCAGTTCTCTCTCTGGAGCTGTAAAGCATTTTTTTTTATCATGAGTCTTTTGGAATTGCCATGGCTAACTGTATTGGTCAGAGTAGCTAAGTTGATTATCATTATCAAAGTTGATTATCATTATGATATTGCTCTCAATGTGTGCAATGCTCTCCTGGTTCTGCTCACTTTACTTTTCATCAGTTCCTACAACTCTTCCTAGGTTTTTCTCCAAACATCCACTTTGTCATTTCTTACAGAATAATACTTATTCCATCACAATCATAAAACGTAACTGGTTCAGTCATTGACCAATTGATGGACATCTCCTCAGTTTCTAATTTCTTTGTCACAACAAAAAGAGTTGTCTTAAGTATTTTTTGTATATATGGGCTCTATTTTTTTCTTTGATCCTTTTGGGGTAAATGGGTAGGCATAGTTTTATAGCCCTTTGGGCATAGGTCCAAATTGTTCTCAAGAATGGCTGAAACAGTTCATAGCACCAACAAAAGTACATCAGTGTAACTATTTTTCAACATCCCCTGTAGCATCTCATTTTGTTTTTCTGTCATCCTAGTCAATCTGATGTGTATGAAATGGTACCTCAAGATTGTTTTTTATTTGAATTTCTTAAATTATTAGCGATTTAGAATATTTTTGCGTGACTATTGATTGCTCTGATTTCTTCTTCTGAAAACTGCGTGTTCTTTTCTTTGGACCATTTATCAATTGGGGAATTACTTCTTTTTAAAAATAAATTTATCTCAGTTCCCTATATATTTGAGAACTGATATTATTTTTATCAGAAAAACTTGTGAAATCCCTTCTCCCCATTTCCTTCTTTCCTTCTGATTTTGGTTACGTTGTTTTTGTTTGTGTTGGCAGGATCTACATGCCAAAAACACACCTCTCTTTTTAGTCTTCTTTTTTTTTAAACTATCAGGAGATACTATATTCTCCAGAGCTAAGGCCCAGCAAGCAAGCTGTGTCCTAATCCTGGCATAACAACAATCCTTTGTGGCTCACTTTCTGGATAATCTCAGTCACAGCAAAATCTGAGAATTGTTTCACACCAGCATCAGGTAGTCTCTGAGCTTGGACGAGCACCTGTAGTACTCATGTTCTAGTCATGAAGTCTTGCTATGAATAAAACTTGTCTCATTGTGCAATAGGTAGCCTTCATTATCAGGGCTACCACTCATTGCATAGCCATGGTGTAAGTATTGAGATTTGCCTCCACTACCTTGAGTCTCCTATTAGAGGGGGCTCCAGTACATGTGTCTAGTTTCTTTCCTCCAATGGAATAAAGAAAACCTTTTGCTTATAACTATGGTTAGCTATTTGGTTTTATTTTACTTTTAGAGTTAACTGTGTTTTTGATAATCTTTGTGAGCTCTCTGGTTGTTGTTGTTTTTTCTTAGAGTTAACAATTGTAGAGCTGCTGTGTTTCTTTGGTCATTTTTTATCAGGGTTGAGAGTGGAAAACTTTTTAATGTAATGTAATCAAAATCATCCATGTTATCTCCCACAATCTTGTTTGATCATGAACTCTTATTTATAGATATAACAGGTAATTTTTTTCTATGCTCCCTTAATTTGCTTATGATCTAACCTTTTATCTGTAAATAATGTATCCATTTTGAACTTATGTTTGCATATGGTGTGAGATGTTGGTCTATGTCTAGTTTCTGCCAGACAGCTTTCAAAGTTGTTGTTGTTTAAACAAAGTTTACTGTATAAATTGTTCAACTTATCCTGCTCACTTCACTCTGCATGAATTCACACAATTCTTTCCAGGTTTCTCTGAAACTGTCCCTTTCATTATTTCTTTTAGCACAATGCTATTCCATTACACTCATATGCCATAATTTGTTCAGCCATTATCTAATGGATTGTTACCCCCTTTAGTTTCCAGTTCTTTGCCACCACAAAAAAAGAGTAGTGATAAATATTTTTGAATATGTGACTCCTTTTCCTTTTAATTTGATTTCTTTTGGTCATATTTCTAGTAATGGTATTGTTGAATCAAGGAATATCCAAAATTTAGTAACTTTTGGGGGCATAAATACAAATTGCTTTCCAGAATTACTGGACCAATTTATAGCTTTACCAGAAGTGCATTAATGTTCCTCTTTTCCTGAAGCCCTTCCAACATGTCACTTTCTTTTTTTCTCAACTTTGTCAGTCTGAAAAGTGTGAGAGAACCTCAGAGTTGCTGTAGTTTCTCTAAGTATTAGTGATTTTGGAGCATTTTTTATGTAGCTATAGATGTCTTATATTCATTCCCTTGAGAAAACCCTATTTATATCCTTTGACCATTTATTTACTGGGGAATGCCTCTTATTCTTATAAATTTGAGTAAGTTTCTCATATATTTTAGGAATAGAACTGTTATTAGAGAAACCTGCTGTAAAGATTTCCCTCTCCCCATTCTCAGTTAAATATTTGCCTTCTAATCTTGACTGCATTGAACTTGTTTGGGCAATACCTTTTACATTCTATATAATCAAATTGCCCACATAATCTTCTGTGATCCTCTCTGTCTCTTATTTGGTCATAAACTCTTCTCTTATTTGTAGTTTTGAAAGGAATTTCTTTCTTCTGTCTTGTCTGTGACGTGACCTTTTATATCTATGTCATGTATCCCTTTGGCCCTCATTGTGGTAGTGAGGTGCTACATCGAATTTCTTCCAGATTGCTATCCAGTTTTCCCAGCAGTTTTTGTCAGATAGCTAGTTGTTACCACAGAAGGTAGTGCTTGCCTTTATGAAGCAACAAGACTGTAGCTTCATTTGCTTCTGTATTTTGTATATTTAATCTATTCCAACCAGTACCAACTGATCCAAGCAGTACCAAATCATTTAGATGATTAGTGTTTTATATAGTATAGTTTGAGATCTGGTACTTCTATGACCCTTTATTTTCCCCTCTCTTTCATTATTTCCCTTGAGATTCTTGATCTTTTATCCCTTTAGCATCCTTCTCTTTTCCAGTCTACATTCTACATACCTTCCCAAAGGCTGGAAAGGCCTCAGTGACTTTCTATTACTTCTGGCATCAAATACAAATTCCTTTGCTTGACATTTAAACTCTACAACCTAATTCCAGCCTGCCTTTCAAGACTTACTAATCATGGCCCCTTTTCACTAACTCTACGACCCAGTAAATTGGGTCTTCTGTATGTTTCTCATACAAAACATTCGGTCTCCTGACTCTCTGCTTTTGCATAGGCTGTCCCTCTTATCTCTCATGAGATGAGGAAGAGGAGGTAGAAGGAGGCTCCTTCCCTTCTCCCTTTTGAATCTTATAATCCTTGGCTTCCTTTATGACATGAAGCCTTTCCCGATCTTCCCAGCTCTCTCTTTAGCCCCTCAAAATAACCTTTTCTTTACTTTGAATATATATATATGTACATATATGTGTATATACATACACATACATATATATATATATACATACATACAGATATACCTACACACATGCTGTTTTCCCTATTAAAATGTAGGCTTCTTGGTGGCAGTGATTATTTTCACATTACAAAGTCTTTGTCTTTGTATCCTAGCAACTTGAACCTGGCTCATAGTACATTCTTAACAAATGCTTGTTTATTAATTCATTGATGTATCAGTCTTTGGGTTGCACACAGTATAGAGTGAAGCAAGACATTTTTCTGAGTCCAAATCTGGCCTCAGATACTTACTAGCTATGTGACCCTAGGTAAGTCACTTAACTCTCCTTGCCTTAGTTTCCTCATCTGTAAAATGAACTGGAGAATATAATGGCAAACCACTCCAGTATCTTTGCCAAGAAAACTTCAAATGGGGTCATGAAGAGTCTGACATGACTGAAACAACTGAAAAACAACAGCCTATGAGAGGTAGCAAGGTTAAGTGGATAGAAAGATGGTTTTGGAATCAGAAAGACCAGAGTTCATGTCCTATCTATGATTCCTACTATGTGACTAGGCAAGTCTCTTAAAGTTTAGAGTCAACTCTCTAAGATTAAGCTGCAAAGCAGGTACCCATCTACACTGGCTGAGGGATTTTCCTTATTCAAAAGAGCTTCCTTAGTTTCCCAAGATTCCAACTTATTTTCCAACAAGAAAACTGATTGGAAGTTACCTATACCAATGACTCGCAGGTCTAGTCTAAAAAAATGTATATTCATGTATACAAATAGGAATGCATACAGACATATATAAATGCAGAATCACAAAGATGAGAAAGGGTTGAGATTGATGACAGTATGTTTGTTTACTTTTTATCATAATGCTAATTCAACAAATATACTACTCTGTGGTGTACATCATAAATACAATCCAAGTGTTCCACTGCAGCCCATGTCCCTTAATTAGGAGATTCCTCAAGCATAGGAGAAACTCTAGTGGTTCAAGGAAAATTAAGGCAAGGAGAACCTAGAGTCAGGAAAATACCAAAAAGTACTCAGTATGTACAGATAGCAATTGTTGCCAATATCTAAAATAATTCATTCCTTATCAAAAGTTTCCAAAAGCCTGTTGGGGGGATTTACTGTTTTTTTGAGGGGGGGAATTACTTTTTAACCCATAAGAATAGATCTCTGACTCAATAGTTTTAAGGATACTGAGGGTAGGAATTGTGTCTTATCCTTGTTTCTCCCCTAGTATCTACTCAGAATATTGCACACAGTAGGCAATTAATTGTTAGTCCTTGTTTTTCAGAGAGGACCAGTGACATCAATGGTGATGTCTTGACTTGCTCATGAATTGGATTTCAGTGAGGCAAAGCTGCACAAAGTCATTAGTCTCTTTCTTTCTGAGACATTGAAGTCCAGTGGCAGGGCAAAAGTCAAGAAAAAGGCTTGGCTTCTTCCCAGTCTGACCAAGTTCTAAGTGACCCACTGGCAATTAATAAATGGTTGTTGAATATCAACTAATGGAAGACAATAAGAAAATTGAAGTAATTTTTACAGATGTTCAATTTACAGTCAATTGATGGAATGCATCTGTCATACTGTTGATCAGATGATGCCTATATCTTAAATGGATCGAAGGTGAATTTTGACAGCCTTTGGTTTACAGGTTGAAGGGATATTGGGGAGAATTTTTTTCAGTTGCTATGTGAGATTCATAGAGCATTGGCACTGGAAGGGACTTTCATGAGATCCTCTAGCTAAGAACTCTCTCCTTTTGCAGCTGAGGAAAATGGAGCCCAGGGAGGGTCCACAATTTTCCCAAAGCCATACAGCAAGTCAGGACTTGGGACTTGAACTTCTAAGTCCAGGGCTTGTTTCACAATATCATCTAGTCCAGAAAGGGGACTAGATCAAGGCATCTCTGGCAATTCCACATGAATACCAATCCTGCCACTGGCATAGAGGCTATTGGTATGTTGCTTGGCAGGAGGTTTGTTATGCCAACTTAGAAGAAGTGTTGTAAAGCTCCTTTGGAGGGAGCTAAATAGGCTTCTGGTAGCTGGGGATAATTCAAGAGAGAAGGAAGCTTTTCTCTTCTGTGCCAGAGAGGGTGGCATGTTTCTCCCAAAACATGTGAAGGAAAGCATCCAGCCAAATCATTAACTTTGTTTTACTTTGTTCTGTTAAGCTCAAAGGAGCTGAGTTAATTTTACAATGATATAATTCTCTAAGTTTTATTAAGTGTAACCTTATTAAGTAGTTCACACCTAAAACACTTTTCCAGACATTATGTTCACTTTTCTATTGGTTTTGTTTATATGGCTGAGTTTACATGACATTGAATTCAATTGAATGAAAAAAAAAAACCAGCCTTGTTATTTGACATTGTGTAGATGAGAGGTGTCAACATTCGACCCACCTCTGCATGCTGCCCACAGCACTCCCAAGTGGCCTGAACCAGATTAAAATGTAATTGGGAAATATTTAGCAAAATAAATAAAAATACAATAAAACCTAGATAATATTGCATTTTAAAATTAAGTCAATATGTGTCCAGCAGAGGTGTTTATGTATGGATTGGTGGCCTGTTTCTATTTGAGTTTGACACTACCAGTGTAGACCAATGGCACTTATATTTAATAATATCACCTGTCAGTTAACCTTTCAGTCAGCAAGCATTTATTAAGCACTTACTGTGTACTGGACACTTTGCTATGTTCTAGAGACACAAAGAAAGGCAAATATTTGTTTCAGAAAATGATAGTTTTACTGTGTGTTAATGTGCATACAGAGAATGGTAAAATGTCATATTGTTGGAATATTAATGTACTTAGCCCTCTGGTAAAGACACATATGAAGGAATGTAGGGAAAACACCACCACCTAATATATAAGAGCACTTCATTTGAGCCAAGTTAGAAGTCAGAGGTGGAACTGGAGAACAAGATCTTCTACCTATTCTGAGGCCCCAAAGGTTCCACAAAATTAATTGGTGACCTGAGTGCATCACTAAATTGCTGTTCATTCAATCCTCCCTATGGATGGTCTGGTTTCTTCATTTGGGGTTAGGAGTTAGCAGCCTCCATCCCCAGAAGCTTGTCTTTCACTGAGTACTTGTTAAAAGCAATTTGAATTGGCCACCATATTCTGCTCTGAACTCTGGGAAGGTGATTCCAATCCTATATGCATAGCTAAGAGAAAAGTGTGGCCCAGAATTAAGTGTTTTATCATCAAATTTGAACATCTGCTTGCAAATATAAAAGACCAGAATGAATCTAACACTCTTCAGACCTCTGGACAAACCCATTTAGCTTCCTAAAGCATGGCAAAATCCAGCCCTTAGATATTCTTTTACTAACTTCAAGGAAAGAAGTATGTGGGAAGTGGATGAAGAACTTGAGTGGCATTCATAATATTTTTAAAAAATGAAAACGGTGTCTAATTTTTGCAAATGCATTTCATTGTTAACTTTCCAACACTCCCCATGGAGTATATCAGGATCTGCTAGACTGCTCATTGTCATATTTCTACAGGATGGTTTGTATTTTACTTGGGATCCAACTACAGTTTTTCTTTTAGCATTTGAAATGTTTTTACTTTTTATCTTCCCCTAATTTTTGGCTTTAAATCTCACAGCAGCCCAATTTTAATTTTAAAAGAATAAACAACTAGAACAAAACAATTCTTTCTGCAAAGGGTGTGTGTGTGTGTGTGTGTGTGTGTGTGTGTGTGTGTATGTGTGTGTGTGTGTGTGTTTGGGGTGGATGTCACAGAAATAACTGGTAAATCTTCACTTCGGAAAAAAAAATCCGTTCTACTACTTCTCTTCTGCTTACTTCAAACAAGAAAAAGGATTCACATTTGTAAATAGGTGTGGCAAAAATCAAATTCATCTACAACACAGATGTCTGGTTTCAACAAATGTGGGTTTGAATGAGAAACCCTAAAAAAAAAATCGTCGAAAGAAAGCAAGGGAGTGTGGTCCAAAAGATTTTAGAAATAGTTAGACGATTCCTTAGGTGGAAAAGTGAGAAACACTAGGAAAAGGTGCTAGCCAGGCTTAGGACTCAGACGACCGAGTAGATTTAGGGTTGAGGTGATAGAGAATGAGAAAAATACTAAGGGGTATATGAAAGAAAGAAGGGCAATCTGGGCACCCGTCGGCGTGAGTGGCGAGGGGGATGTCAACTGTAGTCATGTAAAAGCAGCTCGCCACGGTATTTTCCAAACAGGGGCATCCAGGGTCCCCCGCGCAGGTGTCCGGACACTCCATGTGTGCGGGGTGTGTTGAAGGGTGATTGGGAGCCTGGGAGATCGGAGAGAGACGTTATTGTTACACTGTAACGAGTCTGATTAACATGCTCCTGACACTTTCTTTTAGTTTCCTGGGCTCCTAGCAACAGCGCACAAAGGCGCGGGATTGTCCCGGGCTCCGCAGGGACACGGGACAGCCTTTGATCTGCCACCATTACAGTCAGACAGCGCGACAGACAGACAGACACAGGGCAGCCAACCAGGGAACGGGCAGCGGTCGCGGTAGCCTCGATATCTCTCTATTTCGTGCCCACTTACCTCCTGAACCCAATTCTGGCGGCCGGGTGGAGCGAAGCAGGTGTTTCTTCTCCCTCTTCCCCTCAAAAAAGACATCCCTTTCCCCAAGAAGAAAGACAAAACAAACCAACCCAAAAACTAATATCTGTTGGGAGCCTAGGGACCCAGAAGCTCAAAGGAGGGTGCGCACAGCCTCACATGCGTGTCCTGGTGGATCTCCAGGGCCGTGATGTTTGGGGGTCCCAGGAGGGAGGGAGTGCTTGTTGCTCGCACGGGTTTGAAGGACCACATCGAGCCTCAAGAAGTACAGCTGTGCGCACGCCTGGGTTTGGGAACCAGAACCCAAGCCTCCTGGAGGGGTTCGGGGCTCGGGTGAGGGTCACACAAAGAAGGCCCTTAAGCGTGTTCCTTCTGCAACAGGGGGTCCTCCGCCCTGCTCCTCTGGAGCCGTCCAACCCGCCTTCTCCTCTCTCACCCCATATTCCGCCTGGGGAGTTGTTTAATAAATGCAGGCGGAGAATTCTATCCTACACTCTGAGCATACGGGGAAGAACGGATTGGGACCCGACGTGGGCAACGCCGAGAGGCGCTCTTGTGCCCGTCTGACGAGCACACAAACAGGCGCACATACAAATAGAACCCAGACCCAGTGTGGCGGAGTTGGTTCCCTTTTCTCCCTGAAGTCTCTCCTTAAAAAACACCCAGGAGTCCGTCAAACTCCAAGGACTTAGTGGGCCGGGGGAGCCGGGTTGGCGGAAGCATGAAAACTATTCCCTGGACTAGGGAAGGGTGACCCAGGGCCCTCCAGGGTTTTTCCTCCGAGAAGACGGAGGGAGACACATTTCGTTGCTTTGCGAGAAGAAGCTGCTAGCATTGGGTATAATGGAGTGTGGAGAGATGCGTAGGATTTAAAGACTTTGTCGCGCTAACTGTCCACATTCCCGGACCCACTAGCGAGTTTCCTCAAATGGGGTCACGCACACGCGCTCCCCGGGCCTATGCGGGCAAGCTTCTAAGGCTAAGCAGTTCCCCACAAACTCGTGGTCTTCCCTCTACCGCAGCTCCGCGGAGGGACAATTGGGCGATTTAGGCGGACGACCTGAACGGATGAGCGCAACCATGAGGGATCCCGCGAGCCCAACGCAGGCCTTGCGGTGCCCTCTCCAGTCGCGGGGAGCGCACAGCCACGTAGAGTGCACTCAACTAGGCACGTCGGGGACTCAAGGTACGCTGCACTGGACAAAGTTTTGCGCTCTCTCCCTCTCTACTTTTTTTGAGAAAGAAATCGACAAACTCGTATATCATAGTATCAGGGTGAAGAGGCCAAACCTCCAGAAGATATCGCGAAGTGTTCCAGCAGACTGCAGACTTGCGTATTTGATAACTTTTTTTTTTAAATAAAAAACCAGACAAGTCAGGTTTGGATGATTCCAGGCCCTTTTCACTGATTGATCACTTCAATTTCATCACCTATCATTGTAGGTGATTCGTTAGGAAATACCTTGTCAGATATTGAGTAGTATTAAAAGAACAACAAGCAACAACCCCCACAAAAAACACACACACACACATAAGGGACCTAACCACACCACCCCAGCATTCAGGTGCTAACCTACTTATTTGAAAGTAATTTATTTTCCATTTTTCCCCATTCTTCCCTGTATCCCCTCCCCCCCCCCCCCCCACTGAATGCTGAAAGAAAGAATAAGAGCTTTAACATTTAAATGTTGTGGTCTGGTAATTACTTTTTCCCCCCTCACTTTTCGCCTAAGTTCCAATGTGAAAACCTCACAGGGGGGTCTTTGCTGTCGAAGGACTATAGTCCCCAATCCAGAGCACAAGATCTGCAATTACAAACCCATTAGGTGCCCCTTGCTAGCATTAATATGCACAAAATCCTGCTGTTAATCTTATAATCTGTTTTGTTTCATCAATTGCCTTCCTAGCACTAGGGGGAAAAGGAATAAAAAATGGAAAACATTTCAAGCATCCTAAGGTAAACTGAGCCTATAAAAGCAAATTTTCCTTAATATGAAAACACAAAACTAATTTTTTTCCCTCTAATGGACGCGTTAAAAAAAAAACCAAACCAAAAAACCCCAACAAATCCAACAACAACCCAATATCCACAACATCAAAGGTCAATTTCCCCAACAAAATTAATAAGAATTCATAGGGTGTTAATAATAACACCGTACATACACATTTTTAAAGCGTCAATCTGTTCTCTCTACCAAGCAAAATGTATCATGAAACAATGTCACTGTCAAATGCAAGTCAAGAGTCAGAAATGAGGACACTTTAGTACCCTGGAGGAAGAGCATCTTAATACTTTTTTATTTAGAGGAAACACCTCCCTTTTTTTTTTTTTTTTTTTTTTGGCCTGAGTCTGCCAGAAAGCCCAAGGAAAAGATAGACAAAGTTCCTTGGCCCTTATATTTAACATTTGAGAATGTGAGGTGCCTTTGAGTTGAATGCTTTTAATTCCCTGGGAACTTTGTAACTTCGAGTCTGCAGTGGACATGGTAGAGTACCCTTCCTCACACCATTTCAATAATACATGATTGTATTGATATAATCCTCCATACAATAAAATGAGGTTGTCACAGATTGTCATTAAGACCTCAGTAAAACAATGAAGACATTATTGGGAACCCCCCCTCAGGCGAGGTATTAGGGGAATAAAACAATCTACACCACACGGGTCCTATTGAGATTAATGAAAAAATTATGCAAAAAAAAATCTCATTTTCATTTTCCTGTGACAGGGCTTTGAATATATACAGTCCGCCTTGCACTGCACCTGATGATTTATTAAACTAATCTATGGTGATCACCACCAATGTCCTCAACTCAATCTTGTCCCAGCTCATTTTCTAAGTAATTGTTTCTCATTAGTTCTGATAATGTTTTAATAGTGTTACCCATAATTTAGTCACCCAAGAATTAATAACAGGGGGGTAATATGCAAAGGAGGGTTATGATGAGCTACAGAAAATATAAACAGGTATAGTCTTTAATTAATCAGATTAGCCTCAAGGTCCTACTCTTAGAATACATTACTTAGCTCTGAGGAGTTGGGTGAAGACTTTATTTTCACACAGAATGTATTAATTTCTGTCAGGCACATTAGAGATGCATTTTTTCTGTTCCCCCCTTCTTCTTCAGGATGCACCCTTATACCTAGGATGGCACCAAAATGCTAAGGGTGGAAAGATGGTAGAGAACCCCATGGATATCTTTTGTCTCCCCATGACTCCAGATACTGAAAATTGGTGCACCAAGGGGGGAAGGACACAATTATATATATATTTTTTCCTGTAAGGGTTTAAGTTCTCTTCCTGGAATACAAGGAAGGCTTTGTCATAGATTTGGTACTTTTATCCAGATTTTGGGCATTTTGTTAAATCTTTTGGTCACAGTCCCAAAAGGCTCTGATGGCACCCATCCTCATGCCCTGTTATAGAAAATGACTATTGAATTATGACTGAGATGTGTATTCCAACCCTTTCTGGAGATTACAGTGCCACAACAACATAGGTTTTAGAGCTAGAAAGGACCTTCATCATCTTACAGATAAGGGAAGTAGGACCCAAAGAGATAAAGAGGGCTTGCATAAGGTCACACAGATATTAATTAGTGGAGGAAAGATTCAAGCCAAGGTCGCCTCACTCCAAATCTAATGCCCTTTCTACCGTATCACCCTAATGTCTTGGTGATTCATTTTGAAGAAAGTGCAACTCAAGATAAAAGGAGGCAATTATCCTAGACTGTGAACCCGTGTTCTTTTCTTTTACTGGTAAGCTTGATCACTTCCATTCTCTGGGTTTTCTAGGAGGTCCTGATGGAAAGTTGTCTACTCAGATATCCATATACTTATGGCACTTAAGAAAGAGAGGCTCTAATAGTATCATTGGAAACCAAAGCGTAGCTGAGATTGGCAGGGATCGCTTGAAAGTTCAAGTCAAGATGCCTTTGCATTTGAGCAAAAGTTGAGTCTCTTGTATAGTTGGGTGCCACCCATCTATAGAGCATCCTACTCCTTTGGGCCATCACTGTTTAGAGGAGAGATTGTGATCTATCAGGTAGTAGTGGTAGCTACGTTAGGTAGGCTACTGGCTTCTTTCTGGAAATACTTTTGTATGGCCAGAGCCTATCCTAACACCATAGGGAACATCTTTTGTAGGATATAAAGCAGGAAGGGGCCAGAGACATAATTTACTTTAATCCCCTAGCAGCTAGGTGGGGCAATGGATAGGGCACTGGATATGGAAGAGATCAGAAAGAACTGAGTGCAAATCCACTCTCAGACACCAGCCGTGTAACTCTGCAAATCACTTCATCTGCCTTCCTCAATTTCCTTATGGGGATAACAATAGCATTTCTTTCCCATGGTTATCAAGAGCCAATGAGATACTTGCAAAGTGCTTTGTAAACCTTAAAGCAATGTATAAATGCTAGCTGCTATTATTATTATTCTTGTTATTTTTATTATTGTTAGTTGAGGAGAATGTGGCCCATGGAAGTGATATGACTCACCCAAGGTCACACAACTAGTAAACTGTCAGAAAAAAAAAGAATTCAGATCTTCAAATCCAGGTCAATCTCATACAAGATTACCTCCAAAGTTTTGCTAAGAGCCAGGGCCTTACTTTTTCTTTTTAGACATTTTTAGCCCTTTCCACAGTGGATGGCACAAAACTTGGGATACTCTTGTGAGACTTCATGAGATTGTAGATTTAGAGCTGGAAGAAAACCTTAGAAAACATTATATCCAGCTCCTTCATCTTACAAGATGAAAACCGGGAGTCCAAGAGAGCTTAAGTGACTTGGCTAAAGTAATGCTGTTAATATGCATCCGAGGCAGCTCTTCTGACTCAAGGTCCACCACTCATGTTGCTTCGGTGGTGAGTGTGTCTTCTGAGTCTACAGGATATAATGGGTGTTTGGGCCAGGTTCCTGTTTATTCTCCATGACCTGTTCCCCCCAAATCAGACACATTTTGGTTGCTTCTTGGGTCCTCCTTTGGACCTTTCCAGAGAGGATCTCAGTAGGCATCTGGGTCTTTGCTTCCTATTTCTTCACCTTCCTGAGCCCTACAAAAGGGAATTCCTGATCCACCTGACTTAGGGAAATCATTCCGTCAGTTTAAGAAGATTCTTATTCATACCCTTAATTTAATGTGGAGTAGGGGCTGAAGGGTGTAGGGGTGGCACTGAACTCTTTCAAGGTTGGCTAGTAGGTGAAATGAGGCTCTGGTTCTGCTCCTTGGAAAGGTCAGGACGGGAGCTTCTTAATGAGCTGGATCATTTAGAGTTTTCTCTCTCTATTCCAGCCTCAGGAACAGGAGCTGGTTGCTAGGAACTAAGCTCCCAGTGGAGCTGTTTGCTACGGCCCTGTCCTTTCTGGGTGCACCTTTCTTGACTTGAGCAGTGCGGGGTGGGTGTGCAAGTGTGTAGTTTCAATCCATGATGCTTTTCTTTCTGCTCATATTGCAACTTTTATTCACATCCTCTGTCTCCATCAGAAACCTCTTTGAGGTGAAAATTATTAAAATAGTCATTCAACAGGGAGAGCTAGGGAAGAAAGATCAGCCCCTTGTTAGGAGATGTTGTAGGGGCCATATAGGACATATGCAAAAGGAGCATGGGGGAGGAGGAGGAGGTGGTCTGGGGAAAAATGAAACTGAAAAACAACTGTTTTCTATTTACAAACTTAAATAAACAGAACAGCCTTCCCCGTGGTGTTTGTCTAAGTGTAGCAGCATTGCTGCTGTGTAGGTCATGAAAAGGTTGGTGCAGAGTTTAAAACTTCCCATTCTGTTAATTTCTTAAAGAACAGTCGTTCAGAGTCTGGACACAAAAGCTCATGATTTAATGAGGAACAGAAACAAAATCTCTGATTGTTGGTGTTTCAAACTTCATTGGCGTCCTCTGGCAACCACAAGTTGATCCTCGGCGGCTTCAATACCCTTTAGCCTTCAATATAAGAGTACATGCTGAATAGAGAACAATGCCTGGTTGTTATGTTTATTTACCCTTACTACAAGCTGGGTTAACCTCTTCAAAACAGCTTTACTAAGCCCGTTAACCACACCGCCCATATGACCTGTAGCAGTATCTCTAATGTGATGCAAATCTGACTGCAGACCATATGCACCAGTTCAGCCGTATTGTGTCTTCTCAGAGTACAAGTTTATTGCAGACAGAGTCTTGTCCCCACCATACATTTACAGGGGGGGAAATAGCCCGAATGGCAAACAGTTAAATAGGGAAATAAAAGGGGGGGGGGAGTGACATCAGAGAGTCTGGAGTTTTCTTGAATTTATTTTTTAATTATCTGTAACAAGTGACCCAAAACATTCACACAGGATACAGTCTTTTTCATGTATACATATGCTTAATTTTTTAAATTAAATCTAGAACCCAACCAATCTATTTTTAAAAGATATTTTCATAAGCAGAGTAAGTGATGTGCTCATTCTCAGAACCCTGATTATTTTCCTCCATATTTTGAAGCAGACTCCATTCTTTTAATCTAACATTTTATAGAACGGTACATTCGTGGCCCAGAATAGCTCGTGATTTCATTCTAACAAATGAACAACAGTTACTAACAGTGTGAGAGTGATTGGTAAGTATCTGATTGAAAAAAGGTTTGGTATCCTCTCAAACATTTTTTTTCATCGGGTTTGACAGACCAGTGAAATTGTAAACCTGTTTATACATCACAGTAGGTAAAAAATGTGAGACCCTTGAATTTGGGGCCAAAGGGGAGAAAGCCCATCTTTCTGATAAGGTGTAGCTGGGAAAAGTGCTCCAGTATATTAACCAAAATAAAAACTAACATGAGCTCTAAATGGAATTATATTCCAATCTGGCATACTAACAAGTCCCCAGTGTGACAGTCCCTCTTTAAGAAACCCACTGTATATGTTCCGCCCACCTGGGGAGAGTTTCTTTTAGCAGGTCATTTTTTCTTGATGGCTGTGGCAAGCGTAACAATGTTCTGTGCCTGCTTCAGTAATGGCATGTCTATCATACTCCCATGGAAAGTAAAGGCTCCCTGGAAAACAGAGAATACAAACTTCCTGAAAGAATGCTTGGAAATTATAGGCTTCCTTTCCGCACACACTTGTGAAACAAGAACATTAGATCCCACCTGAATCATTCTGACTTTTCTTACATAGACTTTTGAGAAGGCCAAAGTAAATAACAAAGGCAAGATTGATTTCTCCTCCTCCCAAAGGGATTGGGAAGGGGGGAAGAAGGGGGAGGGAAGTTCAGGGTTTTAAAGATGATGAAAAACACCCAATCACAATGTGTGGGAAGACATGCATGCATTTTAACTCTTGATATTAAGAAGAAATCAAAAGTATATTGATCCTCAAAGCCAGCTGCCAGATAGATGAATACAGATCTTTATTATAACATACTCTGTCTCACATTTTTCCTATATATAATATTTGGAAAACGTCTTTGTTGAAAAACTGGAAAACAGTAATATCCTATGATAATTGATTAGCTTTTAAAAGTTTCATTTTTAAAGTGAGATGAGAATTAGATGAGAATATTAGATGAGAATATATTTATTTTGAGCCATAATAGAATATTAGTATACACGTAAGTGATTAGTAAGGATTGTGGCATGGGAAGGAGTACAGAACTTGGAGTAAGTAGATATTGGGATTCAGAATTTTCCCTCTTCTGTTCATACTAACTGTGAGACCATGGGCATAATTAGGTCTTTAAGCTTTAGTTTTCTCATCCTTAAAATGGAGAAGATAGATTGTTGAGGATTGTATGAGACAATATGTGTAAAAGCACTTTGGAAGCCTTAACAGGTTATGTGAATGTCCTTTATTATGATTATTATAAGACAATATAGAGAAAGCCTGAAGTGTGAAAGTAATAGAAAGGATTCAGGTTGCTGATATCACTTAAGACAACTGAAAAAACATGGACCATGATGTTGCCCCTAAAGATATTTAGATATTGGCGAGTGTTTGTTAGAAGAAAAAATTAACTCTTTGTATTATACCAGAGAAAGGTTAGATGACTAGAATCTGAACCAAATATCTTCATGCAGAGATATACTGGATAGATTCTTTTTCTCACCTCTGTCTTTGCAGATATTTCACTTTCAGGATTCAGAGTGCGAGCGGGCAGTAGGAATGGTCTTGATGGCCCGGGTATGTGATTTCTACATGCTGTTAGTGGTGATAATGTACATGTGTATGCTGAAGTCATTTCCATGTGCTCCATCAGGGATTGTATTGTGCACTGATTAGTTTTAGGGATACCTCGGTTAGGATTCACCTTCCTACTTTCCTTCCCCTCACCACCTGCTTGCTTCCCAGTGGGGTTTGTGAGGTCTTTAGATTGGTATTATACAACAAAAGGAGGCTCTCAAAAATAATGGTACAAAATCCTTGAAACTTACTTTTGAATTTATAATAAAGTCAGGTCTCTTTTTGAATAAAGGTAACTTTAACCAGCCTTGAACCTGTGATCACAGGGATAGGGAACTCATAGGGGAGAGAGATTCTTCCAACTTATGTTGACACCTTTTCTGAAACTTATCTTCTTGACTTAGAGAGTTATCATGTGAACAGATCACTCCAGTAACTTGCTAAAAGATCCCACAGTCAACTGTGGCAGTGGCTGGATTTGAAATCACATCTTTCTAGCAGTAAGCTCAGTTCTTTATCTACTATTGGAAGGCAATCGATGCTACTTAGAGAAAGGTTAAACATTAAAAATAAACAAACCAACAACCCATACATAATAGATCATAGTTATATAGGTCATATTTTGTATTGATTCTGTACAAAGCACTTTCTCCTATTTCCTTTCCCCTTTCTCTCCTTTCTTTTTCTCTTTTCCTCCTTCCTTCCTTTCCTTCCTCTCTTCCTTTTTTCCCCTTCATTGCTTCTAAGCTGTACTGAATGAAAAACATAACACAGATAAGATCATAGGATCCTACAGTTTTTTTTTATCAATGGTCAATGGTATCTTTCTGCTTTCATTATCATTATTTTTAAACAACATTTACTTATGTATTGAAATTTATCACAAAACATTTCTTGATGCCCATAAGAAGCTGCTCAGCAGAAGACCATTAGGTAGAGGACTGAGGCAAACATTCCCTGTAGGCAGAGTAGTCACTCATCCTTCTTAGGTCAAGAATTTCCCTGCTTAGTAGCCTTCAGTTTCTTTACAAAGCACTTATCTCATCATGACTCTCTGAGATAAGTTAGTGTTAAGAACCTGCTTGGCAGGCTGGAAGTCCCCATTTTATAGATGAAGAAACTGAGCCTCAGAGAATGTAGAACTCGAATTCGAATGCAGGTCTTCTGACACCTAGTCTGGTGCTCTTTCCCTCACAAGACCCTGCCTCTCCATAAAACCATAAAACCCAGTTCATGACATTTTCCCCAGCTGTGCTTATATACTTCCCAGCCCTAGTAAAGATATAGCTGATGAGATAGTTCATCAGTAGCCTAAAGTACTGGATTATGGGTCTACCTTTTCATCTTGATTAGTTTTGTGTTTTTTTTTTTAAATTGTTCCTTGCCTGATTTCTTTCAGGTCTGGACTGAATTTTGGTCAAGCCCTATGGTTGTGACTAATTTACATCTTGAAATTGCATCATTGATTTTAACTGTGATTAAAAAAATTTTTCCCCCCTACATGCATCCGTGCTGCTCTTTATCCTCCTAAACATTTATATATTTGGCTGGCAGTCCAGAGGATGTTCCATAGGTTAGGTTACATGTGAAATCAGGGCATGGAACACATGCTGTTTTACAAGGCAATAGTCTAGTTTTCTTATTGAAGTAAATGATGAAGACCAAAGGCCTCCTGGTTATCCACCCACCAAGTGGATTATTGCCCTGTAAAACAGCACATCTGTCCTGCTAAGGCCTAAATAATAGGCTGGAGAAAGGAAATTAGCATAGATGCACATGAAATCAAAATGATGCACATGGAATGGGAATGACAGCTTTGGGCATATGCCACATTCCCTGAATCTGAAACATGAGTCAGAGTTCCATATGCACATCAAAAAATGGAATATTCCTTATCACTTTTCAACATAGAGAGGCAGTTTCCTAGTTTGTCCCAGGAATGGGCTTTACTTGGTTTGCATTATTGGCCTCAATCTGGAGTATTCATTTCTTCTATTTTTTCAGTCTTATGTCTCCCACATTTTTACCACTTTTAAGGTTTCGGATTTATAAGATTAAGAATAATGTACCCTTTTTATCTTTTTCACAGTGTCTTTAGCTGGGATTCTCAGCTATTCTCTGATGTGTTTCATAGATTCTTTCACATGCAGCTCTAGAATATACTTTTGTGATACCCAAATCTCAAAGCTCTAGTAGTAAGAATAATGCATTGAGCAAGAAGCTACTTAAGAGTGTTGGTGAGAATCTGAAATTTCCTTTTGTGAATTATCATAGATTGGCTATCAGTTTCATAGTATAGCACTTGCTGTTTCATTTAGATGATGAAATGTGTTGATGTGTTATGGTAAGAAAAATACAATTAAAATGACATGTATGAAAAGATTAGGTTGAGGTAGCATTGGGGAAACCTTAACAAACCCAAAGATTCAAAGTAAATACTTGTTCAGATTTTCTTTATTGGTTTTAATAGCTAATGGGATATACTGGCAATGAAAAAAAACAAGTTTGTTTTTGTCCCCTTATCTTTTCTTTCTACTTTCTTTCCCTTAGTAATTTCATTCATTCCCATAAATTCAACTACTATGTCTATGTAAAGAGATTGGTGACTGGTGGGTTGCTATTGGCACTACTGGAAGGGTTATCCACACTGATGAGATAATGGATCCATGAAAGCACTGAAGCTTTGAAGTATAATTTCACTTTGATGAGTACTCTGTATATGTGATAGTTCATACTTATGTAGCATTTTATAGAGGGAACTTAGTAAATACTCTACTTTATTTTCCCTAATGCCTCAGTAATTCTCTGGCAATAACTTAATTTAACTCTTTCCAGCCCTGAAAAGTTACTTATTTCTTGGAGAGAATCTTGCTCATTTTCTGATGGCTAATGCTTTGATGATGATAACTATGTTTATAGAGAAGACACTCAAATTATCCTAGCATTTCTGGAGCTTAGTCTTTGAGAAATTCCTATTATTTTCAAATAGCTTGAGCTTTAGCATCTAATGGCATATCCCGACGACAGTGTTGCTACGATCCATAAGATAGGATCTTCCCTGTCAGAGTTAACAATAAAATGTAAGTACAGCCATCGCACTGTTTCCTTCAGGGCTGAAATAGGTTCTTATAGCTCCTTAAGCCAGTCAGTTTTTTAGTTGATGCCGCAAACCAGCTAATCTCTGAAATCTCCACTTTATAATCCTTAGAAATTTCTTTTTGAGATTTGGAATCTACCTTTTCCCTAAAACCTTCCTGTCCAATTCCATAGGCCCACCTTCTATAATAATGCAATTATTCCCTGTTAGTAAATGACAGGCCATCACCCGCTCCTTCAGTATTTCATGGCCTGCCACAAACCATGCTAATTCTAGCTTCGTTGTTCCACTTTCTTGAGACCATTTTATAGCCAATACTTCTTTCTTAAGCTGTGACCTAACCTACCTATCATGATTCTTGGAAAAGCAATAATCAATCCTTTTTGGTCTGGCTTCTTTTGAATTCAGAAATGATATTCCACAGAGAACATAAGACTGAAGATGGACAGCTAATGCTCAGTAGAGTGAGTGTCAGGACTCCTGGGTCCTATAATAAGGGGCCCCACAGGATTGGAGTAAATTATTCCATATTATCTCATGAGGCACTAAACTGCCTTCATTGGGGATGTTGGTTTATTTAGAGCCCTAGGAGATAAGGACAATGCTCCTCCCCTCTAAAAAAAAAAGACCAAGGGAGAGCATTTAGAGTTGTTTAAAGCATATAGCAATGGAAAATGATTACTTTCCAGTTCTTTTTTTTCTTTATTTTGGGGGGGAAGGCAGGGCATTTGGGGTTAAGTGATTTGCCCAGGGTCACACAGCTTGTACTCATTAAGTGTCTGAGGTCACATTTGAACTCAGGTCCTCCTGATTCCAGGGGCAGTGCTCTATTCACTGTGCCACCTAGCCACCCCAACTTTCCAATTCTTAGTTATATGTTTTTTCTTATCCTGGTTACTAGGAAGGATTTGAAACTATGTTGGGCAAAACTATATTATGACTTTTTGGAAAATATTAAGGCTATGAAAAATCCCATTTCAAATGACTTACCAGAGTGGAAATGCAGATTTACTAAAAAATCAATTATTCAATATATCCCAGTCATTCCTCAGAAAAATCCTGTATGTGTGTGCATATTTTAATGTACATATAAAGATATAACTATATATACATACATATGTATGTATTTTTTTCAGAAGGCTGCTCAAAAATTTATTGGTTTCTGTTGAGTACAAAGTAAACAAAATTATTGAGGCTGCTGGAAATCACACACGTGATTTGGATAGTAAAAATAAAAATATATTTTCTTGTCTTCATTTTTGATGTTTTGCTTTTGTTTTCCTTAAAACACACACCCACACAAACAAAAACCAAATCTCTAGACTTGAACAGCTTGCTCAATTTAAGGAGTCAGGTGTAAATGGAAAAGGAAGGAATAGGATGGGGAAGAGGGGAAGTGGGGAATGGGTTTGGACGCCCAGTGTATTTCAGAATACAGGAGCAGCCAGGAGAGTGCCACCCCTCATGCAGGAGGCTTGGCCCTGGGTTTGCTGGGCTTATGGACAAGCTGCTTCCTCATGGTCCCCTGAACCAAGTCACTGGGATCATGCCAAAAGCAATCTGGAAAGTTCCTGACTGCTTGGGGAATTCAGGGACAGTTGTCATGAATGGATAACATGACTTCCCAGAGAACAAATTTATCCACCAGTGGTATAGATCTTTCTTGTTCTTTAAGATCATGTTAGTCTTCCCCAGGGTACTCACAATTTCCAGGGGAGCTGTTACTGAAAGTGGAATGCAATCATGGACAAGTGAACCATTGTGGTGGACCATCATGAATGACTTGGCTCAGGGGAAGGGAGTTTTGAGATCTTGGGAGGACACTCAACATTCGTGGAAAATGTGAATTCCTTGGGGTTTGAATCCTTGTTTTAAAAACAAAACCAAAAAACTTTCTTTTCTTATTTTTCAGTACCTGACTGATACTGTTTTTTATTTTCCAAGTTTCTTAAGTTTGTTTCCTTGATAAGTTTTATTTATTCCATTATTCCTTATAAGTTCCAAAATTCTTAGGCTTTTAGTGGTTTTAAATTTTTTAGATATTTATCAATTTGATCTGGGCCCTTTCTTCATTTTTCCACTACTGCCTGGGGTCTATGTTTCTAGAGGTAGACATTGTGATGTGGTAGGTTCTTGGCATAATAAACTGGAAATCAGTGTTTTCTTCTTCTTTGCCCTTCCTATTTCCAAACAGTCATATAGACTTGCTGACTGTATTGACCCCATCTGGGTTTGGGGTGGGGGAGGAGGGAGGAGGGTGAGTCATGTCCCAGTAGAAGAAGCTTATTAAATATCTGAGCACCTCCTACATGCCCTGCATGGGTCCTGCCCCCAAGATACACACCCATATGCAAAACATCTAAATGGCAACATATGACAGTAACTGATTAAGTATGTAAACGGGTAGTACAATAATAGATGTTTTAGCCTTCTGAGAAGGAAGAAATAAATCATTTTTAGTCATCTCTCTTCCTAGCCTCTTCTAACAGAGAGCAGGCTGCACTTAATTTGTTAAATGGAGGACTTTAGGTGAAAACTTGGTATAATTACTGTTCCTCTAAACACCTCAATCTCTGTTGCATTGTCATTTTATGATATATGTATATTATATATACACATGATGTATGTGTACATATACATAAACACAGTATATATGCATATATATATAGTTTTATAAATGTCTTGCTCCCCATGTGAATGTATGTGTGTGGGTGTGGGTGTACATGCACAGGGAGCTAGACATATTGAGGGGTGCTACAGAGGGGATCCACCTTCATGTGGATGCTGGTCTAAAAGATTCTATGACCCGCCATTCATCTTGTCTCACTATTATACTTGCCCTCTCACCCAGATCCTTCCTATGTTTTCAAGCACATAGTATTCCTGGGGTTCTATATTTTGCTCTTTGGGACACAGAGGAAAGGTGGCTGCCTTGAGACCTTTTTCCCTCTAGGATCATAGAACTAAAATTAGGTCATCCCAGATGACCCTTGGAGATGGTGGTTATCTGGCCCCCTTGTTTTACATGTGGGGAAATTAGAGGTAAAGTGGCTTGCATGACGCCACGCATCTAGTCACTGGTGGAGTCTGGGACGTGAACCCTGAGTCTTAGTCCTGTTCTTATGTTTGTTCCAATTCATGCTTCTCCCTTGATGATTTCTCTCTAATACCTTCATCTTAGCTGGAGGAGACCATATGCATCACTCTAATACCACTTCAGCTTAGACAGAGACAGGCTACATGAGGTAAAAAAAAAATCTCTGCTTGTTTTTATTTAAAAAATTCCCACCCCCAGCCTCCCTTTCCCCAAGGATGCTGCAGAGGCCGTGCACGTCTTGGGGCTTTGTGACTGATACAGCCACAGAGTAGTAGGTGGCTCATGCTGTTGAAGGCACAAGCACACCTCCCCTTTCTGGCTGGGTAAGGCATTTGACCCTGCTTCCTATGCCTAACTCTTCTGCTTCCAGAGAGAAAATCAGGTTGCTTTAAGCTCCTCAGCCCTACTTCAGCCTCTCTAATCACCAGCCTTTCCCCGCTTCCCTTTTGTCTGAAAGACTGGATTTTTTTTGGTTGTTTTTTGCATCATTTGTGTGTATGTTCTTGGTATGATCATGTTCAGTGAGCCAAAGCTTATTGAGCACCCAAGGTGGACTGAGAACTCCACTGGGTGATTTTTGGTTTTTGTTTAGTTGTTTCTGACTCTGCGATCCTATTTAGGGTTTTCTTGGCAAATATACAGGAGTAGTTTGTCATTTCCTTCTTCAGCTCATTTTACAGATGAGGAAACTGAGGCAAACAGGGTTAAGTGACATATTCAGGGTCACACAGCTAGTAAGTGTCTGAGGCCTGATTTGAACTTAGGTTCCAGGCCCAGTACTCTATCCACTGTGCCACCTATCTGCCCATTAGGTGCCTTAGAAAAGCACGACAACTAATACTGCTGTTGACTACTGCCAACTTATATTTATACTTTTCCATAGACTAGTTTAGTGGAAAAGTTCTGGGATGGAAACCTGGGTTCAAATTCTGCCTTTGACACTTGCTACTGCAAAATAAAGGGGTGAATCTGGCTTCAGACATGTAATACAAAAACTAGCTGTGTGATCTTGGGCAAGTCACTTAACTCCAATTGCCCTCCAAAAAGCAAAAACCAAAATAAATAAATAAATGAATAAAGGGGTGACTCTTAAGTTGCTTCCAGCCTTAGTCTATGATCCTAATATAGTCATGTCTTCCAAGGAGTTCACATTCTACTTGGGAGATATAAAATATATGCTCAAAAAGATTTTAAAATTCAGTTTGATTCAGTAAACATTTATTAAATTGTGCTATGTGCCAAATGCTGGGCTAGGTGCCACTAGTGATATAAAAGCAGTATGAACCAGAACCAGCATCTGCCCTCAAGGAGCTTACATTCTGCTGGTGGCGGGAACAATTTCTGTAGAAATCAGTAAATGTGTAATGTATGTAAAAGCAGGGGCTGGGGGTGGGGAGCACTAGAAACCTAGTGGTCACCAAGGCCTAAACTTAACCAGCAGAGACCTAAGTCAGAGGCATTATCTTTTTTTTTTTCTGGCAATGTATAACTCTTGGGGTTATTCTCAGGTCTTGTTTGAGACCATTCTGAGGACAGATGCCATAGAAAAGTAGTATAAGGCACGGTAAAGCACACTGGACTGTGGGCAGTTAGGAGACGCTTGTCTCCTAGTCCTCACTCAATAGCTACGTTAACCAGTCAGTCGATAAGCATTCACTAATATGTACCAGGCACTGTGCTAAGCATTGGGATACAAAGAAAGGCAAGAACAGCCCTTGTTCCCAGGGACCTTCCAGTCCATGGAGGGTCTAGAACAGTGGTTCTCAAACTGTGGGTTGTGAACGACCCTTTTACAGGGGTTGCCTAAGACCATGGGAAAATGCATATTTCTGATGGTCTTAGAAATGGAGACACGGCTCCTTTATCTGTCTCCAGGCAGGTCCGCCCACATGCAGATACACCCACATATGAGTATTAAAGGGTCGCAGCATTAGGAAGGTTGAGAACCGCTGCTCTAGAATCTACTAAGGATCTTGGACAAACCACAAAAGTGGTATAAAACACAAAAAAAATTCTGGCCACTGGAGTCAATCTGGGTCTCTATTTTGACCAGCTGAAGTGAGGCCCAGAAATACCCTCTTTTGGGCGTAGGATGGCATAACTTTCTCTTTCTTAGGCACTGCACATATACACTACCTACTGATTTTGCTCTAGCATGGTCTGGGGCCTAGTTACTTACACAGCTGTGGTTGCTGCAAGAGGGAAACCCAAGACTTGGCTCAACAGTGTATAATTTGCTGCCAGACAAGAGAATCTGAAGGGGCCAGGGTAAGGTACTTTCTTGTTGCTGGCTCCTACTGAAAATTAAGAATCCTTCCTAAGCTGGTGACACAGCATTCCCTAGCCATGATGCATGGCTGGATGGAGCAGGTTTTCTTCTCCCAGCATTTGTAGAACTTATTTTTGGTCTAGACCTGTCAGTTCATCAGTGGGAATTCCTGACGTGGAAACTCTATCAATGTGAACAGGCAATTTATCTGTAGCTCATAGTATTAGGGGCTGCATGGGGGCACTGAGAATTTAAATAATTTGTTCAGATTCACAAAGCAGAAAGCCTTAAACTCAGGTCTTCCTGACTCTAAAGCAAATTCCCTTTTCTTTATGACATGCTGTCTTTTTTCTCACATCATAGGAGAGGTCCGTTGATCTCTTACTATGGTCCTCCATTTTTCTCATCATCCTTCCTCTTCACATACCCAGTAGTTCAAAAGAATATCGAGCTGGGTTAATATTTTTGGATTTTTTTTTGGAGGGGAGCGAAGAGAACAGGGCAATTGGGGTTAAGTGACTTGCCAAAGATCACACAGCTGGTAAGTATCAAGTGTCTGAGGCTGAATTTGAACTCAGGTCCTCCTGACTCCAGAGCCAATGCTCTATTCACTGCACCACCTAGCTGCCTCAGTTAATATTTTTCTCTTTTCTGGGCAGCTAGGTGACACAGTGGCCCCCTTGAGCATGGAGCCTAGAGCATTATTAGGACCTGAGTTCAAATTCAGCTCAGACACTTAACCAGCATGTGACCTTGGGCAAGTCCTTTAACCCTCTTTGCCTTAGTTCCTCATCTGTAAAATGAGTTGGAGGAGGAAATAGCAAACCACTCTAGTATCTTTGCCAAGAAAACCCCAAATGGAATCAGGGAGAGTAGGATATGACTGAACGACAACAAAAAAAATTTTTTTTAAGCTACTGGGTTTGTTATTTTTCAAAAAGTAAGATGGAAACATGCAACAGTGTTAGAAAAAGGAATCACAAAAAAGGGAAATTTATTATAGTTGCTTTGGGGAGTTAGATTAAAAAACTAGTACAACTTCTAAGCTTATTCATAAAAATATTGTATCAAAAAGGGGAAATATTATTTCTTAACCAGTAATGTGGTTAGGGTGGGACATGGAATGGTTTCTTGGCCTTGCAAAGGAAAGGTTTGAGTGAGAATGACAGAATGCCGTAATAGTTTTGCTTTTGAAGGTAAAGAACTCACTTTTTGATATATATATAGACTTGAAACTTTTAGTATTTATTATTCTTTAGGTGGTTTAAAATTTTGTCTTTTTTTAAAATCAGAAGCCTGGCAAACATCAGCGTTTCTACATTTAAGAAACAGAAAAGTGAGAAGCGTTATCAAATTGTAAATCTTCACTACATACAGCCTGTTTTTTAGAAGTGTATATTGAATTTAACATACCTAGACTGCCTTGCTTGTTTGTGTTGCCTGACCTTTAGTATTTAAATATGTATAGCTGAAAAAATATTCTCACTAATAGGTTGTTGATTTAATTTCAGCAACGAGTTTCTTTTGTCCCCGAGTAATGAACAAAGGCTATATTAACTCTACATTTAGTTTAAAAAGTAAAGCTGCTGCCGAAATTGTTGCAGCTTTTACTCCTTTGTCATTACCAGTATTCTTTTATTAAAATTTTACTTTTTCAAAGTACAAAAAGCTATTTTTCTCTCTGTCCCCTGTCCCCCTACCTCTCTCTCCCTTGGGAAAAGAAAGAAGAAACCCTTGTAGCAAATACACATGATCAATTCCTGTATTGGCCACATTCAAAATTTCTGTGTCTCATTCAGTGGCCCGAGTCTATCACTTCTTTGTCAGGAGGTGCGCAGCATCAGAAGTGTGCTGGAGCTAGCTCCTACTGACTTGAGTAGATTGTTAAATTTTCATTGTGAGCATCAATACTCTGAAAATCAGTAAGTTACAAATCCAGACTCTATTTGTTGTTGTTTTTGATTTGTCTGTACGTAAGGATGCGAGGAAAAAATGCTAATAATGAAGGTTAAACTTTAAAATGTATCTTGTGAAAATTTATTTTAAGTAGCATGTTTCGTCATGGAATCTCTACTAGTAATATTTTAATTTACGCAGGCAGCTTTTTGGTGAGCAGTGACAGTGTTTATATGTTTATAAAGTTTATAAAGGCATCAGGATAAAAATATTGCTAGGAATTCCATTAAGGATTTCCAATTCCTCCTGAGTATATGAAGGATGTGAACAAATCTGTTACCTCATTGGCCAATGAAGATATCTTGAAATGTTAAAACAAACCTTAGGTTTCAGAGCATCAGGGAAAAATGCTGAGGAAGGAGACTTGCATTTAGTGTAGGTATATTATTAAACTGGTTTAGCATAAATATACCAGAGCAGCAATGTGTTGTCTCTGAGCTTTGAAATTAGGAAAAACCTTAAGGGAAGCACCCCTCCTCTCCACTCCTTCTCCTAGAACACTGGCATACCAGCTCAGGATATCTAACACTGAGCCTCAGGAAATTATAATATGTACTTGATGCCAGTCTCTGGGAAGACAGAAAAATGGAGGTCATGTATGCTTGAAAGCCTCATTCCTTTCTACCAGGTCAATGACAGTCCTAAGATAATTCCAGGGATCCATCTGCTGCCTCCCTGTGACTTTCCAACAAACAGAAATAGGAAAAGTTGCCCTGTCCTAGGTGCTTCTCAGTAACCTTAGGGCAGAAACAAAAAAGGATTTGGAAAAGGTTCACATGATGATAGGACCATCTTTTCCCCTTCTTCCCTGTCCCTCCTGCAGCAGGAGATAATATGGGGTCTCCTATGTATGATGGTCTCCTGTTTTCAGGCTAGACCAGGGTAGAGAATCTGAGGCCTTGAGGCCACATGCAGCCCTCAAGGTCCTCAAGTGTGGCCCTCTCACTGATTCCAAGTTTCACAGAACAAATCCCCTTAATAAAAGGATAGTCTGGCTGCTAGAGTCTTTAAAATAATATACTAAATTGTCTTAAAAGAAACTACATGTGAGGTAGACAGGAGAAGGATAAAGTCTGTTTCAATGAATGTGTTTTATAATTTTAGAAGACAAAATAAAAAGAAACAATTTATAAGAAACAGTAATAAGATTCTCAGATGCCTGGAAATTGGAAGAACAGTCAGGCTTGATGGCCAATACTTAAATCTATGATCCTATGACTTAATTAGGTAGAGTCAGGAAGACCTGAATTAGAACCCAACCTCACGCCATTTACTGGCTGTGTGACACTGGGCAAGTAACACTTAATCTCTCTCAGCCTCAGCTTCCTCATCTATAAAATGGAGACAATTCTAGCACCTACCTAGGGTTATTGGGAGGATAAAATAAGCTATATTTGTGAAGTGCTTTGCAAACCTGAAAGTGAACACAAATGCTGTAATTATCATCATCATCATCATCATCATCATCATCATCATCATCATCATCATTTTTGAACCTTTTTTCAGCCCCGGTTTTTTCATTTGTAAAATGGGGGTCAAAAAGCACTTATTTTCACAAGGTTATTGTGAGGGTCAAAATAAAATAAAATAAAATAACTAAAGTGCTTTCCAGAATTCTTACTACGTCATTCTGCCTCTACAGAAACTGTCCTCTTGAAGATAGGAGGCAACCTCATAGTTGATTTGTTGTCGTTCAGTTGTGTCTGACTGTTCATGACCCCATTTGGGGTTTTCTTGGAAAGAGACTGGAGTGGTTTGTGCCATTTCCTTCTCCAACTCATTTTACAGATGAGGAAACTGAGGCAAACAGGGCTAAGTGACTTATATAAGGTCACAGAGCTAGTAAGTGTCTGAGGCCAGATTTGAACTCATGAAGATGATTCTTCTTGACTTCAGAGCTAGTAAGTGTCTGAGGCCAGATTTGAACTCATGAAGATGATTCTTCTTGACTCCAGGCCCAGTGCTGTATCCTCTTCACCATCTAGCTGCCTCATGGTAGTGGATGGAGTATTGGATTTACGGTGGATAGAGTTCCGAATACTTGTAGTTTGGAAGACCCAATCACACCTCAGATGCTTACTAACTGTGAGATCCTGGGCAAGTCAGTTACTTTTTCTGAAGCTCAGTTTCCTCATCTAGAAGGTGACAGAGTGGGACCTGATGGGGCGGCTGGGTGGCGCAGTGCTAGCCCTGGAGTCAGGAGGACTTGAGTTCAAATCCAGCCTCAGACACGTAACACTTACTAGCTGTGTGACCTTGGGCAAGTCAGTTAACCCCAATTGCCCTGCCTTCTCCCCTCCAAAAAGCAAAAAAACCAAATAAACGAAAAACAGAGTGGGACCTGGCGACCTGTTAAGTCTTTTCTAGCTCTAAATCTGATTCTAGGAAGGTTACTAATTTTTAGTACTCACCTTTCTTGAACTCTCCATTGAATATGACACTATGTGACCATTCCCTCCCTGAAATGTTCATCCCTACTGCCTTCTGTGAACTCTAATTCATCCCCCTCCTGTCTCTCCAACCTCTCCTTCTCTGACTTCTCCCATATCCTAAATGGAGATATTCCCGAAGTGCCTATACTTGACTGTCTCCTCTTCCTCCTTGCACTTTTCTCAAAGCAGTCCATTTCCACAAACTCAACTATCACTTTTTTCCAATGACTCACAGATCTATGGGTCTAGCCTAAACATCTGCGCCAAGATTCAGTCCTCTGTTTTTCAGCTGCTCATGGGGATGTCTTGATCCTTGTTCCATCAATACTTCACATTCAAGATATAAAACCTGAATGTGTCATCTCTTCTCTAAAATCTGCTTTCCCCGATATCTGCATTTCTGAGGGGTCATCTTTTTCTAGTCACTTAGGCTTAAAATTCAAAGTCAGCCTTACTCCTTCCTTTCCCTTAACTCTCCTATCCAATAAGCTGCCAAGCCCAACTAACTTCATCTGTGAAGTGACCTCTGCAATGACTTTTGCAAGTATTCTTTCCCTTGTTTCTGTTCCTACACTTGGAATTCTTTGTTGGGTGAATGAATGCCTGAGAAATGTGATAAACAGGAGAAATTGTCTATTACCAATGAAATATTGGGGAATCTGTGAATGTTTTGTAGAAGCAGGTAAACTTGTTTTTAATGTAAGCCCTGGAGGGAAGGAGCTGTCTTCCATTTAATTTTGGTAGTGTCTTGCACAGAATGGGTATATCATGGTGTTTGGTGAGTGAATTTAAGGCTTCAGGAAAATCCTGAACATTATGTGAAAGACAATCAATTGAATACCAACACAGTAAATGATGAAAATCTCATATGTTAAAATCTAAATTTATACACTGGCAAAGATTTTGTGCTTACTTCTCACAAATCTTTACAATCTAGAATCCTGTTTTTTAAATCTTGTAAAACTTGGGTAGAACTGTGGTTTCTCTGGTGCAAGCACTCCCTCCTTCAATGCTGATTTCATGATATTTTATGAAAATTATGTGGATTATTTCAACAAGCCCCTGAACCTTTTTTTATACACTGACATATTTGGTTCTGTGAGATATATAGTTGTTTATATGTAAGACATATAGGGACTATAATTGGATAGAAATTCCTTTGAACTCAGTAAGATTTCCTCAGTTTACTGATGCTGACATTTCCCAATTAAAACTGATCAGAAATGTCACGTCTTCTTTAGTTTCAAGAGAAAATGGCAAAAGGTCAGGTCAGTTAATAACATGTCCCGATGAAAGCATCATTCTTCAAAGAGGGCACCTAATCACTTCAAAATTTTCTGCCTGTCAGGACTTTATGAGCCAGTAAAACAATAATTATTCAGCGCATACTTTTAAAAAATGTTAATATACTAGATGCCACAGCTAGACACAAAGGGAATGAGGATATTTTTCATTCTTTTTAGGTAAGAAATTTTTTTTTCCTTTTGAGAACGACTGACTCCCTAAGGTAGGGAAGGGGATATCAATTTAGAGTATGCAAGTAAAAAACAATTTACCTTTAAAAATGCATATGTGTGGGGGCGGCTAGGTGGTGCAGTGAATAGAGCACCGGCCCTGGAGTCAGGAGTACCTGAGTTCAAATCCGGCCTCAGACACTTAACACAAAAACTAGCCGTGTGACCTTGGGCAAGTCACTTAACCCCAACGGCCCTCCAAAAAGCAAAAAAAAAAAATGCATATGTGTGTGTGTGTGTGTTTAAGACAGACTATAGAAAAACAGAGATAGATACAAAGAGAGCAGAGACAAAGAGAGAAACATGTTCCTTGCACCTACTTTTAAAATTAAAAACAGTAAAGATGACTAAATATAGAAAGAGTCAGAAAGTTGGAGGGGCTGTAGGTCACTAATACAGTGTTAGTGGAGCTTGTATTAATCTAATAAATGTGGAAGATGATTTAGAATTAAGTGGGGGAAAAGTGGCTAAAATGTCCAAATACTGTATGTTAGAGACCCCACTACTAGGCATATATTCCAAAGAGGTCAAAGACAGAGAGACCAATGTATGTATCCGGATATTCATATTCACACTTTTTGTTGTAGCAAAGAAATGGAAAAAATAGGAACCAAATCAGTTGTGGAATAGCAAAATAAACTGTGGTACATGAATGAAGTTGAATATTATAGTATCATAAGAAATGTCAGGTGTAAGAAATTCATAGAAACTAACATGAAATGAGGAAGAGTGAAATCAACAGAACCAGGAAAACTATCTATATCCATCCATCCGTCCGTCTGTCCGTCCGTCCGTCCATTCATCCATCCACCCATATGTATATGTATATGTATGTGTGTGTATGTGTATATATATATACATATATATATATGACATTTTTATAACACACACACAATAAAAATAGACTGAATGCTGTGTAATTATAATGACCGAGTTTGCCTGGGGAGAAGGGATAGGAATATCTAACTCTTTTTTTATTGGAGAGGTGGGGAACTATGGGTGCAGAATGTTGTATATGATGTCACACATGACAGATGTATTCATTTTGTGAACTATTTTTTTTAAACTTTCTTATAAAGGAAAGCTTATCAGATAAGAAAGGAAGGAGAGAGATATTTAGAATCAAAGAGGGAGGTGTTCCCTGAACTTAGCATTCTATGTCCTACCTCAATGTCTTTACACTGGCAGTGTCCCCTATGCCTCCCTCTTTCTTCACCTCTATTTTTAGTATCCCCAGTTTCCTTCAAGGTTCAAGGTTCAGCTTTTGTGCCACATCTTAATAGGAAGCTTTTCTTGATCCCTTTGGTTGTTAATGTTTTTCCCTCTACCTCAAATTATCATGTTCATTCAGTAAATTAATTATCAATTTATTAATTATTAAGTACCTGCTACGTACCAGACACTTTGCTAACCCATGAGGACCCAAAAAGAAGCACGAGATGGCCCTGCCCTCAAAGAGCTTACACTCTAATGGGGCAGACAGCACGCAAACAGATATATACAAAGCAAACTATGTATAGGATGAATAGGAAATTATTAACAGAGGGAAGGCACTGGAATTGAGAGGCTGGGCAAGGCTTCTTGTAGAAGGCAGGATTTTAGTTGAGACTTAAAGGAAGTCAGGAAGGTCCATAGCAGGAATGGAGGAGGGAGAATGTGGGACAGCCAGAGAAAATGCCCAGAGCACATGATGGAGAGTCTCGTTTGTGGGAACAGTCAGAAGGCCAGTGTCACTGGACCAAAGTGTAAGTGTTGGGGAATAAGGTGTAAGAAGCCTGCAACGGTAGGAGGGGGCTAGATCATGAAGGGCTATGAAATTCAAGTAGAGAATTTTTGGATTTGTTCCTGGAGACAATAGGAAGCCACTGTATGGTGTGTGTGTGTGTGTGTGTGTGTGTGTGTGTGTGTGTGTGTGTGTGTGTGATGATTGACCTGCATTTTAGGAAAATTACTTTAGTGGTTGATGGAGAATGGATTGAAGTGGGGAGAGACTTGAGGCAGCAGACCCACCAGTAGGGCTATTGCAACAATCAGGGCATGAGGTAATGAGGGCCCACGCTGGAGGGGTGGCCGTGTCAGAGGAGAGAAGGGGGTTGTTACAGAGATGCTGTGAAGGTGAGATTGGCAGGCCTGGGCAACACTTAGATATTTGGCAGGGGGAGTCATTGAGAGATAGTGAGGGATCCAGGATGACTTCTAGGTTGCAAGTCTGTGAGACTCAGATGATGATGTTGTCCAATATACTAATAAGGAAGGTAGGAGGGGAAGAGTTTAGGGGGAAAGAAAATGAGTTCTGTTTTGGACATAATGAGGTTAAGATGTCTACTGGACATGCAGTTTGAGATATTTGAAAAGCAGCTGGAGAGGCAAGATTGGCGGTCAAGAGAGAGATTGGGAGAGGAAAGTTAGATTTGAGAATGATCAGCATATTTATCTGTTTAATGTGGTGACCCTCCAGTAGAATATTGATTCTTTGGGGCAGGGGGCAAGATGAATGAAAACCCTAAGAGACAGAGTTTTCTGGGTAATTAATAATCAATTTATTAATTAGGCTAGCCAGCAATCAATAAACTGATGGTCAGTGGTTTCTCTTGGTAACCAAAGACGCCAAGGGAGACCCTGAAATGCCTTAAGTACCTTCTGAAAGGGAATTCCCCTGACAAGTTAAAATAATCTTTAATTGGTGGACATTTAATGAGGAAGTGGGCTAAAAGTCTTCAGCAAGAACATGGCTTGATCATGAGACTCAGCAGCCTCCAGCAGTCTACGCAGGGGAAGCCATTTCCATCTGGATCTCTGGCTGGTTTTCTCCTTCATGAGCTGGGTCACCCTAAACTCTAATTGGAGGAGGTCAAGGACAAGGGTTCCTTCCCTCAGGGGACTTGACTAGACTAGATTCTGTTTCTACTCTAAACAGAAATTAGGGCTCCTAATTGGCTGGGGTCCTGCCTAAAATTGATAATCGTATTCCTTGAGGGCTAGGAGAATTTCATCAATCAGTCCTGTTCTTCAAAGACTGATTGACCTTAACAGGAGTTGGGCCTTTATAGAAAACAGAAGGAAAAAGGGTGGATCACAATGAATAATTAGTTATTAATATAATAGTATAACATTAATTTCTCCCAAGGCTATTTTTTATTTTGTTTTTGTATCTCCAGAGGCTAGCACAATGCCTTGCTAGACACTTAATAAATGCTTGGGTTGAGTTGAATAAAATAATTAGAGAGACAGAGAAAAAAGACAAAAAAGATAGATAAGAAGAGAAAAGAAAAAATGAACAGAAGATAAAGAGAGGGAAAGACAAGCATAGTGACAAAGGTATAAACATCAACTTATCTGGAAAAAAAGAAAAAATACAGAAAGAAAGATAAAGAAACAAGTCTGTTTGGATGGAATAATGTTCTTATCTCAGGCCTTCTAGGGAGGTGGTGTCAAATTCAAACAGAGATGGAGGCCATTAAATCATACATAAGAATTACTGCCTCATGTTGATGATGTCTATTGACTTAGAAAACCACATGTTAGTGTTATCCGTGTTTTATTGTATTTTAATTTGTTTTGTTATTACTTTTTGATTACATTTTGATCTGGTTTGGGTCACACTTGGACATGGGTCCTGTGTTTGCTAGCTCTCTTTTAGGATGCTGTGGCTAAGGACTTTTAAGGCCACAAAAGTCTTTCTGCAACAATGGACATAATCCAAAATACCTCCTCTCTGTGCTTGTTCTTGCAGGCTAGATTAAATGAATGATGTCAACTCTATCTGTCTAGCACGTAAAAGTTTCCAGAATAAGTTCAATCATAACAGTCTGGTGAAGTATCTTCTTTTAAAATGATATGTATAGTCACATTTCTATTCATGGGTATGTATATATGTTACTATTTTGATATATTAATATAAAGGAAGAAGTTACATGATATTACAAATTAATGTGTGTAGAGATAGATCTCAATGAGGCGTCTACTTTTAGAGTTACATAGAGAAATCGGTACAGATAGAGGTGTTAAGTATCTACATTTATCCCTTCTACATGACCATCGCAGTTTCGATATATCTTGGGTCAGCATAAGAAATTAAATGGGAATTTGGGGGGAGTTTTTCAGAAGCCACAGATGACATGTGGAGGCCAGCAGATGACAGAAAAACTTTAGAAACTCAGAAATGCATAAAATATACTATGATATTGTATGATAACAATGTATTTTATCTTTTAACACCATAATAATTAAACTTATTCTTGATAGGAAGGGAGGGCCAAAAAATTTTATGTGGATTTTCCAGATTGCAGGGGCACTGTGCCCCTAAACCTGGCGATGTAGAAGGGATATATAGGTACAGATGAAATGAATAATACCTCCTTTGTCTTTGAGGTTTTCAAAGGAACTTTATCACAAAAGCCTTGTGAGGTACCTTCGATCAGTATTAATTACTGATATTTATATACAGATAGTGGTAGAGATATAGGTCCAAATTCAGATGTTACTCTATCTAGTACTAATAGCAATAATCATAGTATATATACTAATATAATATAATAATAATAACAATAATACAAGTTAGCATTTTATAGCACTTTAAGGTTTTGCAAAACATTTTACAAATATTATCACATTTTATTCTCTAAACAGCTCTGGGAGGGAGATGCTGTTATTATCCCCATATTACAGATGAGGCATTTGAGGAAGACTCAAGTGACTTACACAGCTAATCAGTGTTTCAGACTGGATTTGACCTCAAGTCTTCCAGACCCAGTATTCTATCTCCTGTACCACCTAGCTGCCTAAATAGTATACACACACACACACACACACACACACACACACTATATATACACTATATAGCATAGTATATATGCTATATATATTATACTAGACACTATAGTATATAATATATATATAGATATAGATATATTGCTGTAATGTATATCTATAGCTCTGTCCCTAGAGATATCTATGTTTAGAATTTTAAAAGAAGCCACCATACAATACTATTGTGATCAAAGTGCTTTGAAAACTTTGGAATGATGTATAAATGTGAGTTATTACACATTTCAGCTCTATCTGTACTTATTTACTGCTGCCTCTATATCTATAGCTATATAGGTAGAAGCAAATCTTTGTAGTTTAGCATAATGTTAAAAGTAGGTAACTTTGGGGCATCTGTATCTATGTAATTACAGCCCCTCATATTTATAAAACACTTTAAGGTTTGCAAGGGGCATTACGTATCCTCGAGCCTCACAACAACCCAATGAAGAAGGTACTGTTGTTCTCTCCATTTTACAGATGAGGCTGAGAGGGGTTCTGTAGGTTGCCCAGGATCAGCCAGCTAGTCAGCCTCTGAGGCAGCAATCAAACTCAGGTCCTCAGGAATCCAGGGCTAGCACTCTGCATCCACTTAGCCCCTTAGCTGCTGAGTTACAGCGATATCTCTCCGTAATCTCTTTCTGTGCCTGCATTCATTTATTTGTCCCATCAGGCTCCTAATGGAACTTTCCCCTTTTCTATCAGTAACTTGGAAAACCCATTTAATTTGGAACACTTTAGTTTTAAGAAGCTACAAATGTGAAATATGGAGCTCATGAAAGTCATACGCCGAGTCGGAGAGTTGGTGGTTACGGCGTGATACATGGTGCACTCACTGAAGAAGTGCTAATAATGCAATTCAAACATAAACACCCCAAGAACCTACTGTATAGGTATAGGAATGTCACAAACTGAAGTCATGTTTTTCTCCCCAGAAACAAAACATAGTACTGGTCAAGGAGGAGGAGGCCAGAGGAGCCAGGGAAACAGGAAAACCTGCCTCCTCCTGAAGGCCTTTAGAAGCCTTTCATAAAGTACTATCACCTTTTGTACTTCCAGAAAAGGAAACATTCCCCAGTGGAAAAAGTGCCATTATCACCTTTTTATAGAGGAGGGAATACAGAAGTAGAATGACTTGTCTATGGTTCCAAAGGTAGTAAGTATCAGAGTTGTATTTCAAATCTGGATTTGATAACTCTGGGATCAGCCGTCTTTCCAATGTTCTTTTTTTGGAGGGGGAAGGCAAGGCAATTGGGGTTAAGGGACCTGCCCGAGGTCACACGACTAGTTCTGTGTTAAGTGTCTGAGGTCAAATTTGAACCCAGGTCCTCCTGACTCCAGGGCCGGTGCTCTATTCGCCGTCCCTTCTTTCCAATATTCTAATGTTCCTTAAGTGGAGGGTCAAATATGGACTCTGGGTAAGAGGAAAGAGAACTAACTTAATAGAGTTGGAGGGAAGAAGAGAGTGTGTGTGTGTGTGTGTGTGTGTGTAAATGAAAACTGCACAGGCATATGTTCCCTTTCCTTTATCCACATAGGAACCTTATGTTGTTGTTGTTGAGTTGTTTTCAGTTATGTCTGACTTGTCGTGACCCCATTTTGGGTTTTCTTGGCAAAGATATTAGAGTGGTATGTCATTTCCTTCTCCAGTTCATTTTACAGATGAGGAAACTGAGGCAAAGAGGGTTATGTGACATGCTCGGGGTCACAAAAATACTAAGTATCTGAGGAAGGATTTGAACTCAGGTCTTCCTGACTCTAGGTCTGACACTGTACTCGCTGTGCTCCTTAGTTGCCAGTTTCCTTTTAGATGGTATATAATTCAAAGAAAAAAATATCCTGGCATTCCCAACCTTATTCCACCCTTTTTTATAACTGTTATGTTTTGTAGGTTTCAGGAATAATTTTAACACTCACCTGGGAGTGGATCCATTTTCTTCAACTCAGAACCACTAAAATTATTGTTACAAAAATGGTTAAGAATTTCTGTAAGACATGATCTCTAAGGTTTCTTAAAACCCTAACTTTTTAAGGTTTCTTCAAAACAGGGGAAAAAAACTCCCTTATCTGCTATTATTGACCCTACTACATGTCAACAGAAATCAGGATGAAGCTGAATACAAATAGTACTAGCCTTTCAAGATTTTAATTTCTACCAAAAATTATAATTGGTCATTGAAAAACTAGTTTAGAAGCAAACATCATCATAATTACATTTGGGGAATTTAAACTGTGTCATATAATTCTAAAAAAAAAAAGGAAAGAATGGAGAGGAACCGAAGTTAATAAAAACATTGCAAAAGTAGATCTATTTCCCTCCATCTTTCAGTTTTGCTAAGAAATGCCAGTTTCTGATTTCATTATCCAGACTTCCCACCAAAGGTGGCTGAGTCTTGGGGGATGGGAAAGGATGGGTGCTGTGGAGTGGTGCTATGGTCTCTAAGTGGAAACAGTTCCTTTCAGTTGACAAAAAAGATACCAATCTTTAGTTCATCTCTTTGATCTGGGTTGAAGAGAGGTAGTGGGATTGCTGGCTTGGGAATGCACGGAAACAATATTTTTTGGCTGGATGGACATTCTGAGTCCTCTCAGTGAGCCCGCTATAAGGCCATCTGGATAACACATTATTTCTTCGGTTAAGCCCTGCTTCTGAAAACGCAAATAAGAGGTGTGTGATATTAAATCAGATACCTATGTAAGTCATTTGCTTTCAATATCTGGAGCAGATCGAGATTTTATTCTTTCATATTTTCTATCTGAGAAGCACCATTTCAGGAGAGGAAATGCCCCTAGCTTGAACCATCACTCTTTGTTAAGATTGTTTATAATTATATGCCTATAAAGATTTTGCTCATTTATATAAGCTCTGTTCTTTTGCAGTAGCTCACTGATCTCAGTGAAATGAGGACTTTTCAGTGATGAGGAAGTCTGTGCAAGGACATGTTAAGTTAGATTAGGCAATGCCTTGATTTATCAGTATTTATCTATGTTGGAATAACTTTAACTATCCTACGATTAACATCTTCTCTTCCTCTCTTTTCACCCCCCAAAATGTTATAAGTAATAATTTCAAAATATTAATAAGGCAAAGAAAGCCTTTAAATACAGTTGTAAGAAGCAACAAAAGCATTGAATAAAATAAAATAGGAAGGGCAATCCAAGGTGGGAAATTCTAAAAGCAGACTCATAATAGAACAATGGAGATACCAAAACAGTAGAGATGGATATTCTACAAGAGATGCCAATTTGCTCTGTCTTAACTGCTTGGAAGTGGGTGCCTTACAAAACCACTGCAGATTTTGTCTCTGGCAATAATCATAATTACATTGTGTGTTGTTGTATATATGCATACACATACGTATTAAAACTACATGCTCTATATTATATACTATTTTATTATGTTTATTCTTTGATATTTTCCTTTTTGGTCTCTCTGTTCCAAAAGTGATCATATAGTTTTGTACTGTGCTGTCCTCTATACATAAAAAGAGGTAATGATCGTTTTAAAATGACAATCTTTCCTCTTAGTTGTTATATTTGCCTTGGAAATAATAAAAAAAAGAAAGAGAAATCATTTGGTTTGTACCAGACTTCTGAGACAGATCATATCTATCTATATGTATGTATAAAATTGTATCAGATACATCTTATAGGATTTTATAAAATGGATAAGATATATGCAAATCTTATAGGATTTTATGCATACATTTTATTTTGCATTTACATACCTTTTAAAACTTATTAATTTTTGGCTTTTTTCATTTTGAGTATTTTTTATATCCATCGAAAGGCTTACTGGCTAAAAGAACTTTTAGAAAATCCCACTTATTCAGTAATCAAAATTTAGGTTAAAATACAGCATTTTTGAATATAATTAGAATTTTATTATTTTGGATAAAGTTTACAGTGGTATATTTGCTTCTGATAAAAATCTTCATATGAAATATATTCCCTTCTCCTCCTCAAACCATTTAAAAATGTGTGATGCAGTTCAGTAATAGCTAGTAAGGAAACATTATAGACTAAAATTATTGGGAAATGTTTTTTTTAATTTAATATAAATCACATGTGATGAGCAAAGGGTATTAGCAGTGGAGAGATTTTCATTTCATAGAATGACTAATTTTCCAAAAGAATTAGGAATGAAAAAAAGGTCAAATGATGTTTATACCTTAAACTGAACCCCTAACTCTGACTCTCTGAAAGAAGCAAGCAAGAGAGATTATTACGGACAGATAGTACACAATTGACAACAAATGGAATACAAACATTTTAGCTTGTGGAAGTTAAAATATCAGTATCACTGTGATAGACAGAATATTGAAATTTTCACCTTCCCCAACAGACATTGAGAAACAAAGGTGAACTTTAAAATTCTCTGATGCCAAGTGATATCCTTAATTCTTACCATTGGGTACAACTGGGCTGAGGATTTTATTCTGTAAATATCCTGAAGTAGCTGAGATTCAGACCTTTTCAAGACAAGGAGTACCATAACTACCTGCCAAATTGTTATAAATTATATGAGCTGAATATTATTTTTTTAATTCAAAATGTTGTTTACTAGGAATTGAGCTGAAGACATTAAACTTTATTTGCTTAGAACTTCAATAAAAAAGTAAAATAAAAAGTCTAAAAAGCCCTTGTGCTCACACCAGCTAAAATAAAATAATTTATCTGTCCATGATCTAATAATTCAAATACCCAGGATTTTATTATTTTTTTGACGATGGGGAGAGGAGAGAAGAGAACTTTCAGTGTTGATTAATAACATCAACAGAATGGTTTTCATAGATAATTCTGATCTTGGAGCAGAATATAATTTGAGATGGGAGCAGAAAGAAAAAGAGAAGAGGAAATCAGGTTGTTTTGCTTTATCAGAATGATCCATTTCAAAGCATTACTAGAAAAAAGAAATTCATTGGCAGAGGGAAAAAGGGGTCTTTTTATGTTGGATTTTGGGGAGTTGGGTAGGGAGGATTTCAACTCCCCAGCTTTCCTTTCTTTGAGAGTTACCTGTGTTCTAGACTAATTCAGTAAAACAGATTTCCTATTCTTGCTTTAGTAATTCACCTTTGAAATGAAACAGATTAGCTGTTGGCTAGGAGCAATATTTTCTATAGAACAACCTATTTATACCAAGTCTTTGTAAACTGAACCCACATTACTTAAAACCTAAGATCCCCTTGAGACGGTGAGTCACCTACCTGCAGACCCAATATTTGGGACCGACCAATGTATAGGTAAAATAAAAAAAAATGTTAACTGGATAAAATAGCCATGTGCCCCAACAGGAAGTCCCATTACTTGAGTCATTCAAACCTGAACTGGACAAAGAACCAGAGAATGTGCAGTAAGGAATAAACCTACACTTTCAGGGGCAGGGTAAAGATGACCTAATTGTTTCTCCTCTCCACCCTACTCTAATTTCTATGATTTTTTCCTAAGAAAATAGATCCTGCCACACTGTTATGAAAGCTTATGCCCCAACAAGATAGAGCTTCTGATTAAAAACATTGTATAAGCTCACACATTCAAGCCTTGCCATCATCAAAAGGCTTGAACAGGTTGGGACAATTTTCCCCAGGAACAGCACTTTGCTAACACAAAGGAAAAGTGTTGTTTTCATCATTCAAGTTGCTTAAATGCCAGTTCAATAGTATGTTTCTAGTTTGGATTCTGTTTCCTAAAACTGAAATATAAGTTCACCTCTCCCACTACTCAGTCTTTCCTTCACATGCCTGGTGGCCTCATTCCTTGGCATCCAGCATCACACAAACACAGACTGTTGATGTTCTGTTGCAAGCCCAGATTGGGGATCTGCTGGTTTTGTCATTTTTAAGGTCAACAGCTTACCCTAGCTTATTATTTCGGGAGAAAGTATTTATCCCTTTGAGTACTTCTGCACTGGCATGAGGTACGCACCAGTGATACCAAAACCCATTTTACAAGTGTGCGTGTGTGCACAGGCAGGCATAGATGAGTGAGAGAAGAAAGAATGATAAAATTATTTTGTATGCATGAGTTTTATAGGATGTGTTCAAATCTACACTGTATTCTCATGGGAACTGAATAAGGGTTGGGGGAGCTGAGTGAGAGGCAGAAATAAAACAAATTAACTACCAAAATAAAAATAGTTCTCCAGGAAGCACAAGCAGGTATCCAGAGATGGATGTCCCTCCATCTCAAAATAAATTGCCACCACCTATCACAGAACCAGGAGGTGGGAGGCAGACTGAAGCTAGTTTTTCCAATTTTTAGCATAGTTCAACTCCTGGCATTTTTAAGAGTGTGCATGTGCATGTACAAGTGTACGTGTGCGTGTGTGTGTGTGTGTGTGTGTGTGTGAATCCCAGGGTTGGCAATGGAGGAGAGAAAGAGAATAAGGCCCCAAACTGAAGGATTTCATATTCTCACCCCCTTCCCTAAGTCGCTCAGATTTTAAAGCCTTGTGTTCTGGTAGTACAAAATGTAAAAAGAGATAATTGTCAAATTCATGCTGTAGTTTCACCACAGAAGAAAAAGGGTTACAGAGTATTTTCTGTTTGTTTAAAAATTAGTCCCTAAATAAATTTTCAGTGGTCTTTGTCTTGCTAAGCAACTTTATATTGCCAATACCACAACTTCATCCCTCGCTGAAGTACCAGGATCAGCTTTAGCTATTAACTAGTAGAAACAGATTTACAGATGCAACTTTTTTCTTTCCTCTAAAAAAGAGGCAAACTGGATTATAGCAAATAACCTTTAAGATAATTAACTGACAATGCTGCAACTGGCATAAAATCTTCCTTCCGGCGACACCTAATTTAAGTATTACTGGCACAAAGTGGAGACAGATTGTGCATCACCACTGCAATATTTACATAGCAGAAACCCACAGAGCAGGAAACGTGAGGCTCAATGATGCACTAAATTAGGAACAACCATATTCCAGTGTTAATTTGCTTTCTACTCTATCCAAATCTCAGGTCCAGAAATTGGTACAAATGCACATAAAACCGCCCACTTTCAAATGACTAATTCTGAAGAGATGTTTTTCACATTAAAAAAGTTGGAATTTATTTATTCTCCCACAAGAAACATTTAGCTAAACCGTGTTCATTTCATTACAATTTGCTCTTGCTTCAATTTGAAATTATTCTCATACCCATGCTTCACTCATATCTGTACGTTAAAACGAAGAGCCTTTTTATATTTCCCCAGTGTTGGCAATCTATCTAATGCAATGTGGAAAAATGGATTCAGTGGACTTTAAAATTCTGCTTAGGAAAGTAAGGATAGTGAATAAAAAAAATAGCAACCACATGAAATCTTTTCATTTATGGATACTGTCCTGGAAAATCATTAACTGATACCACAGCACAAGTGCATTAAAAAACCCAGCCAAATAGCTATTTTGCTTTCCTTTCTACATTTTAATACTATCTTCAATACTTTTAAAATACCCTTTTACATATTATTATACATAAGGCATTAAACATGACCATTACCTTTCCTAATTGTTGATGTTCTTTAAAAGCCGAAATCAGTTCTTTGGCCCACTTAATTTTTTCACTCGTTGGAGAAAACTGCTCTTGGACCACTGCAATTTGGTTTGGGTGGATCACCTGCTTACCTACAAGAAGATTAATAACACTGGAAACATGAAACAACAAACAGATGTTCAAACAAAATGTTTCAACCACTCGAGGATCCTGAATGCCTTATACACTGTAGGTTAAATAACTAATTATTTTAGGACTTGGAAAAAAAAAAAGACAAGCCACGTAGGCAGACTTTCTCTAGAACTCAGAATAAGAACAAACAAAACAATAGGAGTAATTACGTTTGTTTCCATATAAAAGTACAATTCTACTAATCAACACAGATAATTTCCTATTTCTAGTTACAGGTGTATAGCTGAGGCAAATGCTTTGAGTCAGTGTTTTGACAAGAATTGAAATCTGTCAACCCCTTTAAATGATGATTTTTGAAAATTTCTTTGAGTTAAAACAGAAATGAAATCTAATTAAATGAGGAGTATTAAATTTTATGAGTAACTCTTTCCATATGTTTCAGAATTCTCCCAAGTTACATGATGTGCTTAAGAAGCTTCATTTTGACTTCCATAAAGACCAAAGAAATAAAATGACCAAGACAAACCTATAATTTACTTTCATTTACTATATACACTTTTGCAACAAGAAATAGAAAATCAGTTTTTCAATAAAGTATTTTAATCACCTTTATAAAAGAAAAAGTAAATTTGAGCAGTGTTGAAAAGACTGTGCAGTTTTAGAAAAAAGACTTAGAATTTAGAATTACCAAAGACTATTCTGACAACAGAAACCAACAAAACACCTAGATTTCCCTTTTTGATTGGAAAAATTAAGAGATTTGATTTGTTTCTCAGTTAGCCATATGCTCTCCTTCAAAAGGAACCATTTTTTCTCTCTATGATGAAAATACTGACATCATCTCATATTTACTATAATTTTTCATGGACAGAAATAAAAACCTGACTTTACAGAAAGATCAAAACTGTCAAAGGAAATAATGGAAATGATAGAGATTTTTTAAAAAACAGTTCAACAAATGATCAAGGAAACAGGGAGTTCAATCAGAGCATATTAATAAAATGTATGATAATTTAGTGGCACAGTAATGATGCTATTATATTTCATTACATGACAAAATTCTTTGTCATGTTTATGGATTGAAAATGAATATAGGATTACTAACAACTCACACTGGTGAATCAATTTTGGTGCATTTCTTTCATGTGTATTTTTAGCCTCTAATTTTTTTTTAGCATTTAGTAAATATAATTTTTATCCTTTATGTTTTGTAAAGTAAGAGTTTTACTAATGTCATCATCATATTTGAGTCAAAATAAGATGACATTTGTATTTAAAATGTTTATTTCAACATTTCATGCGGGAGAAGTATGATTCTTTGGGATGATATCATTAAAACAACCGTAAGTAGCCTTTTCTTGCACATCTATGACTACAGACTACAGATAAAACAAGATTTTGGCAAAAAAAATCTGTAAAAAGTAAATATATGTTAAATCATTTGGATAATAATTTCTGAAAAGAAATAAAATTTTTGATATCAGATTTCTTCAACATTAGGTGCTGAAAAGTTTATTTTGAAAATCAAATTGTGACACTATTACTAGGAACAGAAGCCGGGTGCATATTGGCATTCAGCTCCCACTCAGAGTTGATACTGAATTTTAAACCTGTATACGTAATTCATATTTATATCCAAAGATTCAGATTTCATGGAAACAATTTGTTTTAGGTTTTCAAATTGGAGAACAAGTCTAGTCTGCATAAAACATTACAAGACTAATGTACAATAAATAGTTTCCAGACTTGCCCCTGGATTTGGGGAATGAAAATGATATTTCAAATAGATGGAAACAGACAAACTCTATCAACAGTGATGCTAGAAGGTAAATTTCAGAAAATATCTTACATGAATTTTATAGTGTTGGTTTCCCTTTGGTTATGTCTTATGTATCCCAACAACTGTATAATAGCCTTTAATGCCATGCAGGAATGAGGCAAATATTTTATACTCAAGTGTTGTTATTGACAAGTTACTGAGAGGGTGCAAAATTGGAAGACATTAAAATTTATGACCATGAAATCCTTTTTACAGTAGTACTTGATATATCGTGCTTTAAATCAATACCTGTCAAGTCTTTTAGGTAACTGTATGATGGTGTCATTTTTGTCTTCTACAAAAGACTTAGAAAAAGGAGAAAACCTATAGTGCTTCATATTTATATCTTTCTTCCCAGCATGTAGTAGTGGAAAAACTATAATGATGAAGTCAGCTGTTCAAGCTTTATTCTAAGGTTTACTTTTTTTGCGGTGTAATTTTTTTAAAACATCTTTTGGACAGAAAATATTCTAAGTTTAATGACCATTGACATAGCTAAGGCACTGACTTAAAAATCAACCCCTATGGATTTTGACTCTGTAAAACAATTTAGGGTATAAAAATAAATGCCAGCCCAGTGCTGAGAAATCACCCAGGCTATGTCCAAGACAAAAATCTTAAAGAAGAGATAACTCACTTAAAACATGTCATTTATAAGTGAGAGCCTTGACTTTCTGGATCCTGCCTAGGAAGAGCTCTCCCTCCCCAACTACATGCAATGGACACTTTTCTTCTATCAAAAAGTGAATTTTTAAAAATTGCACAGCTTGTTTAGTATATTTTGTTTCTTTGTGATAAGACAACATGTAGCAATTAAATGCTAGGATAAACAGACCCTAAGTAGCATAAAAGATAAGTCATTACAAAATCTTTAATTGACATGCTGAAAGCTAGCAGGGATATGCAAGGGGTTTTTTTTCTATTAAAAAAAGTGCTTTTGGTAACATGGCTTCTCGAGTCAAAAGTTATTGATTTTTACTCCCTATTGGCCTATCTGTGTGAGTATGGGTAGGCTTGATTCTTTCCCCATCTTCCTAACATCGCCCCCCCACCCTTCACCTCCCTCAGTTCCCTTCCATATCTCCCTACACACACACACACACACACACACACACACACCACACTTTTTTTGTGTGTATGTGATTTTCAAGGTCCTGAAGTCTAAGAGCAGCATTGATGGGGCTGCAAGTTCATACTAATGAGTCCTGTGCCCCCTGTAGGTCTCTAAACCTGATCTGAAATAATTTGTTCTCTATGATTGAATTTAGGATCTAACTTCTCTTAACACTAACTTTTTTTGGGTTGAATAATCCAGCCACTTGCCAATAATAAAGCACTTGCCTAATCTGTAGGCAAAAAAGATGCCTCTCTGAAGTAAGCCTAGGTCATAATGAGTGATAGTGACACGGGCCACTGTAGACTTCGTGTTTGTTTTCTGTTTTTATTGAATTAGTTTCCATTTCAAAGCAACATCTGGCTGCTTGGCAGCCAACCCTACACATCTTAGGTTTACAACATCCATGTCTGTTGGGCAGACTGCGTGAAATCTTTCCCAAAGTTGTCAATTTTGGCCTCATCTTAACTAGCCATCAGGAAGAGAGACAGGTGTAATAGGGCCACCCACAAAACAGTGACATTACTGATGTAGCAGAATGACTGTTTTCCTCCTCAATTTGCATTCAATTTAGTGAAAATGAATTCAAGTACTTGAAATTTGACTATATTTAGTGGTATCACTAAGGGACCCTGTTTGTCAAACATTTGTGGATAAAAAGACCCCAAACAAAAATCTGGGTTTACTTAAGTCTTAAAAGAGAAAAAATACTTTAAATATGAAATAATTATTAAAATTTTTTTCATTAAAGTTATCAGCTACTAAGATCATGTTTCAAAAGATTCTTTCAATAATATTTGCCTAGTAACCTTTAAACTGACATTTTTGATTGTGATTTCTTCTTTGTGGTTTGAGGGTGTTTTAATTTTTAATACAAGTACAAGAAAACCCTATTTTAGTTTATTCTTCCTCTCTTTGGTTTTTTTTTCTCTTTTTTTCTTTCTTTCTTCCCTCCTTTTTTTTTTTAGTTATAGAATCCCATTGTGTATATGTCAAACAATAGATTTCTATTGCAAAAACACAATCTTTGGTTGCTACCCCGGCTCATAGGGGTGTCTGAGTGATCTGGTACACCAATCGCTGGATAGCAGCCTGCATTACAGGGCTTAGTTGCAAGGAGCCTGCTGCTCTCGCTGCCTGCCAGTACCCGTAGGTGTCGCCAGGTGCACAGACACTTACTGAGAGGTAGGGGGATGAGAAGAAGGGGGTGGGGAGAGAAAAAAAATAAGCCACAGGGAAAAGCAAATCTTAGAAAATGTCAGCAAAATCACTTTTAAAAAATGAATTAGTCCTTTTTTTCTTAGAAACTTCCCTCTATCTTGTGTATGCCCCCCCCAGTCTAATAATAATTTACTCAAAACACAATTCCCCCAAATCCAGTAAAAATAGCAACAACAAAAAAAGAGTCAAGAACAAGGGGAAAACAGGCCCATAAGGAATCTAAAGAAAAAGATGTGACAGGTGATGACATTTTAAAAGTTCATAAAAAACAAATAATGTTACTTCTTCCCTGACATGCGTGCAATCGATACTTTTCACCAAATGTGGCTTTTCAATGTTTAAAATCATGGGAAAAGTGCAGTTGTTTGGGTACTTATTTATGTTAGAAGGCTATATTTTGAGTATTTTGTTTTCGTTTCTAGGGTTTATACCATATTAAACCAGACTTGGCTTTAAAAACATGATTAGGAAAAAGAAAGGAAGAAAAAACATGATCAGGAAACCATACCAGTAAAGCCCATGATGGCTCCCTCTCTTGACTGCCTGCGAAGCCCGTCTTCATCCCGAAAGTCGATGTACACCAGATCTATGGCTTGTAGACCAAAGGCTTTTGCTACAACGATAATCTTTTGCCGGGCATAGAGAATATCTTGAGTTTCTTTACTACTTGTTGCACCTGAAAATGGGTTATTATAGACAAAGGAGAATGTTTGGCTTTGGAAGATTAACACAAGTCTTTACAGTTAAAAACATAGTTTTTCTTTTTATGGAATTACAACTACCAAAATGATGATCTAAAGATAGATGAAAGGGGTTGGCTTAAACCAAAGCTGAATCATAAGCAATATTTCTTCCTTCCTTCCTTCCTTCCTTCCTTCCTTCCTTCTTTCCTTCCTTCCTTCCTTCCTTCCTTCCTTCCTTCCTTCCTTCCTTCCTTCCTTCCTTCCATCCTTCCTTCCTTCCGTCCTTTCTTTCTGTCTACGTCCCAAAAATCTTAGTGCAATTTAAAGCTGTTTTAGCTATAAAAGCTTAAAACTGCACTAAGGTTTTTGTCATACACATAATATATGCATATATTATTCCCATGTTTATCTTGAAGTATTTTTTTTCATAATATACGTGAAAAGTTACATTTTGTCTCAGATAATAACATCGAGGTAATCTAGATCAACAATGACTTTTGATAAATTTTTCCTTCTTTCTTTTGATTATATGCTTTTGAAAACCATTAAATCAAATCAATAATAGTAGTATTACACAGGTGGTCTTGCGTCATCTAAGGAAATAGTTAAAAACTCTCTCTGAGAATAAAACAATAGGCTTCTCTTTGCAAATCCTTTCATAAATAATATCCTATATCAAATCTTTAAACTTCTTTGGATAGAAGATTTGAAAAAACTGAATGCCACACTGACTTCTGACATTCTTTGTCCTAAGTTCACAGAAATTCCTGACAATATAACGTGCTTATATGGATACCAGTATTAAATAAAACTTTGCTTCATTCCACTCCAGTCTCACTATTTTGATGTGGGCTATGAAATTGCCTGAGATAGTACAGTTATTTCTGTCAATTCTAATTGTAGGTCTGAAAACAATGTGATTTTTTTTGTGATATTGTATTTCTAAATATACTTATTTTTCCAGTTATGTTTACATATAATTCACAATTAGCGTTTATAAGAGTCTTTAAAACAATTGTGAAGGATGTTGTAGGACGTGGGGGACTATGGGTATGGAATACTGAATACATTGTTAGATATAGCTGATATGTCAGTTATTTTGGTCGAACTGTCTTCCCCCCACGATGACTTTCTTTTAAAATCTTTGTACAATGAATAGCTTACTGGATAGGGGAGAGGACCTGGATATACTTGGAAATGAATATGATGTAAAAATAAAATATATCAACAGCATTTTTAAAAATTCAAGGAGAGAGTGGAATCTTAATACATATTTAAAATGCAAAGGGTTACACTATATATTTTAGAGGAAATTTGAGATTTTAAAATTATTTTAATCCACCATTTTTCATATAGAAAATACCAATCAGATCAAGTCAAAATTTCATGGGAAGTCGGAATCACCACAAATTATCCATGTTTGAAAATAACCTGGTAATTGAATGTTTGTAGTACAGATTGCCTTTAAATAGATAGGAAAAGAAATTACTTTTAAATCATGTAGTTGTAGAGAGTTAATCTAGACATTTAAAAATATGAACAATAAATCTGTATCACATTACCTAACTTTTTTGATGAGATAACAGGTTCTTTTACATTATTTAATTCTTGAATAATAATAATAATAGTACCTCAGTGGTCTACAAACGGGTTTATGATGCATGGCCAAAATTTTGGAAGAAAGATTTCGAACATTATAGTATACCTAACAATGACTTCATCAAAGACCACAACCCGAACAGGCTACTGAATATCAATCCTTTTATGAACTATGGAAATACAAATTAATATGCACTCAAATATTTAGAACCTATGCTAGCCCGGAAATCCTCTCCTCCAAAAACGACTGCGTCTAGATGAAGACCAGCTGGAGATCCAGTCTTCAGTGTTTCTTCACAGACAGCCTTTAAAAGAATTCAACAAAAGTGATTTTCATAGAAATGTTAGCACCAGAGAAAAGAGTGAGATATAACAGTGATATGTCCCTATCTAAATCTTGACACCTTTTGGCTGTAATCAGCCCAAAACACAGTCTCAACTCTCCCTGTGTGAAAGGTATTCACCTCTATCAATAACAGATAAGACAATGAGTGTAGATGTAAGACCTGTATTTGGTGCTGCTGCTTCTACAGAGTTTACATTCTTTAGGTTATAACATTTGGGCAAAATTTAACTTGATTGCACTAGAAGTTGGCTGTATGCTTTCCTCGATTCCTCCTGCTTGAAGATGCTGACTGTGTCTCAACATTTTGACGAGGTAGCTTGGGAATTTAAGAACGAATTAAAGTATTGGCCACCGATCTGACATTAGCAGCAGTTTTCTTAGTACTTCTTTTGGGGAGACAATACAATTCATAAACATTCAAACGCAGTGCAGGAAATTAGAAAGTGCAACAAGTTGAGTCTGATGTATGAACAAACATACTTCAACTGCGTTTTGCCAAACCGAGGCTCTGATAATGGTTGTTGTGCTACAAATATGGTGATGTGAGTGTACATAAATAAATGGGCAGAGATCACATCTGGTATATTTTCTGATATATTTCATTTTATCTCCTGCAGTTGTTAGGGGGGATGCCAGTGTACTTGAGGAAAATGCTAAACACAGATTAAAACTGTTGATAATTCATGATGACTGTGTTTTTGGGGTAATGCTTTTCATTATATTCAGGGACTAGGACAGGTTATAAGAATTTGTGGTTTAGCTATATAAACACACCAACTATCAGGCAGGCCTTATACCAGTTCTGGAAGTCCTTGCAACATACCCCTCCTACACAGTCCAATAGACAACTTTCCGTTTGGAATATTTTCTCAAGTACATGGTCACTCCAGAAGAGGCATTTGGTTTTTTTTTTTCCTTTGTCACCAGTGATTTCTGCTCTCTACCCCTACCCAAACTCCCCCACTTCCCCCATCTCTTTCCATGGAAACCTAGGCTAGAAACTCAGAGAAAGGGGTACTATGTTAGAGGTATATAGGTCCATTAGATTGATGAGGCATTTTAAGGCAAGTTTATAAATACCTACTTTTTGAGAGAGAATGAGATAGCCAAGGCAGCTAATTTAATAAGGCAACATCCACTATTGCTGATATCTTTGGAACATTTTTGGATTTCTTTGAATTACTATCACATGCCCAGATTAAGCAAAACTGGAAAATGTTGTCACCCATTTAACTTTTAAAATTCTCCTTTTAAAAAAAATCAGATTCTAGCTGTAACATCTTGCAGCATGCAGGGGTATAATATACTGGAGCATATTTACCTGTTCTAATATGGAAAAAAAACATGTAAGGCACTCTAAACCACATGTCAACACTCATAAACATTAACCTTGTCTATTTTCCATCACGTGTATCACAAATACTATAGGTCATGTTCAGTGAAGGCATGCCAGAAGATGTCACAGTCAAAATATGTTTTTTCAAAAGGAGAATTTAAAAAGTTAAGTGGGTAATGGCATTCTCCAGTTTTGCTTAATCAATTTAGGCATGTGATAGTAATTCAAAATTTGCATTTTATTTACAAGATAAATGGATGACAAAAGTTATTACTGGAAAGGCATGGTATCTGGAGGAGACATTTCCTTGAAATATTTAGAATTTTACTAAGGAAGTTTTTTTTTCCTTTGTACTTAATGAGTCTTTTTGTTATTTTCTAAGATGCTCTCGATCAATTTTGTCAGTCCTAATGAACAGATGGTGATTAATGTTTACCTAGCTTGTGACTCTGTATAGGAAAATATTTTTTTTAAGATGATAAAACAGATTAATGAAAGGAAAGCTCTCTGTAGGTGACTTATAAAATGTTAACTCTTCAATCACATCATTCTTTTCTTACCTTAAAATTGAGCAAACCCATGGCAGTTTCCACAAAAGGGATTAAATTCATTGGTTCTACAAGTGTTCGGCCTTTTAAGTGGAATAAAAATTTGTCTGAAAACTAAAAATCAGAAGAAATGTCATTGGTGATTATAGATAAAAATCAGTTTATCGATTGTTGAAATTTAGACATACAAATAGCACTGTCATCTTTCACCTGAGGAAGCAACCCTCACACACACACACACCCCCTCTACTTCCAGGCTTATTTGGTCCTCTTATCCCCCAGCCCCCAAACCAAACAAACACGAAACAGAGAAAAAAAAGTACACACTCCAAGCTCCAATGATAAAACCCTAAGTATCAAGTTTGAGGCCTACGATTTGGAACTACAGCACACTCAGATTCTGAAGTTTTCATGGTTTCCTTGCAAAAAGATTTACTTAACACCTATTCCCTCGCTTGGTTAAATGCATATCATTAGGCCCTTAAAACAATGAACAGTTGCTCTACCTGTTATTGTTTTTGTTTCATGCCCAAGACTGACATCACTGTAACTGTTCAGCAGCCTTCTAAGTGGCATCCATATTATTCATTACAGCACCATTACCCTTTGTTCAGAGGCTTTTCTTCATAATTTTTTAGCTTACCTAGGAAGACCTTAAAAAGGAAGTTTAATTCTTTGAAGACCAAAGCTTTCCAATTTTTTCCATGAGACCAGTTCACAGCTAGCTCTGAGCTGCCAGTGGGGTAGCCCAAATTCCAAAATCTATCATCTGGAAACATACAAAAGCTCTTGCACAGATTTTTTTTAACCCCCTTTTCAAAAGGGGAAAAAATACTCCTAAATTATAAATCTATTATGTTCATCTAGATCGTATAATTTGTGGGGAGATGAAAAAAATCACAGGTATGATAAAGATATTTTTGTAAATAAGGACAAAAATAGCATATATATCCGTTTTAAATTTAAGGAATATTCAACCATTAATGGATATCAAAGGAAAAGGGAATTTTAATCATCTCTCCATTCAGTCTCAGTTGGGTAAATCATATCTAAGAGATTTGCATAAATATAAACCATCAAAGACTTTTCATCTTCAAAGGGGGTTTCAAGACCCTATAAGCTTTGTACTGTAATCATCACAGGTCACAACCCTGCAGGAAAAAGGCTGCTATGGCAACATAAAAAACTAATGCTTAAGGCTTAGCATAATATTCTGACTAATAGAAAGGAAACTCATTTTAAAAGCTGGCAGCCTATTTACCAGAAGCGGGATTAGAGGTGTTATTTCCCCTTTTAGCTTCCCCCCTCCTTTCCCAACCCCCCCATGCCTAAAAAAAAATCTAATCACTGAGATCTTTAAAAAGCTTTTGAGCAATTTGCAGTAACTTTACAATTAGGCTAAAATAAATCACAGCTTTCAGTAATGAAGAATTATTCCCAGTCTCCTTCAGGGTCCTCCCTCTCCCCTGTCACCACCCCCACCCCTCTTCATTTTCTTCAGGCATCATCATCTTTCGTAACTTGTCCAGTGAAAGGGATAACTCAGTGAAAACAGTAAGAATGAACAGAATAAGCTTCAATTGAGATAGATAAAAAATGTTGGCTTTAATCTAAGTTAAGAGAAAACAGACATTTAAATCACATGTCTAACGCTGGAAATTGGGTACTAAAATATGTGTGATGTTAGTGTTAACTATGTCTGAATATTTAAAAACTTTTGTTTAAAAATGAGAAATGCTAGATGCCTCATTATCTGGGGCAGTAGTTTTAATCAGAGAAATCATCTGGTTTAAAAATAAGCAAAACTCCATTTCTCTCTTCTTAACAACAAAAACTCCCTTATAATATCATTTGTTTTTAAGTTAAAAAGGACATTTTAAATTAAATATTCTTGCCCATCCTCCTCTTCCTCCTCCTTCTCTTTCTTAAAAAATTGCTCTAAGTACTAACACAAAAGGTAACTAGTGGAGAAGTTTCAATTAATTTTTTCAAAAGGAGACAATTAAATGTTTCCGGCCTGGTAAAGTGTTCATTTCAGTGAGGTGGAGGGGACGGGATGGGGGGAGGAGAAGAGGGGGGGAAAATCACAAAGAGATTGGGGAGGAGAAGAAGTAGCAGGCCTCAGCAATTCTTTCAATTCCAGTGCACACCCAATAGTGTGTTGGGAAGAATGCACACTGTTCAGGATTTGTGGGAGAATTGTCCCATTACAAAGGAGGGAGAGTTACGCTTGTTATAGTCCAATAAGCCATGCCAGTCAAACAAGTACCCACACTAGGGACAAAAGGAGAGCAAGAGATTCTCAGACAAAAGAAAACAAGGAAGCCCATCTTTTAGTTCTGCGCATCAGCCTCGAGGTTTTATACGGCACATAAATAAAAAAAGAGAGGAAAAAAATAAATAGCAAAAGCACTTCTGTTAACTAGGGAATCATTTAAAAAAAGCACAAACTAGATGATCTAAATTCCAGCCTAATTTATTAAGTCAAGGATTAGGCCAGTGGGAAAGGAGAAATATTGAATAAGGCATAGTCTAAAATGAAAACTGATTGTGTGTGTGTGTGTGTCTGTGTCTGTGTTTTTAAGTAAATGAAACTGATGTTAAGTGTGGAGCCAAACAGGAAGCCTGCCTTCAGACTGCATTCCAATTCAGAATATGCTTTGGTTGCAAGAATGTCCTTCCTACATCCACAAACCACAACCTATATCAGTTTCTTCGTTGCAACCCCTTGGAAGCCAACTCTGGTAGATTTTAATTAATTTTTGGTCTCTGAATAGGAGTCGTCAGAAAGAATGTAGCATTTCTGCATGTCTTATGAAAGGGGAGGGAGAATTCTGCTGTGTAGTATAATTCTGAAGTGTGTATTGCTGTGGTCTCATATGCTCCCACCTCCCAGATGTGATGGGCATGCTGGAAATATCCAGCAAGTTTGCCTCCTGCCTTTTCACCCCTTCTCTGCAAGGAGAGAGCCGCACAATGATGTGCGATTTCCTTCTACAATACAGAATTAGGGCACCCTCCTAAATAAAATCGACTCCCTTTTAACAATTAAAACAATTAGAGTATAATTAGACCTATTTCAAAGTTTTCTTAAGTAATTTGAAATGCCAGCCATTTTACATTTCAAGTTTTTATTGGCTGAAAAAGTCAGTCATGAAACACAAACACACCTGTCAGCAATTAAAAAGGGAAGAACTAGAAAGCTGTTCAGGAAATAATATCTGTGCTAATTAAAAACACTAGTTAAAAGCTTCCTGTTTATTCCTCCAGTTGCCCTAAGGAGTGACCTTTTCCTCCCCTTCTTTATGTTCATTTTTTCATATGTGGCTTGGGTGTTTTTGCTCTCGATGATTCCCAGTGAATCTTTGTAAAGCCTGTTTCCATAGCTGGGCCTTTCAGGTGGCAGCAGTGGGTTTAGGGTCCGGCAGGGTGCAAGAAAGGATCAAATTCTCAGGCAAGTCGGCTTCCGGGATTGCCCTGCTGCCACTGTGAAGGCTATTGAAAGGTATTCCCCTCCAACACAAATCTGATTACAAAGCAGAAAGGTTATTATTATTTTTTTTTTAATGCTTCTTTCTTAGGGCCACTGAAGCTGCTCTGCAAAGAACTTTGAAAAAAAAAAAAGCTCCGATTGGGAGGCTATCAATGGAATGGATGCCTTCTTAGTCCCATTAGTTTTTAAGTGTCCCTTTCCTTCTTGCTACACTGCATGTGTGCTTTTTAACAATTTATGTCATAAAAGTAGTTGTGTTACTACTGATCAATAGTTCTTATTAGGTCTTGGGCCTTTCATTAAAGCAACAATAGTAGCAGATCATTGGTTACTCACCCATCGTATTTCTTCAGGATTTTCAACCTTTGGCAGCATCAGGCTGGAAGGAAGGACCTGGGATTGCAGCAGGGCCTCCAAGTCTTTCTCAGCAAGACCACTAGAGACTGCGTTGATCCTTACACACTTTTCAGTAGGGCCCAAATCAAACTCTTCTAGGGTCTTCACTATTCTCAGTCTTGCTTCCTCCTATAATCATGAACAGAAGGTATTTCTTAAATTTATTTTTCCATCGAGTGGATTACATGAAGTTGTAAACAACATAGCCATTTCCAAATCAGAGTGTCACTCAGACATTTCCTCTACAAATATCTTTCAGTAATGTCCGAGGTTTACTAAACACTGGCCATGGCTACCATCACACACACATAATGAACATGGGTTAAAATCTTTCTATAAGAATCTTTCTTAAAATCTTTCTTTAAGTCTCTTTCCCAGCACCTAATACTGAGTAACAGGTTCATAGAACAGATAGAAACTTTAACAAATATTTATTGTATGAATGAAGGAGTGAACATAGGGCATATCAGTTTAAAATCTAGCAACAATAACAATATTCTGGTGGTTCATCTGTACTTTTACATAAGAAGAGATAATTTGTTTTTCCACATACATCTTTCTGCCTTTACTGTTTTTCACTCAGTCTTTTAAACTGAGTTGAATCTTGCCACTCAATTTAAAGAAGCTTGTGTGAGCCTGACACCATGTCCTATAGGGCAAGCTCCAAACTATTCAGCTGGAAAGCAATCCTATCACAAAGAGGCAAAGATACTTCTCCCTTGAAGTTGACAGAGACTTTGCTCACTGGTCAAAAAAGCCTGCTTCAGTATATGAATTTTATCTTGGGGGGGAAAACCATCTGAAATGAAACATAAAAAAAATTGCCCGAGATGGGGTGGCAGTGGGAGAGAAGGAGAAAGGATGGAATTGGAGGGGGGTGGGGGGCGTCTGGGGGGAGGAACGGAAGCATCACGGAGAAAGAAGGCTTTGGGTTTGCTGCTTCCTGCCAATTTCAGTTTCAAAAACAAATTCCTCCAACTTGCCAACAGCCTTCAACAAATTCTCATTGTTGGAATGAACACTTATCAAAAGTAGTTTCATTTGGTAAGGGTTTTTTATGATACTAATAAAACTTTAAAGCTTCCCCTACCACTGATGAATGTTTTGTTTTTTTTTTTAAACAATATGCAGTTATCTGGACGGCACTACTTCTCTGGGAAATAGGCAAACCAAAGGCATGAAGTATTATCCAAGGCCATATTCAGGCTAATACTAATCAGTGAGACAACACATGACAGTAGATTTAAACCAGACGGATGTAGGTCTCTGGCTGTGAGTGGAAGTAGAGAAGCTTTCCAAATGTGGCCTGAGTTAAACAGTGTGAGGAAACAGTAGCTTACAGTTGTCAGGTCAGATCAGAATAAGGGCTCTAAGACCACTTTAAGACAGCTTGTGGTGTCCTGATTTACAGGGCTGGGGCTGCCAATAATTAGGCTAAGTTCAGACAGTGGTGAAGGATGGCTCCCACCAACTAAAAGGAAGGTATAATGAAGCGAAAGGTTAACAAACTTGAATCAAACGGCCTGTGGCTCGGCCCTGCCCCATCCTTTGGGCCTTTCGAAAGCTATAAGACATGAATGCACTCCCTCCTCACCTCGGCTTTTAGAATTCTCAGCTTCCTTCAAAGCTCAGCTCAAATGCTACCTCTTACATGAGGCCTTTCCTGATCCACGCCCCCCCCCCCAGCTGCTAGTCCCACCTCCCCCCCACCCCATTACCTTGTATATATTCTGTCTCTCTTTTCAATCAGCTTATATGTCTATGTGTTATCTCTTCTGTTAGAATATAGTCTCCTTGAGGGCAGGGGCTGATTCATGTTTGCTTTTGTAGCCCCAGCACCTAACCTGGCACAGAGCAAACTCATAAATGCTTGATGATTTATTGATGTCTGTCCATCAATATTCCATATACTAAATATAGTGTTGCATGCCTATGATAAAACTGCAAGTTCAGAGGTTAACTCAATAAAATGCTGCTAAAGCAGCAGGGCTATAGAGAGAAATTCCACAAATCCTCGTCATGAGTTGGTCCCCTTCTGTCCATGGCTTAAACCTGTGCAGTATACTGCATTGAACTGGCTCAGTGCTCTGTTGCAAACATTTCCACTTAGTGGTCTAATTTTCACTACAGCAAGTCAAACTCAAGCTGTGTCTATACGGAGAGAAATGGAGGGCTGGGGCAATTATCTGGACTATAGAGGTAAACGTAGGTTTAAAAAAAAACTCAGATCATCTAAATAATTGTCTCACTTCTCCACTTTGCATGTGTAGACACAATCTCAGTGATGTGGGATTCCTGGCAATGTCAACTTGCTAAATTGTTATTGTTGGAAGAGAGCAAAAGCTGCCCTCTAAGCTGTTTTGAGGTTCCACTTGGATTTGAAGTGGACGATTAGTTCAAAGCTCATGCTCTAAGCCCATTTGTGATTTTAACTAACGTTGGATTGCCATGGTTTCGGCACACTCTGCTCTACTTAGGAAAATTCAGACCTTGTGAAATTGGCTGCAAATGAGGGACCCAATTCCAATTTCGGGCATAATCTGATTAGTATTTTTCACGTTATAACAATGCACAGTGAACACTCAGCATTTTATTAGACTTCCCCCCCCCCCCACCTTGGCCCAGAATTAAAATCAAGCCATCTCTCCATACCACCATCCTGGGCCTTTCAAAAAAGAGAAATTCTGTCTTTTTAGGTATATTTCCACACAACACCCTTAATAACAGGCTGTTGCTTGTTGCAATTTACATAAACTAAGTGTGCATCCCTCTGGTATGTATCCCAAAATATCCAACAACTTCACTGAATTTACACCAACCAACAAGCATGTTGGGTTTTTTTCTTTTGGTATTTTAATGGTGAAATATGTTACTGTGCTAGCAAACACACCCATGCCATCTGTTGGGTTGAAAAGAGAGTCAGTTTCTGAGAACAATTAAGTTTTAGTTCTGGGTGTTTCAGCCAGAGAACCACATTCCACTCGATAATGAAAAAAAAATTATATTCTTTCTCACCTCTTTTTCTCAATCCCTCTTTTCTGCTTTCGTCTAGGCTTCTCCCACCTTTCTCCCATCTCATCAGTCTCTCTCCCTCTCTCCTTCTCTCTCTCCTCTCCCTCTCCCTCTCTCTCTCTCTCTCTCTGTCTTTTCTCTCTCTCTCTCTTTCCCTCTCTCCCTCTCCCTCTCTCTCTCTCTCTCTCTGTCTTTTCTCTCTCTCTCTCTTTCCCTCTCTCCCTCTCCCTCTCTCTCTGTCTCATAAATACACACATACATCTCCATCTCTGTCATGTCTCATTCTTCCTCTCTTCCCTGTCCTCACACAAATAAACACAACCAAACATACGTGTATCTCACTATCACTTTTCCTTGTCTTTTTCCTTCTCATGGCTGGCCTTATGGCCCCACAACTATGATCTTGTTAGATGTATTACTAACTACGGAGCAGACGGATAGACACCAGCTTCTCAGAGTAGCTGTTAGGCTCATGCAGATGGAATTACTGCAAGGTAAGTGCTTCCTGGGGAAAGTAAGAAAAGAAAACGAAAACACAAATCAGGTCCCGAAAAAATAAAGGAAAAGGTTGGTGATTTTTTTTAAGACAGTCAGTCATTCAAAACCATAAACTCCTTGTTTTATATTCTAGAGGCAAAAATAGGATATTAAAATGAGTTAAAAAGAAACTATACTGTTTTGACATTATGTGGAAGACTGCTTGGGTAAACAATATTAAATGCAGAAAAAGCCTGTTTCCTTAAGATCCAACAAGGCTACAGTATTGGCAGAGATGGAAAAATAGAATTAAATAGTTAGATTAGATCCTTTCTAATAATACCTCATTAAACAAACAGCACACTCTGTTCCATAATAAATCAGTATTAATGTATAATGAGAATTTCTCTTCAAGGACCATCAAATAAAGGAATGGAATTGAGCATGCAATAGATTATTCCCAGACACACATTCTAAAAACTGGTGCGTGTTAAAGTTTCAACTTGTATTGATCCTTCGTGCTATGGCTGGCTACGTGGTGGACCAGTGGCTAATGAACACATCCTTAGACATAACCCACTGTAATATTTGACTCTGTCTGAGTGAGGAACCAAGGCGTATTGTGATTTCAGTGACTCTATATTCCCATCACCTGGGAAAGAGAAGGCCTCCATGACGTAGCAGAGCAGATAAATCAACCATCACCATGACATACAGACACTGAAATTAAAGAAGAAAACATGCATGCAGTTGGTTCAATTGGCACCCATTAAAGCTAATAACTAATCATCCTTGCAAGTTTCTATCTCTGAATTATCAAATCTGCAAAGAAAACAACATCCGTCCACTTTTACACTCCAGTGGAAGAGGTGGTCCCTCGCGGCAGGGCGGCACAGTCTCGCCATCTGGAGAATAAATCGAGTGTGAAGTACAGTATAGTTTGGGACCAAGCTCCGTGGCGGCAGCCCAGCAGTCAGTTCATTAGTTCCAAACTTCCAGGGATTAGAGCAGCATCAATTCTACTGTCGGATAGGATGAGACAGACAGAATACCAGCGTCAAGGAGGAATGTGACAACTAAGAAGGAGCCCCTTGGGCTTATTTATAAAACTACAAAGTATAAACACACCTAAATAAATGCCTTAAATAATAGCATTATCACAGTTTCATAACATCTGAATTAGCACCCTTCCCTTGGCCCCTCACCCCCACCCCAAAGCTGTATGTTAATGTATAGCAATTTCAGTGACAATGGGCAGGAGGCAGATTTTCGAGAACCCCAAGTTCAGGAAGAACCGTAGTATAAAAGCGGTGATACAAAAAATGTAGATATGAGATCTAACTGAAATGAAATGAGATGTAGCTACAATGTCTACAGGGTCAGAAAAAAGTATGTATAATATATGTATATGTGTGTATACGCACATACACAATCTATATATGTACATACACAATTTTCACCCCACTGACTACCTCATCTTAGAAAACTACTTACTCAAATTCTTTTATTTACTTGTTATCCTCTTAATTTTTTTCTTAGAGGTTTATGAAAAGTTTACCTTTCTTAGCCTCAGTTTCCTTATTTGTAAATGGGATGATAACGCTCGACCACCTAACTCACAGGTTTTTTGTGGAAGGTACCACTTAATGAACCTTAGACACTGTACAAATACAAGTTATTGCTATGATTATGTATCACTTTTTAATACCAGGTTAAAGAGGAATTAGATGAGCTACATGTAATAACAGATTATAAAAACGTGTAAAGAAAAGTTCAAAGTCATGTTAAGTTTCCAAAAAAAAAAAATTGCGTAAGTTATTTTGTTGCAACATCTCCTCTTATACATTACTTTTTTTGGTTATGTCTTATATGGTTTTTTTTTAAAGTTTGGTTAATGCCTTTTGTTTTTCTTGCCAGGCATTTTGCATCAAGCTTCCCATTTCTATCAGCTTCTTCAATTGAGCCCTTCCTCGCTTTATTGTTTTTTTTAAAAAAATATTTACATTAAAAACTGAAGAACTTTCGGACACACAATAGTTTGTCAATTTTATAGTTGTATTTGCTTTATTTTTTCTACACGTGTAGAAAAATTAATTGTGGTCAGCAACATTGAGCCTCTGATTAGAGAGAGTCCTGATGAGGAAAAAAAAAAAAGGCAATTGTTATACAGGGATGCTATAACCTGGCCACTGTGCGGTTAAAGGACAAGAGACGGCTGAGCTTTGTAGTCTTTGTCAGCATGCATGGCAAAAAAAATATTTGGGGAGAAAAGAAAACTACAATACTGGGCAATAATACACCTTTCTAGAAATAAAGTGTATATTACTTTGAAGATGTATGTATTTGTCTAACCAGATTTAAGTTTCTGGACATGTTAATCACCTTTATGACATGATATAGTGGAGATTCATGATGAAATGTAAGATCTGGTTTCTTTCATTACAAATAGTCAGATAGCAATATTCTTCATGTCCACTTGAAGTCTTAATAAAAAACAAATCTCTGAAGTCAGACTGAAACCAAAAAGCTTGGAGAGTACGGGAAAATAGCCCAACATCAAAAATTTTAAAAAAAGAGTATATCCTGATAAATGACTAAAATATTACTTCACCTCTTTTAGGAGGGAAATTAATTGTTTTTCATGCTTATTTTTATTTGCATTTGAGGTCATGTCTTAAACAACAATAACAAAAACAAAAGCCAATAATACAGAAATAATAAAATTAGGATGGACTTTCACTTGCCTTCTGACTCTGCTTTCCCCCCCCAAACCGATCTTTCAGAACCAATAATGATGATAATGATGATGATGATGATAGCTAACATTTATATAGTACTTACTATGTGCCAGCCACAGTGCTAACTGGTTTACAATCATTCTCTCATTTGAGCCTCACAACGACTCTAGGAGGTAGATGCATGAAATTCAGAGGAAGTGCCTGAAGCTGACTGAGTAGGGCAGTCACAGAGTAAGATTTGTGCTTATGGAAAATTACTTTGGTCATTGTTTGAAGGATAGACTGGAGTGGGGAGAGATTTAAGGCAGGGAGATCAAGTAACAGGTTGTTGCAATAATCTAGGCAAGAGATGATGAATGCTTGAACTAAAGTGATAGCTATGTGAGTGGAGAGGAGATTGGATGTGTGAGATGTGAACGTATCAACAGTAGGATATGTCTAATTGGTTAAGTGAAGAGACCAGCATAATACTGAGATTATGAACTAGAAGAATGATGATGCCTTTGAGAGAAATAGAGAAATTCAAAAGAGGGGAGGGTTTTTGGGAAAATTTAATGAGCTCAGTTTTAGACAAGATAAGTTTAATATGTCACCAAGACATCCAGTTTGAAATGTTTAATAGGCAGTTGGTGACATAGGACTGAAGTTCTAGGGAGAGATTAGGGGTAGATGTATAGATCTGGTAGTCATCTGCACAGAGATCATAGTTAAACCCATAGGCTTCTAAAATGGGGAGTATAGATGAAGAAAAGAGCCTAGGAGAGAACTTTGAGGAGTTACCTATATTTAGGGGATGTGATATGTATGTACCAGCAAAGACGCCTGAGAATGAGTGGTCAGATTCATAGGAGGAAAACTTGTCAGGAAGAAACTTGTGTCATGAAAACCCAGAGAAGAGAGAATATCTGGGTGGTGAGGGTGGTCAAAAGTGTCGAATATGGCAGATAGGTTGAAAGAATTAGGAATGAGAAAAAGTTCTCAGATTTATCAACTGAGGGATCAGCAAAGATGGAGAAGTAAAGAGAAGGGAGTAGAGCCTAGATCTTCCCTACAATTACTCCAATAAAACTTAGAAAGAGTATAAGACTGAATTGTAATTGGGAAATCTGAGGAAAAAAATCACAGTGGGTCATGTTTTACAGCTCAGGTCAGCTGAGAGACATAAAGTGATATCTATGAGCATTGAAGACCTGGTCTAGCCAGGAAGACTCGATATAAGATGGGACGCCTTCTAAAAACTGGAGCCTGAGGCTCTGTACTGGAACAAGAAGAGGGCTGGTTCCGAGGGAAAGAGAAACTGTAGGAAGCAGATGAAGGAACTAACTAGAGGCTGTGGTTTTTTTGCTCTAGAGCTGTGTCTCAGCTTGAGTGTAGAATAAAAAAGGGACCTACCCTCTTCTTTTTTTTATAAAGAGTATTTTGTTTTTTCCAATTACATGTAAAGATAGTTTTCAACATTCATCTTTTTTTTTACAAAATTTTGAATTCCAGTTCTTTTCTCGCTCCCTTCCATCACCCCTCCCCAACACGGCAAGCAATTCAACATAGGTTATACAGGTTCATGTTAAACACATTCCACATTAGTTGTGTTGTAGAAAAAGAAAGAGAACAAAAATCCCCCAAACAAAAAAAGTGGAAAAAAGTATGCTTCAGTTTCCATTCAGACTTGATAGTTCTATCTCTGGATGTGGATAGCATTTTTCATCGTGAATCTTTTGGAATTTTCTTGGATCACTGTATTGCTGAGAAGGCGTAAGTCAGCCATAGTTAATCATTGCACAATGTTGCTGCTACTGTATATAGTATTCTCCTGGTTCTGCTCACTTCACTCAGCATGAATTCATGTAAGTCCAGGTTTTTCTGAAATTTGCTTGCTCATCATTTCCTATAGCACAACAGTATTCCATTCCATTCATATACCACAACTTCTTTAGCCTTTTCCCACAGGCAATCCCTCAATTTCCAAATCCTTGCCACCACAAAAAGAGCTGCTATAAATATTTTTTTGTTCATGTAGGTCATTTAGGGACCTACTTTTAGGAGTGGTAGATCAGGGTAGAGGAGTGGTCTCTGTCCAAGAGTGTGTTCTGGTCAGGAAGCAAGAAAAGAAGCCATACTATATGGCTCTGACTTTAGAGAAGGGTCTCAGATTTAAGCCTCAGCCTATTCCTAGGGCTGCACCTACATAATGAGGCCAAAAAGTTCAGACCAGGGGGGAGTGTTCAGTTCTGTCACTTTGAACCTGCAGAGCCTTTTAGTTAGCTGATAGTGGTCAGGTTGAGCAGCAGTCTATTAGAGCTCCAGCCAGAAGCAAGCTTACAGTTATATTACCTAGACCCAACCAAGGTCATCAGTCAGCAAAGCTGAGACTGTGAGGACTTCATTCTAAATGAGACCGCTTTAGGCACACTGAAAATTTTCAGGTCCCAACCTGAGCCACCTTCAAAGAATATAGTACTCAGTCTGAGAAAACAACAGCAAGACCCAAGATAATATAAAACAAGACCAAACAAGGCTCAGCAACTGAGGCCTTCTGAAAGTGCATAAAGCCTGGCGCTAACCCAAAGATCTAATTTGTGAAGTAAAGCTGGAATAATGAGGAAACTAAAAAAAAAAAAAAAAACCGGGTGGCTAGGTGGCGCAGTGAATAGAGCACTGGCCCTGGAGTCAGGAGTACCTGAGTTCAAATCCGGCCTCAGACACTTAACACAAAAAACTAGCCGTGTGACCTTGGGCAAGTCGCTTAACCCCAACCTGCCCTCCAAAAAGCAAAAAAAAAAAAAAAAAAACCCATTGCAAAGAGCTATGATGGTGCCAGCATGTTCAAGACACAAGCCCAGTTGAAAAGAATGACTCCAAAACAGTCTCGAAGAAAAGGGCAGCTTAGATACAAGTTCAATTAGAATTCCTGGAAGAAATGAAACAAGATTTAGACTGCTAGCTAGAGGAAAGAATTAGAAAACAAATGAGAGATTTGAAGAAGAGACTTAGAAGGAAAATGAATAGTTTAGGATAAGAGGTATAAAAAAAATTTACCAAAGAAATAGACTCTGTGAAAATTAGAATTGACAAAGCAGAAGTTAATGACTTCATGAGATAAGAACTACTAAAACAAAGTTTAAAAACCTGAAAAAATAAAGAAAGTTCATGGCATTTCATATTAAAAAATTACCAAGAAAATGGGTTAAAGAGAGTTTATTTAAAAATGATTGAACTATCTGAAAATTATGACCAAAGAATGAGCCAGGTTATCACATTTTAAGAAATTATGAAAAAAAACTGCCCAGATCTACTTGAACCAGAGGGTAAAACAAAAATAGAAAGAATACGCTGGTCACCTCCTGAAACTCCAAAATGGAAATTCCCAGGAACATTATGTGCCAAATTACAGAGCATCCAGGTCAAGGAAAAAATACTGCAATCTGTAAGGGCTTAACTTCCAAGCAACTATAGTCAGGATCATGGAAGATTTAGCAGCTACCACTCTAAAAAAATTATAAGAAATTATTTTGCTCAATAATATGGTAATGAAACTGACAATCTAAATGAAATAGATGACTATTTACAAAAATGGAAAATGCCCAGATTAACAGAAAAAGAGAATTTAAATAACCCAATTTCAGAAACAGAAATTGAACAAGCTTATAAATGAGGTCTCAAATAAAGTAACCCTGTGACCAAATGCAAATTTTATCAAGCCAATTCATTCAAATATAGCATGAACTATTTGGAAAAAAATAGGAAAAGAAGGGGTTTGACCAAACTTCTTTTATGATACAAATATATCTCGACACTTAAATCAAGGAGAGTCAAAACAGAAAGAAAGCTATAGACTTATATCTGCAATGAATAATAATGCAAAATATTAAATAACATATTAGCAAAGAGATTACAGTAACATCACAATGTGACCAGGTTGGTTTATAACAGAAATATAGGGTTGACTCAATATTAAGAAAACAATCAACATAATAGACTACATTAATTACAAAAATGAAAAAATCATGATTATATTATTGATGTTTCTAACAAGATATAATACCTATTCTTATTTTAAAATGCTAAATAAAACATTAAAATTAAGGGCTCTGCCCTTAATATAAACGATATCTATCTAAAATAAAAATTCAGTATTATATATAAATGGGGATAAACTAGAGGTCATTCCAGTGAAATCAGGGATAAAGCAAGGATGTTTATTACAGCTACTACTATTTAATACAGTGTTAGAAATGCTAGCTATGGTTATAAGAAAAGAAAAATAAAATGAAGGAATACATGTGAGCAAAGAGGAAACAAAGTTAGAACGTTGTGTAGATGATATGATTGTTTACTTAGGGAATACTAGAGAGTCAAATAAAAATTAATTGAAACAATAACTTCATCAAAGTTATAACATATAAATAAATCCACATAAACAATCAGCATTTCTGTATATTACTAAGTAGGAACAGATAGAGAAATTCTACTTAAAATAACTATAGAAAATATAAAATACTTGGGAGTCTGCCTATTAAGACACACACAGGAATGATACAAATCCAGCTACAAAACATTCTTTACAGATATACAGACCTAATTGGAGAAATATTAATTGCTCATAGATAAGCCATAACATAATAAGAATAACAATGCTATCTAAATGAATATGCTTTTGTAGTGTCATACCAAACCACCAAAGGATTAATTTATCGAGCTAGGAAAAATCATCATAATTCATCTGGAGGAACAAAACGCCAAGAATATTAAGGGAAATTTTAAAAAGTGGAGTCTAAGCAATTCTATAACAAACTATAACTATAACAAAACTATAACAAAAAGCAGTAATCATAAAAACAATTTGGTACTGGTTAAGAGAGTGGTTGATCAGTAGAAGAGATTAAGTATATACAATATAAAGAAAAATCCAAGCATAATAGCCTCATGTTTGATGAACCCAAAGGTGCCAGCTACTAGCTTTAGAACTTATTTCTGACAAAAAAAACTGCTATCAAATTGGAAAGGAGTCTTACAGAAACTAGGTACAGCCCAACATTTCATGCAGGACAGGAAGATAAACTCCCAATGGATACACGACTTACACATAAAGGGTGACATTATAAACAAATTAGAGGAGTAAGGAAGACCTTACAGATCTTTGGAGAGGGGAACCAAATAAAATAAAGGGAGAATCAGAGAAGATGAAATGGACAATTTTCATTATATAACATTTAAAAGTTTGTGTACTAACAAATCAAATGCAGCTAAAATTAGAGGAAGCAGACTACTGGGGGAAAAATCTTTGTGGCAAGGTTTTTTTTTAAATAAAGATTTTATTTCCAAGTTATGTAAAGAATTACTTCAGATTTATAAGGACATGAACTATTCCCTACTTGATAAATGGTCAAAGGATATGAACAACCAATTTTCCAGGAAAATATCTAAGCTACTAAGAGTCACCTTATAAATGCTCCCGAACCCACTAATAATTAGAGAAATGCAAATTAATTGCAACTCTGAGATTCCACTTTATATCCATCTGATTGGCAAAGCTGACAAAAACAAAAAATTATAAATACTGGAGGATTTATGGGGAAACAAGTATTTTAATGCACTACTGATGGAGCTTTGAACTGGTCTAACTACTCTGGAAAGCAATTTGGAACTATGCCCCCAAGATTAATAAACTGTCCATATCCTTTGACCTAGCTATATCATGAGCAATGATGATGATGATAATTGGCATTTATATGATGCTTTAAGGTTTGCAAAGCATTTTATACATGTTGACTCATTCTAGACCTATATCCCTAAAAAAGATCAAAGGAAGAAAAAAATCCACATCTACAAAAATAATTATAGCAAGGCTTTCCATTGGTGGCAAAGAGCTGGAAAGTAAAGGGGTGTCCATCAACTGAGGAACTGCCAAACAAATTATGGTATATGAATGTATGAACTGATATTATGCTTTAAGATATGATAGTAAGTAAAGTGATTGAGGACCAAACTAAAGTGGTGGCTGTGAGCATGGAGAAGAAGGGACTGGATTTGAGTTTCTTCTTTATATTGCTAATACATGTTTGGGTTGAATTGGGTTGGACCATTAAGTACCTATCTGTGTAGAATGCTCTGTTATACTTTGTATCCTATCCTCTACTCTCAAAACTGTATTTCTGTCTGTATTTTTTCACCCAGACTCTACTCCTTTACTCCAAATTCTAAGGATGAGGTGATCTTCCTTCTTGGCAGACCTTCCTGTTCCATTTGTGCCCTGCATCTCATTCTCTCTTGTCTCCCTTCAGAGCTTTCTCTGTTTATTTTTATCTATTTTCAACTTGTCCTTTTCTACTAGTTCCTTCCCTGCTTCTTTCCAACATGTTCAGGGCTCCCCATCTCCCAGGATGCTTCTCTTGGCCCTGTTATAACTTCCCATTTTCTGTCACAGATACACTGTTTTTTGTTTTTTTTGCTTTTTGGAGGGGGAAGGGCAGGGAAATTGGGGTTAAGTGACTTGCCCAAGGTCACATGGCAAGTAAGTGTTAAGTGTCTGAGGCTGGATTTGAACTCAGGTCCTCCTGACTCTAGGACCAGTGCTCTATTCACCGCACCACCTAGCTGCCCCAGATACACTTCTAGAAAGAGAAATGTACACTCTACTTCTTTACCATCCACTCACTCCTCAAATGCTTGTAAACTGGTTTGAAAATGTCATATTAACCTTTTCAGCTACCCTTTAATTGCAAAATCCAATAGTTTTTTCTCAGGTCTCAGTTTCCTTGACCTTTATATAATGTTTGACTCTTTTCTCCTCCTTGGGCTCCCACGACTCTTTTTTTTTATGGGAGAGCCAGGGAAACAGCTAGTCTTTTATTGAAGGGAAGAAAACATAACACATCTCAAGTAAACCAGTTCAGGGGCTCAGTGGCTAAACTGGTGGGGTACCAGTTTGTAATGGGTTCCACAGTTAGGGCAATGCTGTGTCTCACCTTTGTGAAGCCAGAACCAGAAAACTGCATTATTGTCCTCTTCATAGATACAGCCTGCTATTGGCTTGTCAGTGATGGAAGGGACCAGGTTGGGCTCCTCCTTAGTCCCTGGAGCTGCCTTTGGGGCTAGCATATTGTATGGATCCAAATGATTCTTTGCAGCCATCATAATCTCTCTCTCCAAGCCTGTAGCCTGCTCCTCATCAGAAGGGATAACTCCTCTGGTTGCCATGGACCGAGTGGCCACCCAAGCAGAGCCACAGGCCCTCAAGGCCTGGACCACCAATACCCTGGCGCCCTGCAGTAACATTGAAGCCCTCCATGACTCTTAAGCATCAAGTATTAAGCAGTTACTATGTATGAGGCACAGTGCTAAGTACAAAGACAGGCAAAAACAACCCCAGCTCTCAAGGCACTCATGTTCCATCAAGGGAGACCACAAGCAGACAGCCATGTGCCTATAGGCAGGACAGATGGAAGGCAACCTCAGAAGAAAGACATGAATATTAAGGATGACTGAGAAAGGGATCTTGCAGAAGGTGGGATTTTAGCTGAGACTTAAAGACAGTCAGGGAAGCCCGAGGTGGAGGTGAGAACAGAGAGCATTACAGGCATGGGATGGGAGTGGGAGTGGTGGCAGTCAGTGAAAATGCATGGAGTTGGGAGATACTGAAAATACATAGTCAAGGCAAGGAGTATAGAAAGTCTAGTCTGTAGAAAAACAAAAAGTCCAGTGTCACTGCACTATAGATTAAGGGTTATTATTGTTTAGTCTGACTCGTTGTGACCCCATTTGGGATTTTCTTGGCAAAGATACTAGAGTGGTCTGACATTTCCAGCTCCAGTTAATTTTACAGATGAGGAACTGAGGCATACAGGGTTAAATGACATGCCCAGGGTCACACAGCTAGTCTGAGGCTGGATTTCAACTCAGGAAGATTCCAAACCCAGTGTTCTATCCACTGTGCCACCTAGAAATGTGCAAAGACTGGAGAGGTAGGAAGGGGCCAGGTTATAAAGGAAGTCAAACAGGGCACTTCAGATTTGCTCCTGGAATTTATTGAATAGGGAGGTGACACTGTCAGACCTACCCTTTAGGAAGATCAATTTGAATGGAAAATGGTCTAGAGTGGGGAGGGAACTTGAGATGGGAAGAGTCACCAGAAGACTGCTGCAGTAGACCAGGCATGAGGGAATGAAGACCTCATTATCCTTCTATCTGTATGAACATTTCTTTGTAACAGGAGAGAACACAAATTAGGCAGTCATAGGGGTACAGAGAGGTCCCCCAAAAACACAATAACAGTAATGATGCTGATAGCTCCGTGATAATGTTGTACGTCAGGGTTTAGAAAGCATTTCCCTTATGACAACCCTAAGAAATAATTAGAGTATAATTCCACCCATTTTACAGATGAGGAAAGAAAGGCTCAAAGAGAATGAATAACTTGGGCTGGGTCACATAGCGAGTAAATGTCAGAGCCAAGACCTAAACTCTAAGACTGGAATACTTTGTATGCTTTGGTTTCACTTCTTTAAAGATGAGAACTCTAAGTATGGTGGACTGACAGCTACTTGTTGATATTGTTAATAGTAATAGTATTAGTAATAATTCTAGTTAATAATAATTAATGCTAAGTAATAATTAATAATAATAGTAATAGTCCAGCATTATCCTACATTTAAAGTTCTGTCCCCTTGATTATCTTGTTTGTCCTTATCATCTTACTTTCATAGATATTATAAATATTATAATTTTTGTTTTACAAATAGAAAGATGGATGGAGGCTTAGAGAGATAAAATAATTTACTTATGACTATATATGGAGTTTCTTAGGTTTAGTCCTGGATCTAGGGCTAAAGCATCATTCTTCTGATTTCTAGGGTCTTTCTAGGAGACCACAGTGGTTGAGTAAGGACCTTTCCATTGGTTTCAGCAGTAGCCATGGTCCATGATAGCATATATCAAGAGGAGAAGTAAAATATGCTGACCATCATCTAGAACAGGGGGCATTGAGGCCACACATGGCCCTCTAGGTCCTCAAGTGCGACCCTGTGACTGAATCTAAACTTCACAGAACAAATTCCCATAATAAAAGAATTTGTTCTGTAAAACTTGGATTCAGTTAAAGGGACATACTTGAGAACCCAGAGGGCCACATGTGACCTATATATATAAAGAAACACAGTTGTCAAATGAGATTTTAGCAGTTTGGAAGAGAATGTAAGTGTAGTATAAACATAATTATTTAAATCACATTGTAAAGGATGTATACTAATGCTTCATTTAAATTAAATAGTATGATGATTTAAAGCATGTATTCTTAGAAAAATAGATAGGTAGATAGGTAGACAGACAGACAAGTAGATAGATAGATATAGATAGATAGATAGATAGATGCTAGGTAGATAGAGATAGATACATAGATGATAGGTAGATAGATAGATACATAGATAGGTGATAGATACATAGATAGATAGATGATAGATAGGTAGATAGATTGATAGACAGAGAAATGGATAGATGGATAGAAAGACAGATAGATGGACAGAGAAATGGATAGATGGATAAATAGATGGATAGATAGACAGATAGATGGAAAGATAGATAAATAGATAGATGGATAGACAGATAGATACATAGACAGATAGAGGGATAGATACATAGACAGATAGACAGAATGTTTATTAAGCACTTACTATGTCCCAGGCACTGTGCTACATGCTGAGGGTACAAAAATAAGAAAATAAGCCAGTGCCTACTTACAAGAAGCTTACATTTTAATGGGGAAACACAACAGAAAGTGGGAAGGGGGAATGTATTCATATAGGAGCAAGGCAACAAGTATAACAGTGAATGAAGCAAACTGGAGAGTAATCTGGGAGGGAAGTGAGCAATGTGGCTGGGGCTTCTGATGATTTGGCAGTTCTGACCTTTTTTGTGTCACAGACCTCTCAGGTAGTCTGATGAAGCTTATGAATCCCTTTTCAGAATTTTTAAAGATGCCTAAGACAAAATGCATAGTATTACAAAAGAAATTAATTTTATACTGAAACATGGTTACCAAAAAAATTATTTTAAGTTAATGGACTCCAGGTTAAGATCTTTGCTTTAAAGGGACCAGGAAAGAACTTTTATCTCTTAAAAAGTGGAAAGTATAAGTATGGAGAAACAGTTTTCTAGGACATAGCCTACGACAGAATATCATTTTGAGAACTTACTGATGGTTAGGGCTACAGTGCATTATGGTACCCCAGTTCATTTATATGTAATTATTTTAAGACCCAAGAAGGTAAAACTCACACAATGAAAATATAACTGGAGAATAAAGGATGAAATTAAGGACTGTTGTTTCAATGGTGAGAGAAGAGAAAAGAAGAGAATTTCTGACCTGGACAATGGTAAGGTTCAGCAGACAAGCAGTTAGGGAAAAAAGTGACTGTGTGTGGTGCATATGTCCCTGAATAGAACAATAACATCAAAACCTGAAGTCCTGAGTTTTGAGTTACCTCAAATACATGGGGTTTTCTTCTACATGTGTTTCCCTGATAGATTTCTATAAAGGGAAGGTTTACTCTTCTCCACAGATTCTGAGTTCACAGGATATGGTTATGCTGGTTTATGTGCAGATCTTAATATATTTATTATTCTTGCCTTTGGTTTAATACGAATGAAGCGATATTGTTATTTCTTTTGTCTTACTGCTAATAAATATGTTTAAGATCTAAAAGTGTCCCCATTGTAAGAAACTGGTTTGTGTAAATGGACGCACACTAATGGGGGCTCAGGAGCTAAACTAATGATTGGGAGTGCATTTCCTCATGTAACAGCTTGGGGGTCCTTTTTCTAAGAACCTAGATCTGCCATATTACACTGATATATTATGTTACTTCCATTTTTAGACATGCTTCAACTCCCATGAAACTCTTCCTTATAATTATAAAAAGATCTTACAAAATATAAATAAGGAAACATTTAAATATAGTGACCAAGTCAGACACTGTAAACAGTATTCTATGCCCATAATCCCACACCTTTCTACTAAAAGGAGAGATTTGGTTCTTCTTCCCTTCCCATCAGGCCAAGATTAATCATTACAATTACTTTGCACTCTTTTCCCCCATCTACATTATTGTAATCATTGTATATATTGTTTTCTTGGTTCTACTTACTTCATCATGCATCATTTCATAAGTCTTCTCCTGTTCTATGAATTCCTCAGTCGTTATTTCTCACAACACAATAATATTCTATTTTATATACCACATTTTTTTCAGTTGTTCACCAGTCAATGGGCATTGCTTCCTAATGAGGCTGTATAGATTTTGATTGAAATATGCCTGTCTGGGTGCCAACTGCTTCAACAGCACTTTCAGTAAACTGCTGACACAAAGACTCTTCTCTCCACAAGTATGAGATTATAAAAGTTTACAGATAGAAATATAAACATCTAGGATAAAGGCACAGTCTTTCAATTAAAACAAGTCAAACTAACACTAATTTAAACTGGCTGCAAGGTGCAGTCTTTGACTTTTTTCATCTTCCTGAGGAGGCTGTATGCTGGGTGGCAGATTAACACCACAAACCAGGATTCATTAGCGTTAATTAATTGTCATGGATGCTATGAATGAACTAGTGCACTGGAGGAACAGGGCAACGAGATATTCAGCCTTATCTGTCTCATATAAAGCAAAGAAATATTTCTTGCAGGGACACAGAACAATTTTCACAAACCATTTTAATGCAACTATTTTGAAAATTAAGAGGTGGAAATTCCTTCCTCTCCCCCTCCCATGTTTTCTATAGATTTCATTCTTGTTTTCTCTAGCTTGCTCAAAAATGCATCTTAGATTTCTTACTCAGCGACCTTTCTTTTTTCATGGTATTTTAGCCTGGCTTTCTAGCAACCCCCAGAGAAACTTGGAGGCAAGAGAAAAAAATATTCAATTGCTTGGATGATGGGTGGTTAGTTATCACATCTAGCTACATTAAATCTAATTAGTTATTAATCTAGCATGGATTTAGGTGGTTAGTTATTCCATATGCCTGTTTTAAAGAGGAAGTTTTTTCTATCTCTGTTGTTCATTTGCATCATCTTTTACTAAAACCAACAAAAAAGAAAGTTGTGTAAAAAGAGTAGAGGATAAAAATGAGAGAGACTCAAAAGAGAGAGAATTGCAGGAAATGTATTTTGTTTTTCTTTTTTCATAAACTGGTAAATTGCTGAAGCTATGGTAGGGCTGTAGAGAGACCTTCCTTCCAAGGAACAAGTTATGTCGTATAAAGTTATCTCCTTTTGTTTCCAGTAACAAGAAATATCTGGCACCTTACAATTTATAGAAACAATGTGCAACTTGGAAAAAGCAGTGAAGACCCTTGTAACAAAAGTCACGTGATGTGCTTAGTTTTCTGACACCAGGGATGTCAATCATATTTTATAATTAAGCAATTTCCCTGGGAAGATGCTAACAAAATAGGAGGCAATGGGGCTGGATTTTCATTCTATTTTGCACCTTTTTCTCCTTGAAGTGCTTCCCATTTACACGTTCCCAGCATTATTATTTGTGGTGTGCTGGATGCCGAGCTATTTAGGGATTCCTTCCCCTTTTGCTTCCAGTATGATCTTCATGAAGCATTTAACATGAGAACAAGCAGGTTCATTTACTGCACTGGTGAGACAGGCTATTTGAAGCATCTTTGCAACATTGCCATGTTTTCAGCTTGAAATTCTCAGGCCTCCATCCCAGAGGTAGGAATCCTTGCCAAAGCCTTGTTTATGTAGACACCAGGTGTGATCCAGCATAACAGATGCACGCACGCTAAACAGTTTCTATAAACCAGGCACCCAAATTAAATCTGTATCCTCCCATGCAAGATGCAGGTAAAAGCCTCATCGGGCTACGTTTGGCCAAGGGAAGCCACTGAACATATGGTAGAGGAATGACATCCCACCCACCACCTACCCCCCTCTTTGAGTCTGCTGAGTTCTTAAAAGTTATCAGTCATCAGTTATCAAAGTTAATAGGAACACCAGATCATTGATTCAGAGTGGAGAATATCTCTGAGGTCATCTGACCCCTCATTTTATAGATGAATAAAGTAAACCCAAGAGAGGTCAAGTAGTTTGCTCAAGGTCACATAGATTAGATGTAGTTGGAACAGAATTTGGACCCAACTTCTACACCTCTAAACTCTTTACACTATACCATGCTGTCATGGATACTCCTGACCTTCCATATGACTATGGTCACAAATAAAAGATTATGAATTCTAGGAATTATTTTGGGGTAAAAAAAATACAAAGCATAGAAAAATGAATCCTTGAGAAACTTTGAGGGATCATGGAGGCCAGTTTCTGGCCCTTAGGAAGATGACTGCCTAAGTCATCAACAAGAGGAGGCTAGTTATAACCTTCTTGTACATAAAAAAGTTAACGATATAAGACATATCATGGACCAATATGTGACTAATTGCCAAAAGGTATTATAGCAAAGAAGAGCAAGGAATTCAAAGAGCTGGATCCCAGAGTCAGGATAACCAAAGTTCTAAACCTCACCTATACCTGTTGTATATTTGAAAGGAATAGCAAATTGAAAGGATTCGCAAATAGCAAACTGTTTTAATAACGTTTTCATTTTGTTTCTGCCATTTGTGTATAAGCTCCTTGAGGGCAGGAATTATGATTTGTCTTCTTCATATCCCTGCTGCTTAGCACAGTGGTTGGCATACAGTAAGTGCTTAGTAAATGCTCCTTGAGTGAATAACTTATGGACTGACTTGATGAAGAGAGCGTTGTGGTTATTCCTAGTTAGAGCGCTCTCAAGCAAGAACAGGACAGATCGACTAGAAACCTGAGGAGGGCAGAGGCTGCTTTGGGAGGATAAGTGGAATAAGTTTATATGTTGTTTAGTTTGTTCTGAAGCTTCTCAAAGCCAAGCTCAGACAGCCTACTTGTGTATTTGAAAAGGAATATAGACAAGGATTCAGGAACTCCTCTTTAATTGGTTTTTGGTATTCAAATAATTTCTTCTCAGATGCTAGAATTTGGCACAATGTCTGTTGTGGCCTTCCTGGTTTTGTGAGGCTTATGGCTGTATTCTCCAATTCAAATTGAGCCAAAAGTAAATGTATTTTAAAATAATATTTAAAATTATCTCTCATTGTCCCATCCCCCTTATCACCAGCCTTGTATATTGCATGTTAGGGTGCTGCCTACCTTATCTACCCATAGTGCCAGCTCTCCTACCTCTCCTCAAGTCCAATTTTAGAAAAAAAGAAAAAAAGAAAAAAAAAGAGGCAGTCTTCTTTAGGAAGGATCTTTAGTTTCTTCAAGTTTCTAGAATTTCTTAAACTTCATTCTGTCTGTAGAATAGACTTATACAAATCAATTCATTCCTTATCAAGGCAGAACTTGAGTGGTGGGGATAATCCCATGGGGGTATGACAGCCTTCATCCCAAAGTCCTTTGTTTTGTATAGGTAGATGGAAAGAATGTTGGATATGGCATCAGAAGACCTATGTTCAAATTCCAGCTACAGTACTTTATAGTCCTAGGAACCTGTGCAAGTCAACCTCTCAGAACCTCAGTCTTTCCATCAGTAATATGGGGATTAAAAATACTTGTGCTACACTCTGTTAGACAATTTTTGTGAGTCAAATAAATTGTCAACATTGAAAAATTAAGTAAACTTGAGTTATCATTTCTTTCTATAAGAGAAGGAAACTGACAGCACTTATAGTTCTGCCTTGATAAGCAATAGATCAGTTTGCCCAAATCTTTTCTAGAGGCAGAAGTTAAGAGAATTCTAGAAACATGTAAAGATTCTTTGTAGTTCCTTTGCTGCTGTGTAGCCTTAAAGGTCAATTTAAGATAACTTTTTTTCTTTTTCTTCCATTCTTCCTTCCTTTTCTTTCATCTTCCTTCCTTCCTTTCTTTCTTTCTTTCTTTCTTTCCCTCCCTCCCTCCCTCCCTCCCTCCTTCCTTCCTTCCTTCCTTCCTTCCTTCCTTCCTTCCAATTAGACTTGAGGAGAGATAGCAGAGCTGGCATTATGGGCAGGTAGAACAGGCAGCAGCCTAGGATGCAATATGATGAGGATAGGGGTAAGGGCAGGGGTAGAGAGGACAACGGGAGATGCTTTTTAATGTGATTTTTAAAAATGCATATATTTGTGATGTCTTAGTTGTGCAGAATCCCAAGAAAATATGAAGATATTATAAAGATAAATCATGAACCCTGATCCAAAAGTTTTTCCTAAAAAACCTTGAAAAACAGGACACACTGCACAAAACAAATGGAATAACTAGGTATTCATACAGGCTTCACTGGCTCAGGAAGAATGCCTTTCGTTTATTGCGTGTATTTTTAATGCCAAAAGATACCACTCTCCATGGCATGTAGTTATTTCTTTTGTGACAGGTTGCAGGTGTTATAGTAAAATCTCTGTTGGACAGTAGCCAGTAAAATACAGAAGGCAAAATTTTCAAGTGGGGCATGGATAGTTTCCAATCTTGTTTAGAAACTCTTTGTTTGAACTCTGATAGCCAGCTCTGTGGGTCTCTTCCCATCTCCTTCCTTCTCAGACCTCAGATAGGAATGTTTTGAGGTTGGATTGGTGTCAAAAGATTACGTGTTTGGATGACTGAATAAAGCCATTGGATAGTTTCAACAGCTCTCAGGAGCTATGGGCTTACTGTGCCTTTGGGAAGAAAGTTAAACCTGAAACTGCTAAACTGGGAGCTCTATTTTGAGGTGTGGGGTCATCAACTGTCTTACAGAAGCCAATCCTAGGGCAGCTAGGTGGTGCAGTAGACAAAGCACCAGCCTTGGAGTCAGGAGGACCTGAGTTCAAATGTAGCCTCATATATTTAACTAGCTATGTGATCCTGGGCAAATCACTTAACCCCAGTTGCCTTAAAAAAAAAAAAAAGAAGGCAGCCTTTTGAGGATCCTGTGGGTCTGAAGTAGGAAATCTACTTGGGAAAACAAGGAGGTTTCTTGGGGGTTTTTAGACTTCTATATGTGCCATATACTGTGCACTGATGCTTTTTATTATCTATTGAAAAATCCAAGGAAACAGAAAAACTGGATTGCTATATCATGAGGGGGCTCAACCATGCTTTTAATTCCTGGCTTATTTCACTCAATCAACTTCTCTACCTTTTAGGTAGCAGTCTTGACCCCTCCCCTTTCAGGTTCCTTAATCTAATGTGTTGTCTTCCCACATTGGAATGGAAGCTTCTTTAGGGCAGGGTCCATGTTTCCTTGTATTTGTATACTTTGGATTCAGCATAATGCATGGCATGTAATAAGTGCTTAGTAAGTGATTTATCTATCTAGAAATAAAGTAAAATGAAATGAAATAAAGCAAAAAGGCAAAAATATAAAATAAAAATATTTTTATATAAAAATAAAATAAGATATATAAAATAAAAAATAAAATAAATATAAAATAAGAAATATTCCAATAAAACAAAACTCAACAAAGCCTGACATTCAGCTAGACTAGGCCAATAACCAGCTAATGTTTAGAGGCAGAAAACCCTTAGGCTTTTGCAATGGAATTCCATATATTTTGTACAGGGGAAATAGAAGACAAGTTGAAATTACAGTGGAGATCCATCTGTAGTCACAATGCAAATAATAAGAAAACAGTAAAACAAACAGGGCAGGACCCCACTTGCAATCTGACTTGTGGCAGGACCATTAGGAGCCCTGAATTAGCTGTGCCCCTTGTGGACCCTAGTGAGGAAACAGGGCTGGGTACTCAGCTGACTGTAACCCACTGCTTATTCTCTTTAGTAGTCAGACTGAGTGGTCAGTTCTGTTCCCAATATTGCTGGATACATTCATTGTCTAGAATGATGAAATGCTATGTACAGTCCCATTCTCAGGTTAGATCCTGAGCCAGCTTTCCTTCTCCAGACTCAGAACTTACAGGGAGGTACATTCTTCAGTTGATGAAGAGAAGTTGTGCCCATCTAGGCTGTTTGTGTAATAAATTTAGTTCCATGGGCTCCAGTTCTGGTCTATAAGATTTACTCAATGATCTGGCCAGAGATAATGAGCCCAAAGAAGATTCTGGAAAAGAACTAAAAGTTCCATCCCTCCAACTCCTCTACTATTGCCCTGTGGTCGCTTGGTAAATATGATAGGGAATTATGATTCTGCAATGACAAAAGAACTCTGAATGCCCTTGCTATTCAGGATCAGTAGTACCTAACCTCAATATCCAATGGAAGAGTTTAGTTGGCAGGGATGATGTTGAATTTCTGGGGCCTATCTGGAGATGGAAGAACATAAACAGAAGGCAGCCTTTCAGAACCTATATGAAAACTAATTTAGGGGTAACTAGGTGGTACGGTGGATAAAGCAGTGGTCTTGGAGTCTGGAGGACCTGTGTTCAAATGTGACGTCAACCACCTACTAGGTGTGTAACCCTAGGTAAGTCACTTAACTCCATTTGCCTCCAAAACATGGAACCCAAACTGAGTTATTTCATTTGTTTAATGCCTCTATTGTGTGTATGTGTGTGGTATGCATGTCAATCTTTTGTTTTTATGTCACAAAGTTTTTTTTTTTTACAATGTCTTTCCTCCCTCAATGGCCCAGAGATCTATCCCATGTAAGAAAGAATTTAAAAAAAAAAAAGAGAAAGAGAAACCCCCCCAGCAAAATCAATCAATACATCAAAAAAAGTCTCAATATATATGTAACATACCACACCTCTGGACCTCTGCAGAGGAGTGAAATGGCCACCATTGTCTTTCACAGGGTCATGAATTCAAGGTCAGAGTTGGTGGCTTATCCTGATGATAGCCTGTTTTCCTCAGACTCTGCCCATGGTGTCCATGCCAAGCACCAGTTAATTACCAAACTGGAGAAATGTCAGTTTAAAAAGAGAAATGGGTTTCTAGGACACATGATAAGCCATGGAGTCTATATGGATTTGTACAAGATGGACACCTTACCTATCAAGGGAATCTCAGTCTTCATGAAAGACCTGCAGTCCTTATGGCATTAAAAATGCAATATGATGAGTTGTGCACCCTGAGACACTTCACATTAATTTCCTAAAATATCCTAAGGCTTTTTAATACACAGCAGAGAAAGAAAACAAGGTTATTTAACCTAAAGACTGGTTTACTTCTGCTATTATCTTGATAATGTGCAATAGCTCATCACAGAAACGGACGTATCCCAGGTTTCCAAGGTCACACTACCTCTGCCAGCGCCCTTTGGAAGCTACTTCGGAAAGCTGAGGGATAGAGAAAAAGAAAAACAACTCAACAACCACTGTATAATCTGTTGCAGCTAAAGCTACCTTGGAAGCATAGAGATATCACCTCAAGGGAGCACAGCACCCCATTCTTATTCACACTGACCATAACAATCCAGAGTATTGTGTTGTCATGAAGACCTGAAGCTGAATATTTACCGGCTCAATCACACTGACAGATCCTTGTTCAGACTATAAATTATAACCACTAAATCTTGGCCAAATCTACATGAGTTAATCTATAGCAGCAGGTGTGGGTGATATGCCTATACCCAGGTCTAACTGTCTACCCTCCACATAATCACAGTGACTTCATCCAAAAGGAGAGGAGGCAAGGAGAAAAAAGAAAAAGGAAAAGGGCCCATATGCACAAAAATATTTATTTTTGTTTTGTTGTTTTGCTTTTTTAGAGGTCAACTGGGGTTAAGTGACTTGCCCAAGGTCACATGGCTAGTTTTTGTGTTAAGTGTCTGAGGCTGGATTTGAACTCAGGTCCTCCTGACTCCAGGGCCAGTGTTCTATTCATTGTGCCACTTAGCCGCCCCCCCCAAATATTTATAACAGGTGGCTCCTTTTGTGGTAGTAAAGAATTAGAAATAGAGGGGTTGCCCATCAATTAAGGAATGGCTGAATGAGTTATGGTATATGAATGTTACAGAGTACTATTAAGTTGTAACAAATAATGAAGGGGACGGTTTCAGAAAAGCCTGGGAAGGGTTATAATATAAGCTTATGCAAATTCTCTCTGAGGAGAATGTTGTATACAGCAATAGCAATATTGTAATGATAATCAACTATGAAAGACTCAGCCACTTTGAGCAATACAGTGATTTATCACAACTCCAAAGTACTCATGATATAAAATGCTATCCATCTCCAGATAGTTAAGTGATGGACTTAAGAGTGCAAAATGAAGCATATTTTTCTTGTCTTTCTCCTACCCCCAGATATGACTAATATGGAATAAATTTTGTATGACTATATTTGTATAATAGGCATTACATTTCTTGCTTTCTTAATGAGTGGGGAACATTATAGAGGGAGGGAGAAAATGTAAAATTAAAAATATAATTTAAATTTAAAAATAACAGGAAGGGAATTAATTTAAATTTAGAAATTTTAATTTAAAAAAAATGAACAAGCATTTATTTTCCTTCATATAGAAAAGAAAAACAAAACCATTGCAGCAAAACAAATTCTCTCAGGGACATGTTAAAAATATATGTCTCATCCTGCCCCTTGAGTTCCTTGAGTTCCTTGATTCATGGGTAGAATCCTTTCTCATTTGTCTTCTGGAATCATGATTAGTCTCTGTCCTGGTCAGATTTCTCAAGTCTTACAAAGTTGCTTGCCTCTACAATGTTGCTATTATAAAAATTATTCTTCTTGTACTTCTCACTTCACTCTGCTTCAGTTTATACAAGTTTTCTCACATTTCTCTGAAAACATTGCTTTCATCATTTATTAATAGCACAGTTGCATTCTGTTGCATCCGTATGCTTTCATTTGTTTAGCCATTCCCCAGCTAATGGGTGGACCTTCACTTATCTTCCAGGCCTTTGCCACCATAAAAATCTGCTATAAATAGCTTTTGCACACACGGGTCGTTTTCTTCTTTCTTTTCTACATGCCTGTAGTATAGGCCTAATAGCAGCATAGTTGGATCCAAGGGTATGTACAGGATGTTTTAATTTCATCTTTAGTTTCAAACTGCTTTTCAGAATGGATGGACCAATTCACAGCTCCACTAATAGTGCATAAATGTGTCTGTTTTCTTAGAACTGGAGGGATGGCTTCAAACTGTCTTTTCCCTTTTGCTCCTCTTCCACTGCCTGTATTCTTTGTGGTAAAAATTGATAGGCACTGCTCTGCTTTGGCTAGGATGACCTGGTGGATGGGTCATATGAGTCTGCTTAAAGACTTTTCATTCAACCACCTGAGATTTCTGGAAGCTATAACTTCAACCTAAGCTCTTCCAGGATGTCCAGCTGTGTCAAGTATATTCATTAGCTGTGAATTCAGTAGCGGTAATGATTAGACTTTTTCCCACCATCGTTGACTCCCCACTGTCCCTGGGTGCTAGTCATGTTAGATTTCGTTTTGAATCTGCTACATGGTGGTATTAGACACTTTCAACAGGATGACTTACATTCATTCCTGTAGTTGGCCTCCCCATGTTGGCTAAGACCTGTTCCTATAGGAAATCATCCAATTTCAAATTCTTTCATCTTCAATTGGAATTCCAAATTCACCTCAGATTTTGGGGGTGTACTATTCATAGCCTTCTAGATAAAGATTAATTTTTATGTGTTATATCACCCTTATTCTAATGGGTCGGCAACACATGAGTGGTTTTAAAAATGTTTTTGATCTAGAGAGACTTGGATGAACTGATGCTGAGTGAAGTGAGCAGAACCAGGAGAACATTGTACACAGTAACAGCAACATTGTATGAGGATCAACTATGATGGACTTAGCTTTTCTCAGCAATACAATGATCCAAGACAATTTCAAAAGACTCATGATGGAAAATGCTATCCACATCCAGAGAAAGAACTGATAGAGTTTGAATGCAGATGAAAGCATACTATTTTCACTTTAAAATTTTTTTCATGTTGTTTTTTTCCTTTTGATCTGTTTCTTCTTTCACAACATGACTAATGTGGAAATATGTTCAATATGATTGCACAGATATAATCTATATCATATTGCTTGCTGGCTTGGGTGGGGGGGAGAAGAAGGAGGGAGGGAGAAAAATTTGGAACTTAGAATCTTGTAAAAAATGAATTTTGAAGACTATGTTTCTATGTAATTGGAAAAAATTACTATTTACATAAAATGTTTTTGGAGTAAGAGGAAGATCAAAGTAGGGACAAGACAGATAATGGAACAGAGAGAATAATTATAACAGGTGGTGATGAGGTTGAACTACTCAATCATTATTTCACTCCTATCTTCTCTTCTAAGGAAAATGATATTTGGACCTGGAATAAAAATGGCTAGTGGCTAAGTGAGAAGAAGGTCTGATTGCATCTAGCTGCTTTCAGTTGAGAGTTCAAGTTACCAAGTCTATACAAACTAAATCCTGGAGTACTGGAGTGGGAGAAGCCAACCCCCAAAACTGTAAGATATAATTGCTGAGTTGCTGGTGGTAATCTCTGAAGATCTTGGAGAACAAAAGAAGTCTGAAAGGACTGGAAAAGAGCAGCTGTACTATACATTTTTGGACATGGGCAACATAGAAATTGGTTTTGCTTGATTGTGCATATTTGTTACAAAGGATTTGTTTTTCTTTCTTTTTTTTTCTCAGTGGAGGGAGAGGGTGAGGGATAGGGTTGTTAAGAAAGAAAAGGGGATCATTTAAGTATTTTTTAAAAATTAATTTTATTTGCAGTTTCAAATTCTTTTACTTTCCCTTCCTCTCCCTTTTGAGAAGACAAGAAAAACAAAACCCATTACAAATACATATAGTCATGCAAAATATATTCTCTCATTAGCCATCCCCCCCAAAAGAAGAAAACATGTTGCTTCAATCCATACTTGGAGTTCATCAGTTATCTGTCAGAAGGTAGATGATTAGATTTCATCACCATCCTTTGGAATTGTGGTTGGTCACTGAATCAAACAAAGTGCTTAAGTCTTTCAAAGTTGTTTGTCTTTATGATATTGTTGTTACTATATAAAATGTTTTCATTCTGCTCAGTTCACTTTCATTAGTTCATCCAAGTATTCTTAGGTTTTGCTTTTTTTTTGGAAGGCAGTTGGAGTAAAGTGACTTGCCCAAGGTCACACGGCTAGTTTGTGTGTGTGTGTGTGTGTGTGTGTGTGTGTGTGTGTGTTAAGTGTCTGAGGCCGGATCTGAACTCAGGTACTCCTGACTCCAGGGCCGGTGCTCTATTCACTGCGCCACCTAGCCGCCTCCTCAGGTTTTTCTTAAACCAACTCCTTCATCATTTCTTACAGCACAACAGTATTCTATCTCATTCATATATCAGAATTTAAGCTGCTATTTCCCAATTAATGGGCATCCCCTCAGTTGCCAATTCTTTGCCACTATAAAAAGAGCTGCTACAAATATTTTTAGACATGTGGATCCTTTCCCTCTTCTTTGAGGATAGATCTAGTAGTGGAATTGCTGGATCAAAGGATTTGTACAATTTAATAGCCTTTTAGGCATAATTCCAAATGGTTAAGATTTTTTTTTAATGTAGAGTGGAGAAGAAAGGCCAAAAGGAATCACAGACAAGTAGGATAAATTCAAAATTACATGCTGAATTTATTGTATACTTTTAAAAAAGCAAGTTCTTAAAAAAAAAGGCAAGTTCTATATAATGGAGATTTGCAGTGTCTTTAATAGTCTTCTTTTTTACTTCCATTTTATATATGTATATATTTATATGTGTATGTATGTATATGGAAATTCTCATTTTACTTAGCATTTATTAGTCCAGAATTAAATAATAAAATTTGAAATTAGAAAAAGAAAAAAAGTCCTGATTTTTTTTAAAGGGAAAAGGGTAGAATGTGGAAACTACAGCAGAATGTTAGAATACATTATTTAAAAGATGGTAAAGTTCTATCCTTGGGCTCAAAAAGTCTTTCACAAATATGGGATGGGTAAGGGATATATAGCTAGACAATGGTCCTCTGCAAAATACTTGGGGTTTTAGTAGACTCTATGTTTAATATGAGATAGCAAGATGGATATGGCCGTCCAAAAAACTAATGTTATCCAAGGTTTTATTAAGAGAGGCCTAGTGCTCCAAAAGAGAGGTGGAATAGTTCTGCTATGCTTTTCTTCTCATATAAGACCACAGATTAAGAGCTGGAAAGGATGGTGTCGTTGTTGAGTTGTTTCAGTCATTTCCAACTCTTTGTGACCCCATCTGGAGTTTTCCTGGTAAAGATACTGGAGTGGTTTTGCAATTTCCTTTTCCAGATGAAGAAACTGAGATAAAAAAGGGTTAAGTGGCTTACTGAGGGTCACATGGCTACTAAGTGTCTGAGGCCTGATTTGAACTCAGGTTTTCCTGACTCCAGGCCTGGTGCTATATCCACTGTGCCACCTAACTACTGGATGGGATGGTAGAAGTCATCTGGTCTAACCTTCTCCTTTTATAAAAAATGAAATTGAGGTATAGAGAGGTTCAGTGATTTGCCCAAGATTGGACAGTATGTATTAGAACTGGAATTTGAACCTAGGTAATATGTCTCCAAATTCCAGACTCTCCACTGAATTAGTATATAGTTCCATTCTGGACACCACAATTTAGTTAATATCTGTCCATCCATCTATCCCATCCATCTATCCCATCCATCCATCCATCTATCTATCTATCTATCTATCTATCTATCTATCTATCTATCTATCTATCTATCTATCTACAAAGCTATTTTTTAAGGCAATGCTTTAAGGGATAAACAAATTCAAGAAGATATAGCCATATTCAGGCTAAGTCATCAAACGACCACAAAATAATACTGCTTTCTACATTCAAGAAACAATCTTTCACAAGTTAGACCAAATTTAAACAAATAGAAATGTATCTAAAAGATGGTGACTAGGGAAATGGAAAGACTGTAAAACATGGCACCTAAGGGTCAAGTTCAAGTGCAGCCTGGAGAAAAGAAGACTTAAGAGAAACATGAAAGCTATCTTTAAATATCTGAACAGCTCTCCTGTGAAAGAAGGCTTGGATTTGTCCTGGCTGGCTGCAAATTAAAGAACTAGCAACAATGAGCAGAAAACGTAGAAGTCAGTTTAGTCATGATGTAAAGAAAAATCTAACCATTAGAGCCGTCCCAATATGGGACAGATTGCTATAGGCTCCCACTTTACTGAAGGTCTTCAGTTGTAATGGAGTTGGGTATATGTAAAAGGGACTTTTGGTTAGGCAAAGATTGGAGTACATAGCATCTGTGGTCCTTGCCAATTCTAAGATTATTGGATTTTGTGACCTTGGAACTATATTTACATTTCTACAAATTTGCCCAGCATGGAATCTTGTTACATAGCTCATTCAAATTTCCCAGGTGGAAAAAGCTATTTTATATAATCAATGGTTTTTTTACCCTAGGGAATGATTCCCCAGAGAGTGCTAACACACCTGGTCCATGCCCTCTCCACGCCTATGCCCGTGTGATGCAGTTCCCTTAGTCAGAAAATAAAACGTACACCTGGGTGTACTGGAAGCCAGCATGGTTCACTTATGATACTCCTCTGGAGTAGTCAACATGGTCTGCAATCATGAAGCTGATTCCTAGAAAGACCTGGAGCATAGAGGATTAGCTCTGGCTATTCGTCTGATAACCTTACCCAAGAAGTGGAGGAGGTTCTAAGGAAATGTGGTTACAATTACAAGTTAGAAGTAATATGAACTGGTACTTTTTCCCTAATATTTTTATTTCTGTTATTTATCCTATTTTAGACCATATTTCTTGTAAAGAGGGAAGATTGTACAGTCATAGATTTAGAGACAGAAGGTACCTTAGAGGTCATTCAGAGCAACTCTTCCATTGTACAGATGAGGAAACTGAGACAGACAGGTTAAGTGGTTTGCCCAGAGCCATATAGAAAGATTTGAACTTAGGTCTTTCTGACTGCATGTCCAGCATCCTATCCACCATACTACATAGAAAGATTCCCCTTTTGCCACTATTATCTTATTTTTCCTTTTTTTAAAAAAAGAAATAACACTTTAGTGATGTGTTTCATTTTTGATAACAAATCAGTTCCAAATCTCTTGTTCCTTCCCCTAGATATACTCCTGTGTGCCTAATGAAACTGTTCTGTAACAACAACAGAAAAGCTAACAGACATACTAACCACTTATTACAGTCTATACACATTTATGTACTCCCAGTCTTCTACTTCTCTAAGAAGAGGAGGGAGGAATATTTGCACATATTGACTCAGGAGCCAAGATTTGGATTCGGCATGAGGAAATAAATGAATGGTAAAGAAGGCATTGCAGCAATCTGGGAGAAAGCTGATTAACCCCTGAATGAGGAACAGATGAGGAAGAGTAAAGAAACAACTGGACCATTTGGATAAATAGAGTAAAAGCCAATGGAAGATAAGGTTTTGACAGAAAAAAACTGGCTGTTTCTTCCCCCATGTTAGTAGACTTCCTACCTATAACCACATAAATGGTATAGGATTTGAAATCAGAAGCTGTTGTTGGGGGGCAGGGGAAAGGAAGATCAAAATGAGTGGAAACATGCCTGAGATCCTAGTTAAAGGTGATTTTGATAGTTGGATTCTAGCCACTGTGTTAGGTTTTGGGGATAAAAAGACCAAAAAAATTCATTAACTTAGCAATGAAATTGTAGAGAAATTATCAGAAATGTGCTTTACATGTTAATCAATGGTATGGATGATATTATACATCATATGTCCCTTCTTTTAGGGGAAAGACAGGTGACTTCAGGATCAGAATTTCATTGTTATATAAGGTCATTGTGTCAGAGGTTTTTGTGTGTGTGTTTTTTTTTAATCAATTTTCTTTGCTACAAGGGAGAGCTGAATTATAGGTCTATTTGTAACTGACTATGATATTTTTTAAAAGGCATCAATAAAAACTAACAAAAATATGTATATGGTATATTTATTAGATTCCCAGATAATATAAAGCTCAGACAGCTAACAAACAGAAGGAATGTCAAAAGCAGAATTTAAAAAGATTTCAATAGGTTAGAACAATGGGATGATGAATTAACCAAAAAAGAAATTTAATAAAACCAAATATTAAGAAGTTGCCCTGTTGTTCAAGACCTAATTAGCTGGAGGAATATAGGACAGTTCAAAAGTAGTTAAATAGCCGGTCAAGTACAAAGGATTGGTGTTTTCTTACCCTTATCTTACCCTGCTCCAAGCCCACCATGTGGCTTCCTGCCATACTTATACCGTGGTCACCTACATCTTATTCTCTACCTCCCACTCAAAGTGAAGGGCTCAATTTGGGATCCTGGGCTCTCACTAGTGAGATTTCACCTTCTCTTGTTCCAGGTAAAGCCCCTTGCAATTCCTCTGCTATCTCCATGTGTTAGTGCCTGATCTGCTTCCTTTTCCAATTATGGGTTGTAAGCACCTGAAGGACAAAGACTGACTTGTTTGCATGTATATCTCCAGTGCTTAGTACATAGTAGGCACTTAATAAATGTTTCCATTCATTCATTCATTCATTCATATATTCATTCATTCCAAAGACTAGGAAGTTTCTGCTGAGTTCAGACTTGTTATGTATCAATAGTATGATGGCCAACAACAAAGAGTCACTTGGATTGTAGGCTCCATTGAGAAATATCACATCCAACTGATCCAATCACTTTGGAGAACAATTTGGAACTATGCCCAAAGGGCGATCAAACTGCACATCCCTTTGATCCAGCAATACCAGTACTAGGTCAAATTCCAAAGAGATGATAAAAAAGTAAGAGGACCTACATGTACAAAAATATTTATAGCAGCTCTTTTTGTGGTGGCAAAGAACTGGAAATTGAGGGCATGCCCATTAGTTGGGGAATGGCTGAACAAGTTTTGTTATAGGAACACAATGGAATACTACTGTATTATAGAAAATGATGAGCAGATGGATTTTAGAAAAACCTGGAAAGACTTACACGAACTGATGCTAAGTGAAATGAGTTGAACCAAGAGAACATTGTACGTAGTAGCAGCAACATTGTGTGATGATCAACTCTGATCCAAGACAATTCCAAAAGACTCATGACAGAAAATACTTTCCATATACAGAGAAAGTACTATGGAGTCTGAATGCAGATTTTATCTTATCTATTTTATTTCTTTTTAAAAATTTTAATTTATTCTCTTTCTTTTAAAAAAATTGCTTAGTACTTTATTTCCACCCCCCCCAGTTACATGTAAAAACAATTTTTAACATTCATTTGTAAAATTTTGAGTTCTAAGTTCTTTCCTTTCCTCCCTCCCAACCCCTCCTTATCAAAAAGGCAAGCAATTCAATATAGGTTATACATATGTACTCATGCAAAATATTTCCATAACAGTCGTGTTGTGAAAGAAAATATAGGCTCCAAAAGAAAAACCTCAAGAAAAATAAAGAAAGCAAATAAAATATGAAGCATACTATTTTCATTTTTTTGTGTTTGTTTTTTCTTTCTCATGGTTTCCCCCTTAGTTCTGTTTCTTCTTTCACAATATGGCTAATGTTGCATGTGTATTTACCATATCATGTTGCTTGCTGTGTTGGGCAGGGGGAAGAAGGATGGAGGGAGAAAAATTTGGAATTCAAAAATCTTATCAAAAATGAATGGTAAAAAACTATCTTTACATGTAATTTGAAAAAATAAAATACTATTAAAAAAAGTAAATGTCCAAGAAAAAAAGATAATATATCCAGAAGGAGAAAAGGTACGGCTCCTCTTTCTCTTGCCACGTTCAGATCATATCAGGGGAAACTGTGTCCATTTGTGAGCACTTATTTTAGAAGTGACATCACCTAACATTTATATCATGGTTTAAAGTTCACAAAATACTTTACAATATCATTTCATTTTATTCTCACAACAACATGGAAGGTAAGTACTATTGTTATCCTCATAAACTGAAGCACAGCACAGTTAAGTGACTTGCCCAGGGTCATACAGTTAGTGAGGGATTGTGGAAGGATCTGAACTCAGGTCTTCCTGACTCCATGTCTAGCCCTCTCTCCATTCAGAAGACTCAAAATCACATTATGTTAGCATCAGTTTGTACTGATATCTGAAGGGTTGTCACAAAGAAGAAGGATCAGATTGCCCTTGCTTAGGGGGCAGAGAAGGAGAAATGGAAGTTAGAAGAGATTTTGACTTCCTAAGAGGTAGAACCTTCTAATAAGAACTGCTGGAGCTAGTCTACCTCATGAGTTGCCCAATCACTATATACAGAGAGAAGCTGCATGGCTTCTTTGTTGGGTATGTTGTGGAGGAATTCATACTTTGTGGAGGGCTTGACTAGAGCACCTCTAAGTTTCCTTCTCCTTCTGTTGTTCAATGAAATGTTATGTTCAAATCAAGTTGATTTTTCCATTGTGTGAAAATATATTTAAAACTTTCAGGGCTAAAACTACCTATAATTGTAAAGTTTCCAAACATTTATGAAGCATCTAGACTTCCAATACTTATACTCTCCTTTTCATATGTTCTTTGGACTCAGAGGGGAGAAATTTCATTTAAAGTTATACTACACTAGAAACATAGAATATTAAAGCTGGAAGAGACCTTCTACGCCAAAGTTTGTTAACCTAGGGTCCGTGAATTTCTTTTCTCATAAATCGCTTTTCAATATAATTGTTTTCCTTTATAATCCTATATTTCATATTTTGTACATTTAAAAGCATATTCTGGGAAGTCATCCACAGGCTCTACTAGATGGCCATAGAGTCTATGACACAAAACCCATTAAGAAACCCTGTTCTGGGCCATTTAGACCCATTATTTGATTAAGGGTGCAGAGAGGCTGTGATTCACCCAAATTCACAGAGCTAAGTAATAGCAGAGCTAGGATTGGTAACTAGTTCTCTTAACTTTAGGTCAGTGTTTTTTTTTTGTTTGTTTTTTGAGGGGGGAAGACAAGGCAATTGGGATTAAGTGACTCGCCCAAGGTCACACAGCTAGTTTTGTTTTGAGTGTCTGAGGCTGCATTTGAACTCAGGTCCTCCTGACTCCAGGGCTGGTGCTCTGTTCACTGTGCCACCTAGCCACCCCATAGTCAGTGTTCTTTCAAATAAGATAATATTTGTAAAGTGCTTAACATAGTGCTTAGCACAATAAATAGTAGGCACTTAATAAATGCTTTCTCAGCTTTCTGCTTTCCAACATTGTCTCCTCTAGCATCATCTAGAATGCAATGAACTTTCTCAGACTGCCATCTTCATCTTTGTAAGCGAGGGATAAGATAATCCTACTCTGAGTTCTCCCAGACTTGTTCAATCCTCAGAGTTCATTCATTATTATCCATAGCAAGAGCAACACCGCTGGATTCTTTTTGGGATTCTTACAATACTTTGGCAAATCCCTTCTCCAAAGAACAGAACACAGAAGGCACTGATTTCCTTCTTTTTTAGTCTTTCCTGAGCTGCATCAGAGTGCTAGTTTAGAAGACTTTCTTCTTTGCAAATCCTTTGGTTCTTCTCTGCCCTCACATGAATAAGTCAATTGGTCCTCGATTTCACCTATAATTCCTAAGAAGGTCCCCATACCTTTCTGTATGTAGAGATTGCTTCTAGCAAGTACTAGGGCAAGGCCTTCCTGCCATTCAATGTATAGGGGATGTTGCAAGGCAGAGTGCCCATGTGTAGGGGGAGGGTGGGAGTTTGGGGGCAGTGTTAAAATTTAGTCTGAGTGTTTGGAGGTAATTGTGTTTCCCCCTGCTGGCTATGCTGCTGGGGCCCACATGCATTTGAGCCTGTTCTCTTCCAAGACCTGGGGTGAAACTGAGTTCACCATTCTGGCATGGGATCCTGTGACTATTGTAGCCCATTATGTAAAATGGTGCAAGACAATAATTCTAAAGTTGGGGACAAATTTGGAATTATTTAATCATATATTCCTTTTATGTAGTTAATAAGTAATAGAACGGACAAATGTGAACTATTTAATAAAGTCATTTATGCCACTTTTATGAGGTTTAATAAACTTTTCCATTAAAATGGAATTACTTGGGGTTTTTTTTCTTTAATACACTGGCAAAACTTGACAGCAAAAGCAAAAATTCCAATTTATACCAGTTCATTTTATTCAGCAAAATGAGGCCTTTATTAAAGTTTTACTCCCACTCCATGACTAAGAAGAATGAAAGAATTTGTCCTTAACTAACTTGAAGTTAATATTGGGATAATGATGACAGTTAGTGGGCTCTGTCCTTTTGAGGAGTATGTTTGCAGAGAGATGGCTAAAGGAAAGTCTCTATAAAGTAAACGTTTTCCTCCGGTACTTCCCAGTTCCTCCATCACCCATAAGAACACTAGCCTAACTCTACCTAGTTAGAGTTCAAGATGCAGTTTTCCAAGATTATAAGGAAAAAGTAGCAGTAAGGCTACAGAGAAGATCGAGTAATACTGTTTTCAAAGGGCAATGAAATATGGACAATGAAACAAGGGGCAATTTCTCCTAGCTAATGCCTGCATTCAGCTCCGTATTATCTATGACTTGGTACCTCCTGCAACAGCCTCCCCACTGGTCCCTTAAAAATCTCATCTTTCCCACTCATTCTAACCCATTTCCACACTCTTTGAGTAATCTTCCCAATGCACAACCATGTTACTAGCCTGCTCCACAATCTTCAAAGGCTCCCTATTGCCTATTTTGGTACCTCTTCAGCTTGGAACCAAATTATTTATGATCTGACTCCACGTTTATTTTCAGTCTTTCTCCTGCTATTCTTTCATGCATTCTAAACTACAGCTACTGACTTATGCACACTCCTTGTTGTTGTTATTTTTCATCCTTCATTTTCGAAGAGGATCAGTGACATTACAGGGTGATATCTTGCATCACTGGATTTATGATGCATGATGCATGAATTGCATTTAAGCGAGGCAGAGTCGCACAAAGTCATCAGCCTCACTTTCAGAGACACCAAAATCCAGTGGCAGGACAAAAGTCAATGGCATAAGAGAAATCTCATGACTTGGATCCAGTAGAAACCTGAATTAGACTGGTATGTGTGACCACAAGTCAGTCCCTTAAGCTCTCTGAACCTCAGCTTCCTCCATCTACATAAAACTTGGCTCCTTAAAGGAATCCAATGCAGTTCAAAACAGGAATGCATGTCAAGCCTTTTACTCACATTAGAGAGCTACAGAAGTGTCAGCTATGTTTAAGGGTGCTCTTTTCTCCAAGTCTAGTGATGGTATATGATTGTGATGGAATACTACTGTGCTATAAGAAATGATGAGCTCAATGATCTTAGAAAAAATGGAAAAATTTGCATGAAATAATGAAGAGTGAAGTGAGCAGAACCAAAAGAACACTGTATATAGTAGCAGCAATATTGTTTTAAGATTGACTGAGTGAATAAATCATTTGGATTGTTATAAATACCCAAATTAACCATAAAGGACACATGAAGAAAGACTATCTGCATTCAGAGAAAGAACTGATAAGATGAAGTATGTATAGAATAATTTTACATATGTATGTGTTTACATACTTATGTATGTTTACATATGTATGTATACATATGTATATGTATACACATATATTTGTGTATAATAGTAGCTACCTCTACAGTGGGGGGGGAGGAGGAAGGAAAAACAGTTACATAACTTTCATCTATTTAAAAGGAATAACAAGTTGTAAATAACAGGTTTACAATTTCTTGTGTAATCTTTTTTTTATTATACTGTTGTGAAAAAAAATTCTATGAATTTTTTAAGAGTCAATATAGAGATGGAGTCTATATATATGTAGTCTATATACATATATATAGAGAGAGTCACAGATAGATAGATAGATAGATAGATAGATAGATAGATAGATAGATAGATAGATAGATAGATATAGAGTCAATATAGAGATAGAGAGCTGTCCTTAAAGTCAGGATGATCTTGGTTCAAATCTTGCCTCTGCTACATATTGGCTGTATGACCATGGACAAGTCACTTAGGCTCTCATTGTTATTTTATTATAATCTTAATGCCTCTAAGATTATAAATTGCAGGGAAGATGCTGATTTGAATTGGTGGAGTTTCCTCAATGAGAGTTCTCCACACCAATGAAGTCATAGGTATAGTCCGTATCCCTGTTTCTTCCATACAGCTTCCCAATATGCCAGAAGAAATGTGTCCTTTGGAATTTTTAATACTTTCGACTTCTCCCGTGCAATTATATTGTGTATTACAAATTTTTTTCCTTCTATACCTATCTTATCTTCCCAAATAGTTTGCTAACTCCTTTAAGTCAAGAATTGTGTCTTCTTCATCACTGTATGCCTTGGAATGTGTCACAGTGACTAGGCACTTTTACAGGTTTACTGAATTTGAAGAAATGGCACAGTTCCGTGGGTTTGGAACCACAGAGATTTAAAGACTATTCAAGACCAATAAGGTGTAACTGCTTTCAATACTTTCTTAATAGAAGTTGCTCAGCAATGCAAGGTTGCTCAAGGAGTTGAAATGGACAATAGAAACAAACAAAAAAGAAGAATATAATGTGCTATTATTTTGAAAGCTCTCCTTGGCATGCTTCCCTCCCCTTGACAGAAGGTTGGAATAGTGAGATCACTGGATAGTGACAGTAATGTTTTTTTTTTTAAAGCATCAATAAAATATCTTTAAAAAAAAGATCTAACAGAGAAATCTATAAGTCCAGCATTTCTGCTAAGATTATGCTTTGGAAGCTACCAATTGTCAGCCAGCAAATTGATTAATATTATGTTAGAAATTCAAGACCAAGAATATATTGGAAAATCTCTATCAAAAGATATACTGTAACACAGCTTGGAGAATAGGCCAATAAATTCTGGCTAGCAGAACAGATATTCTTCTGTTTGATAATTTTACAATAAAACAGCAGAACTTATTGACATTCTTAAACTGTTGTGTGAAATATTATGTATGTGGATCTGGTGGGGAGCTGAAACCAAAGAAGGTGGAGAGGCATCAGAGTCATCAGTTATCATGAATAGTAGTATAAGAAATGGGGAAGGGTCAAAAATCATAGAATATTACAATCTCTGAGGGATCAGAATTATTAATAACCCAAAGAGCAATGGGAAGTCAGAGGTTGTGTTTAAATGAGCTGCAGCCTATTAGCCATGATGAACTGGGCATACAACATAAAATATATCATGAAAGAGTAGTGTGGAAAGCTGGCTATGTAGTGAGAGTGAAGGATAACAGATGGAGGAAGGGCTCATGTCCTCCACTGGTACCCACATAAATGTCAAGAGATCTAGAGGAAAGTCTCTTGCATGTGAGGACCCCTATGGACCACCATAAAGAATTACTGAAGGACATGGATAAGAGTTGTACAAAATGAGAAGGCAGGGACAGGTTCCTTTCTGAGCCACTGGGGTATGTCCACATCAGTGAGATCACAAATCTATTGAAGTATTATTAGGATAAAAGTCTTAGTATAAAAGAGATCCCTCCCAATGGAAACCAACAGGAAATAAGGTCTTGGAACTCCTTCTACCCATGTGGTTCTGTATCTTAGGAAGTTTTAGAATAAATAAGTCTTAGAATGGCCTCAGTTTCAGAAAGTTTAAATGACTTACCCATGGTCATACAAACTATTATGTGTCTAAAGCACAGAATAAGGGGGCAGCTAGGTGGCACAGTGAATAGAGCACTCGCCCTGGAATCAGAAGGACCTGAGTTCAAATTCAGCTTCAGAAACTTGAAACTTCCTAGTTGTGTGACCTTGGGCAAGTCATTTAAACCCAACTGCCTGCTCCAAAAAGAAAAGCACAGAATAATTCTTCTCCTAGAGACTAGGAAGGCAGCACTTGAACCTGTTTTCCTGGTTTCAAGGCTGTCCCTCTATCCATTATAAAGCACTGCCTTCCTGGTCTTATAAGACAGTGCCCTAGATTTTGGAAGAGCATATTGATGTGATGAATGAAAATTCAGAGAGGCAGAGTTTCTGGGTAATTAATAATCAATATATCAATTAGACTAGCAAATAATTGACAAATTGATGAGTGGTCTCTCTCAGTAACCAAAGACAAAAACTTTGGAGATCACTGAATTCTTAAGTACCTTTGGAAAAGGAGGTACCCCTGACAGGTGAAGATCAACCCTGACTGGTGAAGAATTAATAAGGAGGTGAGCTATAAAGTCTTCAGTTATTCCTGCTGAGAGCATGACTTGATCATTAGACTCAGCTGCCTCCAAAAGTATATGAACAAAGGAATTAACCTCTAAAGAGATCACTCTGGTTGGTTTTTTCCTTCCTAAGCTGGGTCATCCTAACTTATAATGGAAGATTCTAAGGACAGAGGCTTATTTTCTAAGGGCAAGAACTAACCCAAGATAGAGAAACACATACCCAGAGGATTTGGGCAATCTCTTCTATTAGCAATGTCTTTCACAGACTGGCTGAATGATCTACAGGAACTGGTCCCCGAATGAATAGGAAAAACTTCAATCCTAATTTAATAATTGGTTATAAACAGAAGAGAAAAAATATTTTCTCTCATTTCAAAGTATTCAGAGAAAGGACAGATAAGATGCAATGACCTAATATTCATTTTCCACCAGCTAAACTCCTCGGACAAGACTCCATCATGTTCTCAGGAAAACTCATTACCAGGAAACTCATCGTCCTTCAAGATTCCATCTGCTTTGAAACATAGACCTCATCAGCACCCTCAGTACCCTCTAACCTTCTGATGGGAGCATCAAAGGATGGAGCAAAGAATTCCTACTAAAACCTCTTTTTAAAAGGGGCTTCAAGACCAGTCGATTCTTCATTTTTTACCAGCTTGGAGCAAAAAACTCCTCCTAAAGACTGATCAGCTCTTCATTTCCCACCAGAGGTCCTCCTAGAACTGGACTGCACTTTGCCCCTGGGGCTGAACCCTTTTCCATATTCTACTTTTTTCAGCTTCCTTTTATATGTTGTCCCCTAATAGACTGTAAGCTTCTTGAGGACATGCACTGCTTCTTTTTCTCATCTATATCCCTAGTACTTAGCATAGTGTCTGATAGATATAGCAGGTTTTGAATAAATGTTTATTAACTGGCTGACTAATATTTTTGAGTGGAAATTGGTTTGAAGGACGAGAAGCTCATGAATAAAATTCTGAAGACATAAGCAGAAAGGACTGAGAAAACAAAAGATGTTTTTTCTTTAAGGAGTTTTTAAACATACTTTTTAAATATTTTGAAAACTTTTCCTTCCTATGCATTTAAAGATTATTGTGAGAATAGGTGTCACCAGATTGCCAAAGGGGGTCCAAGACACAGAAAAAAAGGTTAAGAACCCCTGGTTTAAAGACACTATTGTAGAGGGGCAGCTAGGTGGTGCATGGGTGCTGAAGTTAGGAGGACCTGAATTCAAATCCAACCTCAGACATTTTCTAGAAGTGTTATCCTGGGTAAATCACTTAAACCTGATTCAGACAGACAGACAGACAGACAGACAGAGACAGAGACAGACAGAGAGAGAGAGAGAGAGAGAGAGAGAGAGAGAGAGAGAGAGAGAGAAGAGGAGATAGAAGAAGAGGAGTGGAGAGGGAGAGAGAGCCCATTGTAGGTATATAGAAAAATCATTAACAAAATCAGTTTCTAAAAAGATGTTTACAAAATGGAAAGAAAGAAAGGTAAATAAAGATGAATGCAAAGGACAGCAAGATCCATTAAAATTGAGTAGCATTAAAGCTTAAATTGAGCTCAGTCTGGCAATGAATGGGAATGATAGCCCAAGGTTTTTCCCTTCCCTTCTTTTCCTTCCCTTTTCCTCCACTCCTTTCCTTTCTTTCCATGCTTGGGGTAAGAGGAAGCTCAAAGAAGGTATAGAATTTCCGCTCAGAAAAGAGATATGTATTTTTGGACATGACCAATGTATGGATTGGTTTTAAGTGAATATGAGTATCTGCAATAAGGTTTTGTTTCTCTCATCTGAGGGGAGTGCTGGTGGAGGGGAGACAAAGGTTAGCAATAATGGTGTCCCCAGCCCCCACTAAACTGTCACTCAGTATGAATAACAACTTTTGTCTCTGCTTTGTCTTCCAAGGAAAATGCTACCAAAAATGACAGAACAAAAAATGATTAGGGAAAGGATGCTCAAAATATGAGGAGATGGTTAGAAATCATCCAGCTTCTACCAAGTCTGCAAACTATAAACTGTTCATCTTGATTTCTGTTCTGGCTAAAATTCTAGAAAGTGGGAGTAATTTGAGAGCATTCAGAAAGGGAAGCCATAATTACTAAAAGCCAACATGGGTTCATCAAGCACAGAGTAGGCTGGGCCTCCACCTGGTAGGTAAATAACAAGCTCTTCTTAAGAGCTTATGAAGTGCCAGGCATGGAGCTAAGCACTGGGGATACAAAAAGAAGCAAAAAAGAAAAATGACAAGTCTCTGCTCCCTTCAGGGAGATTATATTCTAATGGAGGAAAATGATACATAATAAGGAAGGAGAAGGGGGCAATAAGAGGTATTCTGTTGGGAGCTTGGTAGTGAAGTTCTTAGAGTCAGAAGCACAGCTAGGATGGGAATAAAGCATGGTGGGTCTGGGCCCATCCTTCAAATGGCACCCCCAGAAAGGAACTAGACACTGGGATAAGGGGGCCACGTCTTTTCTTTTCTTCTCCTTTTCTTCTTTCTCTTCCTTCCTTCCTTCCTTCCTTCCTTCCTTCCTTCCTTCCTTCCTCCCTCCCTCCCTCCCTCCCTTCCTTCCTTCCTTCCTTCCTTCCTTCCTTCCTTCCTTCCTTCCTTCCTTCCATGTTTATCAAGGACTTGGATTTATTAATATGTGGTATGCGTGTCAAGTTTGCAAATGCTAGTAGCTCTAAGACATAGTTGACATATTAGATGCTTGAGTAAGCATCAAAAAAAAAACTCAACAGGCTAGTAAGATAATAACATAATAGAGATAAATATAAAAATTTTACAAGTGTTCAAAAAGATGAAATTCTCAAGTATAGGGGGAAATGTGGCTCAACAGCAGTTCCTGTAAAAACATTTAGGGGTTTTAGTGGGGAGGGAAATAAACACTGATAAAGTGCCTACTATGAGCCAGGTACCCTGCTAAGCACCTGTTACAAATACTATCTCACTTGATCCTCATAACAACCCTGTGAGGCAGGGACATTTTACAGTTGAGGAAACTGAGGCAAATAAAGATTAAGTGACTTTTCCAAGGTCACACAGCTAGTTAGTGTCTGAGACCGGATATGAACCCAAATTTTCCAGACTCCTGGCCCAGTGCTCTCTCTGCCCACTGTGTCATTCAGTTGTTTCAGTGTGATAAACTAACTAAATAAAAGGTATCTAAAATAAAATAAATATCTAAAATAAAATAAATATCTAAAATAAAATAAATAATATTTGTATTAAAATAAATAAATAAAATAAAATAAAATAAAGGAAATTCACTCCTTAATATAGGCACCATGCTAGGTACTACTGAAACAAAAACAAGAATGAAACCCTATCCAAGGCTGCATTACGAGAGCAGTGGGGTGTCCAGAATGAAGCAGGTAAAGGTCCTGTTATGCTCTTCCCTGATCGGGCCACATCTGGAGTATCATGTTTAACTCTGAGAACTGCATTTTAGGAAAGGCAGAGATAAGTTGGAGCAAGTCCAAAAGAAACAACCCGCCATGGTGAGATAAATGAAGAACATGCCATACAAGGGTTAACTAGGGATTTTTTGTGTGGAGAAAACTTTGGCAGGAGGTGATGGGGAAGATCATATGTGAAGAGCTTTTTCTCTGGCTGCAGAAGTCAAAAATAAGAACAACGGGTGTGCCGTTTCTGAGAGATTTAGACCTGGTGAGAGGAAGGACTTGCCAACAATTAGAGCTGACCAAAAAGTGGAATGGGCTACTTTAGAAAGTGATGGGTTTCTCTTCATTGAGGTCTTTAGGCAGAGGCTGAGCAAGCAATTATTAGTCGAGTGCTGTTCAGACAAGTTGGGTTAGAAACGAGACGGTCTCTAAGGCCCTCCCCAATTCTTAGATTCTGTAGTTCCCTATTTTCCCTTCTTCCCTTTCAAATATAATTAAGGCAGACTCCAAGAAAAGTGACAGGAAAAAAATAGCTATTTAAAATAAAGCCCTTCATCGTTCATAAGCCAACATGTTTACATTGCTTGGGACAGTAAATCCACAAACTAATTCCTGATAAAATGAGAGAGGAGCTTTCTGGTTGAAATGCATCGAGAGAAAAGGACCCAGATGGTGGATTCTTTTGGCATAGCAAGATCTGTTCCTGCTGTCTAACATGTTTCTTCCCTGTGTTAATTCTTTAATAAGAGGATCAGAACTATAAAGACAGTTTGCTTATTTCTCAGTTACAGAAAGAGGAAGCTTTTGGTCTATGTGGGCCCCCAATTCCTTGAGTGGAGTAATATTCTAATCATGGAGAGAGACTAGATTGGATCCTCTGTGAAAAACAACAAAGCTTCCAGTCAGCTCAATCCTCTACCTCCTGTGAGAGAAAAGACAACTGCGTCACCGGAGTTTGGACCAGGCATAGGCTATCTGAAAGCGATTTGGGGTTTGTTTTTAAAGTGGGTTGCAGATCTCATTTTGGGACTGCTTTATGGAACATGTTGTAGGACTGATAGCAACTGAGCAGGTCCCTTGGGCTTGCTGCCCTCTCTTCTTCCTTCATGAAGCAGGCAGTGCCAACACAGGATTTGTGAACTGCTTCTTCCAGCCAATCTCTAATTTAGCATATGTACAAAGCCAATTTTTGGACACCATGATGGTGCCTGGCACCTCTGCAGCCCTCCCAGTTTGTCGTTGTTTGTTGTGAAATAACTAATAACTAGCTGCTAGAAAGAAAATAGCAAAGAGAAATATGGTTTTTCCCATCCATAGAAAAATCATAATTCTGAGCACTATAGATGTCTACGTGGATTTCTATCTGTCCTTTCCATAATAAAACACTCTCTCTTCCTCTGAGTACATGGATATGAACACACACACACAAGTGCACATACACATATACACACATACACCTATGTCACTCTCCTTGGTATTTCTTACTCTGAGATTTTTGATCTGGGATGCACGGGAGTAATAGCTAACACTGGCAATGGTATGACCCTGCTCCCCACTGGGAACATCTTGGTTTTTAAAAGTCAGAATGGTGGTTTTTTTTTTTTTAAAAAAAACAAAAACAGGATATTTCTCTCTTAATTAACTTCAAGGTACACCCAAATAATTTGTAAGTAAGAAAATACCATTTTCAAATATTTAAAAATAATTCTCATGAGTGTAAAATAAGAATGATGAGGAAATGGGTTGACCAAAGCCTTAAGGTTGGAGAAGGAGAACAGAGTGGTGCCTAAAGGGCCATCTGCTACTCTTCTAGGCCAAGTCTTTGGAAGCAGGGTGTTCAGCCTTACCTGACCCCTCACAAATGCTGTTTGAAAGGCATGCACATTGGCTGAAACCTGTTGACCACAATGCCTAAACTCTGTATATTTGTACAGTTTTTCTTTGTAAAGATAAAAAAAGACTCCCAAGATACAATAATACCATTCCCCTGGCTTAAAATATCCCTTGTAAAGGGAATGAATAATTAAAAAATGTGAAGCTTTGTGACGCCAAGTCCTGTTTTCTATCCAAAGGAGCATACATTGTGTTTATCCAGACTGTCCTGGGATGGAACAATGTGAGATGCCCCTAACCATATTTGTTTTGACTTTTACCTGTGTTGAATTAAAATATGACTTGTTTGCTTATTAATTATTTTGCCTGTAAATGAAGAACATGGTAGTTGTCCCAGATTCTTGTTTCTAAAAATATGCTGACAAGATTGCTTCTTATTTTTGGATGAGAAACAATTATCTTTGGGCTTGCTCTGTAAAGTGAGATCTCCCTCTTCATCCCTCTCCTTCCTAACACCTGGAGAATAGGTGAGTCACGTGTGAATCGTCTCTTAGGCATTGAACAGCACCCTTCGAAACACTACCCAGCCTTTTATTGGGAAGGTAAAGAATTCCTTGCATGCTGTGGCCTCTAGCGAGGGAGACAGGGGAGCCAGCAAGGAGAGGAGAGTCACGGAAGCCAAGTCCAGTATTGTGTATACATAAATATTTCAGAAACTTGCCTAATGGCAATGCTTTGCACGACCATGCAGAAGCTCCACGCTTTGATTTCCCTGGTCCTAGTTTGCTGCTCCCCAGGTGGCAGAAATGAAGAGTGGGTAGAAGCAGTTAGTGGGGGGTGGAAGTGAGTGCCTGGAGTCATTCAATAGCCGCCCTCTGGCTGATTAATGAAAAGCAATGACAGGCTCCAAGGGGGTGTCCTGTCCAGTTCCTTTTGGCTGGAGGGATGATGGCCCATGTATGGGGTCCTGCGACAGGCTGGGATTTTTCCTGGCTTTGCATGCACACTCCATCCTGGAGACCATGTTTCTGGCTGAGGAGCTCCTTTGGAGACCATTGATCGGGCCACAGAGGAGGGCTACTGTTAGTTAAGAGACACCTCCATCCAGTGGCGCCAGGTGCTTATTCTTCCCCTGAGGGACAAGCATATTACCTCCATTCCACTTCTATCCAAGTCAGATTACTGGGCAAAGTTCTAGGAGGGGGAAATGAAACAAAGTGATCAAATTGCCAGTATGGAACACACTCAGTTTTGGCACTTTCATAGAAAATTGAAAAGGCATATGTAACCCCACAGGTGGTAAGATTATTTAAAATTTTAAATATGTTAAAAACTACTTGAAATAATTAACAACTTTAGAAAAATTGCAGGAATATAAAATAAGCCCGCATAAATCATTGGTATTTCTGTATATTACTAACAAAGCCCAGAAGCAAGGGATAGAAAGAGAAATTCCATTTAAAGTAACTATAGACAACATAAAATATTCAGGAATCTACCTGCCAAGACAAACCTAGGAACTATATGAACACAATTACAAAACATTTTTCACACAAATAAAGTCAGATCTAAATAACTGGAAAAATATCAGTTTCTCATGAAAAAGCAGAGCTAATATATTTAATAAAAATGACCATTCTAACCTAAATTAATTTACTTATTCAGTGCAATACCATGTCAAAAATGATTTTATAGAGCTAGAAAAAATAATAACAAAATTCATCTGAGGAACAAAAGGTCCAGAATATCAAGGGAATTGATGAAAATAAATGCAAGGGAACATGGCCTTGCCATACCAGATCTAAAACTGTATTATATAGCTGCAATCATCAAAATTACTTGGCATTAGCTAAGAAAAAGTGGTGGATCAGTGGAATAGGTTAGGTACACAAGACACAGTAGTCAATGACTATAGTAATCTACTGTTTGATAAACCTAAAGACTCCAGTTTCTGGAATAAGAGCTCACTCAAAAACTTCTGGAAAAAAACTGGAAGAGAGTATGGCAAAAACTAGGCATAGATCAATATCTTAAACAGTATACCAAGTTCAAAATGGGTACATGATTTAGACATAAAGGGTGATACCATAAGCAAATTAGGAGAGCAAGGAATAGTTTACCTGTCAGATCTATGGAGAATGGAAGGAATTATGACCTAACAAGAGATAGAGAATATTATGAAATACAAAATGGATTTTCATTACATTAAAAGGGTTTGCACAAGCAAAGCCAATGGAACCAAGATTAGAAAGGAAGCAGAGGGGTGGCTAGGTGGTGCAGTAAGTAGAGCACCGGCCCTGGATTCAGGAATACCTGAGTTCAAATCCAGACTCAGACACTTGACACACTAACTAGCTGTGTGACTTTGGGCATGTCACTTAACCCCAACTGCCCTCCAACAACAACAACAAAAAAAGCAGAAAGGAAGCAGAAAGTTGGGAAACAATTTTTACAGCCAGTATCTCTGATAAATGCCTCATTTCTAAAATATATAGAGAACTGAGTCAAATTTATAAGAATACAAGTCATTCTCCAATTGGTAAATGGTCAAAGGATAAGAACAGGCAGTTTTCAGATGGAGAAATTAAAGCTATCTATAATCATACAAAAATGCTTTAAGTCTCTATTGATCAGAGACAGGCAAATTAAAACAACTACATCATACCTATCAGCCTGGCTAATATGACAAAATAGGAAAATGATAAATGCTGGATAAGATGTGGGAAAATTTAAACACTAGTGCATTGTTGGTGGAGTTGTGAACTGATCTAACCATTCTGGAGAGCAATTTACCCAAAGGGATGTAAAATTGTGTATACCCTTTGATCAAGCAATACCACTAATAGGTCTGTATTTCAAAGAGATCATAAAAAAGGGAAAAGGCTCCATATGTACAAAAATATAGCAGCTCTTTTTGTAGTGGCCAAGAACTGGAAATTGAGGAAATACCTATGGCTGAACAAGTTGTGGCATATGAATGTAATGGAATACTGTTGTTCTATAAGAAATGATGAGGAGCCAAATTTCAGAAAAACCTGGGAAGTTTTTTTTTTTTTTTGCTTTTTGGAGAGCAGTGGGGTTAAGTGACTTGCACAAGGTCACATGGCTAGTAAATGTTCACCTAGCCACCCCAACCTGGGAAATCTTACATGAACTGATGTTCAATGAAGTGTGCAGAGTCAGGAGAACATTGTACATAGTAATAACAGCTTTGTGTGATCACCAACTTAGATAGTCTTAATTCTTCTCAACAGTACAAGGATCTAAGGCAATTCCAAAAGACTCATGATGGAAAATGCTATCCACATCCAGAGAAAGAACTGTGGAGTCTGAATGTAAATTGAAGTATACTAATTTTCTTCCCCGCCCTGCCCCCCATCCCTTCTTGTGGTTTTTCCTTTTTGTTCTGATTTTTCTTTTACACTGTAACTAATATGGAAATACATAATATCCAGGCTCATTTTAAGATGTGAATTTAGAAGCATGTTGGATTGAAAATCTGACTCTCAGGTTACCTTCAAACCTATTTGCTTAAAAAAATTAAACATAAGCTTGTGTCTCTTAAGAGAAACATTAAATGAAATTCTGTTTCACTTAAGATAGTTCTAATGAAACAATGCTAAGCCTCGATAATAAATATTTACTACTAACATTTACTAATTTTAAAAAACTTGATATCTGTGATTAAAAAATTCACCCAACCCAAACTCTGTCAAGCTAGACTGGTACTAACCAGTGGTGATATATTTGTGGTTCATAATCTGCTTTAGTCAAGGTTAAGCCTGAAATTAGAAACTTTTTTAATAGGAAAATACATTAGGGATATTGCTTCTATTACATAATTATATACTATTATACCATATTATATCATTATATACTGTAAGAAGCTCCCATCCTTTATTCTTCTCCTGGCTCTGCTTCTGACTGTATATTCTGCCATCATTCCTTTGCTGCCCTCCCACCCTGGAAGCTCCTTTCATGTCTGTGGTCTTATCACCCTGGATAACCCTCCACTCCTGTGGTTCTCTTCTCCTATTGGTGAGTTTCTCCCAGAATTTTCATTGTGAGGAAGGGCCCAGGCTAATATCAGCCTTCTCCTATTCTTCTCAAAAGCACAAGATACTTTTGATTCTTCAGACTTCATCACCGTGTTTCCATGAGGGTTCCTTTTCCTCTCCTCATCACCTTCTTTTTTATGTATTGTCTTTCTCCATTAGAAGGTAAGCTTCTAGAAGGTGGGACTGTCTATTTTTTTTCTCTAGTATTTGTTTTCCTAGTATTTAGAACAGTGCTAAGCCCATAGTAAGATCCTAATAAATCGTTGTTGACTAGACTGGACTTTTGTTAAAACTCATTGTCTTCATGGAAATTCTTTTTCATTGAAACACATCCCTTTTACTTCCTCTAATGATCTCATACCTACCTGATTCAGTACTCTCTTTCAGCTCAATTCATCAATGTCTTTTCCTCTCCTAACCCACTCACTGTGTCTGTAGGGTCACCAATTCTTCAATCCAAGGTTCTTTCAGTCTTCTAGTGTGAACTGGCTTTTCTTTGAAGACATGCCATCCTTTTCCAAAGAAAATTGTTTCTTCAAAGACTAGCCCACTCCCTCTGCTCTTCTAGACTCTTGGGTTAGCACAATCCCTTTCCTCAATGTCCTTTCCAGACCACTGATCCTTGGTGAGGATGCAACAATCTCTTATCCTGTTTAATTAATGGCTTCAAGTTATATTGCCCTCTCTCTGTCTTCATTACAATTATCTACTGGCCATAAAAAAAACCATCATAAAAACCTACATTCCTCAAAAATGTCAATACCTGGTTCTTCATTACTTCATCTTCTGTGATAAATTTTATGAACTTTAATATCTATGTTGCCATCTATTCTGGCATGCTGGTACTCACAAGTCCTCCACCTCTAAGATTCTGATGATTTCCTCCATCTTCAATCTGCTTCAGCTACTCAGCAACATAGTTGTGCTCTGGAGTTTCCTTACGACTCAAAACTATCCCCCTCTTACGATAGTGAAGTATGAAATCCCTCCCTTCTCCTACTGCACTCTGCCCCCAGTAAAATCCTCCCTGCCCCTTTTAATGCTTCTAGCCCAGCACTACCATTTTGATTTTGCTTGCTTCCCTATTAAATTTGCTTTCAGTGGTTCGCCGTTTTATTGATCAACTCGCCACCACACCAAAGTCTTCATCCTTTTGATTTTCTGTCACTCCTGTCTTGCTAATCACTCTTGGTGATTCACTATACCCTCATCCAAAGATGCTAAATATCATTGGATAATGATATGAACGCCCAAAATGGTTCTGACCACTATAAATTCATGCTGTTTAACGTCAGGAAAGGTGATTTTTGAAAGTACTATGTGAACTCCCAGGGAAAAGTAACCCCAACTTACTTCTCTAGCTTTATTGCACATTGCTCCTCTTTGAGAGCACTGCAGTCTAGGCAACCTGGCTGTCTTGCTGTTTCTGACACAAAATACTTCATGTCCTATCTCTTTGCTTTTGCACTGACTACACCCTAAATTTGGGGTTCCCTCCCTACTGATCCCTACCTCCTCAAATCTTTAGTTTCCTTCAAGGCTGAATTTAAATGCAAACTTTGATGTGAAGTCTTTTCTGATCCCTCAATTGCTTGTGCCTTCCCTCCAAAATTACCTTGTACATAAATAGATACATGATGTTACCCTTAGCTAGATTATAAGTGCCATGAGGGCAGGGACTGTTTTATTCCTGACATTGTATTCTCAATGCCTAGAGTGGAACCTGGCATATAGTAGGCATTAATAAATGCTTGTTGACCAATTGATTGAATGGGATAAAAGAAGACTAATAGGACTGCAAAGCAGAAGCAATGGCACAGTCGACCATTTAAAGCACTGGGTGACATTACAATAAAAACAAAAAAAAAAAGAAAGAAATTGACCATAATCTTAACAGATAAGAAAACAATGGGATTAAACACATAAAAGTTGTTTCAGAATCAGCTGTCTGTAAAGTCCAAAGTCAATAAGAAGTTAGAAGAAAATATAAAAATGAGAAAAAGATGACACTGACTTAAAATGAGAGAAAAAAAGCTGAACTCAATTTGTTACTTGCAGCTTTGTTGCTTTCTACAGCCACTGTGTTGACATGAGTTTAAACAAATTGACTCCAAAATAGAGAAATGGATGAAAAAAAGGCAATGACTCTGGCTCTAATAATTTCTTAGAAAAGTTTAACTGATGCAAAACAATGGCTCCAATATGGAGACTGAGAAAGCCCAGAAACTGATTCAACCAAAAAACAACCTTTTTTGCTGAACAGAAGAGTATAATACCCAAGGGCCACACTAATTCATAGTATAAGCTGACCTGGAAAATATTATGGAAAAGAAGGTTGCGGGGCGGCTAGGTGGCGCAGTCAATAGAGCACCAGCCTTGGAGTCAGAAGGACCTGAGTTCAAATCCAGCCTCTGACACTTAACCCAAAAACTAGCCGTGTGACATTGGGCAAGTCACTTAACCCCAACTGCCCTTCAAAATAAAAAAAAAAGAAGGTTGCAATGGTATGAGAAATATCATCTAATAAAATAAGGAAAAATAATGAAGAGAGACTGACAATGACATCTAGTCACACCAGGTCATTCTTAGAACTTTTCTCAATGAAACCAGAAAGATAACAAATAGATGTGAAATGGAACTAATCTGCCAGAATTTCTATAGCAATCTGTTCTTATCAGTGATGAGAATGGAACCACCATATTTGAACTTGTCCACTTTAGTCATCTCATGTTCTGTATAAGGAAGTAGTAATAGTGCACTCAAGAAAATTAAGTCAGGAATAGTGGCTGGATTTGACCAAATATATACAAAAGTAATCCATGCTGGGGGCACCTAGGTGGTGCAGTGAATAGAGCACCGACCCTGGAGTCAGGAGTACCTGAGTTCAAATCTGGCCTCAGACACTTAAAACAAAAAACTAGCTGTGTGACCTTGGGCAAGTCACTTAACCCCAATTGCCTTCCAAAAAAAAAATAATCCATACTGGAAGCAATTGCCAAAAAAAAAGCCACAAAGATTTATCAAAGAAAGGAATATATGAAAAGAATAAAAAGATCACAAATGGTACTTTGGGTTATCTTCCCTCCAAAAAAAAGTGATTGATGAAATATCAGCAGCTTATGAATTCATATAACTTGTTTTTTTCAGTGCTATGAAATCTTGGGTAAATGATTCATACTTATAACTGAGGTTGTCTTTTAAAAAAACATAAGAGAGCGTCTGGCAGACTTTCAAAGATGATTTTATCCAGAAGACCATATCTTTATAGACACACAACTGAGAAGTGTAGAAAATAAAGGATCCCATTGTGTGAGACATATGCTCACCTAAGGTATTTGTTGCTGTCATGGAAAATGGCTTGTGGAGAGTCTACAGAAAAGAAGTATTTCCTATCTTTGGTGAAGTTTTTGAAAAACTCCTTGAGAGGAGGCACTATTTTTTGCCTTTCTTTGTATCCTCAGGGCCCAACAAAGCTCCTGGCATGGCTGGCTGGCAGATGGACTGAAGACGACACTGTATTAATTGCATCAAGTCTCCTTTCTTCATCTCTCAAAACTTTTCAACATGATCTCCCTTCCAGGAGTCATATAATAAATGATATCCCTTTTCCTCACTAAGATACATTTCTTCCAACTTTTCTAGGGTATTTCTCTAGCAATCATCCTCTTCTTTCATGTATTTTCAGTTTCTTTCTTCTTACTAGCTCCTTCATATTTGCACAGACATTACTCAGTTGTTGCCAAACTGAATATATTTTTTCTTGATCATTTAAGTCTACTCAGATAGCATCCTATCTCTGTTCTCCCCTTCACTGCTAATATAATTGAAAATGTTGTCTATACCTGATGTCACCAATCCCTTGTGGTACGACTAATCCCACTATCACCATTCTACTGAAATTTCTTCTCTAAGATTGCTAATAATTTCTGAATTGCTAGTTAGAATAGTCTTTTTTTCTACCCTTATCTTCCTTTAACTCTTTGGTACTTTTGACACAGTTGACTACTCCCTCCTACTGCAATAATGTTTTTACCTTTGGAAAATACCTCATTTCACCTTTGGAGACACCTCATTCTCTTCGTTTTCCTCCTGGCTCTTGAATTTCATCCTCTTACCGCTCTCTTCATGTGGATTCTCTTCATGACACTCTTCTCTCTATACACTTTTCCCCTTGGCAATTACATTCAATCCAAAAGTTTCAGCTATGCAGATGACTCCCATATTGGTATCTCTAGTTCTGATTGTTCTCTTCTGAGCTCCAGAGCTTCATCTCTGCCCACTTTCAGGAGGTGTCCATCAAGATGTTCTTTAATTTCAATATTTCTAAAATGGAGATTATTGTCTTTCCCCCAGACTCCCCTTTCACTATTTCTGTGAGCAATGCCACCATTTATTTAGTCTTCTATTTCAAAAACACTGACTTTTCTTTCTTCTATTTACTTCATAAAGTAAGCATCAGTTATCAATTCCTGGTGATTTGAAACCATTTTTATTTGTCCTTTTTCCTCCACTTTTACAACTATCACTATGATTAAGGACCTCATTAATGTCTGCCTGAACTGTTTCAATATCATTAAGCAATAATTCATCTCACACCATCTCTAGTATTTTCTTTAATTACTCCATAAAGAATAATTTTTTGTGTCCAGAGACCCAGTCTTACTACTCTTCTATACAAAAAATCTTTAGCTCCATATTGTGTACCAACTAAAGTTTAAGCTTCTCTGGTAGGCATTTAAAGTCTTCCACAATCTGGCACAATCTGAAATGAGGCTGATTTTCAGCCTCATTTCATATTACTATTCAAGCTCCCTGAGTAAGGATTGCTTCATTTTATTGCCTCTGAATGCCCAGGTGGTAGGCCAGTGCCTGGCACATAGTAGGCACTTAATAAAGGCCTACCGATTGGCTGAATCTACACTCCAGCCAAATTTCTCTGCTGCTTTCTTTCTCTACTCTCCTTCTCAAATGTGCCACTTACCATTTTCCCTGTGTTTTTGCTCACATTTTTCCCTGTTCCTGGAATGTTTCTCCTCTCCCTCTTTATTGATTTTCTACCCATTAAAAAAAACTCCATTCACATGCCACCTCCTGCAAGGAGCTTTTCCTGATCCTCCAATCTGTAAAAATCTTCCCTTTCTGAGCTCATGTAGTATTTATTTTTGTAGCTGTCTAATGCACTTAACAACAGAATATGAATTATAATTATGGACTCTTCATGTAATGAAGTACTAGTATTCATCTCTCAAAACTTTTCAACATGATCTCCCTTCCATGAGTCATATAATAAATAGTATCCCTTTTCCTCACTAAGATACATTCCCTCCAATTTCTCTAGGGTATTTCTCTAGCAATCATCCTCTTCTTTCATGTATTTTCAGTTTCTTTCTTCTTACTAGTTCCTTCACATTTGCAAAGACATTACTCAGTTGTTGCTATTCATTACTAGTATGCATATTCAAGGAAGGCAAAGACTCTGTCCTATCTCAGCTTTATCTAAACTTTATATCAAGTCCAGTAACCTAGTATAACATTCTTCATACAAATATTTGTTAAATGAATAAATGAATTAAAGCATCCTTAGTGAAATTCACAGTTATTTTAAAGAGACCAATCTAACCACCCATACCAGAAAAACAAAGTGGATGAAAAGTGCATATTATTCACACTGCAAAGTACAACTAGATGGGCAAACTATTGGGTTAATATATAACTAGATATGTATAATCTCAGACCAGTGCTTTGGCTAGACAGTGAGCTGGGACAAAAATTAAGTAGGAGAATGTGTATTGCATGATTCCCTGCTTTATGGTGTCAGTGAATATTATGAATGCTAAAAATCTCATGTATATTTCATGCATCAAATTAATTTATTAGTAGCTTAAATACTCTCATTACATAACAATCAACTGAAAATATAGAGCAGCGGTTCTCAACCTGTGGGTTATGTTCAATTTATAACAGTGAAAATACATCCTGCATATCAGATATTTACATTACAGTTCATAACAGTAGCAAAATTACAGTTATGAAGTAGCAACAAAAATAATTTTGTGGTTGGGGGTCACCACAACATGAGGAACTGTATTAAAGAGTCGCAGCATTACGAAGGTTGAGAACCACTGATATAGAGGCTCTGGAATATCATGTTCACTGTCATTCAAAGGTATGGAGGATCCTATGATCAGGTCTTCTGATGTTAGGTGTAGACTCTAGTGACTTCAAAACTAGTGAAGGAACTATTAAGAACTTAGGAACTGTAAGATAGTTCTCTTCAAAGTCAGTCCACTAAAGAAGTACTTTGCAAATTGTCAGATTTGTTAGATCTCTCAAAAGTTCTTGGTACCATTACAGTAGGTGGAAAGATCCGGAGATTAGCTTGTAAAATTCCTATCTTAGGGAGGAGGAGATATTCAGAAAATCTGTAGCATTTCTGAAGAAAAGGAGTGTGTCAGAAGAGTGTGTCACTCAACCTTACAAGGTATTTTCTAAGGTGAAATTCCCAGCCCACTGTGTTCTACTCTGGCTTGGGTGAGGGATATAGATCCTTTGTCTAAATTGCCCAAGGCTAGGGGTGATTTGGAAGTACAGTTGTCCTTCGGGAGAAGAGGAATGGACAGGGGGATGTTAGAAGTATGGTTGAGGAGGTGCCATATGATATGAAAATCTACATATAATTTTTTGGCCCTACCTTCATACCAGAGAAGAAGTTTGAATTTTTTCTTGTTCTTCTATGGGGATTATAAAATGTGGGTTGATATTATACAATACTATATAAAAATGTATACATTTCTGAATTTCAAAACTTTTTCTGTGCTGTCTACTGGCCTTTGCATGTCTTCTACAGTTTCTGCAAAACTCCTAAAAAAATTCCCATTTAATTTCTTATGTCAACCTGCTCACTAGCAAAACTATGATGGGGAAAGTCTTGATGTGGAAGGTATAAGTATAAATGACATAATCAAGGACATATCGTCTAGCCTATCATTATAATATCCATTCTTTCATTACTTGTTAACCAAAGTTGATTAGCACCCTCAGTAACCCATGAAGAATCTCTGACATTTGAGAGTGTCACTGACCCTTTTATTAATAATATGCTAGCATTATTAATAAAATATTAATTACACAGAAACTATGTTTCTTGAACTTTTTAAACATCACAGTAGAAATGACAAAAGGGATGGCTTCAGAGAATCCCTAGAAAATTTGTATTAATTGATACAGCCCAAATAGCTAATGTGAACTTTAGTTGCATTGACAGAACTGTGGTAAACAGTCAGAAAGAGGTTTTAGTTCTATAATCCTTTGCCTCAGTGAGATAGTTTCTGGAGTATTCTGGTAAGCTCTATAACAGACATTTTAGGAAGGTAATTAATAAGGTCAAGTATATCCAGAGTAGACTGTCCAGAATGGTGAGATGACTGGAGGTCATGCCATATAAAGCTTTTGCAAAACTAAGACCTCTGGGGTATGGAGGAGAACAGGAATTTGTCTTGTAAAGTAAAAACGGTATATCCTAACAAACAATCAGGATATGATTCTCAGCTGTTTTTTTAATTGATCATTGGCTCCTTCAGCCAAGGTCATAGCAAATTTTAGATTAAACATTTTTGCTCAGCAGTTCTGACCTTCTCAGTCAAGCATAACCTGATGGAATGAGAGATGCAGGGGCAAAAGACAGCTTCAGTTTCATGAGAAAACGAACACAGAGAAAAATAAAATAGAGAATGAAAAGGGGAGAAATAGAGGAAGAAAAATAGGGAGAGGGAATGTACAAGGGAGCAGGAATAATGTTATTTCATTGGGTTTTAGTGTCTTGGCAGCAGAGGTGTGTTGAATAAATAATTTCCCTAAAACATACTTTCCTACCTATTAACTATTTTACTTGCCAGGAAAAAAATAGCTCATTTACTCTGTATTTGTTTTGAATAGAGAGAGAAGGAAAGAGAGGGAGAGAGAATGAGAACTAAGCTTAAAAATATCTATGATGCAAAATACAGCTATGCAAGGAGTTATCATTTTCAGAGAGAAATGTCCAGGTGAAATGGTAAGTCAAATTCAAGAAAGTGGACAAAAGGACTAGTTTGCAAGTTACTAAGGATGCTCACATTACTAAAACAACAACTACTTAAATCTCAAGAGCAGAAATGGTATTCTCATCCTTTTCAAGAAAACAATACTTTATGTGGTAGTCTCAGTCATTTTATCAAGCATAAACAGTGACATTTGCCAAAGTATGAGAACATCCAAATTCAAAGAATCAAGGCATCTGTGTAATGAATACTATCAAAATGCTTGTATTAAGCTATACAGGCTTAGTTCATTTTCTCCTAAAGTAAGTGTTTAGTGTTTGGAAAGCCTCAATAAGATGTTCATTTTGAAGAATTTCTTCTCATCTCTCTATCCATAAAGCTCTAGGAACGTATGAAGAAATCTGGTAAAGAGTGAGGAGCCATTTCCAGTCTAGAATAATAGCCCTCAATAGTCTGCACCAGCCCCAATCATCTCCACTCAAAAGGATCCCCAAATAGGGAGGTTAAGTCCAAGATCAAAACTTATGGGGTGGGGATGGGAATTCCATTTGAACTAGGCTTCATTGGACACCATTGGTCCCAACCTGAACTTGTGCTTATGGTCTATATGCCTAATTCCTTAATTCTTAAGTATTTACTTGCTCAGAATGCTAGAGAATAGTACTAATGAAGAAAGGGTCATGGATTTGATTAATGAATAGGCTAATTAGGCCTTCTATTCCACAACCAAGACTTGTACCCTTGTTGTTTTGTACATATATCCCATTTGTGAGAAGGGTGACCAAGTGAGAGATTGGGGGACAGTCAACATAGATTCATATCAGTAAAATGCCTCAAAGCACATGTATATTATGTTTTTCATATATTGTTATCACTATTATCTAGTGGTTTTATCTGTGTGCTTTTTTTCCCCCTGTCCAACTAGATTATTTGCTCCCTCTGAGAGAAAGGATTCTACTCTTTTTACAACTTCCATTTTCACCCCCTCCCATTCCTTAGGCTATAGAAAATATCTTTAGATTTTTATCTACATATCCCCAGAGCCTAACAGAGTGCTTTGCACACAGTAAGCATTTAACAAATACTTGTTGAATTACATTGAAATAAATGGCTGTTGTATCTTGGGTTTGGGTTTTCTGTCGGTTTAAAGTGAGTGCCATTAAACCAAGTCAGTACAATAACAGAGTATGGGGGTGGTGGTCAAGAAGGGGGCAGGGCACTTGTCTCATGAAATTCAGCACATCTGTTTCAGATGTTTAGATTTCCTCAAAGCAATGCACCACAGGAATACTTTTGGTCTGCATGCTTTTTCCTTTTCAAAATATTTTCATCCATACCACATTTTAAACACTCACCATCACTGTGTTTACCTACTGTATTTTAGCTTATCCACCGGTAGGTATGCCTTTCTAAAATGTGATCTCTTCAATTCCCTCTGTGCTTTTTTTTACTAGTCCTGTGATTTCAAAGATGTGGGGTGTTTCTGATGAAGAACTCCCCCTCCCAATAAAGATCCACACCTTCCAGGAAATTTCATGATCTTAGACAGTTGCCTGGGGTTCTTAGAGGTTAAGTAACTTGCCCAAGGTCACAAAGTCAGCCCCAAATAATAGGGTCACAAAGAGTCGAACATGACTGAAATGACAGAACAACAATAATATAAAAAAATATATTAATATATTATTATATAATTATGCAATATAATTATATAACATAATTATAATTATTAATTATATATAATTATTAATATAATTGTTATATATAAATATAATATAATTATATAATATATGTGAATATATTAATATATGATATATGTGTGTGTATGTATGTATGTGTGTGTAAGTAAGGACAGAAGAAAAAACATTGAGATGGAATGACTTAATAAGAACAATAATGATGATGGCAGCTACATTTAGAAAGTACTTACTATGCGTCATGCATTGTGATAAGTAAGTTCCTTACAAATGTTATCTCACTTAACCCTCACAACAACCCTAGGAGGTGAGCGCTGTTACCTCCAATTTACAGTTGAAGAAACAGGGAAACAGGTATCAAGTGAGTTGCTCAGAATCACAGAGCCAGTAAGTATCTAAGGACTGGATTTGAACTCAGGTCTTCCTGACTTCTAAATACTCTATCTACGATACCACTTAGCTGCCACATATCTAGATAATAATAATGATGATGATGATGATAGTAATAGCCAAAATTTAAATAGTACTATAGCTTATATATAGAATCCATATTTCCTAACTTCTAGCCTAGTGTTCAAGTATTTGCCTCCTTCTTCCTCTTGGAACCCTTAAGACTCAGCTGAAGATTTAGTTCCTGTATAAAGGCTTTTCTGATGCCTCCAGCCATTAATGTTCTCCCCCTCCCCCCCCTGCTGCCT